>OY282450.1:22608686-23808686 GCA_958295655.1 Palloptera scutellata
ACAATTCATTTCCTTACTATTAACTTCGATATTTACGTATGTACATATTTATTGTATTATGTATCTACTTCAGGAAGTTCCTTTGTTATTTACCTACTTAACAATAAATATGTCCGAGTACTTGCCAACTCCTTTTGTCCCTTCACTCTACCTTAGTCTCTTATAGAAACGGAATAATGTTTCCTTAGTCTCTTATAGAAACGGAATATTGTTTCAAGAAGTATAACCCACCCAGCATTTCTTAACATTTCGACATAACGACTCAAAAATATCAGTCAATTTTTCATCGCGCAAGAGATTAATCAGGTTTTGCTCACTACCATAAGAGGGTTCGAAAAAGACTCTAGGTGAAGGTGATTTTCAGTAAAGTAAATAGTCTTCCAAATGTTGGGTTGGAAATAAAGAAGAAACATTACAGCTTATTCTCGTTAAGTGTTTTTTATTTTAAATTTTTATACCATAGTAGCAGCAAGTTTAATTTTAACGGAACTTTGAACTTAGAGGAATAGAAATATGTAATTGTTGTTTGTATTTTTTATGTCGATCCGTTTCGGTTCTATTACGTTTTAAATCAATTTGGCTGTAACACGCAATATTTACAGCAAACAACAGAATGCCGTGTTATTGCAACCACATTCTCCCATTGACACACTTTATCAATGGCAGAATGTACCCAATGAATAATATGTTGTTTGCCGGATAAATTCAAATGCCAAGCTCTAAACGGCAAAACACACACGTCATTACACATTCACATACGTATATACTTTCATTGTAAGCACAAGTGTTGCACTTGACCATGTCCCATTAAAAACCTAATGAAAATGTTATGAAATGTGAAAAGACTAACGTATCCAAAGCTCAGAAATAAATTCATGACCAACGTGACGGACGCCCAATGCCTAACACGCTAAATACCGCCAAATACACGAACAAAACTGGCAAGACACATAAAGAAAGGGGCGAGAGAACATAAAATCACTGCGCTGGCAAACGTCGAATGAGGACTGCCATGCATTTTTGAACAATTTATTCTAATTTTAAATCAGAAATATCAAAAGTATGCCCAATAGCGTAAACTTTAATTTATTCCAATATCTACTATAGTAGATCAAAGTAAATGTGAAAAACCAAAATTAATAATATTTAGGTACATATGTAGTACATATCAATAAAACATATTATGTAATACATTTTATTATGGCATCACATCCGTTGTATGCCAACCTATTCCAATCTTCTCATGCTGAGCGTGATATAATTGAAACGCTTGATTGCAGATGTGGCATGAATTTAATCAAATATAAAATACAAATAAAAAAATCTTGTTGTTGTACTGGGATTAACTAACGTGATAAATAGTTCTAGGCTCCATTTTTTATTTAATACAAATTAAATGAACTATTTAAGTAACGAAAGATTGTAGATACATATACTCTAACAAATCAAGCGGCCATAATGTCCACTTTAAAGCGACATTATGTCAATTAGCCATTGACACTATGGCCAGCCCATCGTTTACACTTACCAAAATTCGACCAGTTGTTGTTTGACCCGATATAAGCTCACCAGCCCAGTCTTTTGCTTCTGTCATAAATGTACCTTCGAACTCCTGTTTGTTGCGCGATGCCTTCTGCTCCTTTTGCTTGGGATCGTTCGGTCCCAAGTCTGCCTCTTTGCGACAAAAAATGAATGTGAATGCACGCCATAGCAGCACAATAAACAATCCAGCAAGGAATGTAAATATGCTGGAAAGCAGAAAACACCAATATTTTCGAATTTTGAGACATTCATCGGCATCGAATGGTGAATCTGTTGGATCTTCGGCCAATGATTCGACAGTGCTTTGATCACACCCCGACATCCCCTATAAAAATAATAAATTAATATATTTAATATCAAAAGCATTGTTTTTTATATCGGTATAAACACATAGGTATGTATTAAATAAATATAATATGTATGTAAATATGGTACTTGAGGCGTCGGATTGGCAAAAGTAAAAATTATGTTTCGTTTATTTTATGAAGATTTTCAAAATATTTCGACTCTAGAGATAAGTTTTCGTGCGATTAACCGTCTAAGCATCTAAGAATCGTATCTTGAGACATTGATTCTTCAAAAATGTATAGGCTTATGCTAATCGTTTTTTCTTCTTTGGGATCTTTTATTTGATTTAAGTATAGTGGGCTAGTGACAATTTTACGTTTACAAAATAACATTTAGAGACTTTTTCAAAACAATACAGCTCACGGTACATCGCTAAAGTCGATGTGTGACTTCATAAAATATTGCAAGGTTTTTTTCTTATATGGTAGGTGGTATAGATATTTATATGGTATAGATATTTATAGTATGTAGTATTTACCTACACGCGAATATAGGCATAATGTTTGATGATTTTTCATTAAAGATAATAATAATTTACTAAATTAATGGCATATAAATCCTAATAACATTAATGTACCGAAATTAAATCGGGAAATGATGATGGGTTGAATGGTACAAGTGATGATTCTATCAACGTATTCAATCAGCGCTTGCTTTTGAGGAAGAATTACTGGAAGAGACTATTCTCGTTAGATCCAGTCAGTTGAAATTAGTTTATGCATACTTCAGAGAGTTTCTCAAAGTGTTGAAGTATGGTTTTTTCATTTTTTCTCCATGGTGAGCCATAGAACCGACTACTTATTCTGCACCCCTTCACCCCCTTTGCCATAGCCGAAGGTTCTTCCTTCTTTCTGGCATCACGATGCGCTTTAAAATCAAAATCAAAAAATATGACAGAAAAATAGGCACAAAAAACTGGGTATAATAGAACATTTTATTCATTATTCACGTGTAGAAGTACAATATATGTAAAGTTAAATGTTGTTTTACATTTTCAAAAAGAAATGATTGCGCTTCTCAGTTAAAAGCTTTTTGATAGTGGCAAACCTTGAGTTTCAAGCCTCTCTAGTATTGAGTTTTTTAAAAAGAGAAAAAATGGGAATAATTTTATGGGAAATTTTATGCATAGAAAAAGCATGTCCTCTGCAAATGGACATAATTAATTAAATTATAAATTTTTTATGAATCAACCTCAATTTCTTACTTCACACTGTATTTTTTATACATATGTATATGCATGTATATTCATAAAATATCACTTGAGTAAAAATTAAATGTTACGTATACGCCACGCTTCCTATCACAATTTGTTTCTTATTTATTTATTTAATTTGAATACAAATAAACTTCAGCGTAATATATCTAATATATCTAGCGATCACACGTAAGACAAAGAAACGAATTTTCCAATCTAATCTTAATTCAGATCTCTTCCTTCTAAAATTCTATGGAATGATCTGAAATCACTTAGATTGATGATGAATGAGTTCTTTTTGACCAAATCATCTGAGCATAATCGTATTTTTGAGCCTGTTCCAAAGATAATGCGCGATTTTCCCAATAAATTCAAGTTTTCACATGTAGTGGAGTTGGATACATTATGCACATTCTTTCGATTAAGTCTAATGCAGTAAGCAAAGATAACATTAGTTTGAAGTTTATAAAATTACTTTGGCCGTATATAATCTCGTATTTTACATACATTATGAATCTGAGATTTGGAAAATAGCAAACATCGCAACTGCTGCGAAGAAGAATAATGCTACATTACCTCAAAACTTTCGGCCTTTCGGTATTTTAGCTTCTTTATCAAATATTATATATGAAAAACTCACCTTAGCCAAAATTGTGAAATGTGTATGTAAACGATAATAATTTACTCACAGAATATCAATCTGGATTTCGTCCGGCCATAGATGTTTAACTGCTATGCTTAAAATAATGGAGGATATAGGACCATCCTTCGACAACGGGAGCTTACAATTCTACTTTGCCGGATTTCTCTAATGCCTTTGAGACTATTAGTCAGAATATTCTTCTTTAGAAACTTGAGAAGTATTTCGGTTTTAGCAGTAACACAGATAAATTCATTGAGAGTTATAAGTCCGTATCGATGGCAGCGAGTTGTTTCGAAAGACAAACATTCAGATCTAAAACTTATCTTAGTATATACATACTTAGTATATTGTTGTGTATGGTTACCTTGCTTGTTTTATCTATTTTATGTGCTTAATTGTTGCTTTTTTCCTAAATTGTTGTGCAGATCAAAAAATGCATTGGTAATTTATACAAAAGTTTATAGAATATACCCTCCAATTCTTATAAAAAAAAAATTTGTGTTCTTAAAAAACAATATTTTACTTTTTATTAAACACTGCATAAGAAAAAAAAAAAAAGACTTTTTTTCGATCAGTTCTTTTTGCTTGCTTTTTTGTTGTATTTAATGTTTCTGCATCACTGCAATTAATTGAATTATTTAGGTATTTCTTATTGCTGAGATAAGAAAGGGGAAAAAATGATATACAAAAGGAAATATTGCAAACAAATTAATAATTATGAATGTGTATGTATGTATGCGTATGTTTGTTTGTGGGTGTTCGCTTACTTCACTCAAATTGTCGGTTAAGTTCGCAAATGCCAAATCTTGCATCATTATCAAATTATTTCTTCTACGATGTGAATTTGCAATTTACATTGTTATTGTTTGTCAAGTGAGTTTTGTTCTGAGTGCCTTCTCATCGACGTAGACGGCGACGGCGGCGGCGACGGTAACGAGCACGAAGGCGCACAGCAATACTTTACGGTCACATTTCCACTTACACACGCTAGCTCACACACACTACACACACGCGAGCGCGCTAAAAGAAAATTATTGTGCAAATTTTCTTCGTTAATGTATTTATATCGTGTGTGTGAGTGTGTGCGTAAATGTGAGTGTTTGCTTTAAAAGTTATTTATTTATTCTTATTGACGTTGTTGTAGCCGCTGCTGTTGTCGTAGAAGATTCTTAAAAATAAGAAAAATTAATTTGCTTTTATTTTTAATAGCAATGCTCTCTTGCACGATCTCAAATCCTCTTCGACAACAAACAGAAATGACACACCGCCTCCCATGCGACGGCGACAACGACAACGACAGCGACAACCGCGACGACAATGATCGTTGTCTTTCGGGCATAGTGAACATTTTCACCGGTTTGACGACTCTTACGCGTCAAGTGCACGTAGAGTTGACAAAGCAGCTATGAAGATATAGTACGTGAAATACGTAATAGAGAGAGAGAAAGAAGATAGGAGGTGGGCGGCAGGAGTGAGAAAATTGGAGGAAGAATCAGCGAAAATGTCAAACCCCAAGAACAACACGTCACGTTAATACTTAAGTATTGCCATTCGAAGTATTACACGTTGACGATGCCACACTACGTTGCTCTCAGAGGCGACAGCGACGGCTGCTCACCGTGACCAGCCACACAAGAAAAGGAACATTTTTGTAAAGTCGCCAACAAAAAATTTAATAAATTATGAATTTATCAATTTTTCAACAAAAATTATTTTGCATATTTATCTAACTTTTATGATGCGTCTCGTTTATGTTCACTTATAAAACTTTAAATATATTTCTTATAAAACTTTATCATCTTCACTACCATTAGCGACTATCACTATCACTGTTACCACTACCACAGATAAACGCAAGGAACGTAAAATTAATTCTATAAGATTGTGTGTTGCTCACCGCGAGACACCAGACGAAACTGAAATTGTTCAACTGAAATTTTCATTTTCACAAGTGTTGTTGGCCGAGTGAAAAATTTTGAAAAGTACTTTTCTTTCATCTCGCTTCTTCTCTCATCTCCTCCTACTCGCGCATCTCCCAACATAAAGCAAAATGCGGGAGAAAGAAGACTAGTGACAAATTTAATATTAAAAAATATATATATATACGAGTATAGACATACATATGAGTGTGGCCGAAGTCAAATCGATAGGGACCAGAGTGAGTAATATTCTACTAGTAAGTAGTAAGTATAGAACAGTGCGTGCAAGGTTCTCCTCCAGAGTGAGTTCGAAGATAATTATACCCTGTGCAAACATTTAATAATTGCAATATACTACATTACGAGATATGAGAGCCAAAAAGAAACGCGAGGTAGAAGCAGGTCTGAGGATAGAACAGTGGGAACACAAAATTTTCGTTTGATATATATGGTATAAGTACATACACATATTGTCAATACTTGAATACGAACTTTATATAAAAAACTGCATTAAACATTACATATTTTTAACATATTTTTTAGAATTGAACCAACTCTGTGTAATTATTATTGAGATGACAGATTAATCTTTGACGCTGCATAACTTTCAAACAAACAAGTCATTTGACATTGCGAAATCTTAATTTTTTTTGTTGTGTCCAATTTGTGTTCTAAAAAAAATAAAAAAAAGTTTGAAAATTGAGTTTTATGTGTAGAGGCACTTTTCAAAAATATGGGGCCCGTAATCTGGAAATTCTCCTTCCCCGGATCTGTATCCACTGAAAACGGTCACGCAATGAGCTGTAAGCGGCAGAATTCGGAGAATACTGAACATAATACAATAGCTTGCCTAGGGAAATACGTCATACAAACGTAGTATACAAAATAAATATCCCCGTCTCATTTCATTGCGTTATTTATTTTGTATTAGCTTGTAATATACGAACCACAAGAGGAGTGATGTTATGTTTGCAAATGCATAGCAAGTGTCTTTTTTCCAACAGGCAACACCACTGGTAACAAAACTAATTAACAATGACAACAAAAGAAATGCACTTTGTCAAACTTGGCGAATAGCATGCAGGATCTTCCACCGGGAAAAGAAAGGCAAGTGCTCTTTCTAATTTAATGCATTTTTTATGCAAGTATATAAGTGTACGTCTATTTTGGATTAGTTACTTGTAATTTTAAATGCATTTGTTTAATTAAAATGTTAAAGTCTTAATATTGAAGTGAGTAATAATATGGGCGCACCTCATATAGCCGTAATCAAGCTATGTATCGGGTGTTCTTTTTGGAGGCGGATTACTTTAAATTTGAATAAAACACAGAAATGGTTAATATCCATAAAATTTACTTTATGTTAAAGATGAATTTTTGACATTAATGTTGGAATATGATTTCGAGTATGAGGTCGCCGCGGCGGAAATCAAATTTTCACACACCCTTTGCAATAAATCAGACTGTATTTCGGCGATAACGCGTCAAATGTTGGCTTTCTGGTTTATCAGTGTAGACGGGCAGATTTACATATACCTAAAGAAAATAATCTATTGGCGTCAAATCTCATGAACGAGGTGGCCAATTAACAGGTCCATTTCGTAAAATTAATAGATCGTCAAATGTGTTTTTCAGTAAATTAATTGTATCGCTGAAACCACATGTCGGCAACAATTGAGGCACGAAAAAGTTAGTAATCAGTCTGTACCGATTACCGTTGATTGTAACGTTCTGACTATCATCATTTTGAAAGAAACATGGACCAATGATTCCACCGGCCCCTAAAACGTACCAAACGGTGACCTTTTCAGGATGTAATCGTGTTCCGAGAATAGCTTGTGGATTATCATCGTACTCAACAATTAAACTTATGCTTTTGCGTAAAGATCTTGAACATCCAGATTACACCATGTAGGCGGTGGCCGCAAACATTAATGCATAAAAGTTATCTTTAAAATAAAGCTAATTCCATAGATATTAAAAACATTATTCCGAGTTTTATTTTATTTAAAGTTAAAGTTATCCGCCCATAAAAAAGTATCCTTTATAACACTGATTCAAAATTGCTGCTTTGTGTTTCCAAACTTTCCGCAACTACCAAAGAAGTTTTTTCTATCTTTTAGATTGATCCCTGACCGAACAGCCCGTCACATAATTTACTCTGTGTTTAATACTATTTCGGAGTGAATTACGAATCAGACAATTCGACCCCAGTTTTTCGGATTTCACAGTTCACGCAAATCATATTGCTTGGGTTCATATCAATAACTTATTTTCTTGTTTTATTTCCAGAATGCACAACAAAATGCAAGTCTCGGACATTAAAGCGCCTTAAATATCAAATTTGTTTAATACTGACTATTTTATTGTGTTATATTTACTATCTATAATTTGTGGGGTTTTATTTGGTAAAGAGCAACATAAAGAAAATTTCCCCCATACAAAATTATCCAGTATACGAAAGGTTATCTCTAGAGTCGAAATACTTTGTAAATGTAATTATATGATAAACCGGGGTAAATTTTTATGAAGGTACAACAAAAACAATTTTTTTTTTTTAATTTGTATGAAAATAGCTACATTTTCGTATATTTCCGAGGCGGCACATTAACTGCTGACCCCATGCACAACATTACATTAAAAACCACTGGAAATGCTCTTCTTATTAATAATGCTAACATAAAAACCAAAGCAAAAACACACAAACAAAAAATAGAAGCTGATACAAATTTTTCAGAATGTTTACAACTTGTGTGTCAATTAAAAATAGACTTCCATTTGCTTATTTATAATGAAGTGTATTTTCCAATTTACTTGAGTAATAACATTCGCAACAGATGTTTCTAATCGAATCATTAATAAATAAAATAAATAATAAATATTTATTTGCCGTGGCGTAGTTCGTAGTTCGGTGCACTTAAAAAACAAAAATAGAAACTATAATTGGCGGTAAGAGTGTAAGAGTCCAAATTGCTTAAGAAAAGCTTTTCAGCATTAAAGTATATGTAGGTCCCTTTGATTTGTATCTCACACAACATGAATGCATGCGAGAAGTTCGGCCTATCCCTTATATTATACCTACGTTGTTTATTTATGTGGAAATGCCAATAGCTCATTTTCGAATGTAGCCGTGAGTATTAATTTGCAAAAGCCGAAACGAGAAAGTATTGAATTGCAAAATAAGTCGGTTGCAAATAAACATGGTTAGTTTTTCTCGATTACGATCTCTGGGCATTTCCTTTGTTTTTTTTTATACTACTCAAATATATGCACATATAATATGTAAGTATGTATATTATATACTTGGAGAAAAATTAATTCAAATGTGATTTCTTATGGTTTCATATGAACACATGTGTTAATATGATAAATATGATGCGTTTTATATGTCTGACCGGTCGTTGTATATTTGCATGCAGTCTTTACAAGAAATAATTATGGTAACCCAATTTTTGGTATTATCCTTTTTCCAGACATTCGCAATTTCCATTTCCTCCAGTCATTACATGAAATCGATTTGAACTCTTTCTCACTTGTCATAAATCACATGACAAATGTTAAGGTAAAATGTAATTTTCCAATTCTTATTTTATTTGGTTTAATGGTGAAATTACATGCATACAGTCGTGGACAGAGTAAAAGAAAAATAATCTTCGTCTGGCCACTTTCCATTTTTTCTTGAGTAAAAAAAATATGCAGGTAGCTACTTTTCATTAAAATCTTTCCGCTTTCTTTAACACCTTTTGTATTTTATGAACCAAAATTGGACAAACAGGCTTTGGTTGAAGCGAAACGGTCTAATAATGAAATCTAAAGTCCCTATAAAATCCCCATGTATACCACCTCTCCTCAGGCCTGGGAAGGGAGCCACCGTTTTATGCCGAATCCAACCGAAACAGAATAATAAAAGGGTTTAATTAAATCCCAAATATTTTTTCTTTTATTAGATGGTGAGTACATATGCTAATTTATTGGCCAACACTGCATAGATATTGGCACAATTCAGTCTTCTAGCGAATGACAACTGTAGCCAAGCTGCCCATGTTAAGTTTCTACAAATTTATTACTCTTTCATTGCAGTAAAATAAATAGATTTCTTGTTTACCATTTTCAACTACAAACATGTACATATTTATACCTACAACATGAGGTTCGTATGTACGAGTATAGCAGTTACATAGGTATATGAATAGATGTGTGTTTAAATTCTTAAAGTTACAGCATTGAAACAAGGTCAATCTGCATTTTCTTTTCACTAGCTTCTCCCTACATAAGACTATTGTTACAATGAGTTCTTTGATGGTTTCATATGAATGAGTAACTAAAGCTAAAGAATTGTCATGCATTGCCGTCATGAGTTTCTAGCTTGCACGTAAGTACGATGTATTTTACTTTACTGTTCCACTAATTTAAACTACGGTAAGAATTTCGGAAAAATTTACCTTGGTTGAGAAAGGAGGCTGCGTTGAAATATCATGGCAATTTGGACACCAATAAACCATTTGTCATTGAAAATAATCAATAAGTTGCAATAATTTCTGTTCTGAAATATCGAATTTATTTCAAGGTTGCCGCTTTTTTCGAGAATAAATATCACGTACCTATGTATAAATAAATGAAATTTTAGTGTAATTTTTAAATTTTGCAATAATCATGTACTTAATAGTTTCATTTAATTACGATCACAAAACACAAAATGATTTTGTGTACTTAGCAATTAGTTTAACAAAATATTTATTATGAACATATTTTAATTGGTTAAGATCTAAGAGCTCATTCCATATTAACTAACTGGTGAAATATATGTAGCCTAAATATTAGTCCGAAAACGAGAATGGAAGAGCTGTAGTTCCCTGGATTCACTGCAGCCTGCGTCTAGGTAGCGTAATACCAAAAGAAAACTGCTACATACATTACCATACAGCTTATTACCAAACTTCCCACCAGATAGTCCATCCAACACGGAACCAAAAACGTTTACAAAATCAATGGAAAATCAAAGAAAAGTTACCTCAAAAAAAAAGTTACCCATTAAAAACTTCATATTATCAATGCATCTTTAATGAACAGATTCAATGAAAAACGTAGAAATTAACAATTAAGTACATTAGAACTTCTAAAAAATATATGTGGACTTGTACACTCTCCTATAATTCTCATTCACTTCATAATGGTAGGCAATTTTTACTCATGTAGGGTTGCCATTGCCAGCCAAGAAGTATTGCTGTGTAGAACAATTTTCTTTTTCTTTTTAATTTTGTCTGTGTCGAGATTCAAACCCCAGGCACTCTGCGTAACAGTCCAATGCACTACCACTACGCCACAGCAACCACTAAGTACTATGAGCACTACCCACAGACTATCAAGGTCGTCTGTGCTACTTAATAAATAATATCAAGAACAATTATTTTGGCAACGCTTGTTAAGCAAAATCAATGAATGTGTTCATTAACGAACGAATTCATTAAAATTTATTGGAATCATTTGCTTAAATTTGTTATGGGACAATATTAATGAATAATATCAATGAATGTTTTCATGCGGGTTCTTAAAATTGAATGTACAAATTCAGTAACTCAAAGAGGGTTTCATTAATTTGCAGGCTGTTAATTTAATGAATGATTTTCATTAATTTTTAATTATTTTTTTCGACTTAAAATATATGATAAATTGGAAGGAGGTATCCTTGCTCATAGTCTGGGTTTATAAAAAACCTATTCGCCTTCTGGACCAACGCAGTGCATCAAAAAATTGGTGATTGGTCCCAGTGCACCACTATTTCACCTTGAATTATTTTTTCACTGACAGCCAAGTATGAAGGAAACCCTTAAAACCCCCTAAATTAGACAGTCCAATCGTGTTTTTTTTCCGTGCAGCAGGGTATCCGAGTTGTAACATTGAAAGAGGATATTGTGTTAAAAAAGTGTATAACGTTTAAAAGCTAGCGATTTCATGCCAGTTGTTCCTGATGAAAAGATAAACATTTTTTATATCAACACTCCACCTCTTCTACTTACTTGCATATTTAGGGAGTAAGAGTAAATTTTGCACTCAAAATTTAATTCGCAGTACTTTGGACCGCGAAGTACTGAGGAAAATTATTAAAAGCAATCCAGAATGCAGTAAAGGAAAGGGTCTACTTGGGTCCCTTGATTTGATGAGAAAACAAAAAATATATATCTTTTCTTCTAAAATAATTCTATTTCAGACATCAGATTTCTAGATTTGAACTTATTATACTCACAGATTAGGTAAAAAACAGGGACGTGCTAGACTATAACTTTTTTCAGCCCGAAAAAATGTTCAACAAAACGTATTGTTGTCAGTATTGCACCACGGTTACTCTGTTGCATACAGAAAATTATAATTTTTAACCACTTCAACGTAAACTAAGTCATCATTAACTAAAGCTTAAAAACTAAATATTTCGATAGTTACCTGAACATTATCTGAAGTTATGTAAATTCTCAAAGAAAACAAAATACTTAGGTACTAAAGAATATTTTTAACTTCTATAGAACTTACCTAATACAGGCTAAACCACCGAGGCACTCCAGGGCTGCCAGCATTCACACTATGAAATCATACATTATACAATATGATTTTTGTAAGTTGGGATGAACGCATGCGCGATTTATTATTTTAATGAGCTTATCATTTGATGTTTTTAGCTGGTTTTTATATTTGAAATTCTTTTTTATAAATTTTTACTTTTGTTAATTAAAAATATTATGAACACACGTTTCTCTTCAATTACAATAAATAGTAGAGCATAGAGGGAGAAAGAGAGGGAACAGCAATTGCTCCTCAATTTGAAGTAATTTGATTAAAACCACTATTTCTAATTTTCATTTCGGTTTCTGTTGTAATTCTTCTGCTGCATGATTTTGTGCGTACGATATTTAGAAATTTCGTTTCCGTAATTATGTACAATTAATTATTCTTTTTTATTTTTAGATGTTTTCATTACATAATTTCTTCATTTCTTTCATTTCATTTTTTGTTGTCAATTTGCATTTTGTCACATATTTTCGTTGCTTTTCTTATTAAATAATTGCTATGAATAAATTAAACAAAAACTTGTTAGTGTATTCAGGAATTTCAGTATTTCTCTTTTCGTTCTATTCACACCAACGCTTGTTTCACTTTCTTTCCTCATACACGCACACATAAACACACATGCCTGTTACGGTTTCTCTCTTCTGGTCCTTTTTACATTTGTTATTGTTTCTGAAATGTTTTGGTGTTTTTTACTATTTATCCATTAACTAAAAAAAGCACAATCAATCCCTTTCCCGTTTATTTTCACTTCAAATTCATTCGTAAATAAAACGAAAACACGCTGCCGTTCCTAAACAACTCGCTTTTCTCTTTCAATCTTACAAACATTCCTGCCATTTGCCAAGCTTTGTGCTCTCACTCCGAAAATTGTTGAATGCTCAAAGCTCCAAACAAATACATACATACATATGTACATACAGTTGCATGTGTATGTAAAAGTTATATACTTGTAGTTTTAATGAACATGGTGAATATTTTCATTTATTTTCGATACGACTACATGTAAAAACATATTAAATTATAAAATAAATACCTGGACAAAAAGACATCAGTAAACTCAGATAAAGCATTCGAGAAAAACTGGGAAAATTGTTGTGAAATAATTACATATTTTAGTATTGGAAGCAACAAATATTTCTGTACACAATTCATTTTCACATCACTTTTCTATAAATATCTATCCACATTTCTATTATCATAACTGCGTAGGTAAAAATTGTTATTTTTATTTCGATCAAAATAATTTGGTTTTAATTTTTTATCGTCACAAAACTTTACATGGACAATTTATGTATTTTTTATTACCTAATGCTTTGGAAAAACCCCAGAGAGGAGATATCTAAGTTTTGTAATAATGTTATCGAAAACTCTTTTGACAAAAAGAAGAGGAAAACGCGCGTACTACACACAGTAACAATGTAGTAATGATGGTGTTGTTTGAAACGGAAACACACTGCCCTAGTTTTCCCCGTTAGGCACACATACACATTTACACTTATTGACAGCACACATACACTGAATTGCATTACAAACCCAGTGTAAAATTTGTCAAGGCATCGGAAGACATGATAGCAAGCGAAATACTTATACATCTTAGCGCCGGTGTAAGCCGAGCATTTCTAGAACTCCTTTTTAAGCGAAACAAAATTGGAACATTGGAACTAATAATAATCTTTTATTTTCGTACAAACTTTTAAGGCCCTCTAAATTGGAGATAAGCACCTCTGTTATCGCTTTCTTGTCTTTTCACTTTCTATTGGGAAGTCTTCTTTCTATTTGTATTATTCACTTTACATGCATACAAGAAGTATATTTTTATGTACATATGTATGTGTTATATATGTACATAAGCAAGCAAACTAAATAACAACATTGAACATATAATCCTTATGCAGAGTTTAGTTTAATAACAAAGTTGTTTTTTCAGTGACTGCAATTTACATATTAACTGTAATTGTAGGTTCAACCGCAAACAGTAGTAGCTTTGAAAATACTAAAAAAAATGATGTATGTATTGTTTATAATAAACATATTAATATACATATATAAATATAAAATACATAATGCAGTTTGTAAACCCTACGTATTCCTCTGCTTACTCGTATAACTATAGTTATTTACAATATTTGTGATGACCTTTTTACAACGTCATATGAAAAATCATATAGAAATAAAATTATTCAGACACTACATTTAGGCAACAGCACGAATATTTGTGCATGTCCCAAGCTTTAAAGAAATGGAAAGGACAACTTTTTTTTGGTCTAGGTGTTGCCATCGCAATAGAACAAAAGTAACACGAGCTTCATCGGTTCGTTGATTTTCACTCTCGTTGAATCAGTTGAATGGAAATTGGGAGATTCAATTCCTTTGTAGCTATGTATGTATATAATATATCTGCATATCTATCTACTACTCCCGAATAAGCAAATAAATATACATACACACACCTATTGACTTTGCTGACACATATATGACTGCGATTGACTACGACAACTACAACGAAGACGAGAACGACAATTTTATCTTTGCCAACAATCTCCATGTCTAACCGTGTATTCATTGGTCTCGACTCACTCGTTTCGTTCCGATTCGTTTCGTCGCTTTTCATCGCGTCTGTGGAATCCTTGCACCAAATTCCCAATGAAAATGTTCATGTTATGAGTATGTGTGTGTCTTTAAACGTTCATAGAGGGCAATTCCTTCACTTATCAATACACCACCATGACCAACACATTAATTTAAAATTTTGTATGTTGTTAAATAATTTCAGTTTTCAATGTGTGTATAATAAATAAATGCATATCCATTTAAAAAATTTATTTCCGTTTCCGCTTTCGTTCGTTTGTGTGCATTTAAACACTAGATTCATATTTTTCTATGCAAAATACTAAAATTTTCTACATTTTAATTTTTTATAAGTATGTACTTCGTATATGTAAAAAAAAAATGTATCTTGAGAAAATCAAAAAGATTTCAACAAGATATTAAATTTCAATTCTCGCTTTTCACGCCCCTCGCGAAATACCTTTTTTAGGTGAATTTGTCTTATATAAATTCTTTTTTAATAAGATTTTTCCAAATTATTGAAATTTTCACTTTTTGTGTGTGTATATTATAAGATCTCCTATGTTTTTTTTTTTTTTTCTTTTGACACTCGCCCACAACGCACACGAACCTTTCTCATCAGAAGCGAATACAATTCTGAATGCAGCAACAGCAAAGTTGAAATAATTTTCCTTCTTGACCGTCGTTGTCACGAACGATATCACACATATGTATAGCACATACATATGTACATACATACATATATGGCAGTGCGGGAAGAATGAAAGCTTTTTCGGAATGTTACTAAGCCGAACCACATATATCCGAATCGATTTGTTTGTAGTTTTTCTTCTACTTTTTATATTTCTTCGTTTGGTTGTTACTTCTGTATGTACATATTTTGTTGTTGTATTTTACTCATGGAAAACCATAACAAATTTCCAGCGCTCACATTTTCTTCTATTGAACTCTGAAGCTGTTTCTTTGACTTTGCTTTTTCATGATATTCTTGTTATTGTACTAATATATTTCCTATTGATACATTTCATTTCCGGATCCGAATATGTTCTAAGTTGGAATGTTCCTATATAATATTTGACTAACATTTTGGAGGTAAAAATGTTCCAAATCAGATACTATTTGATTGCAGCAAAAAAATTAATATTACTGTTACCAACTAAAAAATTTAAATCTTTGATATTTTTTTAGATGGCATTCTGACAACAACATCATTCTTTTTTAATGGCTTAACAGCCCATGGAGGGCATTGCATTTGCATTGCACAGCTCTGGATTAAGTAAACTAAGATTTTGCTTAGAGCACCCAGCAATTGGGGCAACAAGCAAGTGGCAATTTACTTAGTATGAACATTTTTTTCAACAATCGTGAATTAGAAAAGTTAACTATTATATATTTTTATTTAACTTCTTTCAAAAATATTTCATATTAAAGATGTTGTTAATAAAAATTTTAAAAATAAGCTTAATAAATAAATTGATGTGCTAAATTAAAAATTTTTTAATTATGTTTGTTTCTTAATATTTGTTATATTTTTAATTATATTATCTTACAATACATACGGTTATGGTATATATACCCCTATAGTGAGTACTTAATTGTTGTTCGGGTAAAAAAATATTCCGGGCGAAACATATTTTCACGATAGGAGCATCATTAACAAAAGAGCAACAAAAGTTATATATGCTTAGAGCGTGTAATTGATTTGGTTTTAGTGGCTGTCCAGGGACACACTTAGGCCAGAATGGCCTGACTGCGCCTACAGTTTAACACCAGTTCCGAACGGCGGGGAGTGCAAATTTATAGTTGTTATCACTTAGAGGTTTTGCAATTGTATTTGTACACTTTCTTATAATTCCCACTCACTTCAAATCGGTGGCAATGGAAGAAGCTATAAGTGAAAATTAACCACCAAACTACGACGGGAATAGAACTGCAACCTCACAGGTGTGCTACCCACCTGAGCATCGAGGTTGTATTGGGGGTGTATTACTGTTTGTGTTCTTACGGAGTGTTCTTCTGTTCGTCTTCCCTATTTCCATTACATGATTTCAGGGATTCCATAGTTCTTCGTTGAAGTTACAATCTACTACAAATATCTCAATATCTGCTGTAAAATCTGTTCGAATAAATAAATTTGTCATTTTATTGGACCGTATTTGTATATAAATTATTCTATTTTGTAATAAAATGAATTCGACTACCTACTGATAAAATTTTGCGGACATTTAAATTATTTCTTCATTAGTTCAAATCAATTTTAAAATCAAATATTATCGTATGCAACTTTGTCAAGGTATCCAATCATGTATTCAATAGTAGATCATTTAAAAAAATTAATTATTTCTTTCAATTTAGTAATAATATTCAGAGTTGAAATACCGCAAAAAGCAGAAACGTTACTACATTATTGTGTTTTATATGTGTACTTATATTTAAAGTTTATATTTATTGTAAAACTCTATGGTAAACCACATTTTTAGTTTTCGTATTATCTTGGCAATAAATGAATAATACTGATGGTTTGCCTACACGTGAACAGGCTACGTATAATTGTCCATGCGAAAATACTGGATATTCTAAGTTGATACCACAAATTACCAAAGATTGACCTTGCGCTTTATTAATGATAATTGCGAATGCAACTCACACTGGAAATTGTACATTTTTGAATTTTAAAGGCAAATCGGTTGGAATCATCGGAATTCGTGGTATTAACACGTCTTCACCTTTGAATTTTCCAATCAAAATGGTTGCTGTAATAACATTGACCATAAATTTTTTCACAGCATGCCTCGTACCATTGCAAAGTTTCGGTTGATTCAAATTACGAAGCATAATAATAGTCGCACCGACTTTCAATTGAAGGTTATGCGGCGGTAATCCGGGTAAATCCAAAGAATTCAACAATTCTGTAGGATAGTTAAGCGTATGGTCGCTGTAGCGTAGTGGTAATGCGTTGGACTGCTACGCAGAGTGTCCGGGGTTCGAATCTCGGCACAGGCAAAATCAACAAAAAAAAAAAAAAAAAAAAAATTGGAAAATTGAATTTTTAAACACGGCACCACCTCTTGGCAGGCAATGGCAAACCTACAAGAGTAAAAACTGCTATGAAAAGCTTTTCACTTCGCCGTTCGGATTCGGCATTAAACTGTAGGTCCCTTCATTCATGTACAAATATAACACGCACAACATGAGTGGATGCGAAAAGCTCGGCCTAGGCCCTCCATGGGCTGTTGTGCCATTAAAAGTAAGTAAGTAAGTAAGTTAAGCGTATCTTCTTCATTGGTAGCAGTATCAATAGGCTTATACGAAACCAAAACACCAGGTATTTTGGATTGTATAGCAAAATTTAATTCATTGACAATGATAGATATTCGGGAAATTTCCAATTTGTTTGGTGGAGGATTAATTTTGTTGTCAGGAGATTTCCGACAAACTTTGCCAATTATATCAAGATCAACCCCTGCCGATGAAATACATGCTTGCTTGAAATCATCGTATTTGTAGACACATGTAAAAATATCTTTTCTTTCAACAAATGTTCGTGTTTAATTACAAAATTATGCATCAGCTGTTGAATTTTCAAAGCAATTGATGACAATTGGGAATGGTGCAATGCCAGTTGATTAGACTGGATTGATTACGTTGCTGGATAACTTTTGTAGAATTACACCATCGTTTCCGCTCTTTGCGCTGTATTCTCCGAAGTAAAATAAGTACACACGCTGTCCGTTTTCAAGATGAACAGCTAAATGCTGCACGGTTGGGTAACGTTCATGTATCGAAAATGATAAAATGCGCCACACCGCCTCGTTACTCAATTTCATCTGGTGTAATTTTGTTGACTAACCAAATGAGAATGTGTCCATGGGGCACGTTCCACGTTTCTACCACTCAATTGAGTACATCCAACAGCGTACTTCACCAAACACTCCTGCTTTTACAATAATGAATAATGAAAAATCGTAAGAAATTCAATTCCAATTTCCAAATTATGCTCGGCTCGCTAATTTACACGGAACGATCGCTTTGTTTCAGAAAAAAACTGTCTCACTTGTGGAAAGATAAGCAAATTATATCAAAACAAATGATTTCGTTAAAAAATATGACATTAAAAATATGAAATAAAAATACATTCCTTATTGATGTGTTTTCAATTTGAATGGAATGCGTTGAGGGGTTCAAAAGGTATAGATATTTTACTCTTTTTGCAGCAGTAAAATACCTGGCAGTGGCAGTGGGCGGATAAATAGCCTATGTCCGTCAGAAAAGCATGTACTTTAACATGAAAGTTGAATTTTTGAAAAAAATATAACCGTTTCCGAGATCATTCATAACATATCTTAATTTGTATATACTTATATAGATTAAAAAATAAATTCCTTTACTGTGTTCCGGTAATTCAATAATTCCGTTCCGGTATAAGATTATTTTTTGGGTACGCCAACACCTATGGCACCTAATAGTATGAAACAAATCTTCTTAATTCCGAGCACTTGTTTTTGACAAATTTATTTTCAAACATACTATGTCTTTAAAACATGTTTGATCTAAAACCTATATAAAATATGAAATAAAAAAATAAATAGGTATGCCAACCGTAAATATTATGTCCGCTCTAGTTTTATGCAATTCGCTGGAATTTATTTTATAATTTTTAAAGCTGAGTGATATATTAAATCTGTCTAAAATATAGTTTATGTAGTTGATGTTTGGCAGGATGCAAAAGCTACTCATAATATTTTTTTTACATTTGCAAAATATTCTAAAACTGCACTTAAAAGATGCTAATATAACTTAATAAATATCTCGAAAATTCGATATGAAGTTTTTTCTTGTTTTTGTAATTAATATTTTTATTATTTGATTTTTAGACTTGTTTTTAGTCTGTAACACCTTTTATGTGTTCTGGTTTAATTTGGTCATGATATATCAAGTTCTATGAATTCCAATGTTTGTGGCCATTGCTTCAAACAGTTTATTTTTTTATTTTTAATTTTTTTTGTAGATCTATTTAACACACAGGGTGTACCCCTTTTGTGTTGATTGGAAGAAAAATTGATAGTTGGGAGGAAGAAAGATGGAGAATGAGAGAGTCAATGCAATCACACAGCACACCGATAAAGAGATAGAAAGCCATGGTGACAAGTGTTATGCCTTTACCGCAATGAACTTCAGTTTACCAGTGTCGACTATGACTGCATGTAGCACCAAAGGCCGACCTTTTCACATCCACTCATGTTGTGCGAGTTATATTTGTACATGAATGGAAGTTTATAAGTAATTCCTCGGATATTAGCTATTATACCCATTGCTATGGTTACGAATTTTCAGTTCCAAAACTTTAAAAGAACAATTTATAATTCCTTATTTCTCAATTTTATTTTATTACAGCCTTATAACTTAGAAGTTCTAAGTATGTAACGAATTCAAATTTTCTTTCATAGTTTCATTCCAAGTTGATCTTCTCTCCACTTATCGTTAGTAGAGTACCGTCGGCGAACGGTTTGATTTTACTGTATTTGAGTGCAGACAAAATATTGTTTATGTACATAGATACTCGTATTAAACAATATATATACTTAAACAGATCGTTGTGATAGTCCAACGTTAGGTAACTTACTTTACTTTTAATGGCACAACAGCCCATGGAGAGCCTAGGCCGAGCTTTTTCGCATCCACTCATGTTGTGCGTGTTATATTTGTACATGAATGGAAGGGACCTACAGTTTAATGCCGAATCCGAACGGCGAATTGAAAAGCTTTTCATAGCAATTTTTACTCTTGTAGGTTTGCCATTGCCTGCCAAGAGGTGGTGCCGTGTAGAAAAATTATTTTTTACTGCTTTTTTTTTTGATTTTGCCTGTGCCGAGATTCGAACCCCGGACATTCTGCGTAGCAGCCCAACACACTACCACTACGCCACAGCGACCACAACGTTAGGTAACAGTCATACCTTAATTGGGGCGTCGCGACACGTCGCATCATTTATCTGTCAAAACTGACTATTTTTGTATGGACGTAAGAGAATTTTAGCAGATAAATGACGCTGACGCTCCAATTTAGGTGCAACTGCAAGTCATGTTCTAAGTAGCGATCTTACTGTTTGTTTTGGGCATTAGAGTTTGTTTATATATTTTTATGATAATTGTAAAGCGTTTATACAAAATTTAGCTAACGCTAGGCTAGGTTATATACCTTATCGTGTCAAAAATATTTTTCCTGAATTATCATGCGGTTTGTAGGTTAAAAGGGAAGCATTCGCCACGTTTTTTTAAAGTGTTATCCAAACTAAACTTTACACTTTTTTTTAGAAAATTTGGTTTTTTACTGATCTACATTCGTTAGCTTTTATTTTAAATTGAACTTTTTAATGATTTCTATTATTTTTTCGATCATTTTCAAAGTAGACCAAAATGGCTAAACTGCCCCATCACATTCGTTTGGGTACATTCGCCAAGGTAGTAGGGCACAATCGTCAAGAGATAAAATTTAAGGATTATTATAAACAATGTGTGCTTTTTTATGAAATTGTTTTATATACATACATACGAGGGTAGATTAATAAGTACCCGTGTGTGGAGACAGGTGGCGTTGCCATCTGTCACACGACACCACACTAAATTTCAAACTGATTAATAGGTTAGTTTTTATTTGGCAGCCATTAGTATCAGACAGGGAACACTTTTCGCAGCTGCTTAATGGTGATGACGGCAATAATCCCGCCACTGCGGAACCCACTCCGGAAACCCCAATCACTGACGGCGTTGAAGCACCGCCGCCTGACTATGAGGAGGTCTTAACAGCCATTGCTCGGCTGAAAAACAATAAGGCTGCAGGTGCAGATGGCCTGCCTGCTGAGTTGTTTAAGACCGGAGGCGAAGAGCTCAAAAAACGCATGCATGAGCTTCTATGCAGAATATGGTCAGATGAAAGCATGCCAAGTGATTGGAATCTAAGCATACTCTGCCCAATCCATAAGAAAGGTGATTCCACGATCTGCGCCAACTACCGTGGGATAAGCCTTCTTAATATTGCACATAAGGTTCTATCGAGCGTACTGTGAGAAAGACTGAAGCCCATCGATAACAAACTGATTGGATCTTATCAGTGTGGCTTCAGGCCTGGTAAATCCACCATCGACCAGATATTCACACTACGCCAAATCCTGGAAAAGACCCGAGAAAAACAGATCGACACCCATCATCTATTTGTCGATTATAAAGCCGCCTTCGACAGCACGATTAGGGATCACTTGTACGCCGCAATGTCTGATTTTGGTATTAATGCAAAGCCTATTCGTCTTTGCAAAATGACACTGACCAACACCAACAGCGCAGTGAAAATTGGGACAGACCTCTCCTTACCATTTGATACCAAAAGAGGTTTCAGACAACGTGACTCCCTATCGTGCGACTTCTTTAACCTTATGCTGGAGAAAATAATTCGAGCTGCGAACATCGACATCTCTGGCACTATCTTCTACAAGAGTGTCACGCTGCTAGCATACGCTGATGATATTGACATCATTGGCAAAAACGCTCAAGCAGTCAGTGCAGCATTCTCCAACCTGGAAAGGGAGTCTCGTCGTGTGGGTCTAGTGGTGAACGAGGACAAAAGGAAATACCTTGTGTCAACAAACAAAGAGTCACGGCGTCTTGGACAAAATGTCACTGTTGACAACTACACTTTTGAAGTCGTCAAGGATTTCGTATATCTAGGATCCAGCATAAACACCAACAATAATGTCAGCCTTGAGATCAAACGGAGACTAACAATTGAGAAGTAGAGCTCTCTCTCGACCGACGAAAATAACGCTCTATAAATCCCTCAGCCTTCCCGTCCTAATGTATGGCGTAGAGACGTGGACATTGACCATCAATGATGAGAGGCTGTTAGGAGCGTTCGAGAGGAAGATACTCCGTAAGATCTACGGTCCAGTATGCGTGTACGACGTGTATCGAATAAGATGGAACGATGACCTGTATGAGCTGTACGCCGACACAGACATAGTCAAGCGTATAAAACTCCAGCGGCTTCGCTGGCTGGGTCATGTTGAGTGAATGGAAGAAGCGCTCCGGCTAGAAGGGTGTTTTATTCGAACCACGGTGAAGGAACACGCAGAAGGGGACGTCCTAATCTCCGTTGGAAAGACCAGGTGCAGGGCAACCTGACTGCACTTGGCCTTATCAACTGGCGCCAGCGCGCGCATAGCAGAAGTGACTGGCGAAGCTTTGTGGAGGCGGCCAAGACCGATCATCGGTTGTAGTGCCAGCTAAGTAAGTAAGTATCAGACGTGTTTGGTGTTTCGCGATAAAATGGAAAAAGAACAATATCGATCCGTAATACGCTTTTTATTTTAGGATGGAAAAACATGCGAAGAAATAAAAGCGAAGTTGGATGCTGTCTATGGGGACCCTTCACCATCTATGACAACCGTAAGATATTGGTTCAACGAATTTAAACGTGGCCGTACATCTGTTTTTGATGAGGAGCGCCCAGGCCGCCAGGCAGACATGGTTACCGAGGAAATCGTTGAAAAGGTCCACGACATGATTTTCGCTGATCGCCGAACGAAAGTGCGCGAAGTAGCAGGCCGTAGGAGTGTCGTACGGAACGGTAATTAATATTTTGCATGATAGGTTAAGCATGAGAAAGGTGTTGGCCCGACGGGTGCCGCGATTGCTTACGGTGGACAACAAACGGATACGGAATTGTCGCAGCTAAATTGCATGAATTGAACTACGAATTGCTATCGCACCCACCGTTCTCGCCCGACTTGGCTCCCTGCGACTCCTTTCTGCTCCCCAACATGACAACGTGGCTCGGTGTAAAAAAATTCAGCTCAAACGAGGAGGTTATCGTCGAGACAGAAGCGTATTTTGAAGAGTTCGACAAATCGTATTTTTTGGAGGTGTTAAAGAAATGGCAGAAACGTTGGTAAAAGTGTATTGTACTAAAAGGAGATTACGTTGAAAAATAGAAAAAAAAAATTTGTGTAAAACTTGCCTCTTCATTCCTAACAAGGGTACTTATTAATCTACCCTCGTACATGTATCTATTTTCTTTAATAAATGAGTAAGAATACTTTGTGATCTTTACTTTTATTTTACTTTTTTATTCATCAAAATAAGTTAAAAAGTATGTATAAATTTTTGAACATTTATAAAACCAATCTTTGTTTTTTTTTTTGAAAAAGTTATTGCAAGATATGCTTTCTTTGAAATATTATTTCAGTAACCGGAAAAACACAATAATACGACTCTCGCCATAAATAACTTCCAGAGTTAAACTTTTAAAGTTGAATATATCAACGATGGTCGACAGAAGCACAAATTATCGTTTGTTAAAATTATAAAACTTTGTTAAATTTGGAGATACAGTGAGGGTGACGTAAGCGCCCGAGTGACAAATCCTCCAATTTCTATCCTACATGTGAGCAAAATTCTGCGTTTGGACTGCCCGAAAGAATACAGATTCTTTCGTGTATAAATTTTAGTTAATAAATTTTTATTCGCTTAATCGTTTACACCCGCCGAACATAGGCTCCGAACAAACATCGGAAGCCATCTTGTTCTCTCGCCCGGTGTAGATGGCAATTTATAATGTTCCCAAACATCATTCTAAATTTTTTAGTAGAATACACAGAAAATTCGTTTTGACAACTTATTGATGTCATCACTTTTCACCACGAATTGAAGGTAGCTCTTATTTAATAAATTTACCTTGGTATGGCTGCGGTTATGTTCTGACACGTGACATAAAGTACATATATGTAGATATGTCAGCAGAAATTTCCGATTTCAAAGATTGCTATTGTGTTTCTAACCTGTATTTATATTAGTAATTTTCTTACATTTTTTTTGTTTCGCAAACAAAAACAAGCTGTCTAGTTGGGAGATAATCGACGACTGCGTTGCATTAAAGATCCAGTTATGTCTACGGTAAAGTGGCATTTCACTACTTCACCCAATTTATTCCATGTTTGGCCAAACAAATGCTCAATCTTATTTCTATCATTCTTGCCTTTATCATAGTTTAGGTACGTCCTACGTACGTCCTATCAATTTACGTACTAGGTTTAAAGTTGAACTGTAGAATGTAAGATTCAAACATTGTAATTTATTATGCCTAAAATTATAATATGTAATACTTACCATATCTACTGAATGTAAAAATAACCATTGCAATCAAAAAAAAAAAAATCATATTTATAATAATAATTTTACTCAGCACCGCCACTGATTTTCATGTTTTACGTTCAACTTTTTCGTGACAGTTTTTTAAATATTATTCGACGTTTTCTGAAAGAACCGAGTACAACTTTATTGCTGAAGGAAATTGTGATCCTAACAAAGCCAACTGGAACGCCAAATGACAACAGCTGTGCTGGGTGCTGGTCTAAGCGGTTTGTCGGCCGCCTACTATTTGTTGCGTCGCTGTGGTAGACCATCAGCGATAACCGTGTATGAGTCTTCGACTCGTGTTGGTGGTTGGATTCGCACAGAGCGTCATAATGACAAGGGATTCATTTTTGAAATAGGGCCACGTACCATACGCCCTAAGGGCAACGCAGGAGCAAATACGTTGGAACTTGTCCAAGAGCTAAAGTTGCCTATAGATGCAATTCCATCGAAACATGAAGCTGCGCGCAACCGGATGATATACGCTAAGGGTGAATTGTGTTTGCTGCCAAATAGCTTTGGTGGTATTTTTAAAACAATGGCCCCATTTTCAAAGCCACTGGTCAATTTGCTATTTAACGACCTTCGTACTGGCCGCAAAAATCTGAAATTCGCCGATGAATCCATTTATGATTTTGTAGAGCGTCGCTTTGGCACGGAAGTAGCAAAATATGCCATTAGCCCGCTAATCTGCGGTATCTGTGCTGGTGATGCTAAGGAAATAAGTGTTCGCTTTCTTATGGATGATCTGTTTGAGAAGGAACAGAAGTGGGGCGGTATAGCGAAGGGTATCTTCTTTGAAAAAATTCTAAGCAAATTTAAGAAACCAGAGTCAAAGGGAATTTTCGCCAGGCCACCATTGTTTGAGCAAGCCTGCGCGGAAAAATGGAGTATGTACCGTGTACAAAATGGTCTGGAGACACTGCCACGTACACTCAGTGATTACTTGCGCGACCGTGAAGTTAGCGTTCAGCTGTCTTCCGAATGCCGCGAAATTACTTTTACTCGTGACGGTGTCAAGATGAATGTGAAAGGGCGTGATGTTGATCCCAAGCACATTATTTCAGCACTGCCTGCCCACAAATTAGCTGCCTGTGTAAAGGGCCAACATCCATCGCTGTCGGCGCTGCTACTATCTATTCCCTATGTGGATGTAGCCGTTGTCAATCTTCAATACAACACGAAAGACATACTGAAAATGAAGGCGTTCGGGTTTCTGGTGCCGCCTGTGGAACGCCTACCTATTCTGGGCGTCATATTCGACAGTTGTTGCTTTGACATGAAAGGTAACACAGTTTTAACTGTAATGATGGGTGGACGTTGGTTTGAACAGAATTTTGGCAAAAAACCAAGCCAAAAGGAGCTGATGGACACTGCGCTCAAGCAAGTGCAACATATACTTGGCATCGATCAAGAACCGCATTTGACTCGTGTACATATTCTGAGGAAATGCATTCCCCAGTATACCATAGGCCACAAGCAGCGAGTGGCAGACATTCGCCGCTACATAGCACAATACAAATTGCCAGTGTCGCTGTGTGGTGCAGCCTACGATGGTGTAGGGATAAATGATGTCATTCTATCAGCCCGCAGACAAATTGAAATGCTATCGAACGTCGAGGATGGCGGCTAAGGAATTTTATTTGAAATATTTTATTTTTTATATGTTTTACGTGCGTTACTTTGTTTATTATCCAACAAATTACATAGAAACAAAATAGTGCAATAAATTACAATTCATTTTCCAAATCCACCGCGACATTTCGGACTCGGCTCTACAGAGTAGGTGGGCTCCCATTGTTTTGGTGCCTTTGCCTCAATGGATAAGGCATGCACAAAGCGTCCAGCCAGCTTGTTTTGTACAATTGTGTTAATCAAACGATGACGCTGGGAATAAAGAGAAGCTAGCAGAAACTATAAATCTTTACGTAAAAGAATTAACTACCTTAATTAAAGGCAAATCATCAAATTTCTCTGATACCACAAGGACCTTAAAGTGTGTCTCGGATCCTTCCGGTACGTTGTGCATATATGACTCGTTAATCACTTCCAAGTGCAGAGGGTGCAAATCATCGGTCAGTGCAGTTCTTATTGCAGCTTCAATTGGAGACGATGTACCCGACATAGTTCGTATATTTGATCGAAATATATTTGCTTCCCAATTACAAATTGTGCGGAAAGAAGAGCCAGTCCTGATTAACATTGCAAAACCGCGCGTATTTTAATTATTTCACTCTGACTGAGTTATTTCTCAATGACCCAAATGATTTATGATTTAACGCTAAAGAATGACTGTAGCAAAACAAAATATATAAAATTTATGAACAGGGTTGCTAGTATTTTTAAATTTAGCTCAATACCTTGGTCTAGGAATTTTGTCGCACAGGCAATTGTTAGGCCGCGGTTTTATTCAGATTTTACTCGGCGAACACGATATGATCGGTGAAATTAACACCGAGTAATTAGGGTAGTAATTTTACAAAAAAGCAACAAATATGTACATATGTATATAAAATAGCAAGAAAACATGCAAACACTTATTTTGATTTGCAGAAAAGACTACGGTTTAAAAGTGGATATATTTTCTTAATAAATCTATGAAAAGTATTTGTAAATCATATTACCGGTATTCACTATTTGATACAAATGCTTTGAAAATTATTAACTTCACTCTTAATAAAATGGTTTAAAGTTTGTTAAATGGTATATTTAGTGTTGCCATTGCGCAGAAATAAGTATAAAAGAAAGATCAAAAGGAAGTCCGCAACGAGATCAAAGTATCCACCAGACCGAGCAGGAGAAAAAAATGTATGTGTTCGCCGGCCACCACGACCTTACCAGTGCGCCATACGATAAGTTGACGTTTTAATGTTTGAAACAGAATGGATACCACAGCAATGGCAGCCATTCTCTCATGCTTTCTTACATGTATTTTGTAAGACCTATGATCAAAATCATTACCAGCTTTGCTTAAATTTTTTCTGTTATTTTGAAATATGTAGAATATGAATGAATGCCATGTACAGGATGATCAACGACAAGTTTGTCAACCAATAAGTTTATCGTCTGTAGCATACTTTAGAGATTACACACAGAGCCTGTTTACACTGGCGCAAGCATGAAAATCTATGTGACAAAGAAGACAGGTAGAAAAGTATAGTAAGAAAGAGATAGAAGTTTCGCATCTTTTTCTTACTACCTTACTTTTCTACCGTCTCTCTCGCAGTCTTTTATGCTTTCGCCAAAGTAAATGTTGTAAAAGGCATCTTAAGGAACTGTAATTTATTTTTAAAATTTTGAATAAAACATTTTTAAGATTTTAACATTTAATTTGAAATGTCTACCGCGGCTTACCGCGTCTATAACATATCAAACCTTAAATTGAGCATAATAAAGAACAAAGAATCATAAAAAATATTTAATGGTATAAAATGTGTCAACAAATTTCAAAATTGGCAAAATAACACACTTATTATTAGTAGTCAACGAGTTTCTTCAGTTTCGGTGGCGCGGATATGACTATTCTATTCCGGCTACTGCCACTCCCACATGCATCCACGGAAAGTGAAGTAGCAGTGGAAGATCTGCCAGTTACCGCACTCCCACCACCTCGCTGACATTTCTCCCTGTCTCTTTCCCGATCTCTTTCTTTTGCTCTATACCGTTCTCTATCTCTATCTCTGTTCGAGTCCCTTTCGCGTTGTCGTTCCCTATCTCTCAAAGTAAGCCGATCATTCTTTGATTTTGATCTTGACCGCCGACCACGATCATCATGACGCGAAGATATTCTGTCTCCACCATAGCGTGATCCTCGATCGTAACTTTGACCACTTCCACGACGTGGACGTGATGCGCTTCGCCGACGTCTTCGAGAAGTGCTACGCCTATTTCGATGAGACTGACTACGACTTCGAGACCGTTGTTTGCGGTCACGCTCGCGATGATGACGATGATGATCTTCAAATTCGTCACCGTGACCAGTGGGCTTATTATGTAACTTCTCTACAGCCATGGAACGATCACTACTATGAGATTTGCTACGTTTTGTGGTATGAGATTTCATTCGTTCTGAAACCTCACTGTCAGAAGCTTTACTACTGTTTGGTGTGCCGTATCTGTGACGTAATTCGCGTTGCCTATAATTGTATGGAATAAGAAATTAAATTCGGCTTTAAAAGGATTACACTTCCATTACCGTCGCCTTAGCTTCAATGCGAGTTCACGCATCTCGTCTTCACGTTCTTGCTGCAATTGTCGTTCCCTCTCGCACTTTTCTGTTTCCGCCCGTTTGTCTGCCTTGTCTAGGAAAGAAGATGAAGGTAAATACTAATAAGACAGGAAATTTTCAGTTTATTTCACTTGTGCACACTTACATTGCTTATTTAATAAATTCTGCATTTTTCGTTTCAGACGTTCACGGAGATTTAGACGACTGCTGCCAGAACTCTGTAAGAAGCCATTTAAATCAATTCAAATTTATTGGTTCATTGAAACAAGGATCAAATTTTAAAAAGCTTTCAACACAGTCTTCTACTCAAGAGATTTCAAGTCTAAAAAATACAAAATTAAAATAAAAATTCAAGTTTAAAAGCGATAGAATATCTGTGCAAGGAATCGGTCATATGTTCGTTTGTAGATTTATCAGTTATCACTGATTCAGTTTGGGTTAAACTTTTTGTTTTTGGTTTTTTTGCTATCTCCAGTTTTATGATGCAGTGAAATACTTTGACGGTTCTTACTGACTTTGGTTTCGGAAGCAATAGAAAAACTTGGATTTTTCGCCTGAGCAGTGGTAGTATGTTTACCAGTAGTCGATGACGACGGCAATGGATTCGAGATTTCAGAGCTGCAAGAAAGAAATATTAATCAAACACAAAATACAATCACACATGCCAACCGGAAAAACCAATTGGAATAGAAAATTGGGAGATAATAAAATAAATTAAGAACAAATTTGGTTTCACTGTCTATCCCACATACTCGGTCTCACCAATAATCGAAAATGCCATATTAAATATTACTCTATTGGAATATTACTCCTTTTATCTGATTCCTTGAGTGTTAAGGATAAGATGCGAACCAAAAAATAATAGCAAAAATGTCGCTCAACATTACCATACGCTTCCTTGCGCTAAACTTACGTAGTGTCCACATCCATATGATCATCGCTATCATTTCCGTCTACAGTTTGGGCCTTGATAGGGTCTTTGTCAATCTCCGAATCGGATTCACTTCTCGAAGATGAATCATTACCTCGTTTTCGTCCATAGTATCGTTTTAAAGGAGGTGTTGGCGGTTGTACTACTGCGGCCGTTGGCGCAGTCGTTATAGCTACAACAGTGCTATCCGCTGGTTTTGTTGTTTTGATTGTTGTTGGCAAAGGGTAACTTATCATGACGGGCGGAGAAACACCGCCGACATCAGTTGTCTTTATATTAGCTGTGATAGTCTTATTCTCAATGCGTGATATTATAGCTGTATTCGTAGTTGCCACTGCAGATGAACACGTTTGTGTATGTGGCTGCTTTTTTGAGGAGCTACGCGAACGAAGAAGTCGACGGTCAGCAGATGACGGTGTCCTAACACGATTCTTAGAATGTGTTCTTTTCCGTCTAGAGTAATAACTAGAACTAGAGTTCGACCTTGAACGATGCGAGGATTTACCACTTGATGAAGATCTATAATGTCTGCGCCGGGAAAAAGACCTAGATCTAGTTCCCTTTCGTCGTCTCTGACTTCTTCTGCTGCTGTACTCATATGATTTTGAACGCGAACGTGATCGCCACCGGCTTCTGCGTCTTCGCCTGTCAATACTGCGCGACCTTGTCCTCGTATACGATCTGCGACAGGCACTAGATCGTCTAGAGCTTTTTGAACCCTCGTTTAATTGCTTCAGTTTTTCCAAGTTCTCTTTGACTTTTTGAGCATAAGTAGTGACTTGCGTCGTAGCGGCAGCAGCAGCTGTTGCCCCAACACAGGACTCACCAAGAGTCTGTGCACCTTTCGACGAAATATTTATTGAAATCTTCGAGTGTGGTTGTAATTCGTCTTCTCCGCCGAATGAAGTAATATATGTAATCTTCCCCGCATTCATATCGGCTGGTGACGGGGATCTTGAATCACTTTCTTCTTCATTCTCCTTTTTACCGGTAGTAGAATCATCCTTAGCAGCATAGCTTGGCGGACTAAAAGGACGACTGGCGATACGCCTCTCTTTCTGAGCGCGTCGCTCTCGCCGTGACTTGCGACCACTCAGTAACATCTTCTCTTGCTCCTCTTCCCGTGCAATGCGCAGCGCATCAGCCTCATCAGCGTCCTTTGTAAGATATGAGTAAAAGTCATTACTTATCATGCCGTAATTACGTCCGCACGCATTTAATTCGTGTGCCTGTGTTGTATCCAATTTGGAAATATCAATGGCTACATCCATATCCATATCGGAATCAGACTCGGAATCTGAATCCTTCTCCGATTTTCCAGCTGATGACAATGGCGCACTCTGTGACGGCACATGCATCAGATGACTAAAGGGTTGTGGCCCAACTGATGAGTCAACCTCTTCATATGAGTACCCAATGGCAGCGCCAGATTTATGTTGCTTCTTTCTATTTTGATTGCGCTCCAGCTCCAACTGAGCATTCGCGCCATATTGTTCCTCCAAATAGAGCTGATGCAAGAATTTCTCCTCGGTCACATTTAAAAAGTCGTTTTGAGCTAATATGCGATAACGTTCGTAATTGCACTGACGCTCCTCAAACGTCAATTCAGCAACCTCAGCGGAGTCACTACTTTTTGTTGCAGGCGAAATATAATCTAAATGAGCGCGAACATCAAAACGATCTATTAAATTATCCTGCTGTCCCTGCCAAGGCACACTGCAATTACAAAAAACAACGTAAACTTTACCATAAGTACAAATATTGCTTTTCAAATACGCATATGCAATGAATTTTCTTATATATGTAGGAAAACCGGTCTTAATCGAAATATCACTTGCATTATGGCGGCACCATCGCCAGCTGCAGCCACAGCGGGGTCTAAATGGATTTTGCATCGACGTCCGTGCACCTGAATAAACTGTGTCGGATCTGCTTGCTGTAATGAAAGAATCTGATGTAATAAGTGTACCGTCGGAATAATGATTTTTTCGTACAATCTTTTCATAAAAATCTTGTCTACGTTCTGCTCTTTTCCTGTAATCGACAATCATTCCTCGTATTCGGCGTTCCTGTTTCCGCGCTTCATGCCACATTATCACCCTATGGTATTATCCGTTTCACATTCGATTTAAATTAGGTTTTTGTTTTTTTAATGACCATTATTTTCGCATAATTTATGATATTTCCCCCGCTGAGCAAATTGCAAAAATCTGCCGAAATGCCACTAAACGAGAAATAGAATAAACCGAATACGAAAGAAAAATGCGGCGTGTTTGATATTCAGCGTTGCCTCAAAAGTGTAGATTTTTATTAAAATACTATTAAAATATTCGTAGTGGAGAAAAGTCAAACAGCTATCAATTGTCCTGATAGATTTCCTATTTAAATCTGCCATGGTAACAAGTAAAGCCCCCCACAGCAATTATTCAAAAATACTGGGAAATCCGCATACGCGGATATCTCGATACGAGCAAGAATAATCTACTGAAAGGGCACCTGAATCGGGTAGGTAAGAGTAATAAAATACAATTTACCGCACAGGTCGAGGGAACAGCACATCCAACAAAATTTAGCACATCCATATGGCAAGATAACAGGAGTAATCAATGTCAATGATGCAAAGATGAAAAAATTTATACAACTTAAGAAAATATCGCATTTCTCAAATTTTTCAGAAGAAGCAAAAAACTTTCTGAAATTTTAATATTTTCAGTACTGTTTCTAAAATCAACATAGTAATTTATAATTTTTAAAAAGGCGTGTATGTATGGCTCCTAAATTTTAGGCAAGGATGCAGGCGGATACGTTGATCAACGTTAAATCATAACCTATAAAAAATTATTTGTTAGGGCTTTGCAAATTAAGGCAGCCATTTGGCAGTAATATATCGTTCATAAGTGTTTTTGAAACAAACCAAATTGCAAGGAATTCCAGATTTTGAAAATAGATAGAGAAAAAATAAATAAAAAATAGTAACACAAATACTATAAGAAACAAAGGAAGAGTAAATGAATTTTTCATTCATAAATTTTTTTTAATTTTAATGTTGAAATAAAGAAAAACTAAACATAACAAACGCGATTCACATCTGCAAAATAAATGTAAAAATTAAGTTTAAAAACTTGATAATTAATAGTGAATGATTGATTTATAAACATATGTATGTCTGCTCCTCCTAGTACTATGCTATATCTTAAAATTTTCAAATTTAAACTCACGTCAATCAAGAATTGATTGTCGCTATCGGGTTCCTTGTTAAAATGTTAGACTTGTAATTTAACAATTTTTTTTTTAAATCCTTTACGATTTTGTGCTGGAGTTCTAAATAATTCTATATTTGTTTGTATTTTCACATTATTTTTAGGATGAAATGTTGAATTTACTACCATTCACTTTATATAATGTTTGTAAAGTAGTAGGTGGCCATAAAAGCTTTTTATTTTACAAATTTATATAAAAATAAAATAATAATTAGATTATATTAAAAAGATCTGCTCAATTATTTGGATTTTTAGCCGATGCCCAACCAATGACGATTCCATAAAACTAATGATTACCAAAACCAATGATGTCTATTAAAAGCTCGGAGTCTAGGTGTAAGCCATAACTTGAGACATATGAGACAATTTATTGAATCATTTCATAGAACCAATTATGTATGCTTACAATGATCCAACGTAACGCTGTTTATATAGTTTTTTTTTAATTAGTAACAGTAGTATCATTCCATTTGATTTTTTTCAAGCATGTATCTATATTTAAATTGGATATTTTCACATGGTGCAATAAGTAAACTATTCAGGAGAATAAGTGTTTAGTTGAAAAATTAAAGTTTGAATAATTTTATTTAGGTGGTCGCTGTGGCGTAGTGGTAGTGCGTTGGACTACTACGCAGAGTGTCCGGGGTTCGAATCTCGGCATAGGCAAAATCAAAAAGTAGAAAAAATAATTTTTCTACACGGCGCCACCTCTTGGCAGGCAATGGCAAACCTACAAGAGTAAAAATTGCCTATGAAAAGCTTTTCACTTCGCCGTTCGGATTCGGCATTAAACTGTAGGTCCCTTCCATTCATGCACAAATATAACACGCACAACATGAGTGGATGCGAAAAGCTCGGCCTAGGCCCTCCATGGGCTGTTGTGCCATTAAAAGTAAAAGTAAAGTAATTTTATTTAAGCATAAATTTGGAACATTTTTCTTCTTCCTTTTAATGGCACAACAGCCCATGGAGGAATTAGGCCGAGCTTTTCGAATCCACTCATGTTTCTTTTTTACTTTTGTAGGTTTGCCTTTACCTGTCAAAAGGCTGTGAGAGATTTGAACCGCGGACTCTTTGCATAGCAGGTCGGCACACTAACAACTACACCACAGCGAACACACCGGACATTTTTTGAAAGATCGAAAATTCAATTAGAAAATTCATCACATGCTTACTAAGGAAACCCCAAATATCAATTCACAAAAGTGTTTTTATTGCCTAAAATTTCAATTATGGGTATAAAAAGGTATACAGTGGAAAAAAAAACTTTTCAAGTTCTACATGTATCTATATGTTCTCATTACACACAAGTGTTATTTTTTTATGGACTCAAATGTAAGCTTTTTTGAGCGCCCAGTAATATATTTGGAGGTCCCTGAAAAGTATCCCGCTTGTTTATTTCAACCCTTTCTACGATGAATTTATAACAATAATAAAGGGAAATTCGTTTTCAATCAGATGTTTGTACATGAAAATCAAAGGACATTTGTGAATGTCGAATCCTTATTCTAAATAGTAATTGGTAAGAAGAAGACTGTCATACTCTATCATTCAGCATCGATTTTTAGTTGTATATCCTTCACGTCCATTCTTTAATATCATAGAATGTCTGCAAAACATTTCTACTATACACGCGAAAATAGTAGCATAGACACAAGGTTTGATCCTGATGAAGACGACAGGTATGACGATGACTCTGACTCCGAGGTTCTTTTGCAAGATGTTCCATACTCCTCCAGCAGTATTGATCGCAGTTCGATTAATTCAATTCCTTGGGCAGACGATGCTATAAAACAAAATCAGTTAGATTGGGAACGCGTGGAGCGTATGCTGAAAGGCGAGGAATCACTGCCGAATGATGAGCCAGAGCTACGCAACGAAATTCTCGAGTGGCAAAGAAAATTTCCAATGCTATTGATTACAAGTGAATCGTCATCGATACAGCAACAACATCTAAGTTTCGATAGTTCTGAAACACATAAGAACAATGATTCACTAGACGTAGAAACAATTTCAAATTTAAGTTTAAACTCCGTAAACGATGATGGTGATAATGATAGTAAATATGAAAAAGTTACAACACCGAATCCGGCGCATCAACACAATATGTATAACAATGAGAGTTTACTGGAGCAACGCTCAGCAAATAATTCGAGTAGTTCAATAGTTCGAGGAAAAATTTTAGACGTTGAGCTTCGAATAAGTTCCATTCCAATAAGACAGAGGGAAGACTTGCAGCATTCTCCTACAAATGCTGGTCGTCAAATTCTCGACATAGAACAAAGAGAAACGTCAACATCCACATCATCTGCGCCGCTTGATCCCCCAACGCTTCATAATAGGAAAAAATCACCAAACTCATTGCTCATTGTGCCACGCCCAAGTCCACCTAATTCAGCCATTATATCAAATACGCACAATCGTTTGCGGATGCCACCAATTTTGAATGTGCTCGAAACAAAACGACGCTTTCGTGGCTTAACCAACAATCGAAGTTTCGTCCAACTTACTCAAATCCAACAACAAGCCAAATCAGCAGCGGTTACGCACACACACTACCAAGAGCAACGACGGCATTCGCAACATATGGACAGCTGGCATAAACCTTTGGCTGCGATGAGAATAACCGATAGCTTCTTGAATAATCGAAATTCAATTATTTTGCCAGCGATTAAATTGCACCGCATTCATGAACTTCCAATTAGCACTACAACAACAACCAGCACCAATGATCTGCGTAGCCTTTCCAATTCCACGTTGGGTTCTGGTAATATCGTAGGGCGACGAATATACAATTTCGCAGCACCGTTTCAACGAAACTTTAACACAACAACCACCTCTACAACACCATCTACAGGACGTTCCATTTCGGCAGCCGTTCATCATCAGCGTCAGGAGTTCAATGCGATTTATTTACCGTATAGTGCATCTAAATTTAAAGCATTTAAATAACATTAATTAAGTACTCTGCGTATGAAATAACATTTATTTATTTGTTAGTTTTGTAAAATTTTTAAATTCGTTAATATACGAACGTAAAAAAATCCATGCCCGTCGATCGAGCTTATTGTTAAATCAAAGTGTTTTTTTTTAAATTTTTTTTATGTGAATTTCAAAATGGGATTTGATGACCAACAACAGAAAGATAATAAATGGCATTTTATAAGATTAATATAGGAATATATGTATGTATATATCTTAAATAGAAAACTTGAGCTGAAATCCAGCTGAACACATTTGCTTTGGTATTCTTATAAACTAAAATTATCCAAACGTAATTTTCCATCGTTTTCTGTTAAATACAGCAAATCAGATAAGCACTGTTCAGTAATCAATTCTTCGACGCGATCGCACATCTGGCAATAAATTACATGCAATTAAATGAATTCATTATAGGTACAGGTAGTATAGCAGGCATATAATTGGATATTTACCCCCTTTGCAGTGTACTCAGTTAAGACATCGGAATGCTTGAAATTGGGCCCAAAATTAACACTCACAGTTGCACTTTTATGAATTGATATTGTAGGATAGTATGAGCCAGCGTAAATATCCGTGAAGGCGACACCCTGCGACTTACCATTTTTAAAATACTCAATCCTACTACCGGACATCACCTGAAGGTTTTTTAAGGTCTCCTGTACCTTATCTTTGTCTTCATAATATAAATGCGATTTAAATTTAACAAGCGGCTGTACAAAATTTCAAAATAAGAAGAGAATTTCAGGTATAAGTATGTACTCAATTTAATTTCAACTTACTCTATCCTTAAATGTATTCGGTAAGTAGTTTTTGATGGGCTCTTCCGGCAAATCAATTAGAAAGCCTAATGTATCACCCTCCGAATAGCCATCGCTGTAATGTTTGCCGTGGCTCTCATGAAAGCGTGTGCCTTTGCGGGAACGCCACGAATACCCAAATTTATCATACCCTAAAGGAGCCTGTAAGTTTCCATACTCTTGCCCCCAGCCTAAACGTGTTGCCGATCCCTCGGGCATCTCTTCAACCGTAATTTCGAAATACCAGCGGCCACGATTGACAGCTTACCATAAATCAATAAATAAATAATATATATAAGAAGCTATGCAAGCATAGATAACATAATTATATAGATTTGTTTGTCCTCAGCATCTAACTTACAATGTGTTCCTCGCACCATACAATATCCTTTTTCACCGGTGACAGCTAAGCGATCTTCCGAAATTTTTAATTGTGGTGCACGATCGTGCAACGCCAAGAGAACACAATTGGGTGCCAAAGTGCGGTATAACCATCCAGGAATAGGCTTACCTGCCCAATCCGAACTCTCATCGAACTCCTGTCGGAACGGGGCGTGCGGATCTGGCTCTGCTAGTATATAACGGTATCCATCTTTGTTGAATGGATGCTCCAATGGGTATCCATGAGCTGGTAGTTTTACATTGGCTGTTATGTCAGAGCTAGGACGTCCTTTTTTCCCAGTCGGCCCCGATTCACTGCCAGGGAACTTTCGTTTATTTTGTCGATTGTTTTTCGAGAGCGGGACTAAAGTTTAAGAAAGTTTAAAGATTAACACAACAAAAAATGGGCGTGGTTATTAAAGAAAAATGCTTCAAGTGTATTCTAAGGAATTACTAAATGAGGTCATATATGCACATGATATCTTTATTTAGAAATACACATGCAAACAAACTTACAAACGACCGACCCAACATTTAGACAGAGACAGAGGCTTTTCGAGGGGATAATCTATTACCTAACTACATACATATATACAACAATCAAAAGGTAAAACACTTTAAAATTTCACTTTCCATTAACTAATGTCCCTAGGGGTGTATGAGAATTCAATCACACAATCGGACAATAAATTTAATCATTCGCTTACGTACTTTCCTCTTCACGCGACATGGCGTTTTCCATGCACATCGCTTACTGTTAAAACGCCTGCAACTACGTGCTACGTTCAAATCGATTAAGGGCACACACAAATACTTTAAAAATACACGACGGCGTAAAATACATACGTCGATGCAGCGAACACTAACGAGTGCGCCTTCTCTGCTACCGAATTACTGCTTGTTGTGTTGTTCTGCTACAATAGTTCGGTAATAAGCTTCAAGATAAAGCAATCTTAATACAATTACAACTACAACGAACATATTTAAATTATTCAAAATATAAATACAACAAAAATATCTACAATATCTAGAAGCAACAATATCGATAGTGCCGGGACATGGGACGGACAGTGGGGAAGAGTGACCGCGAATGTCAATTCAACAATATTAGCGGGACGATAACTAAAGCAATGTGCTGAAAGCACATACCGAACAGAACACAACATAACAGAGAACAGGAAAATCAATGACGACACCTCGGCTCGCTTCACTTCACAATAGCTCAACAAAAGCCAAAACAAAACAAAAAAAAACAAAAAACAAATAAAATTGACGAACAAAAAAACAGAAACAAAACGTATTTAAATAAATTTTACTAGATGCGACTGTGCTTTGTGAACTAGAAAGCGATTGTTATCGCTACGAAATATGTGTAGATTTATTTACAGATAAACAAACATAATCCCTAAATTTTGCGAAAAATATATTTCAACCCATCAGCTGAAGAATCCATCTTCCGACGTGCAACAAATTTGATAGGAAGAAAAAGCAAGAAGGTAGTTAACATTATGGCACTATTATACACCAATAAATTAAAGGAGTAAATGTGGTTTAAATTGTGCAGTGCAATCTGAATTGTTATCGAACCGAAAAAATTAAAAACTACACATTTATAGAAGCACCAACTCACCTTGTGCATAACCGTCTTCGGTCATACGAAGCGCCTTACCCATTGCCTCGTAATTTGGCTTGATGAATGTCAAGTCTTGCGCCATTAAACCGAACATGGATCCAGCTTCAGCATTCTCTTCGTATGTGAATAGTGTACTAATTTCCTTCACCAAGGAACGTTGCACTGTGGTATACCTTATTCGAAAATGAAAATTGTGAAAAAAATTTATCTAAACCTCACTTGCTAGTGTTGCGTACCATGATTGTGTGACACGGCGCGGCATTGTGGTCATCGCCTCCCAATACTGTTCAATGTACGGAATGATTTCCTTGTCTTTGCTGAAAAGTGCCTTGGCTTTACCATCTTTAGTGGCATTCTGTTGCATATTCGCAATAGCAGTTACGCACATTTGGGGAATTGCTAAAAATTAATCAACAAAAATCAATTCTACCTAGATTGGAACCTAAATAAACTTACTAGCTTGGCTTTTACGGAAACTTTCTAGACCGCTGGGTGAGCAATTCTTGCAAACAAATACATAGTTTGTAATAAAAGGAACAAGTTTTCCTAGTTGGTATCCTATGCAGGATTCATGGAACCAGCGATAGCAACTAGCACAGTACAACTCCACTATATTGAGATTTCTGCCCTTGCCACTATAAAGGAAAGAAAAATGTTAAATAATTATTATGATATTTTTTAATCTTATATTTATTTTGTTTACCAATAACAAATACCGGCTTTTTCGTCACTCGTGTAACTGGCACTACCCCCCGCTACACTATTGCTACTACTTCCAGTAACAGCAACGTGCTTATCTTCTTCCTCTGCAACTATTGTTGCTTGTTTTTGTTCTGCTTGTACTTCATCCATTATATGCTCTTTAACTTTTTTAATTCTAATAATTACCAATTTATTTGACTTGACGCACAACAATAAACTTGTGTCTTCCACAAAAGCAAAACTGAAATGTCTGACCAGACGAAGCGTCTCAATCTTTATGAAATGCCTTTTTCACTGAACATGCATAACGAGTTCGAACAAACGTCACCGCACAGTGATCATTTACTCCAATATTTTGTAGTAAAAACCATAATTGCAACCAATCTATTTTCGATACACAGATTCACACACAAAATGTTCACTTAATATAATTATGTGCAGTTCATTTTAAATCCACTACTCTAAAGTGTACATGTACTTACATACCCATCTAGAAAGAATGCAGATTAAAATGGGAGAAGAAAAATGACTTAAACTTTAGGCGTTTTTCTTTTTTAACTCTGAGCACAGAATAGAGTTACAAAAGCAACATTGAGCACGCTCTGACAACTCTGAGTCAATTAAAAAACGCATTGAAAACAAACTATCCGATAACAGCTGAAATAGAGTAAATTCATTTTATTTTACATAAAAAACATATGTTGTCATTGAAAATATATACATTTATCCCGTCCGTTGCCGTAATTTTAAATTTTCGTATCTTCTATCAAAATAGATCTCTTCCGGTATTGTGCAAAATCTGGTAAAATGATAGTAAACGTGTAAAAGTACGGGAACGCAATAAACCGCATTTCTTACCCGAAAAAAAGTCATATTTTGCCAACAGAAACTTGTCGACAATGTTCAAATTGTAGTCAAAAAATTAAGTAATATGCAAATACTTGTATTTTTAAGTATTTTATGAGTATTTTCCATTTATTTTTTAGAATTAAAGTTTTTTGAATTAGTAATTTGTTTCCACAAACAAAAAGCTGCTGATAAAAACAAAACAGTTGGTAGTTTGACACTTTTTCCGATTTTACCCGGAAAAATGTATGGGCATTTTTGTACAAGAAGAACAAGATATTGGTCGCGTCTCGCAGTCATCACAGCTACATTTCTGCTACATTTGTGCTCTTGAGCTGCATTTGCATATGCGAAACGACGTGACAACTGTGATTATAAAAGTAAAAAATTACTAAAAAAAAATACAACAGGAATAGGGATTATGGGCGGCATAAATGTGATGAAAGAATGGGAAACTTATCGTTCAGTTTTATTTGTAACTAATTCAATTTCACATAATTAATTACTTTTACCGGTCAGTTGTTTTGAATTTTAAAATACATTCAAAAAACATTTCTAGCTACAGTAAAAAAAGAGGCGACCGCTCAAGTAAATTTTGGTTGAGCACAAACTGAGCAAGCTGCGTTTCTGTGACAGTCGTGGAGCTGTGATGTAGCATAACTTGAGCACTCGAGTCTGCAAAATGCGACAAATTACTCTCATCGTCGCTCAGTTTCATTTTGTTTTTAAAGTGAAACTTGTTGAAATATTTTATACAGTACCATTTTTTACTCTACGTTTCCATCAGTACCATTTTTATATAGAAATAGGGACGATGAATGAACTTTTCGGCAGGACAATGAACTGAACTAAGAGCAGCTGTTAAGTTTACCTCGGTGTAACTTCCACAAATTAAATAAATTAGTGATGAAATTTCTTTGGTAACACTTAAACTTCTTGTTTAAAATCAACAATTCACATTTCTTTGTAATATGTAATAATAAATGTTTAAGAATGTAAAATGAAATTGTCTTGTGTAGAAACGAAATCGTATGTTTCCGAATGCAATTTATCTTCTGACAGTTTTGTGCTTCTTACTACAATATTATTTTCACCACTGCCTTATACATTCGAGACAGGACAACATACTAGTCTGGTAAATGTGAAAAGAAAAACGAGTTGAAAGATATAGCTATATCTTTTGCCTTTTTCATTTCTCGCATTAAATGTAGCTGTAGTTACTGTCACGTGATGTATATATTCTTCACACAATACAAATTTTATTTTGTGTAACCGTGTACACAGAAGCAAACAATTTTCTTTTAGTTTGACTACGCCTCTGAAGTATATTTCGATATAAAAGAGTTGGCAACCCATGGCAAATATTAAAATCTCATCAGCTGTTTTTCATATTCCAATTTTGTTTTTCAACCGCATAAGATTATTATTATTTTGTGAAAGTTTTATTTTTAATGATCCGTGGCAAAAGTAAGTATTAACTAAAAAATTTAAAGCGGCTTGTATATTTTGATTTGCTACTTCAATTTGCTTTACGGAGCGCAAGTTATTTTCTTTGTTTATTTGGTTTTGTGTTTGACTGTGTGGTACGCTACTGCAATGCTATCGGTGTGTTAACTTTTTTACAAGAATCAAAAGTGAAAGACGTGTCTGCCAATTTTCTATATATATATATATATATCTATATATATATATATATATGGGCTTTATACGGTAGTTCATCATTAACACAATAAGAAATAACAAATTACATTCAGAGAATAAAGCACGCCGTCCAAAAAAAGTCATTGTGAAAAGCACAAGGTATTAAACCCAATATATTCTGGCTCAAACCGTTCAGCTCCAATCAAGATTTCATCGTTAGTTTTCCAATGCAACCCTCTAACAGCCGTACATTCAAAAATATTTCCTGAACTGCACGTACTGCATATTTTTTAATTTAAACGCAAAAATTAAATAGTGCCGTGTCGAGACCGCTATTGCTTGTTGTGGTGTTATGCATTTTTTTTTTAAATTTAATTTTTCTGAATATATTTAATTTTCATTGCAAACATTCCAGTTTTTGTTGTCTGCTGTCTCATCCCCACTTCTCTAAATTTTCATGATTTACTCACTCACTTTGTTGTCTTTGTTTCATTGTTGTCGTTTTCGATGTGAGAAAGACAGTAAGACATTGACCGAGGTACAGAGCGGAGTATTGTTCAACATTGTCCGTTCAACTATTTTATTTGTGCTTGAGTTTATATGCGCTATTTAAGATAAATAATTTTCCTTTAACTACATTGTGTAGTTAATAATTAAAAGAATAACAAAAATGTATGTATGTTTTTAAAATTAAATTGACTTTTTCTGTTTAACATGTTGATTTTGTTCAAACATCTCCACCTGCCCGGACGTTTATACCACATGCACGCTGCTGGAAAACACACTCACACAAATGGTAATGCTTAAGTAGTTACTTTTCACGACGTCTCTACCAGTGAGTAATAAAATTATTATCTTTTGTGTTTGTTTTGTTATGTAGAAAGTTTGAAACTACCTTTTTAAAAAACATGGAAAAATTCAATTATAAAAATTTACTGACTATGAATATCAAATTTTTAGAACAGAACGTGTGATAAGGATCCTAACAACTAGAACGAGAGGTTCCAGATAACTGAGTCGTTTGTCAGTACAGTGCGAATTGATACTTTTGGTCTCAATTCTTTGTGAATTTCTTTATGGTGAAATGACATGAGTTCATTATGAGAGCCAGCCCTAGCATTGACAGAACAACATTGACATCGACAGCAATAACAAAATCTTCGCCGCGGTTGAATGTGGTATGCGATCAACAACACGAACATCAAACGTATTTTGAACAATTAGAGGAGAGACAGTAAAACAAAAACAAAATACTCGTCGGCATAGACATTGAGGGGGACGTAACATATTCGGTAAGTTCGCATTCAAACAAACTTATAACTTAATTCTTTTACATGTGTGCTTTTAATTATAACTTTATACACTATTTTAAAGCCGCTTCAACAAAAATTAAAACTGACGTCACTTTTGTTTTTTTTATTCTTATTTTCATGTACATAGTATAGTTTTTATTATCAATACGAAACAAGTTTTTGTTTTTTTGTTGAAATAACATAGATCAATGTTTTTTACTTTAGTAAAACCTTGTTATTGCGACATTCACAAGTTTTTTCTGGTGAATATTTGTGCAAATTTGTAATTACAACGCCAAATTTAGTGAAACAAATCATAAAGTAAATAAATAGGCAACTTGTAAAGTAAATCGGTTGCTAATATATGTATATGCATGTATGAGCATACTTGTTTTACTATTTCTATAAGAAAACCGAGCGTCCTAGATAGTCAGGCCGCGTCGACAATGATGATAATCATAACATGATTTAAATGGATATTCAACAAATTTATAAACATTTTCAGACAACATGTCTTTGTTAGCTCATTTTGTCATTTAAGTGCGACAGCACCTCTAACACTCACACTAAACTAGATCATATACACGCAGGGTTACCAACTGGTATGTTTTCACCCGGAGTCTCGGGTCAATTTTATACTTTCTCCGGGTTCCAGTTTTGGTAGATTTTTCTCCACTCTTCGGCAGTCGTTTTTTACATTGTTTCATATTTCGCACAACTCCGATTTTCTTCTGCATTTTCGATATTTTAATGTTACACAAGTTTTCAACGCTGAAACCGAATCTGGCAAGGGATTTTTCTATCACGTCAGGGATTTAGGAAATTATGTCCATTTCTCATTGTTACACAAAGCTTAAGAAAATTGTTCTAAATATTTCCATTTCTCATATGTGATTCCTACGCTACATCCCCAAAACGAAAAGTTGGATTAGTTCAATTTGAATGCGAATCGCTTACATACATGCATATATCTGTAAGGAAAGACTGATAGAAAAATATTACCATGTTATATGAATGTTTGTCTACCTAGCTCTTTACAGCAAATACATTTATTTGCATATTCAATAGATAAAAAGCCACAAGTATATATGTAAACGAAATTTGACTTCTTGGGATTGGGTTATCTATTTATTTAATTTAATTACTTTTTTCCACTTTGCGTGATATATACAAACATAAAATTAAACACTCGAACAACAGTACGATATTATTTTGTATTTGTTAAAAAAAAATCGTTTAATTATCTTTTTTGCAGCCTATACGCTATTCTGTAGATTCTTTTACCACACATCCAGAGCTATTTTGGCAGATATTACGTAATGGTTGAGAATCATGAACTAGTCAACAATTACGGTAAGCCGTTGTCGTATGATCGCAATTTCCATGGCCCTATGTGGCGGAATCGAAGTTGTACTGATGTGCCATGTCTGCTGATATTTCTTGTGTTTCTCGGTAGTTGGGGCTTTATCGCTCAGTATGCTATACGTAACGGTGATCTCAACAAACTCATGGTTCCCACCGACTCCCACAATCAGAAATGTGGTATAGACTCACAAGTGCTCGGAAAGAAATATCTATTTTTTTTTAATTTGGAAAAATGTATTGATCCCCTGGTTCCACTAACAGGATGTCCCACGCCACAGGTGTGTGTTGAAAGTTGCCCTACCCAGACATTTGTGTGGGATACTATGAAAAACAGCCTCTCCTTCGCAGAGCTAAAGAGTCGTTTAATATGTCTAACAGATGCTGACAAGAACAACATTCACAGTCATCAGGATGCCGAGCTTGCCATTAAACAGGAACGATGTGCCCGTTGGTACATAAAAAGTGCACCATTTCTAAATCGATGTATGTGGGAATTTTCACCACAAGTATGCGAATATATTCCTGCATTTCTACTGCCTCGACAGAGACGCGAATTGTTACATGCTGGCTTTAATAATGATACCAATACTCATTATGAAGGAACTTTTAAAGAAGCTCAATTGCAAGCTTTGGCGTTGACTGTGTCTACGGCATATCAGCATGTTGACTCGAAATCGCAATTACAAGAGGAGCCCGTTGTACAATGTCGCCGACGCACCGAATTAGGAGAAACAGTCATAAAAGAAAAAATGCGCCAAACGGATACACGTCTTGCTAAATTTGTAGGCAATATGGTTGCACATTTTTACAATTCGACTACCCATAATGCTCAAGAAGTCGGAGAGATGATCGTCGAGGATATTGTTAACTCGTGGTTTGTGATACTCATGGCTCTACTTGGAACGCTAATCGCTTCTCTTATCTTCATTGCATTAATGCGCTGGTTGGCCTGTCCGATATTGTGGTTTTCCATATTGGGCGTACTGGTTGGCCTCGTCGTTGGTATTTACTACAGCATTCGACAATATATTTTCTGGAGGGATACCGCTACTGTACCAAACCATGCCTTGAATATACAAGCCGCCGTAAAGAACATACTCCAAGAGTCGAGCACATGGCTTTATCTATCCATTTTCCTAATAATATGTTTCTTAGTCATCTTTTTGTTGGTTATTGTGCTGCGAAGTCGTATCAATATTGCAATCGCGCTTACTAAAGAGGGTAGCAAAGCGGTTTCGAGTGTCATATCCACCGTATTCTTTCCAATTTTTTCGTGGATTTTGTTTATAGCGGCCATCTGTTTTGCGGTTGGTGTGGGATTATACTTGGGCTCGATTGGAGAGCCGTCATTCCGAATGATCCACCAATTAGAAGTATCGAATGAAAACTGCATATGCGAAAATCCTGTGCAGAACTACAAAGTGGGCGATAAATGCGATCCTACGCTCTTTCAACATCACTGCTACATTGCCAACCAGCAATTACAGCGTGTCGCTTGTTCAAAAACAAGTTGTAGCTTTGTGAAGATTGAAAACCCACCGTTAGTCACTTGGTTTATTGTGTACAACGTATTTGGATTTTTCTGGTTGTCATTCTTCATTTCCGCCTTCAGTGACATGGTGCTGGCAGCAACTTTTGCTACTTGGTATTGGACTTTCAAAAAGAAAGACGTTCCATACTTTACATTGACGCGTGCTTTTCGTCAGACAGCCTTCTATCACCTTGGCACGTTAGCATTTGGGTCTCTCATTCTCGCCATATGCCGTATGATTCGGTTGTTGCTCGAATATATTGATTCGAAACTGAAAAAATATGATAATGCTGTGACTCGCGCTATTCTCTGCTGCATGAAGTGTTTTTTCTGGTTACTCGAAACATTTCTGCGCTTTCTTAACCGCAATGCATACATCATGTGTGCCATTCACGGCACGAATTTCTGCTCCAGTGCCAAGGATGCATTCAACCTAATAATGCGTAATTTCCTACGAGTAGTTACTTTAGACAAGGTGACTGACTTTCTATTTTTCTTGTCCAAGGTGTTGTTGACAGGTGCTGCTGGAACAGCCACTTATTACTTTTTGGTATCAAATCCGTCCCTTATTCAAATACATTATAATGCTGTTCCAACTGCTATTGTCGTTGTTGTCTCTTTTCTAATAACAAGCGTATTTTTTGGTGTCTACTCTATGGCTGTTGATACACTATTTTTATGCTTCCTGGAGGATTGTGAACGCAACGACGGTACACCAGAGAAACCATATTATATGTCCAAGGAATTGATGAGAATCCTCGGCAAACGCAATAATCTTCAGAAACGTGTGAACAGGAATGCGCACAACTAGAGTATGATATTGTAATACATTACTATTACGGCTTAGATTTGATTTGGAAGGTACATATATGAAATTTTCGGAATAATTCCTAATATGTACTTAATGAAAAGATACCTTAAAAGTTTGTTGCAATATTAAAACATTAAAATGCCAATGTTATTATTAAGCTTTTAACTTTCTAAATATGTTAGTTTTTTCACAATGAAAATACTTCGACCAAAAATTCTGCTAGTTAAGACTATATATATATTAATAATGTACATATTTACAGATTTTGTTTAAATTTGTTTGTAATTTTGACAAAATTTGTTCATATTTTATTTGAGATCCACAAAGCATGGTAAACTTTCTTCTTTCCCACCCTCATACATGATAAATTTGATTTTACCATTGTTGTATGTATTACTATTATTTTATTTTTTATTTAATAAATGTTCTTTTTATATTTACATATAACTTTTGTTTTTTTAAATTCTTGTTTTAAATCACCATTTTTTTATTTCAATCGCTATATGCCTATTGCTCATAAATGCTCAATATTGAAGTAAAGTTTAATACCATATGTATGTAATAAATTTAATAAAACGATTTTAATTAATATTTAAAATGAGAGCGAGATCTGATGATAGTTAGTTGAAAGTCTGATTGTAAAATGTAAATAAATTTTTATCGAAGATATGAATTAAAAATGTTTATTCACAAACTGCAATTGTTTATTTTCGCCAGTTAAGAAAAGGTAAAGTGATAAATGATGAATAATGAATTTTGGTTTTAATAAAATAGGAAAAGTTTAGTGGCATTCCATTCCACGCAACTTTAGTTGTTCAGGCCCTGGAAAAACTTAGGTATACCAAATCGACCATGTGTAATGGTCCATTCTCTCTCCATTTTCACATGGAAACAATAATTGAATCGATATATTATATATCAAAACCGCCTAAGTCCACCATATTACAATTTTGCCAAATTCTGGTTCATGCAACAGTGTGTATCAAATTTTGACAATTTTCGCGAATCGACTTAGGCGGCTTTGATATGTATCGACTTAATTAACAAACATAGTATATTTTACATATCTTTCTTTACAGTTTTTGCATACAAATAACGATTTATTTACATATATTTTTCGGTACTACCGATTTTCTGCAGTAGAAGCAGGTTTTCAGGTATCAATTCTGGCGTTAAACGATTCATTTATTTTGTCTCCTAAGTAAACATCAATGAAAAACCCCGTTCACAATTAGCATTGTGAGCAGGGATCGCATAAAAATATTGCGAAATTTTCCCCATCGCTTTAAAAGAACCAACATGTGCTGTCGTGGCCTATACCATCTGACTTTGACACAGTTTGGCGAATATTCTACACTATTAGTGTGGTATCGACACCTAACTCGTAAATTTGTTACGTCTATTTTCTATTTAAAATAGAGTATGTATTTTTAATTTTCGCAAAATACTATTACTATTGATTTATGTAGTTGTATGCTCATGCAAGAAGCTCCTGCTGGTTGTGCAAACACGCTATCCGATTTCCATGGATATTTGATGTGGCAACCTTTAGTATTTTCGTACATTTATTATGACATTTCGAATTTTGAATAAAAAATCGTTTTGCTTTTGGGCGGCTGTATTTTCTTTTTGTATTTTTGTTTAGTGGTGGTAATTGTATTTTTCGGTATTGAAATGGATCGCACAATAATAGCTCCTTGGAAGGCAGAAGAAAAAGAACTAAGTGAGAAATTGTTTAAGAAATTACAAGCCTTAACTCTGCTTTTTCAACCAACCGAGGCGTTCAAAAAATGTGTTACTGAGGATATGTTTATAAAGCCCAATCAGCAAGCTTTCTTTCACGTAATGCACTTTCTCTTTCGCATACTCGATCCAGCTGAGTTTAAGAAGCGGTTCTTCTGGCCCATTGTAGATAAGCGGTCTGAATCGATTTTCCGAACATCCACTGTTGAGTACTTGAAATATTTGAATGAAAAGCACCAGCTGCAGTGGAGCCACATCAAATCATACCTTGTTGTTATGCCCGGTGGCATGAAATTCATTAATTTCCTACTGGATTTTGTTGGGTTTGTAGTGCAGGAGCTTACGCGACAGCGTGAAAAACAGATTTGTAGTGACATAGAGACGGGGGAACTGTCGGAATTAAATCTAAAACGTATGCGCCGTCAGAATTTGTTTTTTAAGGAATATGCAAGCGCTTATATCAGCGAAGTTGATACCCAAATTGCATTGCTATGTGAGAAGAAGCTAATTATTACGAACGAACTGAATGCTATATCCCAAATAACTGGCTTGAATGTTACTCAGCTCGAAAGTAAAGATTTTCTGGAAGCATTTCTAAATAAAAATCAGAAGTTATTCCAAGAGCACTTTGTCGAACGCGCAGCGGAAATTGTTACTGTTGAAAACCCCTTGTGTCAGTTGAAGGCGGCGATTGAAAATTTTCAGTCTAAAGAGGTCGAAGCTACATACGATAAAGATAAAACCCGTCAAGCGTTACGTCTAATTGCCGACTTACTTCCAACAATAGACATTGGTCATCATGATGGTACGTTGCAATAGAAATATGTAACACAATAATCGAAGCATTTGTTTTATTATATGTAGAATTATTTATGAGGCCATGTGAGGATATCATCAAAGTTAATGCATTAATGTGCGCCTTCAACAGTATTCACGCTATTGTGGAAGAATCCTTAACCGCTGCTGAACAAAATTTCTGCGCGAGCGAATTTGTTTCCATGGAATTGGGCATGTTAAAAACCGAATTGCAACAAATAGAGTCACAAATTACTGACTTTCAAAAATTGCTCAATACAAATATAAAGAAAAAAGCTACAATTGAATCACGAACATGTAATGAGAAAACACTATTAATGAAATTTGTGTCAACTCCACCGATTAAGCTTGAACTTCCAGAAAGCTGTCGTAACGTGAATGTCACTCGGCTTCCCTTGATTGGTGATTTCGACATAAAAACAGCCGATTCTTATAATGGCTTTTTAAGTACACGGTATAAATCATTTTTATATAGATACATGAACTAATTGCTTTCTTTTTCCGACTGCAGTGGTTCCACCTCGTTCGGCACGTAAGCAGAAATATGCCGATAGTTCGTTTGATCAAAACAACACAATGAATAAATCAAGAATCATAAACCCAGTAGAATTATTACGAACAATACAGAAGGACACTTCGAAGTCTTATCAAGTACCTATGCACAATTTATCAGCTTTAGGTACAAAATGGAAAGAGCGTCAATACCTTTTTAAAAACGAACTCGATCCAAACACAACAATATCACCCAAAAAGGGTATACAAATTGACGATGCGAACAGCAACAATACTGTTCGGAAGTGTGAGAGACTCTTCAACGCACTTTCACCTTTCACCCAACTTGCTGCGAACGATCATACTCGTATAGCACGTCATCAAGTGGATATCGATAAAAGCGTTAGCGCTACCACTAATGCATTTTTGTACGCAAATATAATGTCAGCTGTAAAAAAGGTACAGAATGATTCCTTAAATATACAAAATTTAAGCACCAGTCCTTCGGGTCGTTTAGAGCCACTTGTTGCAATGCCCAAAGTACAATTAAATAATGTCACAGTGAATGAAGAAGTGCTAATATTGAATGTTAGTAGTGTGTTGTATTCCTAAGTACATACTATGGAAATTAATTATTATTTCTATTCATTTTAGACAACAGTCGAACCTAAGGCGATGGAAAAAAGTATTGACAGCCCCGAAACACTCATTGTAATTGCAGAGGCGGCGGTTGAAGAGAAAGAGAATGATCCAAGCGCCTTGAATACTTCAACGGGTGGCAAATTCGACATGAATCTTTTTGCAGGAGATGAAGATGAACTTTTCAATATAAGCGACAGCGTGTTGAAAGATGTAACCATGTAATCGTAGCCTTCTAGTCTAATTAAATTATAATCAATGCGGTTTAGTTTTGTTGTATATGCTATCTTCTTTGATGTTCAATGCTCCTCTCCTATTTTTTCCTTTGATTTATTTTACAATTTCATTTAATTTACTTTAAATTTCAATTATACACTCACACATTGTTACATATGAACATCGACTTTTGCTTTAATTTAATACCGTTTTGTTTGGTAAGATTCGTAGTCGGTGTCAACGGTCTAATGTGTGGATTTAGGCATGGTATCTGACTCAGCTCCATTGTAGCTTTAGATTTTTTATAGTTTAATAAATTTAAAGCATTTTGCCGCTGCTCATAGTATAGATCGTTATACGGATTGACATCTGCTGGTATATTTACAGCTGCTTCATTTTTACTATCACTGGCCTCAAGTTGTTGCTGCGGGTGCAATGTTTCAAATTCCGATTCTTTGGTGTTGTTTGTACTCAACTCCATTCTATCCATGAATTGATGCAACTCTTCCCTAATAACGTCCGTGTTTATCTTGAATTTCTTAGCTTGCAAATGCCGTAATTTGGGAACGGTCTGCAGCATCGTTGAAATACGTTCTTCCAAGTTCGTAATGCGCTGCTCGAGTATTTGAAAGTTTTCCACTATTAACTTATTCTTATCGCTTTCGTTCAGCATCTCGACGGTAACTTCAATCTCTTGGTTGGCGTCTGACTCATCGCTGGCCGTAGTTGTTTTACTGTCCTGTTTATCTACGGTCACCTTCTCGCGTAGACATCGTTCGATCAACATATCAATTTCTTCCTTGCGTATAAATTGATCAGCTACAGAAAGTTCATGCAATATATTTTGCACCTCCTCACGCACCAGACTAGTTATGGAAAATGTATTGTAAAATCGTTTATCGGGGATGCTGGTACTTGATTGTGAACCGTTAAAATCCATCATAACTTTAATGATTTCCTTCGTGAGTGGAATAACACGTTGGCTGTTTGTTTTTCTCTTGCAATGTTCGTTTTTGGCAATAATATCGGCGGGATCGTCAAGTGGATGCGTTGATGGCAAGGAGCTGCTTTCCATAAACTAATTCACGCTAGTAATTATAAATATTTATATATATTTTTATAATTTTTAAACGTTTTTTCCACTCTGTAAATTTAGCTGGTTTCTGAAGAAAAAATATATACAATTATGTACATATATCTAAAGACAATATATTTTTTTTACAAAAATTTCAATGCTACATCGGTTTTACTTTGTTTATTTTTGTTTTTATTAAAGTGCTGTGGTTCATTGCCAATGAATCAGCTAAACCACTGTGTCCTACATAAATCTCGTTATCTGGGAAATAGAAGAATTCTTTGCCAGGGACAGCTGGGAAAACCATGCACTTCTTAGCATCTACAAGCCATGAATGAGGACTCTCACCCGTTTTATGGTATATTATCCTTCATAAACATACGGTACGATTATTTTTAACAGAACTTTGCGAAACATAAACCTTTACTTAATTGTTTGTTTAATAATACTTATTTCTTAAGTTCTTTTGCCTGTTTGTCCTCAATTTCGTTTGTATCCTTTTTTTAAATAACTTATTTTATTTGCAAACTATTTTACAATAATAAGCAAATGTATTAAATAAATGTACAGCTTAGCTTATACAATTGAACTTCATTAAGAACAGGGTCAATACAGGAAAAATGTGAAATAATAATGAGTGATAAAATTATTGTGAAAACACTTTTCGCTTTTTAGATCGCATTTAAATATATTAAATGCGATCTAAAAAGCGAAAAAAATAATTCAATAAGAAGCTATTGCGCATCAATTCTGTGGCCACAAGGAAAATCAGCTTAAGCCGACTTAAGAAAAATAAAAAGTTATTGCAAATTTTTTATTACATATGTTTAAGTCCCACCCAATTCCACAGACAATAATTAAAACCGACTCCGCTGTTAAACTACCAATATTTTAGGGAAGCAAAACGAATTACCAAAATTGGCGTGCTTATCAAGTTTATCTCATTTTTGGGGAACTCATTAAAACGTTTACGGTGTAAAAGCTACTGATAAATAATGAGCAAACTACGTCTTCCATAGGTTTTTGAGTTTGAGATTTTTAAATTTTTGTTACTGGTTTTGCTATTTGAGAGCAGCGTATTGTTTTCACCAAAAAATGACTTGTCCTGTAGAAGCAAAAATGACAAATGTTTTAGTCAAAAGACAAAATTTGAAAGTCTTATGACAATGTCGTCTCATTTAAAATCATCTTTACATGACGACCCTTATTGATTTCCTAAAACTAAAAGTCAAAATGTACTAAATGAACCTGGCCACACGAGAGCAACTATTTAGTTTTCTACACTTGCTTCTACCATATGGTTAATTGTGCTGCGGATGCGGTACACCACTTCGGTGGTCTAGTGGCCTAGTGCTAGGTTATCATCTCAGCGCTAGGCTATCATCTCCCGCGTTCGATTACCGACAAATGCGTAGCTGTACGCTTTTCTCAACCAGAATTCGCCGGGAACATTTTTTAACTTTGACGCCTTGCACACTCGAAATTATAAAAGTAACATTAACCTAACTGGACAAAATTAAGCAAGCATATATTTTAATATGTCGTTAATTTTCTAGTTCCGTTATTTTAGTAATTGAATTGTTTTTGTTTCCAAATCATACGATGACGCTAGGAGAATTCGGGTTGAGTTATAATTTGCGACGTTATTTCAAATATTTTTCAACTGTCACCAATAGCTCAAATATAATAAAAAAAAAGCTGTTCTATCTTCAAATAACCCCTCTGTGTATTGCTAAGCCGAATTTATAAGTATAAGTTAACCAAGCCGATTTTATAAGTGTAAGTTAACCAAGCCAAGTTATAAGTTAACCAAGCCGATTTTATAAGTATAAAGTAATATAAGGCACACAAGATATATAAGACACAAGTAAAACATAATTCACCAGGGCAACAACAACAGAGCTTTGTTGTTGCGGCCAAAATGGCGATATAATTATACTGACGAAAGCAGTAGTAAAACAAAGTACAAAAAACAATAGCAATACATATGTATATGTTGTTACTGCCATATTGGCGGTATAATTAGAATTTCTAAATCAACTTGTCACCACAAAGGAAGAAGAGGCGAGCGCTGTTATTAAAACCACCTTATTGTATTCGCCTTGACAGTAACGACATCCGTAATGGTGAATACACAAACAGTGACATCTAGCGAGTAATGTAACAATCTAAATACCCCACATCCATCATACACAACTGTAAGCCGTTGCAAATGTCAGCCTTGACACAAACCGGATGTGCTTGCGCTGAAATTTTGTTCCTGGGCAACGTAGGTGAATAACCTGCTCAGATAGTAAAAGAAAACAGTGTAATGAAACTAATACTAGGCACAAAATGGCTTGTAGAAACCCTAGGCTCCCATGAGAAGAAGGGTGGAGGGGATAATAAATGATAGCGCAATGGAATTACGTACCGCGTATTGTAAATTCATGTATAGTAGCGTAACGCAACTGTTGGGCATACCTTAAAATCATATTTCATAGGCGAGAGCAGGGAAACGTGTTTGTAATATTTTATACCGAGCAGTGACCTGATGTAAAGAAACTAAAACATGCTACATGCGCTATTGTTCTCACTCGGAATCTAAAAAGCACGCATCTTTCGGAAGGTCACTTTAATTTTATTCAATCGACATTGAGGGAACTTACACGACGATTTTTGATTACTTGAACATAACAATCTCTCTGACTGATTTTTATATAATTAACCTGTTAAGACATATTCTTTTTTACCACAGATATTTTACCATATTTTTGATAGTTTTAATCAAAATACTAGTTGGGTTCATAAAAACTCGTAAGCAATCTTTAAAATTTCATAAAAATTTTGATAAGTTTATACACATTTATGAGTTTATATTATATTATATTTTAATAATAACAGTTTTAACAACGCATTGTCTATTTCCTTTGGTTGTCAGTCCAAGCCATACATTCTATCGTGATATAAGACACTTGTCGCTTCAAGCTAAAACATTCCATTATAATTTATTATCTGTGGCAGCACTAGTATTTTTGCAGTTTCGAAAGAATGAGTGCAATTGCGAAAAGTGACAGCTCACACTATTCACATTCATTCACAATAGTTCATATGTGTTGGGAATCAGCAGCAGGATTTTCATTTGACTTGGAGTGGAGTAAGTTTTATTTGCAATATTTTCATTTATAGAAAACTTATAAAATTAAAGAAAAACTTTAAATTTGTGCAATAAAACTTGTAATTATTGTTAAGTTAAATGGGAAAATATTACAATCCGCAGGGTATATAAAAAGTTAACATTTTAAAAAGGGGAGTGTGGTACTACGTGGTTGTGTATGTATATTATCGATATCGATCGAGTTCCTTCCTGCTTGATAATCTAAATTTTTGCTCAGTATTTTTATTTTTTTTTATTATTTATTATATATTCAATTCAAGCGAGTAATGAAAATTATATTGTGTTTTCTAAATTTACCATCAGTAATATTTGTGGTCTGTATGCAAATTGTTCATTTTATGTGTATATATATACTCTACATATGCACAATATTAATAATATGTACTTAAATTCATATATATACATATTATATATAAGTATGTATGTATTATAGTTTTCAATCATTTGATAAACAAATTTTTATGGCTTCTGATTACAATTTGCTTTTATCGCTGTTTTGTTTTGTTTTGCATTTCTCCATAGCATTCTCCATTGCTATTCAACGTTCTACAAAAACTTCCTAAAAAATTCCTACACTCTCCAAAGGTGTGTGAGTAAAAAGGTTTCGGTTATTTAAAGCGGCGGTAATTCACCAGTAGATGATTCATGTCGTTGATGCAGAGTAGTCAGTATTCGCTGATCTTTATGCAGAATAATGTTTTATACGTTTTCCGTAATTCGTATTCGGTGTTTTGATAAGAGAAATATGCAATCAATAAGATGGTTTGTTGTTTATTCATTTTCTTATCACTTACATATGTTACATATGTATGTATGTTTGTTAATAAATATTTTGTATGTATACGGTTTATGCATAATTTTTAGTTTGCATATACGATTTCTAATAGATATAGTATTATTTTTAGTATTCTAGAACATAATGAATTATTCTTCTTTTCTTTTAATGGCGTAACAGCCCATGGAGTGTGACCTACTGTTTAATGACGAATCCGAACGGCGAAGTGAAAAGCTTTTCATAGGCAATTTTTACTTTTGTAGGTTGTTGCTGTGTAGAAAAATGTTGTTTTCTACTTTTTGATTTTGCCTGTGCCGAGATTCCAACCCCGGAAACTCTGCGTAACAGTCCAATGCACTACCACTACGCCATAGCGACCACATTCTATGAACTCAAATTGCTTCATCTTCAAGCGATGAAATAGATGGCTGGCCAAAATGTTCGAATTCCCTTATTATTCTTCAATTCCTTCTCCACTTACAATTCTTTTTGCTCAAACAAAACCAAAACACGACATAAATATTTTAAATTAAATGATTAAAATGATCGCTTTACGCAATAATATTTATTTACTCTGCAATTTATTGGAAGTAGGACTACCGATGCACTTTATAAAAATAAGATTTAGATCGGAGATTGACACGTTCAAATTGGCAATACATTTGGAAACCTTTTTGTTTTTCCTTTTACCTAAACTTTCCACGCTCAGCTAGAGTAATATAACTTTAAAACAAACAGTTACACAAAAAAAGTTATTTCAAAAGGTATATTGTAATGAAACATTAGATCCGAGAAAGTAAATGTGCTACGAGATAATCAGATCCTGTTAGATGGTTAGTCTCATTTGGAATAGCTTCGTTTGTGTCTAAAGTCGAGAAGTCTAAAGCGAAAAGAAGTTCATGTTTTGCCCCCGCGATTCTTACATTGGGTCATTGGTAGTCTGATATATGAACGATTGTACTGAACCCTAGTTATTTTCATCCTAAATATCATGTTTTAATCTTCTTGCGGTTCCGTGTTTGAAAATTTAATGATGCAGATCCTAATACCGGTACAAATAATGACATCTCTGTGTCGCTAGGTAAAACTAAACGCTCTGTCAAACCAAATCATTGTCGCCATTTCTTCGCACATAGTTCTGTCAACAATATACAGTTCATAAACAATCAAGTTTCATACAACATTTTTTTTTCGCTCGAAAAAATGTCGAATTTGTGCCTATAAAGTACGATATGCGGACATCATTGATTTTCTGTTGCCAAATGAAGAAAACTGCTTTGTAATTTCACCGAATACTTGTGGAAGCTTACGGCCAGCACACTCTAGGCAAAACACAGTGCAACGAGTGGTTCAATAAGTTTAAAAGTTGCGATTTTGATGTGAGAAACGAAGAACGTGGAAGACCACCGAAAAAGTTTGAAGATGCCGAATTGCAAACTTTACTCGATGAGGATGATGGTCAAACGCAAGAAAAACTTTCAGAACAATTAAATTTGACCCAACAATGCATTTCTCAACGTTTAAAAGCCATTGGGATTGATTTTGAAAGTGTGAAGATGGGTGCCACATGAATTAATTGAATGACAGCAAGAAAATCGAAAAACCACCTATGACATGTTGCTCGCCAGGTACAAAAGGAAGTTATAACTTCATCGAATTGTTACGGCGATGAAAAATGGATCTATTTCGAGAATCCTAAACGTAAATATGTTAAGCCCGGTACACCGACCAAATCGACAGCAAAGCTTCGACAATGCTCTGTGTTTTCTGGGATCAGCGAGGTGTTATCTAGTCTGACCTTCTGAAACCAGGTGAAACAGTTACTGGTCAACGCTACCAACAACAATTGACCGATTTGAACCGTGCTTTGCGCCAAAAACGTCCATAATATCAAGCTAGGTAACACAAAGTGATTTTTCTTGATGACAATGCACCATCACATCGAACAAACCAAAATCGGGAATTGGAACATTCGTACTGCTGTGAAGCCCTCCCCATGAGTGCCCCATTTCATCAATGGGGCACGCACATGCTGAGCAGCACTTCGATTCGTACGAAAATGTGGAAAATGGCTCGATGGCTGGTTTGACTCAAAAAACTAACAGTTTTTTTGGCGAGGCGTTCACAAATTGCCAGAGAGATGGGAAAAATCTGTAGCTAGCAATGGACATTACTTAGAAGATTGAATAAATAAAAATTTTCCTTAAATAAACGTGTAATTTCAAAATAAAAATTCCGGTTTCATACTTGTGCACCTGGTAATTGTTGATGCACTTTCCTTTTATTTATATTCTACCTCTTTGTTTATTTTTTATTTTTCTACAAATTTTCACATTATCAAGCTCACGAGAAGTGTTCGCTATCGCAAAATCTTTTATCGTTATAGACAACGCGGGGCAAATCTTTATTGTACATACATACGGTTTATTTGTTTAGAGGCGGAGAACTTCAAATTGAACTAAATCCCAGAAATATGTTTTTAATATCCATGAAATTGGCTTTATTTGAAATAAATTTTTTTTATAATGAAAATAGATGAGGCTTATATTGACTGCAAAGATTTAAAAAAAAAGAAAAACATTCATATCTACACATGCTGGCAATTTTGATTAACTCTGTTCCAAATATCAAAGAGACCAAAACCAATATTGTACTTTGTTCTCTTCTTTCACTTTCAGAATTTTACAACAGCACACGTATTATTTTGAAAGACGCAACCGGTTACATAATTTACTCATTAAACAATGGGCTCGCTATTCCGCAGTGAGGAAATGACATTATGTCAATTGTTTCTGCAGAGTGAGGCGGCATATGCATGTGTTTCGGAATTGGGCGAATTAGGATTGGTTCAATTTCGCGACGTAAGAATGTTTTAATTATATATTCTTTTCTCCATCATAAAAACACACAAACATTTGTGCAAATTGCTCCTATCTTTAGCTCAATCCAGATGTTAATGCATTTCAAAGGAAATTTGTAAATGAAGTTCGTCGCTGCGATGAAATGGAAAGAAAATTGCGTTATCTTGAAAAGGAAATCAAAAAAGATGGTATTCCTATGTTGGACACTGGCGAAAGTCCTGAAGCACCGCAGCCTCGCGAGATGATTGATCTGGAAGTGAGTTTTCGCATTTATGCACATTTTTAGCAATAACTTGTCTTACAAATCTTTATTATTTTTTAGGCAACTTTTGAAAAATTAGAAAATGAATTGCGTGAAGTTAATCAAAATGCCGAAGCTCTCAAGCGTAATTTCCTCGAGTTAACCGAGTTGAAGCATATTTTGCGTAAAACTCAAGTTTTCTTCGATGAGGTAAGTGTTTATTTAAGGCATGCGTATAGGTCCAGCATATTGTTTAAGCTGGAAAAAACACAAATAATTCTAGCCCCCTGGGATATACTAATGAAATGCTTATAAATATGTATATTAAAAATTATATCTAATATATATACAATAATTCTAAATTATCGTAAATTATTACATATCATAAAGCTAACTTTAATCATGTTTATTATTAACCTTTGGACAACACAACTGAAGCTTTTTTAAGCGACGTGGAGCAATATTTTCAGCTGAATCATTTTCAAACTCTTCTTATTTTTTATCTAGTTAATTTGTCTATCGGTTAAATTATATGTTTTATCTACTCGACACTTATTCAATACGCAGTTATATTACACGTAATGTTAGTGACAATAGTTTTATTTATTATGTAAATACAATATGTACATACACCTACAATAGATACACTCATACATACTCAAACATATGTATGTATGTTTGTATTAAATTTTAAATCACCATCACCACAAATTTCCAAACACAACATTAACAAAATTATTAACTGTTTCAATTACAAATGATATGTGCATTTAATTTATTTAAAGAGAAAAACCAGAACATTTTTTTTTATTTTTGTAGTTTTTTAAACTTAAATATACCAATTTAACTGAACAATGTAAAATCGTTGTGTGTAGATTATCTTTATATCAAAGTACTCGTGTCTGTATCTTATGTTTATGAGACTTATTTCTTTGATACGCTCGCTTGCCATATTTAAAACAGGGAATTTAATGTAGTTATTTGTTATTACTTGCAAATATTTCCATGTCCCCTGTGTACATACTTGTTTATTTTGTCCTCCTCTTAGCAATCAGATTTGTATGTCGTTACTTTAATGTAGAAACGCCTTAACTAACATTTTTAAGCAAATTTGAATGAACCGTACTAAACCGCATCAGAATCCTCCTAAAACTCTATAAAAAAAAATGTTAGGTGCGGCCTTTCTATATTAAGGTAACGGTATGTATGTTTGTATGTACGTAGCTACAACAGTTAATAACATACATATTTGAAAATAAAATTTATACCTGCATACAATCTACATACCAAGTTCTGCGTTGTAGAGAAAAGAGTTAGTTAGTGGGCTTGCTGCATAACTAATCGTTTCAAGAATACAAGAAAAAATGAGCTTAAGTATGCTAATTTTATAAGTTTCTGTTCTATTTTTAATTATACTTTTTTAACTTATTATTTTGCTGTTTCTTGTTTACATTGTCAGCTTTTCCATTTTAGCAATGGGTATTTTCGCATCGCAAACCCATTACCTTTTACCACATCCTGTATTTAATTGGAGAAATGTGAAGTTAGCTTTTATATGAAATATACTACAATATCGAAAGCCATACCAATGCTTTTATGAGCTATTAGTGACCGTTCTATCAGTGTTAAAATTAAATTATGAATTTCTCTTTAATTTCTGGCACTAACCTTATGTCTTTACATAATCACCATAATCACTTACTTAATTGCCTCTATACAATGCTTTGAAATAAAATGCAATATAGAAACTAAGGACCAGTTAATTATATTATAATTGATCCTCAGATACTAAAGCTGAAGCATTCCCCCATTCGATTTTGTAGATTTGTGGGCCAAACCCATACTCCGTAATCTCGTTTTCAAAAGTGTTCAATCAATAATTCCGAGTTGAGAATGGATGGCACGAATTGGAAAAAATGTTGTCATCTCTTCCTACGTGCGTGTTATATTTGTACACGAATCCGGTCGGCAAAGCGAATAGCTTTTCTTAAGCAATTTCTACTCTTATAGGTTTGCCATAAATATCTGAATATAACCTTTCAAGATTATATTCATCTATTCAGTTATATTGTATAATCCAAATTAAGCCAATAACTAGGAACTACTCTAATGTATAAACATACTACATACTATATACCTCATAATATATTTTATTTTTCATTTTAAAAACCACTTGCACACATACAAAGTGAACGAACACAATCAGTTACCAAATTTGAATGCTTTTTTATTTCGCTTATGTGCAGTGACTTTAGCTTTGAACAACAGCTTATAGTTATTTATCATTTCTGAATATTATGAATGAGCGCTTAGCTGGTTTTCTCACAAACATATAATTTAATCATAACTCTTAAGTTTTTAGACGTTTTTCCCCTATTTGCTTATTTTTTTACTCACTATAATATTCTTATTAATTTTTTTTCATTTTCGGTTAAAATTATTTAATTCGTTTGTTTGCTTGTTGATTATGAAACCAATATTGCCCGCCACTCCCACCTTTATCACAAATCCTGCGATTTCCTTATCTCCATGACAATTTCGCCATCTCCGCAAACTGCAAAATATTTTCGGTTGTGTTGCCAGACGGTGCCAACAAAATCTTACCATACTTCTACCACTGCTTACAAATCACGCTGGCGCTTTAAACAGATGGCAGACAATCAAAACGAAGACGAACAAGCTCAACTTTTGGGCGAAGAAGGAGTGCGTGCCAGTCAGCCAGGGCAGAATTTAAAACTTGGGTAAATATTATGCTACAACACAAATTTTAAATCCAAAACTAAAGTCTCGAACAAATGGCAAAAAAAAAAGGAGAGAAACTAAACTCAAAAGCAAAATCATAAACCAAAAATGAAGGACATTCAATTTAAATGAAACTCTTACATACATATTACTTACTTCATCAGCGTTCGTTTCATGCTTCCTTGATAATATTTGTTTTGTGTTGATGTGCGTTTGCGTATGTGTTCTGATTTTATTTGCTTAATATTTATGTACATATGTATGCGCTCCTCATTGATTGCCGAGCAGTGATCTTGCAGTTTTTGCGGCTGAGATTTTAAAATATCTTGTACTAATGATCTAATTCTACGCTCTTATTAAAAGCTAGGTTGTTTAATACGTCTGCGTATTCGGAATACATAGTTACTTTATAAAGCATAGTAATAATTATTAACTTTTAGATTAAAAATGCACATATTTTTTGTTGTAACAAAATTTGTAAATATGGTCTCTTGCAAGGTGTCGGGCTGTTATTTTTTATGTAATTAAAATAAAATAGTAAATAGTGGAAATGAAATGTGGTGGTATTAAAGCAAAGATTGTCCATCCAACATATCGTGACGGACGGAGACATTTTCCTGTGATCTTCATTCATCGATATTATGCCCCGTTTTCCACTTGAGTGTTTTAAAGCTACTAACTAATCTCAAATATTGCTAGATTATAAGCCGCATTATAAAATAAACAATTAGATAGTTACTTATGTCTGTATATAAACATTTCTTAAAATTTTTAGCAAGAAGGTGGTCTGAATACCACAACCGAATCGATGACACGTGCATTAATTACGGATGAAGTTCGAACTGGCCACTCTATGGGTCCAGTTCAACTTGGGTACGTATTTTCTCTAATTTATTAGAAAACTTTAAGAGAAAAAAATACATGTACAACTAAAATGATAAATTTCAAAAATGTAATTGATATGGTATTAACGTAATTACTCATAAAAAATTATTGCTTTAAGTCGCAGCCGTAACCAGAGAGAAATTACTTTAATGATGTCATGTAACAAAGCATTTCAAATCATACTTCAATACTTAAGAATAAAGTAGAGTTAAATTTAATGTTGTTCCGGGATTCAATTTTGGGGCGAAAGACACTTTTAAAAGTATTTGGAGACAATACTTTAATCAGAGTCTTGAATATGTAATAGAGTTTCTTTTTATTAAAAGGAAACCATGACTCAAAGTTATGATACTTCAACTTGATTCTTTGATTAGCCACACACTCCTTACTATAAATGGTCTTCTTCATCATACGTTCTTCGGTTATTCTCTGGATACGACTTGTTAATTTTTTAATGGAAGCAATAATTTTCTTTTGATTTTTACACTCAAAACAAAAAATATTTGAAATTTTTAATTCTTCCTTTCTATACGTCCGGCACTGCGTACATATGTAACTAAAACATAACTATGTAGTCAAATGGATAAATCTAACGAGCGAGAAGACTATCTTCCATGGTTCGTATACATAAATATATTCTCGTACATATGTATGTATGTTACATCTAAGTAACAATACTAATTTTTAGCCATTTGGCGAACAACTGTAATGCAAACTATGTCGCTCATCGTATTGTAACTTCAGCCCAATTTAACAGTTGTTGTTTTGTATAAAGTATCTACTATCTTCCTACCCCTATTTGCCCCTTGCAAATTCACGCCATACTAGCAATCGCCAAATCGTAATCATTTGATCGTCAACGCACAAAACTGTAGCAAATGTTTGTCAAAAGAATTGCGCTTCCATCAAAATTCATCAATGCTCTTCCATGAATCTGCCTCATACTTATGCACGTCAGACACTACACACACTCATACATACATACCTCAACAATATTCTTCAAATAAAAATCTGTTTTTGAGTTTAGTTTTCTATTAGTGAAAATGTTGTTGTAATTTTGTAATTGTGTGAAAAGAATTTGAGAAGAAAACTGGTACGAACTGCCACATAATACTTTTCTCTACCAAAAGCTTCGTCGCTGGTGTTATTCTTCGCGAGAAGTTGCCCGCTTTTGAGCGCATGTTGTGGCGTGCTTGTCGTGGCAATGTGTTCCTGCGTCAAGCCATGATTGAGTCACCGCTGGAGGATCCCGCTAATGTTAGTTTTAAATTTACAACTATATTTGATTGTGTAACTGATTCTATTTCTGATTTACGCAGGGTGACCAAGTATACAAATCCGTGTTTATAATCTTCTTCCAAGGCGATCAGCTAAAGACACGTGTGAAAAAAATATGTGAAGGCTTCCGTGCTACGCTCTATCCATGCCCCGAAGCACCTGCGGATCGACGCGAAATGGCCATGGGTGTTATGACACGCATCGAAGATTTGAATACAGTACTTGGGCAGACACAGGATCATCGACATCGCGTATTGGTCGCAGCCGCTAAGAACCTTAAAAACTGGTTCGTTAAGGTGCGCAAGATCAAGGCGATCTATCATACATTGAATCTCTTCAATCTGGATGTTACGCAAAAATGTCTGATCGCCGAATGCTGGGTGCCAGTGCTCGATATCGAGACCATTCAGTTGGCGTTGCGTCGGGGCACTGAACGTTCAGGCTCATCAGTGCCACCTATTCTCAATCGGATGCAAACATTTGAAAATCCGCCGACTTACAATCGCACTAATAAGTTCACCAAAGCGTTTCAGGCTCTCATCGATGCGTATGGTGTGGCCTCATATCGTGAAATGAACCCTGCACCATACACCATTATAACGTTTCCATTCTTGTTCGCTGTTATGTTTGGCGATTTGGGTCACGGTGCCATTATGGCACTTTTCGGGCTGTGGATGATTCGGAAAGAGAAAGGTTTAGCTGCACAAAAGACGGATAATGAAATTTGGAATATATTCTTCGGTGGTCGTTACATAATTTTCCTAATGGGGGTTTTCTCCATGTATACGGGTCTCATTTACAATGATATCTTTTCGAAATCGTTGAATATCTTTGGTTCGCATTGGGAAGTGCATTACAACAAATCGACCGTGCTATCGAATCATTACTTACAGCTAAATCCGGAAGTGAACGACTACACGGGCACACCATATATATTTGGCATGGATCCGATTTGGCAAGTGGCTAACGCCAACAAGATCATCTTCCAAAATTCATATAAAATGAAAATTTCAATAATTTTGGGAGTTGTTCACATGATATTTGGCTTGTCCGTTAGCTTGCATAATCACACATACTTCAAGAATCGTTTGTCCCTACTTTACGAGTTTATTCCACAGTTAGCATTCTTGATATTGTTGTTCTTCTATTTGGTATTGCTAATGTTCATCAAATGGAATCGATTTGCTGCTTCCAATCCAGGTATGTCGAACTGTATTATGTTATGTTCTTGAAAATTGTGGTAATAAATAGATTTCTTTAACAGCGCCATATTCAGCAGCATGTGCACCTTCTATTCTGATAACATTTATCGACATGGTTCTAAACAACACTCCAAAGACACCACTTCCTGGCTGTGAAACATATATGTTTGCTGGGCAGAAATACTTCCAAAAGCTTTTCCTTCTACTTGCTTTGGCATGCATTCCCGTAATGTTATTGGGAAAGCCGCTCAAGATTATGAAGGCACGCAAGCTAGCAAACGTAAGTTCAGCTTGCAGACACCAGATGCTTCCTCACAATTATCACATTATAAAGTAGTACATACATACATTAGCCAACAATGCCCATCCACATTTCAGTTTCGTCTAGTATTATTAGCATTTCCAGCCAGTACAAACACGATATGAATTATATTACCTTATTTTATTTTTGTAAACGTTTAAAAAAGTTCCATTGCGACCATCTGCAAAAACAGGACGTTTTGATTCCGATTTCGTGGACCTCAGCTTAGTTTAATTAAAATATATATGTATGTATTTTCTTCCTATCATGTGCCTGGCTCTATTCTGGAAATACCTACACTCATTCGCACCTGCACCATCCATCACTCACCTCTTCATTCAATTGTAAACGTCTTTTTACAAAAATTTTAGAGAAATTTTTATAATTAAATAAATTTTACTTTATACTCTTCCTTAATTCCCTTCAACAACAACAATATTCAAAATTAACAAAACTATCAAACTCCCAACAAATTCATAGGAGGAGGTTAGTTTTATTTATATGTACTTAAATCTATAAATCAATGACGTGCATAATTGTTGAGATAGTTTTCTAATTAATGACATTGTTCATTAAACAGCGTCAACCAATAGCTGGCGCAACTAGCGATGCTGAAGTTGGTGGAATGACTAATGGTTCGGTTGGCCAAGGTGCCGGTGCCGGAGGACATCTCGAAGAGGAGGAAATGTCGGAAATTGCCATACATCAAGGTATTCACACAATTGAATTTGTGTTGGGTTCTGTTTCGCATACAGCCTCCTATCTTCGTCTCTGGGCCTTATCGTTGGCACATGCACGTAAGTCTATAAATGAATAGCTCATTGACTCACTTTCTTCATAGGTATTCAAATTCCAATTGCTATATTTTCTTACAGAATTGGCAGAAGTTTTGTGGAGCATGGTACTCTCCATTGGTTTGAAACAAGAGGGCTGGCCTGGAGGTATAGCGTTGACAGTAGTTTTCGCCTTCTGGGCCATACTGACAGTTGGTATTTTGGTGCTTATGGAAGGTTTATCAGCATTTCTGCATACTTTGCGTTTGCATTGGTGCGTTGCAATATAAAAAAGTTAATATTTCCCCGATTTGAAATTTGAAATAATCTTATATTTTAGGGTCGAATTCCAGAGCAAATTTTATCAAGGTCAAGGATACGCCTTCCAACCATTCGCATTTGACGCGATCATTGAAAATGGAGCCGCTCCCGCAGGTGAAGCGGAATAAAGGAAAAATAAAATTTAAATTATTAAAATACACAAGAATTTATAAACTTATCCCATTACAAATCTACTCTCAACCGTTATATTTAAAACAAAAACAAAATTTAATCGAAAATATGGAATTAATGGAAGGAACTAACAATTTAAAACTGCAAAAGCGAAGCATTTGAAGTAAGGAAAGAAGGAAGGCGAAATATTGGTCACATAGTTTCTAAGTTATACATATACAATATCATTCATACATACATACATACATATATGAGATTAAAAAAAAAACACATCTAAAGCACTTGAACTTTTGCTTAATGCCGAATGTGAAATAATTGAGACGTGAATTTAATTACTGGCTTGTGTTACTACAACTATGTACGATTTGTGCTATTGCAAATTTAGTGTAATGCATTTTTCATTATTTATGCTATAATCGAATATTATAGAAATGCTTGCTGTTGATTGTTCTTTGTTCATGTTTGTGAAATTAAAGTATCAATAGCAAAATCCTAGGATTGTTAAAAAATAGCTACAAAATTTCGCTAGTAATCTAATAAAAATCAGCCACTACGGCCAACTGAAATTATGCTGTTTTTTCACTGAAATATAATATGTGTTGACATGTAGCTAGGCTGAGCTTGTTGCGATATAAAATGCTATGCATTTAAAATATATAAATATATAATGTATTTACTTTACTTTTAATGGCACAACAGCCCATGGAGGGCCTAGGCCGAGCTTTTCTCATCCATGGGAGGGAATGGAAGGGACCTACAGTTTAATGCCGAATCCGAACGGCGAAGTGAAAAGCTTTTCATAGTAATTTTTACTCTTGTAGGTTTGCCATTGCCTGCCAAGAGGTGGTGCCGTGTAGAAACCGACCACTTTATAATATATAATATATATATTTTGATTTTTCTATTCAAATCGGGGCAAATCAACGAAAATTGCGGCTTAGTCATGAGATATATAGGACATTAAAAACATTTTTTTTTTACACTTTTAAGGGTCCGTGTTAAGGAATAAAAATACAATGCAGTGTTTGCATCAATTAACAACATTTATGTAGGTGAAACACACGTATTGTCACATTACCCAATTGTCGTAAGTCAGAGTTGCTGGCTATGTCTCACGTTGTCCAATTTCATTGCAACTTGAAGGAATGACAGCTTAGAGTATATAGTATCACAATTTAAATCAATAATAATAAAATTGTAGCACTGAAATACTTATGTATGTCGTGTCCCATCCGATTTCTTCGTATACATACGTTTTGGCATTAAATCTACCGGCTATTTTCGAATGCCGGTACTAAACTTTTTTCATCAATTCGAGTAACTTGATTTTGGTTGTGCAATCTATTTTTCTAAGTCTCGTCTTGTAGATCGCCCACAATTTCTCGATACGATTGAGTTCTGGTGAATTACTTAATTAATTGGCCTATCCAAAACGGTTACCCCGTTCTCAGTGACCCCGCTTTACACAATCTTGGGCGCTTGCCAGGGAGCCAAGTCTTGTTGAAAAATCAAGTTGTCTAAATTTATCTCTGAGTTCATTATCACTGTTATGGGTATAATTGACTAGAAAAGTAAAGCAGTCCCAAAACGATTGTTTAACCGACTGCTGTTGAAAGTTGTTCAACATCTGAACCAAGAAATGGCTTTCGTCTGAAAACAACATATTTTTCCACTCATTTACCCAAGCCAACCTCTTCTTCATCATAGCAGTCAAAAGTGGTTTTCAATGGGATTTTGAGCCATTCTATACAGCTAGCTATTTCTGTAAGTCTTCTCAAGTCTTCGTTGAGTTTATTCCACAAACCCTTTTTTGTGCACCACCCGAAACCCCTTGTCTATATTTCAAGGAATCGAATTACCAAATTTATTATGTTAATTCGATTTTCGACATTGGTAAAACTGTTATAATAAAATTGGTACTATTAAAAAATTAAATATGGACACATATTAGAGTCGAGACGCCCCATTCGATTATATTGATTCACCCCCATTTCTAAAATAAGTTTACTGCCGAATTATTTGCACTAAGGAATAAATAGCACGGTAAAAAGTTTTGTCAATTGTTGCAGTTTATTTCTTAAATAATTATTTAATTATTCTGTGATTTTAAACCCGCATCATTTCATTTATACACGCAACCAATTTATTCATATTCGTAGTTGCCGTCTCTTGGTCGTAAGTTTTTAAACTGGTTAAATCAAGACTTCGCAAACGTTCAGCTAAATTTGCTACATCGGAATAGAAAATGAAACCATCCTCAGCTAGTTGTAGGGCCAATTCAACTTGGTGGTTGTCCATCAGTTCATTATTCACCACAATCAGTCCTGGCTTCCCATAATTCAGTATATCCATACAAGTACCTGCACCAGCATGCCCAATGACAAAATTTGCATTAACAATGTCGGCGCGCACAGTGTCAAATTTAAAGCCATACTGTTCCACTTGTATACCGTATGTTGACCAAATCTTATCGACACTTGCCTTATTCAAACCGCTCCCATTTCCCAACTGAAGCACTAGTTGGTGGCAACCGCGCGACTTAAGTATTCGAAGAACTATGTGTGAAGTAACCTCAGCGATGAGTGCGTCAAATTTAGTTGTCCCAACGGTAACATAAACAATTTCCATGGTATCCCATCAGATTCTTACTCTCCTTTCCGACTACTTGTTGCAAATTTGTGTTGCAGGTATCTTCTATAAAAAGCACCAAATCAATCAAGTATTGTAGCCCAAAAGCACACAAAAACAAAGTATCGCAAAGTTTTTGTGAACATTTATAATTAAATAAGCTTTTAATTTGTATAACACTCAATAACATGAAACTGATAATTACGTAGATTTACTTTTATTTTTCCTTTGATATGGAACGAATAGAGTTACATAGCTGAACAGCTGATTGTCAATCTCTTGAGTATAAAGAGAAAACCCTCATTGCAGCCGTCAACAAATTTAAGCCGACTTGGCATTTTATGAGCCCGGTCACTCGTGAGCAATTGCACACCTAGCATGTTTGCTTAGTCTCTTTGCACCAGGTTGCTGGCTGGCTTAATATATTGCACAGACGCAGCATAATTTCTCTCGTGTGGCCGGCAGACCGACTTTTGCTTCACCCTGAAGTGCGACAGAAAATTTTAAAAATCCAAAATCTAGAGTAGAGGTACTAGATATTCGGCGCCTTTGTAATCTCAAATTTGATAATTATTCTCGTTCTGCAGCCAAAAAACACTGACAGCATCCATTTTTGTATTACCTTTTATTATCACAAATCATGTCCAGTAGTTTCATAAATTAATATTGTCGTTATATTATCAATAAAATATTGAATGAAACTGATTTGGTCACAAACAACATTGAACCATGTATTTGAAACTTTTCCAAAATTTATACTTTTTGTTCCATTCACAATAGAAACAGGAAATCTCTAGTCATGTTCGCCTCGTAGTTGTTGCATGCCGCCATTCGAGCGAATTGCTCTCCGATTTTATTGTGACGACGCAATTCTGTTTAAAGTTTTATTTGTCAAATTGAGGATTCCGATAGTTGCAGCATTATAAAATGCAATGTGCTGTTTTCACCCAGTGATGGAATTTCGATACTATATTTTTTTAAGTACGCTTTGGGTTTTAAAAATAAGTCAGTACTTAAGTAGCATTTTCAGTTAATTTTTGTATAAATCCTATTTTATTTTTCTTTGTCACCATAACAGATATGGGTTCTGTCTCCACGACAAAGTCACCGACAACGATATGAGACCGACCGACTTCGCCGCAGCATGGAACATGACAGTTAGTAGCATCAGATTTCAACATCTCGATATCCATAAAGCTACTTGTCTGTACCCCGATCAAAAGACACGAAACACTATTGATCTTGTTGTGATTGACGGAAGGCACGTTTTCAGTTACTTTCAGTGCAACTAATCGTGTACGGATAGGTGCATAGAGAAATATGGATGCTGAAAAGCTGCATAAAACGGACAACCGAAACCTTCCCCAGTCGGCTTTCAGCCCTCCTATCGCTAAACCTCCTTCCGCTTAATGATATATGCGGGCAATGGCCGAAAAGGTGCTAGGCTACCACCGTCGACGGAGAAATATGTGATACGACTGAGAATGCCGCGATTCAACAGAAGCGATACTCTGCCACTATCTTCTACAAGAGTGTCATGCAGCTAGCATACGCTGATGATATTAACCTCATTGGTACCAAAGAGCGAGCAGTAAGTGCAGCATTTTCCAACATTGAAAGGGAGTTTCGTCGAGTGACAAAACGAAATGCCTTGTGTCAACAAGCAAAGAATCACGACATCTTGGGCAAAATCTTACTGACAATTATACTTTTGAATTCGCCAAGGATTTTGGTTACCGTCATTAACACCAACAACAATGTCACCTTTGAGAATAACACTTGCCGATAGGTGTTACTACGGGCTCAGTAGGCAATTGAGAAGCAGAACCTCTTTCGACAGACGAAAATAACGCTCCAGAAGTCTTTCATCCTACTCGTCATAATGTATAGCGCTGGACATGGACATTGACCACCAATGATAAGATACTGTTAGGAGCATTCGAGAGGAATGTATCGAATAAGATGGAACCGTGAACGTCCTAATCTCCGATGGAAAAACCAGGAACAGGGGGACTTGACTACACTTGGCTTCAAAAACTGTCGCCAGTAGGCGCAAAGCAAAGCTGACTGGCGAAGTTTTATCGAGGCGGTAGTGCCAACTAAGTAAATAATTAAGAATTTCGGAACTCAATATAAAACTCGATTGTATCCTGTAGATCATTTATATTTTCGTTTGCTGGCATCAAAATATAATATATAAATCAAGAAAAGTATAAAAGAGGATTAACCATATTCTATCTGTATTGTTACTCTATTGGCTCATTTAAATTCCAATGCTTTCTGCCAATAATTTTGCTTCTTCAAAAATCTCTCTGTAGTATGTACAATAATTTTCCCGAATCTTTAAACGTTTCTTAACGTTTCCATCAAATCGACTAATTCTATAATTTTCAAAGACGTTAACAAATCTAAATTCAATTGACGTTTTTTCTTCAGTGATTCATAAATTTGTATAAGATAAATAATAACAAATAGATTTATAATTGACGGTTTCAATAAGTTGCTGTCAAACAACTTACAAAGTATTTTTATATACAAATAGGTTAATTACACAGGTTATTTTACCACTTTTTTCTTAATTTGAAATATTATAAAATCTAATAAGGGCGAAAAAATTTTTAGCTTTGTATATGTATTTAATATGTAAATCTGCGAACTTTAAGTAAGTAAGTCATTTTTATTGTCATGGTCGTAGGTCGTATAATATTTATTTAAATTACTTACATTTATGTGATTCAGAAGTGTCGGATCATGTCATATTGTCATTACTTTACTTACTTTTAATGGCACAACAGGCCATGGAGGGCCTAAGCCGAGCTTTTCGCATCCACTCATGTTGTGCGTCTTATATTTGTACATGAATGGAAGGGACCTACAGTTTAATTCCGAATCCGAACGGCGAAGTGAAAAGCTTTTCATAGCAATTTTTACTCTTGTAGGTTTGCCATTGCCTGCCAAGAGGTGGTGCCGTGTAGAAAAATTATTTTTTTCTACTTTTTTATTTTGCCTGTGCCGAGATTCGAACCCCGGACACTGCGTAGCAGACCAACGCACTACCACAACGCCACAGCGACCACTCATATTGTCATAAAGCTGTAAAATTTTGTGTGTATGAAAAATTAAAATAAATTTACGACAATTGAGAGGATACGACACCTTGGGAATCACCTAATAGTTTTTAAAATTTGTCTTCTCTCGAAAGTCGCTTATTGTAAAAACAAAAAACAACCAATTTTTCAAAAAAAAAATCAACGGAATTTAACCATTGAAATACTTTTGTTCAATTGCTAATATCAGATCAATATCGGAGTGAAATCAAACGAAAAATGTATATGAATTGAAAAAAAAAAAAATTAAGTATACTCATATTTAAGCTGAATGAGCTAAGTAAATAGAGTGGTATTTTTATTTAAAGATCCAGCGTGCCCTTTTGTTTTTTGACTTTATCGGATTCTTCGTCAAAAACAAAGTTATTCCTTATAAATATTGTTGCTTGATTGTGCCGATTTTCCTCTGAACAGGCGATATGATGTTACTCCCTTACATCGCTTCAGCTAAACAAGTGTATCAAGCAGCAGCCGCCAGCACAAGCAATGAATACGAGGCGAGAGAGAAGATGTTTGCATTATATTTTCAGTTACTTTTTGGCCACTGTGCTCGTTGGGCGTGCGATTATCTTGCGACGGAGAATTGTGTAGATTTTTAAAAATTTCATTATACACTTTATTTGGTGGCGCGAATACTTTTTACAGACTTATTGAGGTTTGTGTTGTTTGTTTACATTATTCAATTAAGTTTTTAAGAAGAAAGAAAGCACAGAGATCATTGTGCAGTGGCACATCAGTAGCAGCTCGGCAATTGTGTATGTTATTATTTTCGCGCGCTCTTGTTGTAAGTATTCATAAGCGAAATTGAAATTAAATTAACTATAAAAGTGTGAACAAGAATTCACAGTATTAATTGTCGCAGTAAATAGTGCTAATAATATATTTAAACAATTTGTAAATCAAACATAATTAATACCGAAAACATATAAATAAATTTATACGAAATTTAAATATTCATCCTACGATTTTATGCATTTAATTTTGGAATAGCGGTCCATAATTGAAACAGTGCAGCTAAAAATTAATGTAAGTACTTAAATCACGATATACATATGTTAATACTAGTACATATGTATGTGCATTCTTTCATTGGTGTACATACATACATACCATATACATATCTACATATTTATATATTAAATATAACAGCAATGCCTCCAATTTTGCGGTGATTACAAAACTCTCTCTCTGAATAGAAAATATTTATATTAAAAATATCATCATTAGTCGTTTACATTGCACACTATTGTAGGTCATTGGCCACACACAATATTTTTTGAGAAGTGAAGTTTACCATGTTACTAAAGCCTGTCAACGACTTAATTTTTAAAAAATTTTCAAAATCGGCATGAATTTTTGTTTCATCCATTAATATCATTTGAGGCTAAAATTAAGTTAGGTGATTCTAAGAAAAACGCTTTTAAACTTTTAAATTTACATATTACTCCCATACAATTGTGAACGACAAATGCTCTTCTCACGTACATAATTCATAAGATACAATTATGATGTTTTTACACAAGATTAAGCACTAAATATTTATAGTTATTTTTGTATACGTAACTTAAAATTTTTACAGTCTTACAGTGATATTACCATTTACCCTTTAGAAAGATCTTAATTGACATTTTAGTTTATTGTGCAGGATAAGCCAAAAACTTAAAAAAAAACACCAAAAATATTTTGTTTTAAATTCTTTTAGATACAGTTTAGGTACAAAGGCATCAATAAATTTAATCCTGAATCATAAATTGTTTTTTTTTATTATTAACAAAATTTTGTCACTTTATTTTTCTCTGTATAAAAGACATAAAAAAATATTATGTAGGTCCTTTAAAATTATGATGACGACCTGTAATGCACAGTCCCAGTTGCGCCTATTTGGAGTGCTCCAAAAAGGAGGAATAAATTATTGCTCCTTTGATACATTATAACGACCAAAAAACGAGAATCCTCGGATTTGGGTGAAACTAATAACAGTAATAGTGGATTCATTATAACAGTAAATCTTAAAGTTTTTTCATAAGAGACAACTGATAAAATTGATAAAATGGTTTCGTTACTTTTTGTCTCGAAAGAGAGAGAAGAATATATTGTTACGATTATTTAGTTTATACTGCTTATTAATTTTCACAAATAAAAAGGTTCGATCACTAGATTGTGTTAAAAGCAAATTATTACAACATTATTAAATTCACCACTTAGCAACACTTAAAATTACTCATACTGTATCCTACAGACAGAGCGTCTTTTTTAATAAGACTATCGAACTGTGACTCCTGTATTTCGCTGCTTTAGTGGTATTAATAGCACAGATGTCGCCACCATGACCAACATTTCATAGCTCTTCGAATTTTCCAGATGAAGCTACGTTTTATGTCATTAGTTAACATAGCCACAATCAATTATCATGGCCACGAACCTCGAAGCCTTTCCGTAGCTTATATTCTAATATATTCCGTCTCGCTAGATGGCGTAGATGTGTAATAACTATATACATACATACGTGTGTATACTACTACAGATCACTATACACACACATGAACATGTGCGCTTGCTTTATGTATACATACACACATGCATGCATGGGAATGCTGTTGTTCTGGAAAGTCGTTACAATATCTATCATAGCATATAAATTCACATGCAACCAAGCAAATTCATATAATTTATTTTTGTTGTACTATAATAAATTAAGTATTTTAAAATTAATTTTATTGTTTATTGTAATTAAGAAAAAAGCCTTGCGTTTGCTTTTTTAAGAGAGCCAATCAATAAACACGGGAGCTGCTGAAAAGTCTGCAAGAACAAATAATCCTTATAAAGGTCAAATTTAAGTAGTCTGTGCCAGTAATGAAACCCCAAAGAGAGTAAAACCCTGTATAGCTGTCGAAAAATATTGATAAAAATCAGAGTAATCTATGTATAATAACAAAAAAAATATATATTACTTATTACTTTGCACTCAGATATACTTACCTACATACATACATACCAGGTATATGGTAAATATAAATAAACTAAATATAAGAAAAAAGTAGGTACTTTTTTGTTAAATAAGTACATTTTCTTACTCATGTGTTTATTTTAGTAATGTCGTTAATGCATGGTAAAAAAGTAAAACACAACTTTTTGCACGACCATGAAACATATATAAAAAGGGTAATACTCAAAATTGTTTCCGGAAACGATAAAAAAATGTCCATTGAAATACCTATTTATTGTATGGAAAATAATACGAAAATGCATATTTAAAAACGCTCTTAATGTGGTTTTTAGCAGCGCTCTTTTAGCACTTCCGGAAAGCTTGATGTCGGCGCTTACTTCCAATATCATACAATGTAAAAAGTTATAGTGTAAAGAAGGAAAGCTTTCTGCTGACAGGGGAGCGCATGAGTGTAGGCAGAGAAGCGCGTTTTGGAGCGCTTTCTTTCACGTTGAATTGCAACAAAGCCATTATTACACGTCATCCATCAAAATCGATCAAATCAATGTATATTTCTTTATTTTTACGGTTATTACTAAGGGAAAAGGTATAACAGTTTCGTGGTATTGGTAATAAGAGCAGAACTGTTTTCAGGACAGTTTAAGACATCAGCATAAGAAGAGCGAATTTGAAAATCATTTAAAAAAGAGTCAGCGGTAGCATTCAAAGAGACTTTTGAGTTCTTGCTTCAGCATCGAATATGTTGATTTAATTAGATTTAGTAATAAATGCAAATAATTCGGGCATCAATTACATAAAAATGTTTTTATAGCGTCTTTTAAAATTAACTTTAGTTTAATGTAAAAAACTTGTAAAAGCCAAATCAATCCAAATCACACCATTCATCAAACACTTGGAAATACAAAAATAATTTATATATTTTAATAAATGTTTAATTTTTATAAACGCTTGAACTTTTTTAATATGATTTACTTTTTATGGTATGAAGGGTTAAAATATTATTTGCAAACCTCTTTCATGCGCATTTATTGGTAGTTTTTTTTCTATTGAATGTTAGACTTTGGAAAAAATAATAAAAATAAAAGCAAAAGAAAACTGCATTGCTTTCCATTTTTCAAACATTTTCCCAATTTGTTGTTATAAAAGGACAAAAAATGGAAGTAGTTACAGTTAGCTATATATTAATATGTATATATTTATGTATATAAATATGTAGGTATATAAACATGCAAATATGTATATGCATGTATATGTACATATCATAGAAAATTCATTATATTTTTCATCAGTATTTTGTAGCTATTGTATTATTTGAACCTAGTGATTATATCGAATATACATAAGTATGTACATATATGTATATATGTATATCCGCAAGACGTTTGAAGTGCTAAAAAAGCTGAATTGGTTCTTTTTTTATAATTACACAAAAATTCTGTCAGAAAATTGGCATCTGGAAAACATTCAACACTTTCAATTAAAATAAAAAATTAAAAACTGATCTTTAGCGAACGCAATCAAAGATTTTTGTTTTGATACTTTTCTCTTTTTGATCTCATAAAGCTAACACAGAGATAAATTGTTAAATTTACTATTGCCTGTTGTGGTGTGTGGTTTTTGTTGTGGTAATGCGTCAATGATTGTAATAAGATGGATGAAAAATGCGATAGCAATTGGGCTGGTGAATGGCGATGCTAGTAGTAGTGCATGTATGTACTTATACATACATAAATGTAGAAGTATATGTGAAGCGATTTTCAGACACTCCCTCCGCGGATCGCGATTCTTTAGCTGGAAATTAAATTAGAGCATGTGTGTGAATTAAAACGACATATTTATGGTAGTCATTATTTTTTACGAATGCTTCGCCAAATTGAAAACAATAAATAGCAAAGACACGACAAAATTTAAAGAAAAGTAGAGCTTAAAATAGATACGAGTACATACATACATATGTATGTATGTACATTACAAGTTAAAATTGATATAGCTTCCTCATATACCATAATTTACTAAAGTGCACTGATCTATAACAGACTGCTTGACCGATGCTGGCAAAGCTTGGGCTACGCGAATAATTCTACGAAAAATTTTAAAATCTAAGTTTGGGTGCGGTTGAACTTCATAAACCCACACAACCTACACAATATGTACATAAAATAAGTACTTTAACGGTTGGGTTTTGCATGCAATTTTTTATTCTCCTCCCTTTTTTTAATATTATTAGGTATTGTTGGAAAGTGAACTGTAATCTTTAGTGCTCCTACATGGATCTACAGTACTTCTGTGTTTTTAGTATTGCTGCTATTTTTATGAAGTTCAAATCAGAAAAAAATCAGTAACATTACTAATTGCGATACTTAGAAAAATTTCGTTACTGTTACGAGTAACACAAAAACGAACATACTCTTCGTTGCTATGGTACTCCAGCAATTGAAAAAATTTATTGTTTCAATAAAACGATTTATTAACCATAAATTCAAGTCCAATAAAAGTATTAAATAATCACTTGAACGTTAGATGCAACGGGTTCAAGGTTTAACTTACTGTCTGCCACAAGGCTGGGTATCTTTTTAAAATTTAAAAGATCTTCTTTAATTCCACAGCGAACAGTTAATTGAGTAGCTATTGATAACAAGTGGCTATTATGAGTTACCACCACACCTGTGATATTAATGTCCTCAGCACTCATGTCCAAACTGTGGATAGTAACCGTTTCCTACACGCAATTTTTATGATTACTTTTTACTACTCAGCAACTTATTAAGAAATAAGTATTCATCATGTGTCCCAAAGGCATTAATAAAATAAGGGTCAAATGATGGGTAGAACTCGAAAATTATAATTTAAAAAAAATGCCAAATTTGGGATGAAATATCTGACACTTTGTGATCGACATCTGATACTTCGTGATCACTTTCTGTATTCATTTTTGGCGGTTTTTAGGGTAATACAAAAAAAAAATTGTTTTGAAATACTCTCAACATAAGCTTTCAGATAGGTGGTGGGTTTTTTGATTTTTTTTTTGGTATCCGCTCTTATGTACATACATGTAACTCGGTTTGTTATGTCTTAGTCAAAGTTATACTATAAAAATTTTTTATTAATCTCTTCTTTTTTTATTGGATTTGGCAAAAATCGTTACACTATGCGCTGTGCCACCAATATTTGACGTGCATGTTATACTGCCCTATAAATTCAATTGAGTGATTTCATTCATTCAGAAACCGGCCGGCATCTTGAGATGCCATGTGTGCGATTTAATACTACAAACTTCTGTAGTTGTGACGTAAATCATTTCCACAAATTATTGTTTTCTTTTCATATCGGCCATTCCACGATTAAAATAACAATTTACTTAGGTACATATTTTTATACGCTAATAGCTTTTTGAATTTTATCCATTTACAATTATTCATACTAGATAAATGTTTAATCTATAGTATAAAGTCTTATTTATTGACAAATTCCGTGGTAATATAATTTAGCATCCGTGACTAGAGGAAATTATTTTTTAAAAAGAATCCTGCCTTTTTCCTACAAAAGTTTTTAAATTATAATGATCAGTAGAGAAAGATGGTTGTTAGTTTCGGACGATAATGTAATCGAAAACGAGTTATTTTTTTTTAATTTTCATCTTTTAAGTCCATCAGTTTTTTGTGTTTTTAATAAAATTGTCAATGGATTTAGAGGAAACGACTATAGTAGATGGTATATTTTCTATTAGTGTGAGTAGGTACACTATCCCTGCCACCAACAGCAGACGACTTTACGCATGTTTCTAGTCAACAGACTAGAATTATTTCTAGTACATGCATACTAGTAAAAAGACTAGTACAGTAGTAATATACGTCGTTATTATTGACACTAAACAAGCCCAAAGGTAATTTCTGATCGGATCGTTTTTGGATCAGATAGTAGAAATAAATTTAGACTAACATCAAAACTACCTTAACCAGATTATACGTACATAAATAAATGAAAGAAAACCATGCATCGTATCACATGTGAATATAATATGTATAATACATTGTTACACTTACTTCTTCAATATGCCCCATACGAAATAATGAATGGAAAATCGGAATATATATACTTCTACGTCATCCGAATTCGTTAAAAAAAACTCACATTAATCGTCTGACTAACTCAATTGGCCAATTGGGTTAATTGTAGCAATTAAGTGAGATCAATATGATGATGAGATTCAATTAGGTTTACGCACATATTCACCCACATGCCATCCAGAGACAGTATGCAAATACTCGTGGAGCATGCATGAATTAACATTCGTTAAACAATGAATAAATGTGCTGGCGTTAAATTCTGCATGCATTTTTATCTATGGTAAGTGCATGTTCATAATCTTTTAATTATATGAATATGAATATAACATGTACATACATACATACATATACATACACATACGGCATAAGACGCAAGTTATAGGTGTAATTTTTTATAAGCGATATCGATTTAGTCAAAACTACATTTTCAGACGTAAGCTACTGAGCCAATATAAGTACATACATATAAGTTTATAACTAAAATGCCGAATTGCATAACTGGAAGTTATTTGGCGTAGTCATTTCCTTTTGTGGTTTTCCCTTTATAAATTCAATTTCATACAAATTAGAAATGGCCATTTTATTATTAACCTCCTCGTTTAACAAATTCAAAGGAGCATGTACGAGGTACTCGTATTTGTTTAGTTTTTGAAAACTTTGATTAAATATGGTATGTATCTGTTTACAAGATTTATACATGCCACACACATTCTCGTACACAAAGAAACCCTTCACAATTTAAACAGCCTGCACATGGGTATTCAATTTCAGGACAAGTGCGTAAAGGGATATTTATTTGCCCTCTTTATAGGGTATTTATGGTATTATGTTTGTGTGAAACGGAAATGCATATGATTTTAGAAGAGTTTTTTTTTTTTTTTTGTAAGTAATTTGTCGTTGTGAATATTCGCATTGACATTTAATGCACTCAACTCTCAATCTTACCCCCTCATATTGATTCGTTAACATTCACACTATGGTATGTAGATTTTTATGAAAAGCACGTAAAATAATTTAAGGCATATTTGGTTAATGCTCGAACAGACCGATATGGCAATGAAAATTAAACAGACATAATTTTTGCATATACTCGTACAAATGTATGTAATTATCTGACTGTGCACTCTGATATTGGCTAATGGCGCTGCATCATCATCATCATCATGTTTCGATAACAGCGGGTAAATTATTATTTGCTCGCCGATATGAATGCAACATTTAACATTCACATTCTCTTATGTACACATGTTTTGTCATAAAACATAGAGTGTGCCGCAATCCATCTAATGGATGCCGAACCGCCAAAGGCAAACTGTTTAGTACCATAAGTATGTATGTAGTATCTACTACGTTAAACTTATTCATTCATAATGCCATTGAGTGGTGGCTGAAAGTGGTTTACAGAATTATACAAAACTGACGATTGCAATGCAACACGTTTCAAGTTACATACTTGGATGTCCATATGGTAGCTATATACATACATACATACATAGCACTACTATGTCGCGCGTTCATTAAATAAAACACAGAATACCACATTGTTATTGTAAATAATTTGTGGTAAAGTTGTGGGAGGGTATAATGAGGTATTTGCCCCTATGTTAATAAAATCTTTAGTCCACCTTAAAACTTTAAATTATTGGGTACACGGTCACGGACAACCCTTTAGGGATGGACATTTTTGTCCAAAGTAACTATGGTAAAATGACCGAATCCCGACAAGAGTCCATTTACTTTTTTACTCCTTAATTATGAATCGCCTCACATATGTGCTACAAGATCTTTAAGCAAGGATCTTTAAAAACGATGAAATCCTGACAAAAATCAACCATGATATAAGTCAGTCATTTTTGCTTGCTAATTCTCCGTTCTTTAGCAGTTCACTATTTCAATTATCCACTAATACCATATAGGGTCATTGCGAAAAACAATATTCGAATCCAAGTTGATATCCAAACCTCTGTTTCTAATATCCATTAAGATTCTCACTTGCCTATCGTCGAATTTACAAAAGCTAATAGCGTGCTTATTTTACCAAATCTATTTAAACATTTTCTTCCTTTTCATTTGGTATTTGCCCCTATTTGCTCGTATAGTGAGTATGCTATGTTTGATGCGGAGTTGCAGTATGCTATTTTTTCTTACCTTTTTTTAAACTTTCGTATGAATTTTATCGTAAGGTGAATTTTTTACGGTTATAGTGTAATTTTTTCAGTTTTGTCATCCACTGAAGTTGCTTACCGAAACGTATCTAGTCGCAGCTGAAATATATTCCTCTTACGTCTTCTTCTTGTTTATTTAATCGCTGGGCAGGCTGGTGAGATCTAGCATTGATAGGTTTATTGCTTTCAGTCCCCATTGCTGATAGCATTTCTCCAGCAAGCACTGTCCTATCTATTACTACATGTGGAGCTTGTAGAATTTTTTTCAGGTATTTGTCCGGTCAAAAATTTATATAACACTACTCATAAATTAATGAACTATGCAGATTACCTTAAGAAATAGTTATTTTTGTTTGTGACTAGTGTAGCCAGGGTAAGTACCTTTTAAAAAATATCATTTTGTTAGGGACAATTGAATGCCAACTTGTTTTCAACTTGTTTTCATTAAGAAGCTGAACACCAAATTTAATTGATAGAGATACATACATACGAGTATGCACATATGTATGGTATGCCTTCATGTATGTAGTTTTACAGTAAATTGAGTTACGTATGTAGGGTAAAAATTATTTTTTATGAAGTATGTTTGTAAGCATACAGTCAAACAATGTGAGTCGTACGTAATATTCGCACACTTATCATCTTTAATTTAATAAAAATCGGTGATACATCAATTTAACAATGGATCCAATTTAAAAGTGATTTTTTAACGATAACCTCTGCGCGATCCTCTCCATTCTCATTCTTAATTTTTATATTTCGTGCGTCACAGTTAAATTTACTCGTAGATCAGTTGAATGAATACAGCAATTGCCTATTACTCAGTTAAAGATAATACGATACATAATGATAACGTTTCAATTAGCATTTTCACGTTAATTCAATTTTAATTTCAGCTTATGCAAATTACAACCCATGACGGTCTGGATCGGCCTTGTTAGAGAATGTCTTATTTAACAATTGCAATCAATAAGAAATAAGTATTAATCAACTCAAAATTATTGGCATCTGGAAAAGAAAGCAATACAAATACTTACACACAACACAATACATAGCAAGCATTTCTTATTCGCCGCTTGTGATGGTACTTAAGGATATGCATGTTCGTGAAAATCTTACTATGGATAATCATCGAACAACAGCGATGGCAGCAACAACACCGGCAACAACCACTTTCACAGCTCGACGTGGTTACACGCTATCGTTTACAACATTATTTCTGATTGGTGCCTTCTTCGTTTGCACCTTACTTGCCGTCAGTTTTATTATTTATAATTTTGCCACGTGCGACCAATTGACACCGTCAGCGGGAGAAGATATCGTTTGCACAACAGTTCGCATGAAGCATCCACCGAAATCAGCTCTAGGCATCAGCGATGACGATGCCGAGTTTATTGTAGGTCCCGATGGGAAGCCACGACCGAAGTACGAGCGAGATGTGCGCCTGCCACGTGCGATAAAACCACTCAAATACAATATATCGCTCACACCTTATTTATATGATGGCAATTTTACCTTCGTGGGTGAAGTGAAAATTAATATTGTTGTCATTGATAACTGCTATAACATCACAATGCATGCCACCGAGTTGAATAACATTTCAACGAGTGATGTTGCCGTGCGTCGAGTGATTCCGTCCACTCGCAAACCGGAAGCTGGAGACGGATTGCGAATACGTAAACAATACCTGCTTGAAGCAAAGCAATTTTTCGTTATTGAGCTATATGATAAACTCATACGTGATGCTGAATACGAGATAAGCATTAAGTTTGGCGGTTTAATTCAAGACTACCTGCAAGGTTTTTATCGGAGCTCATACCATGTGGGCAATGACACTAGGTGAATATCTTGTGCATGTCTAGGTGGAATACAAAATTTTAAAACCGCCAACTTGTATAACGTTTACTTTAGATTTTGCATACTTTGTCATATTGCTGCTCTGAATGAACACTTATTTGTACTTGCAGATGGTTAGCTTCAACGCAATTTCAAGCTACTGATGCTAGGAGAGCTTTTCCCTGCTTCGATGAACCGTCACTCAAAGCCAATTTTACTTTAAGCATTGCTAGGCCCAGACACATGTCCACAGTTTCCAACATGCCTATTGTAGCAACAAAAGCTCAGTAAGTCGCATATAGCATTTGTATATTTCACGCATAAGTATCTCCGTTAATATCTGTGAATTTCTGGTAAAAATAGCGAAACCTTGCCGAATTATGTATGGGACCATTTCGCCGAATCATTGCCCATGTCAACATATTTGGTAGCCTACGCTATATCAGATTTTAGTCACCTTTCCGATGAGAATTTTTCAGTGTGGGCTCGTAGTGATGCAATACAATCGGCAAAATATGCATTGAGTGTTGGTCCAAAAATTTTGAGGTTTTTGGAAGATTATTTCGCCATTAAATTCCCATTGCCGAAGATTGACATGATAGCGTTACCAGATTTTTTAGCAGGTGCTATGGAGAATTGGGGTTTAATAACATTCAGGTAATTTTTTGGTAGTATTTAAACGCCTATATATATAAAAGATATTAAACCGTTATTCAATTTGAATTGAAGAGAAACCACTATGCTTTACGAGGAAGGTGTATCAGCAACAACCAATAAGCAACGCATCGCAAGCGTTGTTGGGCACGAATTGGCACACCAGTGGTTTGGAAATTTAGTAACACCCAGCTGGTGGACAGATATATGGTTAAATGAGGGCTTTGCAAGCTATATGGAATATTTGACTGTGGAAGCTATCGAACCAAAATGGAGGACATTGGATCAATTTGTTGTCAATGAGCTTCAAAATGTGTTCCAATTGGACGCAATGTCAACGTCACACAGGATTTCGGTGGAGGTCTTCAACCCGGATGAAATTTCCGAAATATTCGATCGTATCTCGTATGCCAAAGGATCAACAATTATACGGATGATGAGTCATTTTTTAACATCAAAAGTATTTCGCCGTGGATTAAATAAATACCTGAAGGAAATGTAAGTCTAACAATAACCAACGTGACACAGTACGTAATAATGATGCTAGTAATTGTTTTAAAGGGCTTACAACTCTGCCGAACAAGATGACCTTTGGCGTTTTCTAACGATTGAAGCCACAGCCGCTGGACTGCTAGATAAAACGACCACAGTAAAGGAAATCATGGACACGTGGACTTTACAAATGGGTTTTCCTGTTTTGAAGGTAACGTGCCATCCCACCTCACATATAATACGCTTGGAGCAAGAGCGTTTTGTTTTTGTTAATAATAATCAAAGTAGTGACAATCTTTTATGGTGGATACCCATAACGTATACCACAGCAACAGAATTGAACTTTGAAAACACGCGTCCTATTACTTGGGTACCACGTACCAAAGTTTACGAAATCGAAAGTCGGAATCTTTCCACAGCTGATTGGTTTATATTTAACATTCAGCAGACAGGGTATTATCGCACCAATTATGATTTAGCTAATTGGGAATCAATTACCAATTACCTCATGCAGCCGGCACACTATAGAGAAATTGCTCCCTCGAATCGTGCTCAACTAATCGATGATGCTATGAATTTAGCTAGAGGTGGCTATTTGCCATATAATACATCTTTGACCTTATCTCGTTATTTGATACATGAAGAAGATCATGTGCCGTGGAAGGCGGCAATAACCGCTTTTAATTTCATCGATACAATGTTTGTAAATCAGGGCGATTATGATTTGTTGAAGGTAAATTCCATAGAACATTATTGACTTTTGCTTTATATATAATATTTACATGCTGTTCCTCTTATAAGAATTACTTATTAAAACTGCTTACAAATGTATACAACGATGTTGGCTTCGTGGACGATTCAAATCAGAAGGAAGATATGTTGAAACTCTTCAAACGTGTGGAGATATTGAATATGGCCTGTCATTTGGGTCACCGAGATTGTATTTCAGAGGGCAGTCGTCACTTTCAGAACTGGATACAAGTGCCCAATCCTGATGCAAACAATCCGTAAGTACATAAACATATCTACGAATTTTTTTTACTTTATATCTAGATAAATTTATATCTGGAGAAAAATTACTGCTTTATTTAATTCTTCAGAATATCACCGAATTTGCGTGGTATCGTCTATTGTACGGCTATTCAATATGGCACCGAGTCCGAATGGGACTTTGCTTTCGAACGATATTTGAAAACGACTGTCTCAACCGAAAAGGAACTTCTGTTATCCGCGCTCGGATGCTCTAAGGAACCGTGGATTTTGTTTAGATACTTGCGGCGCTCAATCGCTGGCGATAATATACGAAAACAGGATGTGTATCGCGTATTTGCCGCTGTATCGAGCAATGTTATTGGACAACAAATTGCATTCGATTTCATACGTAATAACTGGGAGGAAATCAAGGCGTAGTATGTTTCCGATTTTGCTTTATATTCGCATAGATCTAAAATATTATTTCAATAATAATTATCTTGTTTTAATAGTTTGGGTTCTTCAATGCCAAATTTAAACACGATCTTGAAATTCGCTACAAAACGGATGAATTCGAAATTTTTACTGAGCGAACTGGAATCTTTTGTCAAGAACGACTTGAAAGAAAATAATCGTCCTATAAAGCAAATTGTTGAGCAGGTTCACATCAATGTCGACTGGATGAACCGTAATTATAAGTCGATAGTGAAATGGTTAAAGAATGAAATGATGGTGTCTGCTGGTAGCTAAGAAGTGGCGCAAAACTTTGGCATTTGGCATTTAAAACATAAACTTTCCGTACGTAGAAGTTGAGAAATGGCGGCGTTTTTTATAATTAAGTAGTGATAATCCAAAAAGCTTTTTTGGGGCAACATTTATGTATGTATGTACCAAATATTTAAGTATAAAGCCATTTCGTATTTACAAAATCTCTCAGCTGGGCATAAATCAAATTGCATTTTACTAGCACATACTTATGTACATATATTTTTTATGTGTATAATATCTTAATGTTAGCATCACCATATTTATTATTTTAAAATTATTTGTACGTGTAAGTAATGTACTTAAATAAAAATATATTTATATAAATATTCAAAATTGTATTTGATACGGTGGTTAGTTGGATGGTACAAAGTTTGTTTGTGAGTTTGCATACCAATGACCACTAATTTTTATAAAAAATAAAATACAAGTAAAATGGAGGCTTATAATTTGTACTGAGCCATAAGTCAGTAGTGTAACTTTATTTTAAACACAAATTACGTCACAATTCAATGAATAGAACAGCCAGTTTACAATTACTAAAAATAAGATGCTTAAATCTAAATCGAACAAAATAAAATATCGTTTATAACACCCAAAGATGATGATTATATAGATAATAGTATGTACAATTGTAGGTTTATTAGTACCTATGCAAGATGTATTTTAAAATGGATATGTTTTCAATAATAAAACACCGTCTCAAATATTTTTGTCCGAAGAATGATGACTTACTTTTTCTTATGTTTCTTTCCATCTTTAGCTAATTCCAGACCAAGTATACACTTTGGCGGCACTTTATATGTTTCTGTCAGCAGATTATAAATGAATCGTACTTGATTACCTTGAATTTGCAGTTGTTCACGCTTTTGATTTGGCAACTTTACAATTGTTGTGCTAGCGGCTGCTCCCTGCTTGCACAATCTTATAAATTCATTTACAATAATGCCATAACACTCAATGTTGCTAACAAGCGTTACTTTTTTGTTGCCTGAACGTGTAGCAGTTGACATCTGTATCATTGGTTTATTAGAAGCGGCATCCTTCACGCTGCACATTTGATAGGTGTGCTGCATTTTGGCAGTAATTGTATTCCATAATTTACTAAGCGTTGCTTCCGTACAGCCATCACATACGTGTTGTAATGCTACATCCAGCTTTATTGATTTTGTCGCTGGGTCCGATGCTGGAAGATTCTGTTTGCTAATGTATTCTCGTATAATTTTTTTCACTTGAGCTGCCGGAATTCCTTCGCCTCGTTTGTAGTTCATTTTGGTGAAAAACGCGGCTGTCGCATCAGTGACAATATAAAGCTCAGTGAGTTCAGAATGAAACAACGGCTGCGGTTCTTGGCCATCAGATTTTGTGGACGATGCAGAAGGCGGCTTAAAGTCCGTGATAAAATTTACTACTTCTGGGTGTTCAAGATCAATCGAGGTAATCTTATCAACACCTTTTGTTTCTTCACGAACAACCAGGAAACCCTGATCAATCATTTCATTGAGGAAATTAGAAAGTTTTTTATATTTCGTCTTTTTTAAATCGATTGATTGATCTGCTTCTGGCACAACATAGAGGCGGTAGAAATTGCTTGTGAGCAGCGGTAATTGCAGTGATTTGCCGTTATTCTTTAATGCAGCCAAAAAGGCAAATTTGAGAATATCTTCAGGCGTGTGTTCTCCTACCACTGTAGCAGTTTCCACAGTCTCATCAGAATCACCATCGAGTTCTAGTTGCGAAACACAGGGCAGCTCTGTCTCAGGTGTCTCCTCACACACAATTTCTTCTTTTGCATTGGTTGCTGCATCAGCAACTGTTTTTGTTGTTTCACTTTTTTTTGTTGTTGCTGCTGTTGTCTTTGATTTTTCCTTTTTTTTAGAATCCGCTCCTAGTGCCGGAAAATCATTGTCAGTTAAATCCGCAGGTTTAAAATTGGGCACCTGTTGCAAAAGCGACGGTTCATGGCTCCAAAGTTTATCCCCAAACAAATGCAGCATTTTTACTGCTGACCCCTGTCCCCCGCACATATACAAGTCTTCACTGGAACGTGGCAAAAACCCAACGCCGACAGCTGACAAATTGGAAGTCAAATTTACAGCCACCAATTGCCCTTTCTTATAACGTCCGTAAATGTTCATACCAGTGCCTTGCGTTACTACTCCGGGAAGCATTAGGTCTGCACCATTCGACAATTTCGGCAGCACGGTAGCAAATGTGGTGAAATAGGGTAACAGATCTGGAATCTGCCACATTGCATATAACGTGGGAACGAGTTCTCCACTCTCGATTTCAAAGAACATGGGAAGCTTGTCGACGCAAAACACGCTCGTCTGCATTTCGCTATGCGTTACCAACTTCACTAAAGACACACTTGCCTTGGCTGGAAAAAGAGCTAGTAATTGTTCAGGCATTGCATTTGGAAATGATTTCTCCAATCGCTGGCGAAGGCGTTTCGTATCGGATCCTCTTAACGGAGTATTGCTCTTCAGTTTGTATGTTTTAAGAAACATCTTATTTAAAAATTATAATTTATGAAAATAAAAGGCAGAGTTAGAAATATCCAAACTGCAAATTCGCACAACAAGAAAATATGTTTTGACACTTGTCGGCATTTTGCTAGTTTGGCTCATATGAAATATGACAAGGTTGCATTATAAAGTAAGCCTTCGCGAAAACCGTGCATTTCGGAGTATAAGGACAGAGAGGACGAACGATGGCAGCCAGAACAGCTTAGGCAATAGTGTTAGCAATAGTGTTGATAAAATGAAATTTTATCAGAACAACAATTTCATTTACTGCTGTTTCGTGCTCACATCGTTGGGTGTATTTTACGATGAAAATGATGAAATAACAATTGATTTTTGATTGCAATAGTTTATATTACATTTATAATTTTGTTTATCATTTAAATTTAATTTCTCTTTCTTAATAACAAGTCTCACTTTTTTGTATTTTTTCGCAACACTGTTGAAGATTGCAGCAACCCTTTACACATTTCAAGTACATTTCGCTGAAATTCGTCTGAAATTCTGAATTTAATTTTGTGGGGAAATTTCACTTTTCGGACTAATGATGGTCATGGAAAATATATATCGATGCAATGCATCGTAGACCTACATCGACAATCTTCGATACATCGGACAAAATCATCGATTAACGAAGCATCGTATAAATTTATACTTCCAAAAATTATCATTTATTAAATTTGGCTTAATAAGTGATAGTTTTATTAATTTTGGATATTATCCGAAAGATATACTAAGCAAATAATTATTCAGCGAATTCGTATAAAGTCATTAATGCCTTATAAGTTTATATGAGTGTAAAATTCCAAATATGCATGAAATATTTTCGTTTCGTACTCTTTTACCATTCGCTTTCCAGATTGGAGAATACCATCAGTATATGCTAGTAGCATAACACTCTTGTAGAAGATAGTACCAGAGAGGTCGATGTTAACAGCTCGAACTGTTTTCTCCAGTATAAGGTTAAAGAAGTCGCACACTAGGATTGTTTGCAATCTGTTTTCATATCAAATGGCGCGGATAGGTTCGTCCAATTTTCACTGCACTGGTGGTGTCGGTCAGTGTCATTTTGCAAAGACGAATGAACTTTGCAGGGATACCAAAATCAGAATTGCGGTGTACAAGTGATCCCTAATAGTGTTGTCAAAGGCGGCTTTATAACCGACGAATAAATGATAGGTGTCGATTTGTTTCTCTCAAGTATTTTCTAGGATTTGGCTCAGTGTGAATATCTGATTAACAAGCCTGAAGCCACACTGCTATCGTGGAATCACCTTTCTTATGGATTGGGCAGAGTACGCTGGGATTCCAATCACTTGGCATGCTTTCACCCGACCATATTCTGCATATAACTTCGTTCATGCGTTTTGTGAGCTCGTCGCATCCAGTCTTAAACAACTCAGCAGGCACCCCATTGGTTTTCAGTCGAGCGATGGTTCTTAAGACCTCTCCATAGTCGAGAGGCGGTACGTCAACTCCATCAGTGGATGGGGTTTACGAAATAGGTTCCCAACTGGCGTGATTATTGCCGACATCACCATTAAGCAGCTGCAATAAGTGCTCTCTCATTAACCTCATAATACCCTGGATGTATGTCACCAGATTTCTGTGTTTGCCCTTGCAGGAGAAGCCCCTGTCTTCAAACCGTGAGTCTTACACTTTCGAAGAATTTTCGAACCTCATTATTTCTTACTTTTTTAATGGTGGTACAACAACCGATGGAAGTCCAAGGCCGAGCTTTTCACATTCATTCATATTGTGAGTGTTATATTTGTTCATGAATGTAAGAGACCTACTGTTTTACACCGAATCCGAATCGCGAACTGAAAATCTTTTTTTATGCAATTTTTACTCTGTAGGTTTGCCATTGCCTGGCAAGATGTGGTGCTGTGTATAAAAATTGTTTTTTATACATTTTTGATTTTGCCTGTACCGAGATTCGAACAACGGACACTGTGAGTAGCAGGCCGACGCAATATCAACTACGCCAAGGCAATCACTTTCGGACGTCATTCCTGTCCCTAAACATATCAATATCATCGAACTCAGGTTTTGCTGGTTCTCATTTCTTGCGCCTGAAAAGACGTTTCACCTCACTCTTCAGCTCTCTGTATACATAGCAGTTCGCGTTATAATTGACTGAAGAATGGCTTTATTTACTACGTTTTTCACTTCACTTGTATCGAGAAACTCTTGGTCGTACCACATATTTCTCCATCGACGGTAGTAGTCTAGCACCTCTTCAGCCGTAAGCCTAGACATAAAAATAAAAAAAACTGTAGTGGATGTCACAGGATGCTCTTTTGGAGCAACGCTGTCCCCGCCATCGCATTTCCTGTCTAGCGGTGATGTCAGCTTGATATCTCTCGAGGACATTTACCAGCTGGATAGAACCACCATCCATGTAGCGAGTTCTGATAATCCAGGTGCATATCCGTAAATCATTGTCCTTTGGGCGTTTGCGGGGGTTTCCATATTCGACGCTTCTGAGGATTCATTGGCAGATATTTTTAACGTAGTGGGTTCCAAACCCGACGCACAACCGTTAACTCAAAGCCACGGAGAAGCCCGCCGCACACATTAGTAAGCTTAATGGCTGGTGTCAGACCGCTATACATGGGGCGCCACGAGCAGGCCTTGTGTCGAATTGAGTCGGAGAAGCGCAAGGATCAAACATGAACTTTACCTTGTGTTCCCCGCCCCCCAGGCTAATCATAATATGTTAGCGATAACAAAACTAAATGCAATGTGTGTGTAGTTTAGATTCTACTGTTCACGTCAAAAACTAAAGAATCTTTTAAACCCCCCTCTGCAGACCTCAATATATAATAAATACATATATAATTTTATATATAATTCAATTGGAATTACAGCATTTGAATAAATAATTTTAATTGTTGGCTTAAACAATGAATTAGTCATATATACACAACATCGACATTTTCTATTAAATTACAATAAGAATAAATTTAACAATCATTATGGATAGTAATTCTGCAACTAATGCGGCTTCAAGTCGCATCAAATTCGAAAGTCAAATCGAAATGCACATATGTATATATGTACATAATTAATTTCATGTCAATTAATCTATATGGGAGGTGGGTTGTGTACGTGTTAGCATCTATTTGGCTTTGCCCTGTGCTGCAACAGCTTCTATTGCCTTTTTAACAGTTTCCTCGTCACCCAGGAATTGCATCGATACCACTGGCTTGAAGTGTTCATCCAATTCGTAAACAAATGGGATTCCAGTGGGCAAATTCAGAGCCATAATAGCATCATCAGAGAGATCTGATAATATTAAAAACAAAAATTATAAAAAAAACGGTAAAAGCAGTTGTGACACTAGCTAAACCAGCCATTTACTTACTGTCTAAGTGCTTGACGATGCCTCGTAGACTGTTGCCATGTGCTGCAATGATAATTTTTTTACCTTCCTTTAATTGCGGAATGATAACATCGTTCCAGTAGGGCAGTGTGCGAGCAATGGTTAACTTCAGAGACTCAAACATGGGGAATTCTTCGAGCTTAGGACCATCAGCATAACGTGCATCCTTCACTATGGTATCATAATAAGCATGCCCTGGTTCCATCGGTGGAGGTGGTGTATCGAAACTACGTCGCCATATTTGTACTTGATCCTCACCGTACTTTGCTGCAGTTTCTGCTTTATTCAAACCAGTTAAACCGCCATAATGACGTTCGTTCAAACGCCATGTCTTAGAAACGGGAACACCTTCCTGCCCGGATTCAGAAAGAATACTTGCAAGAGTAACTTGGGCTCGGGTAAGCACCGATGTGTGAGCGATGTCGAACTTGAGTCCAGCATCTTTAATAGCCTTTCCAGCAGCCTTGGCCTCTTCCTTACCTAAAGGGAAAATAAAACACAAATGTAATAAAAAAAAAAATGATTATGCAGCCTGAGTGCCTGCCTACCCTTGTCACTCAAATTTGCGTCGAACCATCCACAGAAAAGATTCTTTTGATTCCATTCTGATTCGCCATGACGAACCATAACAATTTTATATTTTCCAGTCATGTTGCAATTAACTGAAAATTTATGCAAATTTATAGAAGGTTTTAATCCAAACGCACGATAAGAGTGACCACCAACGGAACCGATTGATACAATACGAAAAAAAAGTATTCTGCTATGACCTAGCAAGGTCATTTTGACACACGGTGCATTATTTCGCTATTCAGCGATTAAAAGAGTATGTTCAGTGATGCTGGGAAAATAAATGAAGCTATTAAATTGCAACGTTGGATTTCAATTGCTTCAAATTTATTTCCGCAAGAATTTTGTGCATTGAAAATCTATGTAGGTGTAAAATCGCTTCTAACAATAAAAAAATTAAAATAATACTTTATATTATATTACATAGCGTCTCGACTATCTACAATTCAAGACAATGACCAAAATTCAAAGTGGGCAAATTTTGTTAAGGCATCTCATTTTACACAATGACTTTGAACAGCAATCAACAAAGATTCGTTCTCATGTAGTTCAATTCGTATTACATTTCCTACCAAGCTTATCTTTTTCAATCGGTTCTTTTCTACTTTTCACTTTCATAATTTCACAAACAGTCATATTGACAGAAAATATTTGAGATATTAATTATTTTCCTTCTATTTGATTTTAGTCGCTCCATTTTTAAATAGATAAACGTCAAGTTTGATAGTTAAAATTCTGTCTGTCCGGTGTCTGTCTAATGAATAGTTTTTTAGAATTTGATTTCATTGGCTGGGTTGTAAGTTTGTTTTTAACACCTTTCTACGTACTACGGAGTAATAATTACTATAAATGAAATTTTAGCAACTGTGGATAAAAGAAGTCAATTTATCTACTTCTTTGTTTACAAGTTTTTGTTTATTTGTAAAGTTATGGATACAAGTGTTAAAGCTACATGCAATTGGAATCGAAATGGAGGAGTTGAATTTGCTGAAGCAATACAAACGAAAATAACGCATGAAGATATTTTTATAAAGTGAGTGCAAGGCTAGGTTATATCTTAGTTGAAGAACTCTCAGAATCAAGACCTTTGTGACTCACAAAGGTGAACTTTGTGTATAGTACAAGGTGTTTTTTTTACAAGTGTGGTTATCAAGAAATAAATCGAATATAATTTAATGTTATGGCCAAGAATTTAGCTTTATTATAAAAATAAGGATTTGCCATTATGTTTTAAAAACGATTTCGGGCAAGTGGCCGCCGCGGCTGGTTCGAATAAATTCCAGCCGAGAGGCCCAATTTTCGACCACTTTTTGCAGCAATTGGGGCCGTATGTCAGTAAGAACGCGCCGAATATTCTCTTCCAAGCCGTCAATCGTCTCGGTCTTATCTGCGTAGACAAGCGACTTCACAGAACTCCACAAAAAATAGTCCAGCGGTGTCAAATCGCACGATCTTGGAGGCCACGCCACAGGCCCACGACGCGTGATAATGCGCTCACCAAAAGTTTCCTTCAATAAATTAATTGTTTCGTTGGCTGTAGGGCATGTAGCGTCGTCTTGTTGGAACCAAAGGTCGTCCACATCAACATCCTCCAAATTCCTCCAACATTATGACCGACTTCATCTTTGAATAAATATGGACCAATGATTTCCTCTGCCCATAGAGCACACCAAACAGTGAATTTTTAAGGATGTAACGGCGTCTCAACAATGGCTTGTGGATTATGATCACTCTAAATGCTACAATTTTTCTTATTAACGTACCCATTCAACGAAAAGTGAAAATTGCGAGAACCGAACCATTATTTTGGTAATAAATTTGCATGATTTACAAACGTTCAAGAGTAAGTCTATTCATTATGAAATGGCAAACCAAAGTGAGCATAAATCAAGTGACAGCTGACAAAAAGACCAACTCCGAAAAAAGTATTGACACGTTGAAAACCACACTTCTAAAAAAAAACCCTTTATATATTGGATATAATATAAAGCGCTTGACCACATGTTGATAAGGATAAGTGAACTTGGTTTTCTCAACAATGGAACTTAGAATAGGAATAGTGGTCTGAGACCCGTGGGTTAACAACTCACGAAAAAAAAACAATTACGCTGAAACCAATCAAAAAGCCTTGGATGAAACATATGTATTTATCTATGAGTATCAATTGCAAACAAAACGCTTTTTCATAGTCACTGTAGTTTTCCTAATATGTAAAATAGGATGTTAAGAATACAGAAACTTAATAGTGATCAGCAACAAATAAAAAAAATTTGTTTAAATTGTGAAATTTTTGAGCTACTGCTTTTTCATATAAAAAAAAGTATTTGCAATCGTGATAATCTTTCAAATTCTTAAATGAATTCCATTGTTTTTATTAGTTGCTTTTGTCCCTGTTTGTAGAAGCTAATATCTAACTTTAGTTTAGGTAATATAGCATTCCCACAACTACTTAATTTCCTAATTTATTTATGCTTATGAATTATTTTGCTTTTATGTTCTCTTAGGCCAGAGCTAGACGAAGTAATCGGTGAAGACCGAGCTATATTACTGGGACGGCCATCAAATCCAGATGAAGCCACTGTGTCATGTGAGCTGCAATTGCGAATTTTTCCACGATACAAAATAGAATCACTGACACTGGTATGTAGTGCATCAAAGTTAGAGATTTTCATTGGGCCACAAAAGGAATATACAGAAACACTTTATGGTTCTATAATTGCTGATGATAGCAGCGAAGTCGTTTCAGATGCAATGATTTTCCATCGATACGATGTTGAAGTACAAAAGTCTGGCATTATTGACGTTACATTAAAGGTATAACTTATCATTGATGCATTTCATCTCTTCATTTACTAAGAATGCTTTACTCAATAGCTCATAACATCCTCTGATGAAATTTGTATTTATGGTATTTTATTACAAATCGCTCCAAATCCAAATGGAATAACAACTCTACTGCCTACAGCAATTAATTTAGACAATGTACAAAAGTTGCTCAATAGTTCCAATCGAAAGTTATCGCCGAGTGCAGAGAAGTGCAAAGCATTTATGCAATATCAGCCATTGCTGGGAAAACAAGGCTGTGGCACTAGTATGGTACTACTAGAACAGGTGAAGAATATGCTTGAATCGGTGTCACATTCGAATACCGCCACAGGACCTGAACCGACGGGCGTATGTGACAGTACAAATTTTGATCTGCCACTAACGACGTCATTGAATACTATTCTAAAGTCTCATATTGACCTGCGATTTAAGGAATTAGAAGAAATGATTAAAACACGCCTTGACGATTTTGAGACGCAACAATCGGTCAAATTAGATAGAATATTAAAAATTCTTGAGAAAGATATGTAAAAAATAACCAGTCTTCATTTTACGTTCTTACTAGCTTACGAGATAAAGAATTTACTGTCACAAAAATCAAAAAAATTTATCTTATTTGGATATCTGCATGAATAAACATTATTCACAAACAGAATCAATTTTTTATTTTACAAAAAAAGTAATTACCTTAGGAAATCGGGTGATTATTTTTGCATCACCTTAAATTATGATCAAGCTTTAACAAAATCGGATAAGTTTTGAAACCTTCGAAGATCAGCCAAATGAGGCCAGAACCTAAGAATACAAGGACTTCCAATTAAAGGTAATATTAATGCACTTATTAAAACAATGATTTATGGACATTTAAAAAAAGGTTGGAAAATTTATTAAAATACGTTTCCTTTAATTCACAGTCTTCGACTTTTTCTTTCGTCTTAGTAAGACTTCCTCTTGTAAGATTTCTTCGTCAGCAACAACATTATCAAGTTGCATTTCACCGCTAACATCGTCTTCATCACTGACACTAATGCCATCGATGCTTTCATCGGCCGAAGCTTCCATTTTCAGCAGACTGTTCTCAAGTGAAGCAAGGAAGGAACTCTCACTATACTCAGGCCATTGGCGGAACTGTTTGAACAAAGTCAACATTTGACTGGCATTAAGATCACCGAATTGCGTAAATATATTCATGTTTGGATAATAATCGCTGCAGTTTATCGTAGTGCAACGAGTAGAGTATTTCGGCAACTTTTGAACGTCCTCATCCGCATACAGTGGTTGTACCGATTTCGTAAGTTTTTGTGGGGTATTAGTTATGAGCCGCGGACCACAGCCTGGTACCCATTTTCTATTTCCGGTTTAAAATTATTGGTTGATTTTAGTTTAATAATTAATATCACACACTTACTCAAGATTCGGTATGACGCGATTGCGACGACTAACACAGTTCTGCTTAACAAAGTACCAAAGCGCTGGCAAATCAACTGTAGGGCATAAATCGATTATGTCTCGACGTGGCACTATTCTCACCAAGTACAAATATTCAGGATTTATACATTTTACTCTGTTTAATTTGCTGCCCTTTGCTTTATTGAATTCTGTTTGTGAAGGTAGAAAGTGTTCACGCGGCACTTGAGTAATAAAGCGATATTCAAATAACATTTGGAAGAGTATCGAAGTAGAACGATAAATCATATAACCAATTTCATTACTGCAAGTCAGATGCTATACCATGATTGCAAAACTTGAATAAATTTTTTCCGCATTGATATCTAGTAAAGTATTAAAAACTTACAATGTAAATGGGTGGTGGCACAATGAGAAACATTTCACAACGCCCGTAACTCATTAAGCTGTTCTGGAATACCAATGAGTTTACCAAATGCTTAAAAAAATTATAAGAGCCAACAGCACCAAGGACCACCATATTAGTATCTAACCAAAATGTTCATTCAATTAGGAGAAATGTTTATACAGGGATATTTTATGTAAGTATAACACCTTCATTTTGGGCACGTTTTGGTACACCTTGCAGCAACTCCGGCACGCGAGTACCATTATCAATTTTATCCTGATAGGCGAGTTTCCACAGTCCAATCACATCACCATGCTTTACTTGTACGCGTTCGGAGTTTCCCTCTTGCAGCTCCTGCAAATAGGGCATGAAATGCTCCAACGTTTCGATAAGTAATATTTTCCGGAACCCATCCCGTTCAATCAGATTCCGTGTAAGCAGACCAATTCCTGGATTCACCTCCAAAACAGTGTCACAATGAGATTGTTGCAAATATGGTTCCACTGATTTTATGATTAACTCTGCCGATTGAGTTTCCGTCAAATACATGCACGCTGGCGTTTTCTGTTTTTTGAAATATAATTTCTCAGGGAAAAGCCTATTTTTCTTATGTAGAAGACGCCGAAAATTTATCATTTTCAAGGAAATGCTTTACCACCTTTTCTTGTATTATCCTTTTTGTTTACAGTGAGCAGCTGTTTTAAAAGTATGGAGCTGCCACCTAATGGAAATATATGGTTTTAATACTTTTCGGAATTGGGATTTTTCATTACAAATGAAAGGAACAGAGGATGCTGCTATAAAAATCTTAGTGCCTTGTATTGCAGACCAATCACAAAGGAAAAATTAAGATTGAGAGTGAGAGAGTAAAATATGATCATCCCAATCACAAAATGATTTGGATTTGATGCCGAATCTTAAGATCAAACCAGGGCTGTGTTGTGAAATTATATCTTTTTTAGGAGTAAAATAGTATAGTATACTTACGCAGAAAATGTTGCGTGTTTCACTGTTTTTTTTTTAGTATTATGCTGGATTTAAACCGCCCGAACGAAGTAAATGGCCGGAGTAAATGGTTTAGTGTTGTGCATTGTATTCGTTACAAAATGTATAGGAACAATGATCAGACGGCGTAAACGGTTACATACTCCGAACGAATGAAAAAATCTTCGTTCGGGATAATCGATCTGTATTTTTCTGTGTTGCTGTTATTGTGTAATTGCGAAAATGAAGTAAAAAAGTAAAAACAACTGGAAAAGAAGTAGAAACGTAAGAAGTTGGTATATAGTGAAATTCAATACTGACAACATATGCTTATTTTCTTTGCATTTTACTTTAAAGTGTTATTTGGTGGTCGCTGTGGCGTAGTGGTAATGCGTTGGACTGCTACGCAGAGTGTCCGGGGTTCAAATCTCGGCACAGGCAAAATCAAAAATTAGAAAAAATAATTTTTCTACACGGCACCACCTCTTGGCAGGCAATGGCAAACCTACAAGAGTAAAAATTGCTATGATAAGCTTTTCACTTCGCCGTTCGGATTCGGCATTAAACTGTAGGTCCCTTCCATTCATGTGCAAATATAACACGCACAACATGAGTGGATGCGAAAAGCTCGGCCTAGGCCCTCCATGGGCTGTTGTGCCATTCAAAGTAAAGTAAGTTATTTGGAGACATTATAATTTGCCATTTTGGCGCATTTTTTTCTTCGAATAATTTTTGTAAGTAATTTTTTCCGTATTTCAAGTTTCCGACTTTTATTTTAAATTTTTTGTCTCAACAGTCTGCCGGAAAGTCGCATAGTATGGGATGGCTAAGCGTTTGGTTATGTTGGTGTTCGCTGTTCGGCGAACACATAACATTTTTCTCTCGTGGAGTTTTTGGTTGTACTATTTTATGTGCAATGGCAACATTACAAATTTTAAACGATTTTATTAAAATAAAAAGTGAAGTTAATAAAGTTAAGAACATTTGCATCCCATCATGAATATCGCTAATATGATGTATATGTAATTACTTTTCAAAGTTTTATAAAGAAAATAATATCGACTTTTATAAAATAAATATGTTTACTGTTTTTGTACTATATTACATACATTTTTGTTCTTTGTTTGTAAAATATCTCATTGCCACCCTGAATACTCGGTATTGTTGGTGTTTATTTCACCGAACATATCGTGTTTGTTGTGAGAGTGAGTAAAAACGTGTTCGTGTTCAGTGCAACAAAAATTTCATGGTGTTCTGAATATAACCTCGGCCTGAGTAAACCCATTAGCTATGTGTGTAACAATTTCTCAATCTCGAAATATTTTTGCAGCCCACGAGTCTCGGGACTGCAGAGTGGCAAACCCTGACTTCACTGACTTTTTTAAACTAAAAACAAGAGAGCTTATTATATCTATTTTTTTAATATAGGTATGATTAAAGGTACTGTTTACCAAATAAAATAAAATATTATAAAGCATGTGCTATATTTCAAACTTAAATATTATTTATAGTGAGTTATTTCTTATTAGTGAGTTTATCTTAGTTAATCTTTAAATTATTTAAACGAGTTCGATTCCGCATAAAATTCTTATATTTTAGAATTAAAGTGAATGAGAAATATAAAAAGTATACAAGTACGCCCCTTGGTAGGCAATGTAAAACTATAAAGTAATAGCAATTTGTGTCAATCCGCCTATCGGAACTGGAGTTGACTCTAGGTCCAATTATTGTACATATATTTTCTCTTTGCCCACACTTATTCATACTTCAGCAATTAAGGAGTTTTAATTATGAGAACGATTAAACGCTGTGTCGATACTAACCGTTTAGTGCACTTTAATTTTAGTGCAGATTTTTGTAAAAACGCACTGTTTAGGCAACAATTGCCGCGGAGGCAAATGTGACTAAAATTACTATCTCCATATCTTTCTTTCGCTTTTTAATTTGACATGGAAAGCAATAACAATTTTGTCTCCTCGTCGGCAACTGTTTGCCAGTGTGATATCCGCTGTATGAAAATTTTTCGAAATTTGCATATTTCTAAATACTAAAAAGTAATCTTGTGTTTTCTCTCGGAAATTAAATTGTCCTAAATATTTCAACAAACGAAATTGTTAAAAACAAATTATTTAGATAGAATTTTTAAAATTTTTAATTAAACAAAAAATGTATCAAATTGTAAAACAGTTACCAAATGTACGAAGCATGGAAAAGTTTAATTTTTGTGCAAGTGTACCAACAAAGTTGCCAAAGTTTGTTGTTGAAAAGGGTAAAATTAAAAGGTTTTTAAAATTTAAAAAGTTCGAGTTTAAAATGTACAATGTGAAAAAATAAAACTCTGAAATATGTTAATGAAAGAGGCACAAGAATCCTTATTAACATAGATATATCTAAGTTTGATATGGCATTGTTTTAGCGCGAAATTATTGCATTACATTTGGTTTATTAATTTGCTATACAGTTTTTAATAGTTTTGAAGATCTCAGAAAGTAGTATATTGTTATGAATATACTTACATACATACACACATATAATATGAATTATTATTATTATTTGTTTTGTTTATGTTTTCTTCTTCTTATTTTGTTTAAATGAATGAATAGTGTTTTATATAAACTGACAACAATATAATAATGTTATTTATTATATAAAAAAAAATTGATACATTTTTTCTCCATTTGGCAGAAATTTTAGTAAATATATGTAGAAAATGAAATGAGTAAGTGGCAACCGTGCCTACGAAAGTGGCAACAGTGCTTCCATGAACTAGTTCCAGTGTCGATGACAAACGGAGAAGACGTTCGAATTGGGTGGAGCGGAAAAAACTTGAGTGCATTTTATGAGAAATATAATTAGGACTTTAAAACTGCATTCCATCGTTAAAATTCTATGCAAAATAAAATTTTTAATCACAATGAAAATAATATTTTAATGACTATGCACAGTGTTAAAAAATTCAATTAAAAATTTGCTTGAGTTGTATAAAAAAACGTAGAAAAAAGGTGTGAAATGGTGAAAATCAATAACAAAGACAAATAAGAAAAATAGTGCAGTTTTAGCAGCAACGTATGAGAAATTCTTATTAGATTTCAAACATAACTATATTAATATAATGTGTTAACTTCCAACAAGAAAGCATTTATTTACGTTAATATTGTGAAACAAAATATACAGTTCAAAAGTTGAAAAAGGAACGAAAAAAGAGAATACAGTGTGATTTTGCTGCTTCACTTCATTCGGTTCTGTTGAGCAAAAGCCCAAGTTAACACATTTAACATTTTTTATCGCATCGTCGTTCTTGTTATTGCACACGTATTTGTCATTGCGTTTCTTTTTTCTTGGTGTTTTCTTTGTTCTTTTGGGGTTTGTTGCTGCCGTGACGCGAATTAATTGTAACTTCATATCTTCCCGAAAATGGAAGATAATTGAGTGTGTGTGCTTTAATTTGAATTTCTTAAAAGTCTTCATAAATGCCATAAAATACTTAAAGTGTAACTGAGAAAGACGGAGAATAGAAAGAAATTAAAAAAAGTAAACGATAACGAGCACAAAGCACGGCGAATAAGGTCAAAATAAAACTCGAAATCACTTTGTGATTTCATTAGAAGCTTGGTGAGTTGAGTGAATCATCCGCACCAATATTTCATTCCACCACGAGTAGCACCGTCGCTACATAGTTGTCCATAAACACTGAGTTTTAGCAAATCTTTTTACTGATTTGCTATTATTTTCTTTCCGTTTTTACCTTATTGCCCCTTTCTGAAGAACTTCTTCGCTTCCTTTCATTCATTCCCGATTATAGTGCAGCGGGAAAGGCAGGAGAGAAACACTTGCAGCACTAACGTTAGTGCTGCTGCCACGGCCACACTATATGATCACCACTACACTAACACCACCATCGAATCACTGGGCCGAAATGAATGTCGCCGTCGCTAGAAGTGGAGGAGGAGGAGCAGGAGGTGAGTAGTAATAGTAATAATAGTGGAAGTAGTTCGTGGTTAAAATAGTATTTTGCGTGTAGTATGTAGAAAGTTGAGAAACATTTTTTTATTAAAGTAGGAAGAGTAATATAAATAATATTTGATACATTTATTCTGCATCAACTGGTGATTTGCGTATCCTCAGGAGCAAGGAGAATTGACAAGGGCGAAAACACTAAAGTTGTAGTGTCAAAGTTTGACACTATAATAGGGATGCAAAAACCGGTAGTTTAATCTGAACGAATTTTTTTTTTCTGATGAAACCCGGTTTTAATCGAGTAATTTTGAAATGTAAATAAATCGGTGCCTGATTCCCAGCATTTTAATCTACAGTGTAATTGGGTCTGTTGTTAATTTTTTGTTTTTTACTTTCTAAACTAATTTAAGCTATTTATAGAATTAAAAAAATGTACATACAATTTTTGTTTTGTTTATTTGAGTACTTTTTTTGTCTCGGTTTTTTGGCCATCTTCTGTAATCACACTTCCGTGAGGTCTGGTCGAGGTTTTTTTGCAAGAGTGGCCAACTCGTGGGAAATCCTTCAAATTACCCCAATTCTTTAACTCAAGTTTTTTTTCATCGCCTGAAATGTTTGTAATTCCAACAGGAATCAATTTTCTTAAACTTAGTTTTTGAGATTTCAGCTTGTACTAATTTATGAGAAAAACTGTCTAAATTTTTAGCAATTTAAACATGAATTAAGCGTGCTGACGAATATTTGTAATTTCCGATGTGATTCTCTGCGCAACTCATTACTTTTCTAACTACCTATTTTTCTTCCTTGCTCTTTCACGCAGTTAATTATTTTTGCACTCATATACTTAAATAGCATCTTGCGAAGATATTTGTTCATTAAGCATTCTATTAAATTACAAATTTTTATTTGGAGTTAGTACATTAAATAAACTGGGAATCTCTGTGCATTTAATAATCTTCTACCGCCCAGAAACTCTGAGCCAAGTAATTTGCGTTTACCCAAGTAAGGAGGCTAGATGGCCATTACCTAACGACGTATGTGGTAAAGTTATTTTGCAAACTATCTAACCGATCCAAATGCATTTGTTATCGTTGGAAAAGCTGGTTGCATAGGGTAGTTCGCAGCCGCTGGTGTTTACATTGTTTTTGTCCTTTGGTGTCCTACCTCACAATTATTTTTCATTTGTTAATAACAATATTAAGCCCATGTATAATTATTTAAGCTTTGTTTTTACTTTTACTGAGGCAATGAAAATTTGTTGAAATCCTTAATACATATTTTTACCGTGAACCAAATGTATTTTTCCAGCCACACCTTCTCTTATCTGCTCCTTCCTTAAACAAATCAAAAATACTATGTGATGTAAAAATACACATAAATATGTAAAATCTTAGAAGTTTTTTTTTGTTTTCGTATAGTAATAGAAAAAATAAGGAGTGGTTAAACCTTCACAAATTTACCTTACCAAATTTACCTTGGCTAGTTACTATTTACAATTTTATACATATGACGCGCTCAGAACAAAAAGGCTGATATATTTTGCTAGTGGAAAGGTGAGCAAATATTTGCTATAGCAAAACGGAACCTTCGCTGTAACGTGTGTGTGAATTTTGTATGAGTGCGTTAGTTTTTGATCTTCGTGCTGGGTTCATTGCTTTAAGGGCTGAACAGTATGCAATGCCTCAGCTACAAGAGCTGTAGCAGCGAAAACAACGTTTGTAGCGCAGCATACACAAAAATGTACAAACTGAAGACAAATTTAGTACGCTAGTCTTGCCATGTTTATTTCCAGATGTGAAAACTAACACAAAAGTTAAATATTTGGACCTCGTACAGTTAATATGCTTTGTACCGACAGATAGTCGACCATTCAATCAAAATTTGAAAAATGATAACATTTCAGATATTGACTACGGCACTGTAAGTCATGGAAGCGATAATGAAAACTAATTTTAAATATATGTTTAGGGTATTCACAGTTTCCTTTTTAAGTTAACATGTGGTCACTTTAGAAAGATATCACTGTTCAAGTGTGGGCACCCCTTTATGTGTTTTTGGTTATAAATTTGTCACTATCGCATTTTGCAATTTGCTGATATATAAAAAACAAAAATGCCTCGCCCGAGCGCAAAAGAAAATTTATTAAACGTGTTGTGCTGTAAGAGTTTGGTTGACGTAATGATCCAAGAATCGAGTAAGTTAAGTTTTCTGTATTCCAAGAGCCTTTTGTTTGCAGACAGTGAAGATGAGGACGAAGATGTCCTAATGGACTTCACTCTAACTTCAGCACTTGTGTTATCCTCGCGAAGAACCACTCACTTGGATGTCCCAAAGTCAGCGCATTGGAATGAAAACGTCCTTCCCAACTTCGATGACGGCCGTATGCGTCAAATGCTGCGTGTAGAAGCCATCGAATTCAAGCACATCTTTGCTTTAATTAAAGAAGATCAAATTTTTTTGCATTTAGAAAGCGCTTGTAGAAAAGCTGCGCAGTTGGCTTTTCCATTGGCCTGTTTTCACGAAGAAAATTTACCAATTGCTGCTGCTTCTGCTCGCTCCATTTTCTATAAGGCGCTTTGCGCACACTCTTTGGCTTCACCTGAAAATAACCAAATACTTTTATTAACCTTTTTTAATTAAAAATTAAGAAAATTTACTTACTTTTCGAGTTGCTTCTGCTTCCATTTTTTACAGCAATGTAAAATCAGCTGTTTGGTGATGCCAGCTTACCACAAAAGATAAACATGAGCCATTTGGGTGCAAAATAAAAACAAACAATGATACCAGATGGCAAAATGGTTTAAAGTTAACAAAAGGTAAAGTTAACAGAGTAGATAATACGAAACTGTGAGCGCCCCAATTATATAATTTTAAAATCTATTTTAAAATCCATTAATTTTTATTATTTTTTTCACTTTATTAAATTAAATACCTATAAAGTTTATATTTAAGTTTCAATATTTTACTTAGTTTTACTTTTACATTTATTTAACAAAAATAAAAATTAATTCAAATACTATGTTTAATACTGAAAATTCAACAAAAAATTCCGTTTACAAATAAAAACAAATGTCAATATTTCTTGCCGAATACAGCTTTAGAACCGAGCACGCACGAAGCTGAAAAACTTACTTATGTTCGTTAGAAATTTTGTAAAATATCTATTATTATTCTTAAACAATATCATAAATATTTTATTTTCATAACTGTGAAGAAAAATATAAGTATATATTTGCTGTTATTACTATTTTTTACATATTTCTAAATTTTTCAAGATTTGTTTACTTTATTATGAGCAAGCATTTTGATATCTTATCAGCACCGTTTACTTTTTTATTTAGATTATTTAATAACTTATTATTTATCAGAACATTTTTCAAATGAAATCATAAGCCATATAATGTGAGTAATTTTGTACTTGGTTTTGCTTCTTACCATCTGTCATAATAAGTTTCTGCTTAATTTAAAGGTTGGGACTCTGGTTCGATTCTTGTCAAGAAATATTTTCAGTCAAACTTCAATAACTCGAACTTCTCCAACTCGAATTTTTTATAATTCGAACTGAATCCAGTGTAAACACAGTTCAGATAGCAAATTACTTACAATTTTTCTTCCGTAACTCGAAGTCAAATTTCTCAATAATTCCAATTTATCCATAATTTAAATGAAAATATTGGTACGTGTATTCTAAAGTCGATTTTTCCCTAGATTTATGTGTTTAGTTTAAAGAAAATATTTTATAACTCAGAGACTTCGAGTAAGTCGAACTTTTTCTTTGGATAATAGTGATTTGAGTTATATTTTTGTATTTTTACATTTATATTGCCTTGCAATAAGCAAAAATGTCTTTATGGTTTGAAATTGCACTCTAAAAAGTACTGCTTTTTATTTCGAATTTTATTAAACAATTTTTGTTTTTGTTTTATTTTACGTTAACTCGTTGCAATAATGTTTATGGGTTATTTCCCTAAAACTCAAGTCGCTACTCACGAGATATTACTTTAACATAGGAGTTTAACATAGCAAAAAATAAAGGAAATGTTGAGAGGCAAGGTAAAACGATGTGTCGTTTTATTATTCTTTGTTCTTTTGCTATTCCTGAACGCTTCCCCACTTCAATTTAGTGTTTTATTTTCATTCACTGATGACGTGAATGAACTCTTACTCCACTCTCATTTAACTTTGCGTATTAATTAACCACAAGCAAGCAGCAAACAATTGCATTACCACAATATTTTTAGAATGATTCACCATTATCGTGATGATGAGTGTAAAATATTCACATTTTGACGGTTTTTAATTTAATTTTTTTGTGTAACGCTTGCCTGCATAATTATTTGTAAAAATAAGAAAGTAAACAACCATTTGCTATTTCAATTATACAAATTATATTTAGGTTATTATTTTATAAAAATTTATTTAGGTACAAAGAAATCAGACATTGTCACATTAGTAAATATAATTGATGAATTAGAAAGTGGAAGTGCTATTGGAATACTTGTCGCTTTGATCATAGTGATGGTGCTGGTGATGGAAGAAATTAATGTAAACTGAGTATGGTAGTTAAATTATAGTTGCGGTGCCAGCTGAAGGTGCTTTTTGGGCACATGATCGTTGTCATATATTTTCTTTCTTATATGGGTCATCATTTATTTAATTTTTAAAGGCGGATTCACCGACTGAGCGTCGCACTTTCTTCTCGCTTTGTTTTGTACGACTTTGTTTCAGTTCTAATTGAGAGAGCAGAAAAACTTCATATGAAAAAGGAAAAGTGAGTAAGACATTTAAGAACAACAGAAAAGAGAGTGCGACACTTGGACAGTGAATTCCATTTAACACACTTCTTTGTTCACATTTCCTTTCTGATTTTTTCTGATTGTCAGTTCACAGTAGGGCTGTTGTACAAACCGGAGATGTTAAATAACAGCCAGCTATAAAAATCAGCTGTAATTATACGCGTTATCTCTACGGCTTTAGTTGTTGTTTCCCATACAATTATCGCTGCTAATTATGCATAACTGGAAGCTAGTGGCGAATAAATCGCAACTAAAAACATAATTAATCTTTTAGCTAGCATATCCATAAAAAATTTTAAGTTTACTTGAAATAAAGCAAAAGTAAATTGTCATTAATAGCTTTCTTGGTTTCTTTTCTTCCATTTGTTTCCTTGATAATTTAAGGTTAATCGTTCTAAAGTTCATAGTTCTTGGTTGCCCTCAATTTTTAGTGTCACTAACATCTACAAGTGGTTGGTTACTCTTTCTTACCTTCTTATCTAATCACTTTATTGTATCGCTATTGTATGACAACTTTTGTTTTTACTTATCGCAAATACTTCGCATACATTTGCAACTTTAAATAAAGAATTCAAATCAATATTTAAGGAGAGCTTAATGTGTTTCTTAGGATTTACATATTTTTTTACTTTTTGTAACTTCTTGTTATCGTAAGAGTAAGAGAGTTACATACTAAATATTTTCACGATGTTTCGTTTCGTGTTTATTTTTATTGGTTGAGATTAAGGTTGAGTTTCAAATTCAAATTAAATCTTCCATGAAGTGGCTAAAAATTTAAATTTTAAATCAACGAAAATAATGTAAAGTTACCACAACTTTCCTGAGAAAGACAGTTTATGATTTAACTAAACTAATCAAATCTAAGGACAGGCAAAATAAAAAAGAAGTATTTTTTTTCATTTACGTTATGAACTCGACAAATTAAAAATACGATCGTTTCCATATAATAAGAGGAGGCGATAACAGCAACATTAATCTTATCAATGCACAATGGAAACAATTGTTTTCTAGTCAAACAAAATTCTGAAAATTGGCGCACCGTCGTATTTAATTCATATTTCAAATAGTTTTTGAAAACGTACAATCCTGGTCGTGCATTCCGTGAAATTTCTTAAATACGAGAATGTAATAGACATTGGCAACCGTGTAGAAAAATTTATTATTTTCTTCTTTTTGATAATTAGCCTATGGCGAGATATGAATCAGGGCATCCTGTGTAACAATCTAGCCAACTAAGCTACGGCGACCACAGGTCTTGTAAATACAAAGCGAAATAGAGGCCATATCAGTGCTAGTGGCGACATGGCTAGAGCTAAGATAATCAGAACTAAATAACGTGAACTTGAGCTCCTTGAACTTCTCCAAGGAGCTCAATCCTCTTATGTGCTCTCCATCTCCAAGCAGAAATGCCCGTTTCACAAAAAGTTCCCTTACATTGTAGATTACGATAGAAAATATTTATATGTACATATGTATTTATTACAGTAATCTGGTGTAAAATGCTTGTGTGGTATTGGAGATTGGCAGAGGAGCTTATCGTTTTCCGTTTTTCACTTTCAATCATAAAGTATGACGAGAAATGCACATCCGTTTCACCATTAACATTTTTGATATATGGAAAACAACAGCAACATATGCAGTTGCTGTTGCTGTTCTGCTTTTCCTCCTCGTTTTATCGTATCGTATCGTATATCCATTTGAAATTGAGTCTGCATTTGCATTTGCCTTGATAATGAATATGATGAAATGTAGATTAAATTAATGCCATGGTCAAGCAAATATTTTAAAAACTTGCATATGAATGCAACTCAATGAAAGACTTTCATGCACATATATGCATTTGATATTCAACAATCAACAGTCAGCAGCAGCAAGCAACATGCAATAGCAATCCAATCCAATACAAAGTCTGCTCAATTTATAGTAGATTCATGATGTGGGTTTCTTTACCATAAGACATCAAATTAGAAAAATTAACTAAATGTTTATACATTTTCCTTGCCATCAAACAAATTAATTTACGTTAATTGAGTATATTTAGTAAAAGTGCTATTTCTCCTTTTTTTCAGCGAGTAATTACAAATAAATTAAAAGTGTTTGAGAGCATGGATACACTAGCAACCAAAACTGTAGAAACGAAATTTAGATTTTTGTTTAAAAACCAGCTTAGGTTAGGTTGCGAAGACGTGTGCGGATATGTAAATATCCGCCCTTCCACTCAAAGTCATTGTGATTGCATTAAAAAAATTTGCCAGGAGGAGGCATATTTTCCTATCAGTGATTTCCACTTAATTTAAGTGTGCTGTCTCTATTAAACAACTTGGTTTTTCAGCTGAAACCAAGAAGATACGATAGTTCTACTTCCGATATTTCTGTTAGACTTGTGAAGAAACCTGAATCTAGGCAATGGAGCTATTTCATTTGTAGACCTGGACATCGACAGAGGAAGTGGAGGATCGATTCTACATCTTCTTCATCGTGACAACTTCTGCACAGCCCGCTTGTCGAAATACGCCAATTTTGGATCATTGGTGCGATAGGCTAATGTCCGGTTATGGCCCCAACAAGCACCTGTAATGCAGATTTCTTGAGCTCTAAACGAACGTGAAACTTCACAGTCATCTCGGTTAGTCGACAAGTCGCTTGCCAACGCAATTAGGTATGCTTTTATATTCCTAAATAGCTCGCATATCGGAGTTTGTATTAAAGTATCCGCTTTGCGAGCTTCTTCGTTCCCTTCAATAGCGCTATGCCCAGGAATCCATCAGAGAGAGAGGGAGACCTTGTGGTGCTCAATTATGAAACACGGCGCGCCATCATGTTGTCTAAGTTCATATCTTCTAAAATAGCCTACAAATAATCAGTTATCATTGTCCGGTAGTGTACACCATTCACTGTAATTCATCTTCCTTCCTTATTTTCAAAGAAAAATGGCCCAATGATACCACCGGTCCAAAACCCACAACAAACAGTTAGTCATTGAGGGTGCATCTCAACAATCGCGCATGGATTTTCTGAGCCCTTTATGCGACAATTTAGCTTATTTACGTAACCACCGTTAAAAATGCTCATCTTCCAAGCGTTTCAGAGCCCAATTAGAGAACCGAAAACTTTGCGGATGGCCATATGGCTTCAGCTGTTGTATAAGAAGCCACTTTTATGAGTTTTTGACGAGTTGAAAGGAAGCCCAGAAGCTGAATTTGTCAAAATTTTATTATAGTAGATTTTGATATATATAAATTTTTTTTTTTTTTGATTGTTATATTTATCACACAGGGTGTACCCCTATGAATGCAGAGCATTGTCTTGAATGGAAGGAAGATTTATAGGTGGGGGGAAGAATGAGAGAGTGAATGCAATCACACAGGACACCGATAAAGACATAGACAGCCATTATGGCAAGTGTTATGGCTTTACCACAATGAACTTCAGTTTACCAGTGTGGACTATGACCGCATGTAGCGCCAAGGCCAAGCTTTTCGCATCCACTCATGTGCGTGTTATATTTGTACATGAATGGGACATGGGACCTACAGTCTTATGCCGACTTATTTATTATAAATATGTAGTATGTAGTATGCACTTATGTATAAGGCAGCATGGGAATTTGCCAAATGGAAAGAAATCATTTGTCATTAGTTTTGGTCGCTAGTGTATATATCGTGTGTACATATGTATGTATATACCCAATAAACATTTATATTTTTTTCATGTCCTTAATTAGTTACATTTACAATTTTTTACATTTACTTTTGTTTTTATCAAAATGAACTTCATTAAGGATGAAAAATTTGTCAGCAAATTGGCGTATGGCTTAATTTTTCGAATGGAATGTGTTTGTAATATTGTGACTCATGTTGGTAATCAATTGAACAAGAGTATTTATAACTATTAACGTCTATGTCGGTCGTTGATTTTGGCTTGTAATGCACAAAATACTCGTGAACTCATTAAAAAATACCTGAAGATTACGGAACATTAATAGACCCTTGTCGCTATTGTTAAATGCCATAAATATAATGGGAAGTCCTAACATATGTATGTCTGAAATAATAAACGTAGGCAATCTCTGTAAGATCTCAACGGTAAGAGCAACGACGACTTGATTGGTAACTACTTTGCTATAGCTAATTGTTGGACTTCTGCACGGACCAGCTCGACTCAAAACTCAAATAGAAGACAGACAACTCAAAAATAGAAAAATACAATTACTGCAACACTTTTTGGCTGGCAATCACAAACCGCCAAGAGTAAAAGTGCAATAGGGCATAGTTAATATTGATATAAATTGTGATTTTTTTGCTACTTGTTTTTTGACGTTTATATTTCTGACAGTTCACGCGTGATTCTGGACATGTGTCTAAGTAAAAAATGATCAGTTTGGTTTGCCATTTCATCATGAATAGACTTACGCCTGAACAACGTTTGCAAATTTTTGAAATCTATCATCAAAATTTGTGCTCTGTGAAAAATGTATTTCGCAAGCTACGCCCATTTTATGGTTGTCATAATCGACCCCCAGAGCAGGCTATTCAGCTCATTGCGACCAAATTTTGCACCAGCTTCACTTTATTAAATATCAATCCACCAAATCGTATCCATAGAGTGCGCATCGAAGATAATATTGCTGCTGTGTTAAAGAAGGTCGCGATATGTCCATTGCGCCGATGCAGCAATGGGGTTTATGTTATTCGACCACATAGAAGATTTTACGCAAAGATCTGGGACTAATGCCATACAAAATAGGTTCAACAACTGAAGCCAGGCGACCTACCACAATGTCGAATTTTTGGTGAATGAACCTTAGAAAAGCTGGATGAGGATCCGTTTTTAATCGCAAAATTTTCTTCAGCGACGAGACTCATTTTTGCATTAATGGATACGAGAATAAGCAGAATTTCCGTATTTGGAGTGAAGACCAGCCAAAGGCAATTCAGCAGTTACCAATGCATGCCGAAAAATGCATTGTTTGGTGCGGTTAATAGGCAAGCGGCATCAACCGTACCGGGCCGTACTTCGTCAAAGACGATGAAGGCCGCAACGTTACGGTCAATGGAGAAATGGAGAAAAGTACCGTTCGCTGATAACAGACTTTTTTTTTGGCCGAGAATGTAAGAATTAGACTCGGCCGACATGTGGTTCCAACAGGACGGTGCCACACTGCACGCGAAACCATGAATCAATTGAGAGGCGAATTTGGTGAGCAGTTAATCTCACGTTTTGGTGCAGTCAGTTGGCCTTTAGAATGGACCACTTGAAGAGTATCTGCGGGCAACATTTGAGTGAAATTATCTTTAAAAAGTAAATGGTAGGAATTGATTTATCGATCCAAATAATTTCATTCACTTTTGTAAAATGTGTTTTTTGGAATTTTCAAAAACCAAGCTCTTAAAAAATCACCCTTTACAAATTGGTCATTTTGTAAAGGGCCATATTCTGTTTGTCAAAATTCTTTTAAATTCTTGATTTCTTGTGCCTTCCGGCAAACTTTTTTGCGATTTTTCGTTTTTCTTCGAATACAAATTTAAAACTTTAGTTCAAATTAACTTTATTTTTTCACGCGTCTTCAATTACAGATGACGCAATTTTTTCTTATTTTCCATGTTTGGATTAGGCGTACAATGGCTGAACGATTTCAAAATTTATTTTAGATGAGTCACATTTTCGAGGGTGGGAGGGAGGGGTGGTTCTACGTTCACGCGTAGAGCACGTATGCACATTACATATGTATATACCTAGTTCCAAGTACATTTTCAATGTTATAGTTCACGGCGCAACACCAAGTCAAATATTTAAACCAATTATAAAAAAAAAAATACTTATGTACATATGCACATCCATTCCACGATTTACACGGAAGATGCCTACCTACCTACATATACATAGAAACAATATCGTGCGATATTTACATATTTCGCTTACCTCTGTTTTGCTTGCTCCGCTTGTACTGAAAAAGCCAAGTGTCTGTATTATGAATATATTTTACACTTTGTTGCTATCGTTATTGTTTTATTGTTGTTGTTGTTATGTAGCCATTGTTGGTGGTTATGATGCACCCACACTTACTATTGCCACCTTCCTAGCGATCTAGCACTTGCATAAATGACAAGTATCTGTCTGCGTTATTGTTTCCTCTCGTTATTTTGCGTGTCATTCAGGCTTACACTTACTACTATTATAAGTTTAATTTAATAATAATTAATACCATCAATCTTTCAAATAATTCGAGGCCCACTTAGTTTCTATTTTGCTACGATATGAGTGTTTCAACATTTTATTGTAGGTACTACGTACATATTTTTTTTCGGTTTGAACTTTGAATACAGAAAATTTCTATTTGAATTTTGGAAAAGTTCAATCAGTAAAAAACCTTTTTTCTCAGAATATAAGTAATTTACACACATAAGTTAAATATTTTCACTTATAAAGTTAGTAAATTTCATCTTGTCATTACGAAAAATCATTTCGTATGCAATTGACCCTTTTGTGTGTGAACTGCAGAAACAAGACACTGGCCAAAAGTTTATTTCATTGTTTGCTGTCGGTTTAATTTACTCATTTTTTCCATGTTCCTTTAGTCTCCATTCTCCATGCTGATACTACTGAGGTTAAATACAGAATACTGCTGCATTGGCCTAGTTTCCCAGCTGACACTCTCTTCATACTTACATATGTATGTACATTCTAAACTCGCTCAATACTTACTTGCATCATAAATATGTACATACATGACCACAAACATATATATGTACATATATGTAATCCAGCAGAGAAAACAGACATCGTCGGCACGTCGTGTAAATGACAATTACACTTTTTCATACTCATACATCAATGGCGGCAACTACGAACACACAGCCAAGCTAACACTAGCCACATGATTTTGCAAATACAATAATAACGATAATAGGGAAGAGTAGTATCAAAACACAAGTACCTTCAACAGTAAAAATTGCATAAGAAAAGGTTTTCATTTCGGCGGTAGATTCGTACGAATCTGTAGACCTTTTCCATTTGTGTACAAATCTAACGAGCACATGAATGGATGCGAGAAGTCTAGGCCTAGGTCATATGTTTTTATGCAATAAAAAATGAAGAAGTATAATTATTTCAAAAATTCATGTTTATAAAAATGAAACAATTCGATTTCAGGAAGAAACTGTAGTACTGTTTTTATTTTTGAATTTTTATCACAGTATTTGATTTCACTCGAATACATCTGACATTGTGTGGCTTCGTGCATTTCTCTTTAGTAACTAATTATTCGCTAATAATTTCATTTATCGTATTTTAAATGCGTTACACAGCAGGCATACATATTTATACTATATACTTTTTAAACCACAAGAAATGAAAACAAATCTGAATTGGAAAGAAGAGGAACGTGGGTGAGTCGACGATGAGTAGGCGCTATGTCAAAATATCCACTTAATATTTGAAATTGTATCGAGCACAGTTATAAGTAGTTCGGAGAAATCGTCATTTAAAATATTAAATTAAAAAAAATTAAGTTTCCCATATTGTTTATAGTTGAAGAAGTAACAACCAAGAAAAATAAAGTCAACCTCAAAGTACATAGGGGTACCTGAATTTACTACAGCCCTAAAACGCATTTTTTACATTTTCATTGTTAATTCATTTAAAAATTTTAAAATAGTATTTTTAATGTTAAATTGAGAATCAGATACGCCAAATAAGCCACGAAGGTTATTGAAGTCATTGCATAAGCAGTGTTTTGGAATAGTATAATTATAGTTTTGGGAAAGAAAAAAGACGTGGGGTTTAGGCTCTTTACTAAATTAAGGTTGCGTTCAGCTGAAACTGTTTTATTTTTATCAATATATTGTTTGCCGAATACCAAATTTTAAAATATAATTTAATCTAAAGTTTTCACAATAAGTTGGTGAGAAATTGAATCAAAATTTTAAAATTATTTTTGTTTAATATTTCTGGTTTAATTTTATCAAAAGTATGGTTGATAACATTCGAACGAATACAAAAAGAGTAAAAAAAATATAGCTGCTGGTTAACAAATATTTTTAAATTTTCTTAAAACATTAATAAGTATGTTTTTTATAAACTAAAAATCTACCAAATTCCAATTCAACTTCATTGCAATTTTTCTTTCTGACTTTTTTGACCTTCTTTCAACGACTTTTAAATACAATTGTATCTATGGTTTTCAACTCTTTTTTATTGTATATTAAATAAGCAATCTACATTTCTTGGTCGATCTTCCTTTTGATGTCTGTTCATTAACGAAATTTCCAGTGACCGGGAAGCATCGTTCCCTTAATAACACTGTAGGTTAAGTTTAAACTTTTGCAAAAAAAAAACAACGGAAAACAGAGATACGTAAACTTAATCGGTCGTACGATTCGATGGTGTATTTTGTTTTTCCCAAGAACATATAAAAAAAAAATAGATTGAGAAAAAAATGTTTTAAAAAGTGCAGAAAAATTAAAAAATATTAATTTTATCCGCCAAAAAGTGGACGGCCATCATTGTAAGAGATGAGTTTTAACTAATAAGGAATAACTAGTCATTTGAAAAGAGCTTTCAGGCTGAAAATTAAGCTTAAGTGTCTCGGGTTTTCGTTGTGTTTTTTTGACGTCCATACAATATTTTATGTGGTCACTAAATAAACGCTCGCAAAATTTTTCCGAAAGCTTAGTCGTTTCTGGAATTACATAACTGGGCAAATCTTTTCATCTACAGATGATAATGTATCGCAAATCAATGAGTGAGTGAGGCTAAACAAGTTAAATCTGACACAAAGTTTTACCATTGGCAAAGTTGGCCAGAATTAGACAAAAAATTTTCTGTCTTTGTTACAAAAAATTCCTTCCATAGAAATCGATACGCCCTAATGTAATACATACATATGTATGTATATAAGTACTTAATGTTACCTCTTTAAATAAAAATGTGTCCAGATAAGACAATTGAAAATTGCGCTTTTCTTTAAAAAACTTAAATCCATTTCGTTTTTGTAAAGTAATGCTTCCTTTTTATGTGAAAAGTTAAATTTGTTTATGCCCCAAATTTGCTATACATAATTTTTAAAATTTAAGAAAGCATCTTTTATTTGACGTGGTGTATTTTTAAAATGAGTTCAATGTTTTTACAACTATTTACTCAACCTTTACTTACATATTTAATTATTGTTTTCTCTTCATGCTTTCAACGCCGCCATGATCATATCTCATGCAAGATAATTATAGCAAAAATGGATGGCGTTATAGCAAATTAACCCATTTAATTTATATTCGTAGTAACTTTTTACATAATTTGCATTTTATTTAGTTTAATTTTATTAACTAGTATTTTTTTTATTGTATCTTTTTCGTATCGTTTTGTGCTCTGCAATGTTCAGTTTCCGCCGTCGTCGAATACGATTACACAGCAAAGGAACCCGATGAGATCGATCTGGTTAAAGGTGCTATAATAGACAATATTAAGCAGATGTCAGGCGGATGGTGGGAGGGTACATTACAATCAAATGGCAAGAGTGGAATGTTTCCTGATAATTTTGTGCGAGTGGTGGATGCTAATGATGATAATGCGGTCACAATGAGGTTAGTATATTCTCGATAAGCTACTGATAATTATTTTTGCTTTTATAGTAAAAAGTGATAAGAGAGTTACTTGAATGCCTTTTCTGTTCTTATTTGTTAAGTTACATATGCTACATTTAGGCACTTATTGATTTAAAATTGAAGACTCCTTTCTCTACTTTCGTTTTGAATGTTCAACAAGCTCTCAAATTCAAATCAAATTGTTATCCTAAAACGTCATTACGTAATTTTCAGCGAAATTTTCTTTTATTTTCTTCATCATTTTTCCTTTCTCTCTATTTTCCTGTATTCCGTTTTGAACAGAGACAAATCAGCAACAACAAATCGCCGCTGTAAAGTCATCTTCAGCTACACACAAGTCAATGACGACGAACTGTCGCTGGCAGTGGGTGATGTCATTGAATTCCTGGGGGAGGTAAGTTTACAATACACAAAATCTTTACCATAACCAACACCTTCACCTAATACAACTAAACTACTAACAGAGCGCAGAAACAAACAAATATATTTTGTCCTTCACACACATTCTAACGACTTTTATATGTACATATGCACATACATACTACATATGTGAATAATAAAGTTCTAAATTTTTGCTATTTTTTCTTTGATTTTCTCGCATTTAGGTCGAGGAAGGCTGGTGGCGTGGACGTTTAAAAAACAAAATCGGTGTATTTCCATCAAATTTTGTAACAACTATCGAACCATCGCCAATATTGGCTAGTAAAAGGCCACCATCGCAACCAGCAACAGTAGCTGCAACATCATCGTTATTATCATCATCAGCAAAAACAAAGCCAACCGTTGCGGTCACATCTACTGCCGCTGCATCTTCATCGTCATCGTCTTCATCATCGTCAACATCAACATCAACAAAAAAGATGAGTCGCCTTAGCTTTCATAGTTCCAAAGAAGATTTACTCAGCTCCACAATAACAGCAGCAACTACAACAGCATCAGCACCGGCCGTTGATGATATTGCACCCATATTGCCACCGAAACCGGCACGTGAATATTGTCGGGTTGAATTTCCCTATGCACCGCAAAATGACGATGAATTGGAGTTGAAAGTTGGCGATATTATTACAATAATAAATGTGGAATTACCCGATAAAGGCTGGTGGAAGGGTGAATTGCGTGGAAAAGTTGGCGTTTTTCCAGATAATTTTGTTAAACTGTATACAGATGGTATGTTGAGAAATTCGTTCAAATGTTTTCTTCAAGTTTTTGGTTTTTTTTTTTATATTTTGAGTAACAAAGTAAACTTATACAAGGTGGGGCAAAAGTAATGTCATAATGTGAATGTGCCCTAATTTTTTAAATTGGCGTCAATTGTGCTTTTACATTTATGTTGTAAAAAGATAGGAAATTAGTTGACTACAACAAATAGAGCGATACACAGTAGGGCAACGATCGTTTTTTTTGGTTTGAACTGGCCGGCCAGATCTGATGGCGTAAGACTTCTTCCTTTGGGGCTTTTTGAAATTTCGCATTTACCACGACAAACCACAAACCTTGCAAGTCTTAAAAGCCAACATTGAAAAAGAAATCAATGGTTTGTCAAGCAACAGTTCAAAATGCCGTAAAACTAGCACAGAGATTAATGTCGCATGAAAATCTAGCCCAATATTCACATTAATGATTAACTTTTTCCCCACCCTGTACATATGTACATACATTCAACCATTCACACATACCATAAATACATTTAACAGAGATACATATCTAAGAACATAAGTATGTACATATACGCTAAATAGATTAGCATTCCAAATACAACTGACTAACTGTCAATTATAAATATTTCAATGTCAATCCTTTTTTCTTTGGAATTTGTGATGAGTTCAGGTTATCATATTTTGATAATTAATTCGTTTATATATCCCACTTATGTTAGGTTAAGTGGTTATCCATAAGAATACACTTAGGCCAAATATGACTCATTGTGATACTACCTGTGAGTTTCATTCGACCCTTCAAAGAATCTGATGTCTTCGAATTATTTGACTTTTGGATATATTTTTAGGTCTTCTTAGCTAACCCACCCCAAGTTGGTCATGTCGTTAACAAAGCATTATCATCAGTGGTGTACCCAGTTTGTTTTTATATTGAAAAAAAAAGAAACGACTTTGTTGTACCGACTATAAAAACCATAAGCCTTTTCAATACCATGTATATATACATATTACTATGCCCTAGGATCCACACAAGATGTACATTGAATTTGTACATAGAACCCACACAAGATGTAGATTGGAAGGGGCAGAGGCTATCATAAACTGTGTTGAACGAACACATATGTATATGCCCTTGCACGATGCAAGAATAACATGACAAAGATTGCAATTCTGCTACTCTTGCTCTGTGCAAGGGCATGTGCTAGACTTAGAGAATCCCCCCTAATTTCAAATTTGGTAACAATGGACGATAATAGTATTTTCTTAATTACTCAACTCAACGACTAAGAAACTTATCAACTGTTCAACTTATTCTATTTGGACTATTTAATTCTTTCATGTATAAATTTAATTCGTAGTTTATTCTGACTCCGTAAATTTGAATTCATTACTTTAGTACAATCTTTTTGCTTTCTAACTTCTATCTATCATTGAATTCTGCTTCACTTTATATTTTTCTTGTGTATGTTGTCTCTATCACCTTTCGTTCTTCGTGCTATAATATAAAAATGTGTAAAATGTAAAATCTGACAACCGTGATGCATATGCAGAACTCAAAGTTGAAACCAAAGTCTCAATTGAAATCTTTGGCGCACGAATGGCCAACTTTATCAATACGATTTGTATGTAAACAAGTTTTTCCAGTAATGTTTTGTTGTTGTTTTTCTTTTTTTTTTGCTTTGGCTTTTGTTTTTCACTAGTTAGTGAGTAAATCTAGAGATCTTTTCGTTCTTATGCTTTTACACCGTCTTGGCATTGATTATTATCTGGCAAAAAAATATTGTTTCCAATTTTGGTTTGTATAGAAAACGAATTTATTATCAATTTTTAAATATATTGTAATTTATTGATATGTTGGATGTGCGCATGAGTATGAATATTTTTAGTAGAATAGTAGTAGAATAGCAGCAATAACTGAAATGGAAAAGACAAAACAATTGGAAAATGGGACAACCAAAGAAGAGAATATATAAAAATTACTTGTGGCTTGTTTTTGGCTGCTCTCACATTTCAATGGGTAAGCACTGCGTGTAGGTAACCGCTCACTTGAAGATTGTTTGTATTGGATGGATTGAGTTGCAGCGGCGTACTCGGCCTGTGAATTGTCTTCCTGTTAGTTTGCCTGCTGCTTCGTCTGCCTAAAAATTATCATTGAAGTTTTATTCGTTCCTATTTTATTTTGCTGTTAAAAAACCAGTTTAAATATTGTTGTATTTAGGTTGTTGATTCAATAACGTCGTTGTCACAAGTTGTTAGTTTTGAGCGTACCGCTTGCTGCTGCATTTGACTCAAACTTTAAAGTATTTTTTTTTGGCATGGCCGATGTGTCTGAAGTTTTTATAAATTAATCTGCCATTTATACTTATTAAGAGCTTTGCTTTTATAGCCTTAATACTCTTGTATATTAAAACAAGGCAAGTTTAATGTCAAAGAGTAAACATGACTGAAGTAGTCCAACTAGAAGCGGGAATTTGGTTACAACTTCCGAAAGCAGATGGAGATAAATGTGTAGCAAAACATTATTGGTCTCAATATTCTTGTTCTGAAATTATGATTTCACTACAGAATTTCGATAAAGAGTGCAGTTTTAGGATTTATTACTCATTAAATTTGTTAAAAGCCAAAAAAAATTGACTTGGTAGAAAACAATCAATGCAGGAATTAAAATGATTCTAATGCGAAAGAAACTTCCAAAGTTTCTTTTGTCACTTTCCAGTATTTTTACTTACTGAGGTGACTTCACATCCGATGATTGGTCTTGGCTGTGTGTTTTCTAACGTCAGTAGGCGTTGGGGCCAAGCCCGTAAAAACTCCTCTTTTTAGCATCAAATGGCGTGAGAGGTCTGTCTTAATATTCACTGCGCTGGTGGTGTCGGTCAATTTCATTATGTAAAGACGAAAAGCTTTCCAGGAATACAAAACCAGAAATTGCTTCATTCAAGTTATCCCTAATCTTGCTTTCGAGAAATAGACGCTGGGTGTCTATTTGTCTTTTTCGTGTCTTTTCCAGGATTCGGCGTAGTGTAAATATCTGGTCAGTGGTGGACTTAACAGATCTGAAATCATACTGATAAGGCCGAAACAGCTTGTTAACGATGGGTCTTTCGATATTACCTTGTATGCTATACTAAGAAGACTTATCCCTAATTCCAGCTCGATGTTATGTTGCTTGAAGAAATAAACTCCTTTTGCTATCATGGAGCTTAAATATATCCTAACAGAGGTTCTGTCCCTCAAAACGTCGACAACCGCATATAGAGATCCAAGTAATCTTTCGGACCCCTTCGTCAGGTATGGCATCTCAATCAAATATTAAATGCACCTTAATGTACGCTAAGGTTCCAATTATGGGGCATTCATTCATTCGACCATATTCTGCATAAAAACTCGTTCATGCGTCAGGGTTCACACTTCACCATCAGTCTTGAGCAATTTAGCAAGCAGCTTTATCATAGGCGATAACATAATTTATTTCCTTAAATTAAAGTGTTCATACTAAGAAGTTTCTAAAGTATGTAGTTGTTTTTCCTATGCAAAGAGCTTCAATTAATTGATTATTCAACTTACAATAATTGAGGTGTTTTGTTCCACTGTTATTATTATTATTATTATTAATATTTCGTGTATATTAATTTTTCTCCAAATAAAGTTATATATGTAAATTCAAACTCTGCATTGAATTGTAAATAAACACAAACACCTCTCGACGCCTCCTTAATATTTCAACAAATCGGTGATTCAGCAGCAGCTACTTTAGAGGTAGCATGAACAGGTTTTTTTTTATTTTTAATTTGGTTGTGTATATAAATACAAAAGTGTGCACGTACACACACATACAATTATTATATATTTTGTTTTATATTTTTGCTTTATTTTTTTATTCTCTCATATAATACTACATATGCGGTCGCAACAGCAAAATCACCGCTACAAAACAATCTCTACACTCGTTGCTCTTTCAAAATTTCTTACATCATCGCAACTGTGTGGCGCTCATTCTTTGTCTGTTGTGTTCCTCGCCCATTATCTTTTTGCAGCTGATGTTATTTCTTCAGCAAAGCTGCCAGCGTATGAATCAAAGAGCTTTAGGTTTTGTTTACCTTTGGCAGTTTAATAAAATTTGTTGGCATTTAGTTACAATATTACCGTATCACAGCCATATACACAAATACATACATATATTGTATATCACTCTTTGCCAGCCAACGCAACAACACATCTAAAGAAAAACCTGCGATTTTAATTTTTAACATTGCGTGTTGGTGAAGATTGCGCTTGAAATCTATCAACGAGAAACGAGACCAAATCAGACAAAATCCAAACCAACGAACCATTATCATCCAACCAAGCAACCAACCATCCGTTCAGTGGTACGTCCATTCATTGTTGTTATTGCTATTGTTGGCTTTTAGCCGCTATTGCTCATCAAGTGTGTCAAATAACTTCGATGTGTTACTTAAAAGGAAAATATCGTTACAATCGTTGTTACAACAATGAATATTGACAAAAGAAAAATTTAGGAAAACAGAAAATTTTTATAATTTAACGATAGCGGAAGATTCAAACAAATAAAAAAAAAAAATGTTCCATTCAATTTTGCACATTAAACGCAAGTTAAACTGTTAAATGAGTCAACAAGTTGGTAAAAAAAAAAAGTTTGATTGAGCGAGCGGTATGGGCCGTTTGGCAGTTTTTTCATCTTTCGCATTGACTTTTCTCAGACTGAAGCTTAGTTTCGGGAGGTTTAAAGACGGAGCAAGTTTGTTGCTTAAATCTTTCGTTTTGATTTCGATTCATTTCGCTTGTGTTTTTTATTTATATTATGCTTGGGATTTGTTGTCTTATTGACCGCTAACATTTTCATAGTCAATCGTTTATGACAAATCGCAGGCATTTTTTATGTGCTTCAATAGTAGTGTTGAATTGTGAGCTTTGCGCGGATACCACCATTGCACCAGCAACAACCACCAGCACCTGCCACAGTCTTTGATCGGGCGATAGTGAAAGTGTGTTAAATTGTATTTGCTATAGTTTTTACTTTGCTTTTTCGTTTTTTTTCTTTTCGTTACGCTATTATTATAAGTATTTGAGTTATATTTATCTCCAGCAGCCACCAGCTTGTCATCATGATCATTTTTTTCGTCATCATTGCCGATGATGATTTCAAGCTCAATTTTGTGTGACAAAGTGGATTAAATATGTTTTTCTTTAAAGTTTTTATGTATTTCATTATGTGGTCGCTGTAGCGTAGTGGTAGTGCGTTGGACTGCTGCGCAGAGTGTCCGGGGTTCGAATCTCGGCACATGCAAAATCAAAAAGTAGAAAAAATAATTTTTCTACACGGCACCACCTCTTGGCAGGCAATGGCAAATCTACAAGAGTAAAAATTGCTATGAAAAGCTTTTCACTTCGCCGTTCGGATTCGGCATAATCCCTTCGACTGTAGATCCCTTCCATTCATGTACAAATATAACACGCACAACATGAGTGGATGCGAAAAGCTCGGCCTAGGCCCTCCATGGGCTGTTGTGCCATTAAAAGTAAGTAAGTAAAGTAAGTGTATTTCATTCCAGTGCGCACATTCCTACCACACAGTGAATAATGGCGTTTCCATATTTACGCTTTTAAGGCGATTGCCTCCAAATTTTGGAAGTAAAAAAAAGGTCTGATAAAATGATGTACTATGAATTTTAATTCAATCGCTTTGCCCATTGTGGTTTGGTTCATTTGCTGCTGTTTGCTGTTGTTGTTATTTAAGTGACCTTTAAAACTAAATTGTTATTCAATTTTATTGAATTACGTTTTTCCATTTGGCTAACACATTTGAGTGTAGCTGTTTTTTTTTCTATTTTTATTTGCTTATTTGTTAATATTTTATTTGCATTTGTTTGTTCGAGTGTTTCTTCACTTACGAAAAAACACGAAACGAAGCTAAAGAGAAGATTAAAGTGTTGTCATTAGGTCATAAATAGAATTTCTATATTGCCAGTTATAGTTTTAGTCACGTCTTGATGTCATCGTTCGTTGTACGTGTGAACGATGTTGAACAATATTTAGTGGCGAATACGATTCACCCGCATTGCCTCATTGGGCAAGATACATTTTTTTATAGCTACCGCTTGTTTTATTATTAATAGTGTTTTTATTTACTTACATTTTTGTTTGAACATTCGGTGAATTTGTTTTCACTCAGTTGAAATGCAGAAGTACCCTCGCTTTGAATAATCATATCTTGACGATTTTATTTTCATGTATTTTACTCAAACGATGATATTTAAGGATTTAACAGGAAATCCGCCAAAAAGTGTAATAGTAGAGTAGATAAATCAAAATTGAAATTCAAAATGGAAAACGAGAACTACTATATAAAATACTATAAAGTATAAAATACTATACTACTATATAATATAAAACATATTGATAGAAGTTTTATAGATAGAAATATGTTTCTGTAATAATATTTACCTAAATACTTATTGTCTCCCTTTATCTATTTTTAGTTCTTAGGTTAAATTATAATAGAGTCTTTCTTAGAGACGGCAGGAAAACTGTAAAGAAGAATATCAAAGAAATACTTCAAAAGAAACAAGTTTTAGCATTAGTTCTGATGCCTGCCAACGTGACAATGGGAAATTGGTATTATTAATTCCGACGTGGCCACGAAATTGTCCTCAAAAATCCGAAATTCTTGTGTTTATTTGAAAATATTTCACATACTTAAACAGGCCTCGGCCCGTCACAAACGGCAGCAAATATGAAAGTTTGGTGGTAACGTCGAGCAAGCGTTCATCATCGGAGAAGAAAGCAATAGAATGAACAGCTACAACATTATTTAGGCCACTGACTGGTCTCGCAACGTATACTTCGGGCAGCCAAGTACGCAAAGTTCTGGTTTGGAGCGTTCCAGAAGTATAAGAGAAAGTAATAAAACTTCTGTGCCTTAAACGCCAGAGCTGGCAGATATCCTTGTCGAGTTCGTGTGATATCAACGGAGGAAGCAATACCAGTAATAGGAACTGACACTGTATGAACTCTTTGGCAGTAATATAGTAAAGTACTATGTAGGAAAAATTTCATTATTTATTTTGTCCTGCAACTACCTCGAACCTACGAGTTTTAGAATCGAACGTTTCTGAGTGTATTTATAATTGGATTGATCTCATGTTGCGAGACATCTCAAGAACGGTAATCCACTGGAACCCGCAGTGTACTTACTTTGTAGGTTTGCCATTCCGTGCCAAGAGGTGGTGCCGCTGTGTAGTAAAATTATTTTTTCTATTTGTTTTTGATTTTGCCTGTGCCGAGATTCGAACCCCGGACACTCTGCGTAGCAGTCCAACGCACTACCACTACGCCACAGTGACCACGACCCCGCAGTGTAGTGAACGGAAAAGAAAACCCGCAAACGCCTGTGAGGTGACTCTTATAAACGGAAATTAAATCAACAAATAAAACATGGAACGAAATAAAAAATATATTGCATAATTGAGCAGAATGGAGGAATTTTGTTGTGTTGCGGCCATTCTTTTTCCAAGAAAAATAAGCAAAATATAGAAGAAATCCACATTTCTTCGCATGCTTAACAGGGAAAATTATGCGTTTGTCAAGTCAAGTCAGTAATGATTCTGCTACCGTAATAGCTTCTATTACTATTATTACTAATATAATAATATTAATAATACAATAACATAATAGAATTTGGAAAGAAATTGGAATTTTATTTCAATGATTGTCAAGGATGTAAACACAAAACTTACTTTACTTTACTTTTAATGGCACAACAGCCCATGGAGGGCCTAGACCGAGCTTTTCGCATCCACTCATGTTGTGCGTGTTATATTTGTACATGAATGGAAGGGACCTACAGTTTAATGCCGAATCCGAACGGCGAAGTGAAAAGCTTTTCATAGGCAATTTTTACTCTTGTGGGTTTGCCATTGCCTGCCAAGAGGTGGTGCCGTGTAGAAAAATTATTTTTCCTACTTTTTGATTTTGCCTGTGCCGAGATTTGAACCCCGGACACTCTGCGTAGCAGTCCAACGCACTACCACTACGCCACAGCGACCACAAAACATCAGAATTTATTTCAAGTTGTTAACTGTTAACTGAGAAATCTTCGAAGTAGATGATACCATATTTCCCGCATGTGACGTACTATCGACTTACGACGGGACAATATTCGAAATTAATAATGCGTCTATTTGTAATGTATGAATAATAAAATTTGGTTCTTGTTTACTTAGTTGGTTTGTAAATCATTGTTATTTCAGACTAGCAATTGAAAACTGCGATATTTATGCCCATAAATGCTTTAAGGATTTTCCTGTAACTTTACTGAGTTGAATTGTTTAAAATTTAATGCTTCTAATTTCATTAAACTTTATAATTTCAAAACTTATTGCCTTACAATTTACACTTTTACACCTACATTATTTTTTACAAATAACTTAGTTACATTTACATACATAATTACAAGTACTTAGCTCGTTAGTAATTGCAAAGCTTAATGTTAATACAATTTAAGTATTTTTTGAAGAACTTTCTGATAAACCACTCCCTCCTCTATTGTTTTCAGTCTCTCCTTTAAATGAAACACAGCACGCAGCACACAGAACTGCCAAATCTTCAAATGCTGGCAACTCTACAACAGCAGTTGCAGCCACATCGTCTACTACAAACAACATAGCATCAGCAGCAGCGTTATCCACATCATCAGTAACAACTTCCAACGCCTCGTCGTCGGCAACGACATCAAAAGTATTTATTAAAAAATCTGGTAGCACTTCGTCTACACAGAGTTCCAATCGTAAGGATAGTTTTGGGTCACGTGATTCACTCAACGATATACTTTCCGAGACGGGACTGCCAAGTGGTAATGTTGCTGCACAGCGTAAGTCGCTGGAAAATAAAAATTTCGACTTAACTAATGCTCCGGATGCGACAACACGGTTGGGCTTGAGAAAGCAACAGACGCAACAGCAAAGCAATAACACGATTATAACAACGACAGCATCATCAAACCTTTGTTCAACTATGGGCGGTAGTGAGTTGCGCAAGAGTTTGGAGAATATGGATGAGAAAGTGAAGACCCCGCCACCCGTACTTACAAAAAAGCCGACGGTGCCCTCGAAGAAATCGACCACAGTTACCAGTGTTGCTGGTGAGTTTTAGTTAGAAATTTGTAAAATTATGTAATTTTGTAATTGTGGTTTTTCATTTTGCAGGCAACATTCTCTCGGGACTCAAGCAGAAAGTGAAAAATGTCGAAAACAAATTAACGACAACAGTCTCTCAGGACTATGCTGACGGTGTGGGCAGCAGCAAGATGTCATCTGGTGGTTTACCTGACTCTGGTGCCAGTGGAAACGTTATGATGCGTCGCGCAGCCACGATTGCAGTAGAGGATTCGGATTTCGATCGAGTAGAACGATTATCGATGCTCACAGATATGCGCGCGGGACGTGTAAAAGCGCCTAAGCGACGACCACCCTCAGCTGCAATCAATGTGATCGGTGAGAGTAACAATAATGATTCGATTTACCTCAATGGAAGCAATGGCAGTGGTAGTGGTGGCGATTTGCAGCAGAGCGATGGTGAAATGGGTGGCAAACCACATTCTTCAGATGAGGGGGAGCAATTGGCGAAACCAAAACCTCGAGAATGGGAAACGAAAAAAGCGCCATGGATGGCGGAATTGAAAGCGTCACAAGTGAAAAAGAAGACTTCGCCTAATATTGAACCGCGCATGTTAACGAGCAGCGGCGCCAGTTCAGTGGCGGAACGCACATCAAAGTTGCTTGGCGATGATATTAAAATCACAAGTAGCAACAGTAGCAACAATACCTCCGCAGCTACCTCCAGTGTCATTTCATCGTCGAGCACTATCGCAGCATCAAGCAATTCCACCTCCTCGGCGACAAAAGTGCAATCCTCAACCATTTCTTCAAGCAATATGCAGCAATCAGTAACAGTAGAGAGTAGCACCAGTAACCAATCTATGCTGAAGTCAAAAGAATTCAGTATCGCCACCTCTGCAACGGATGCCATCATGAGTAAAAGCACGAACAGTAAAATGGTGAACGATGCTTTATTATCATGCTCCACTTCATCGTCGGTAATTGAAGATGTACGCACGCGGCCCAACAGTCTTTCGATACGCAATCGTAGCATATCGCCAGGGGCTACACTCAAGACATCTGCCTCACCTGCCACAGTTCATCTATCTGAAACTACGGCGGTGACCAGTAGCAGCAACAATTCAGCTTCGTCAAAGTCTGCGGTTAGCTCCTCAACGGCCAAAACGACATTATTGAATAATAATCATCACAATTCCAATTCATCCACAACCACCACAAGCACCAAGCAAGAGAACAAAGTTCCAGTAGTTGGTAAAACAATAGCATCCTCAGCATCCGTAAGCGGTGATAGTTTGCGCGTGCACGAATTGGAGCGACGTGTCGGAAAGCTTGAGGCCGTTGTTCATGCCCAACAACGGACCATCGATGAACTAGTGCGAACGCTGCGCGAGGAGACAGATCGTGTGAAATTGCTACGTGGCGAGCTGGATAAATATGCACAGTGCGTGACGCAAGTGTAAAATGAATGCAAATGTAGTAACCTTGAAATCCTTGTTTGTAGCGTTGCCCCTCCTCCCGCAGTTGTAGTTAGCCACATCAACATCTGCTCTGTTGACGTTCATACATAATTTTATACTTAATTTTTTCTGCATTCCAATGAATGTCATATTGTTTTATTTTTTCTTAATCTTATACATACTCGTACATATAACCCTGTTCAAAAACATTAAAGTCCTGATCCTGCATAATTTATTAATTACGGAAAATCGATTTTAGGCTGGGGACTTAAATAAAATGTGTATACGTAAAACGTGTTAGAACAGCTGTAATTAAATTTAATTTGTTGCTATCTAAGAAAGTCTGCGCTCGTGTGATTCAGAAATTCAGAAATTAAAATATAAAGTATTTCTTGAAACTATTGAAACTGCTCTTTGCTCCTCCTACTTCTCTGTTTTCCCATTGCCAAATATTTCCTACTAGGCCAAGTATTTTTATAAGAGCAGCTTATCTGAATTGTTTTATACAACATGCAATACTATAGATTAATTTAAAGCTGAAAATTAAATCTTATACTCTATTCAATATACAAGGTTATTTGAAACATTGTTAAATATTTTTTTAGAAATTTACAAATCTTGAATTAAGCATGATATTGTCGAACTATTTAAACAACTATGTGTAACAATTTAAATTGAATCCTAATTACTTTATGTCTTATTATAATTTGTAGTTATAGACATTTATATGTAATTCATCCAAAATTCAACCATAGATCAATTGGGAGCAATATTAACTGCACTCTAAGCCCTTCTTTTCTATTTTGAATACATATATACCTACAATTTAGCACTAATTAAACTGCATTATGTTTTACATATACCATGATTTTTTACATATGCCATGATTTTTTCTTAAAAATGTATTGTTTAATCTTCTGTATTTAATCCCAGCAAATGTAGCATGCAGTCGCCTTGAAAAACATAATAGAAAAACAATGTATTATTTTCTTTTTAATTTTTGGGAATTTTAATTTCTCGCGGTCAAAATTGTTTTTTTTTTTTGTTTGTAATTATTACAACTATGTACTATATATGCAATTAAAAAATAATAGAAACAAATAAAGTTTAAAGTGAACGAAATAATAGAAAACATTTGTAAGTCATAATTAAATTGTTGCTTCTTTATTATCCCAATTTGTTTTTTTGTTTTTGTCTTGCAATCGTACTTGAATTTATAACGACAATATCAAATATCACATATCCCTCGAATCCAAAAGTTACATTGAAGAATACAATGTACTAGGTACTTACATAAATACTTAAGAAATAAAGGGGTGCAATTGCAATACAGTCAATGACCATGTGTAACTCTTAGACTTATTTTATTCTTTTTCTCCCTCTATTACACTTTATTATGTTTAGTAATTGTTTTTCTGTCTTGTCCATTATTCAGTTTGTGTATTCAATTGATTATTTCCTTTTTTTTTTTTGTTAGTTGCTTTTCTAAATTTAATCTACAATCCCAATTTAAAACTTTTCTGCTCTTTTTCTCTTTTTGTGTGATTTTGCATTCCGTGAAAAATATTTATTTATCATACAGGAAGCAAACAAGTAAAGATAAATTTGTTAATTGGATGTTTTAATTTTACGGGTGTATAATAAATAATAATAATAATATGATAAAAACATGCGTATATAAGCAAAAATATGATCAGTTATTAACAGCAAAGAATGATCCAGTTTTCGATGATATCTTGAAGAAATCTTGATGAATGTGTGTACATATTTGTTTTTCTTTCTGAACAGTAATGCTCAGTAGTGAACTGAGTAACGCACTTCAACATTTTTCCTTGCTAAAATGTAGTGATGAGGATTTTTGCATTCACGGACAATCTTTATAAAATAAAAATTATTGTTATTGTAGCAACTTCAATCGAAGTCCTTCTATTTTATATCGGTCACTAAACGCACAGCAATCAGCAAATAAGACGAACATTTTGGCGATGTTGTGGTTAAATAGTAGTGCCCAACGATATCTGAATTTGGAGTTAGTAAAATGATCTCACATTTAGTAGACTAGTAACCTTTTGTTACGTTCGGTATTGCTGACTATTCGACAATATCAATAGTCTAGTCTATTCAGTACCACTTTCAGTACCATGTAAATAAAAAAAATTTTATCTTTTTTTTTTAAGTACTTTTTAGATTTATTTTAAGAATGTAGCACATGGATATGAAATATGAATTTGTTGTTTTTTTGTTCAGTAAAAACTGGATTAAACAACTAAACGTAATATAAAATATCATTATTAAACCTCAAAGCAACACAAAGCTTCGTTAAGGTCTTTTGGAACTTATATGAATCGTTCGTTTGATGCTTTGCGATCTAGAATTTGATTGTTGTGTCGATCGTAATCATTTTCCTTTTGCCTGATACCATTAAAAATAATGGTCAACCGAAATATTTTATGTGTCTTTATTTACACTCGCTAGCCACTCGCAAGTTATTCTTTTATTTCGGAAAGTTATTAACAATTTTTATTTTATCAATACCGTGTAATAAAAATAAAAGCGTATTAAAATAATCATTGGAAGATGATTAAGTATTCGTGAAAAAACAAACCCTTAAAAAAAGGAAGTGTGAAATGAGGATCGCGTGTACTCGAATTAATGTAGAAGCCCTGAGTAAAGATATTGAATGTGGTGATCTTTGCTTTTGACTGTTTCTGATTCGGGACTATGGTAACATTATGTTTCTTTCTTTGTTTTTGAAAGTGCACCTTTTTGAATATGTACAAATTTTTACACTATCGATAGACTATTGGTTGTTATCAGCATAACTTTAGAGAGAAGACTGTGAAAAAGCTTTACTGCGGGTGCCAGCACATTTAGTCCAAAAATACATGCGACGGTCCTGCGGTCAAAACGTGATAAGTCACAATAACAAAATTTTACAGTAGAGTAGAAAACGTTTGCATTTTACTATTGTTGGTAAAGGGTGTTTTTTTTAGAACTTGATTTATGCTCACTTTGTTTTGCCATATCATAATGAATAGACTTACTCTTGAACGTTTGCAAATCATGCAAATTTATTACCAAAATAATGATTCGGTTCGCGCGACTTTCACATTAAAATTTTGTTCAGCGATGAAGCTCACTTTTGGTACGTTAATAAGCAAAGTTGTTGCTTTTGGAGTGATAATAATCCACTAGCCATGTTGTGACGCCGTTACATTCTCAAATGTCACTGTTTGGTGTGCTCTATGGGCAGAGGGTGTCATTGGTCCATATTTCTTCAAAGATGAAGCCGGTCATAATGTTACAGTCAATGAGGAACGCTATAGAGCCATGATTAATTACTTTTTCGTGCCTGAATTGGAGGATGTTGATTTGGACGACATTTGGTTCCAACAAGACGGCGCTACATGCCATACAGCCAACGAAACAATAAAATTATTGAAGGAAACTTTTGGTGAGCGCTTTCTCTCGCGTCGTGAGCCTGTGAGCCTCGAAGATCGTGCAATTTAACACCGCTGGACTATTTTTTTTGGAGTTATATATTGTATGTGGGGTTACTATCTGCGCTTGTCCACGCAGATAGTATTAGGTTCCTTGGAAGAGAATATTCGGCGCATTATTACTGACATACGGCCCCAATTGCTGCAAAAAGTGGTTGAAAATTGGGCCTCTCGGCTGGAATTTATTCGAACCAAACGCGGCGCGGCAGCCACTTGCCCGAAATCGTTTTTAAAACAGAATGGCAAATCCTTATCTTTATAATAAACCTAAATTCTTGGCCATAACATTAAATTATATGCGTTTTATTTCTTCTTAAAAGCCACACTTCTAAAACAAACACCCTGTATATTTTTATTGTATATATGACATGTAATATTGACATGTTGAAAACATAAAAATAGCAAATAGTGTAAATACTGAAAGTTATGCTGATGATATCTGGAGTGATTTCTTCCGACGGTCAAAAAGTGATATAATATGATATTTATTAAATTTTTTGCTCTGAATGAGTTTTCTAGTTTACAGCTACTTCTACTGCTATTTAAATATTCAATCAGACATAAACACTTCTTATGTTTCGACCGCAACGAAGGTCGGCTCTCACTGAAACGGAAATTCTCACAATTTTTTTAAATCTCCAAACGGCAAAATCTAACTGTGTTCTTAGGGAAAAAAGTTTTGCATATCATGGTTTGACCGCAGGCTCTTAAACAATGTAGACAATATTCCTCTATTTCAAGTCAGTTAAAACAATGAGTGCTTTCACTTGAATATCAGCGAAGTGTGTAGTGATGCCTCTATAGAAGACCGATTCTTTGATTGTGGCTTCCAAAGGAAACAGCACTCTGGAATGCATTCTATTTATCGTTAACGGCTGCTTTAGAAGTGAGGGAAACTGACTCTTGTGGCTTTTATAGCTACCTGACAAAGATAAATATTATCTTTGTAGATATAACGTTCAACCTTAGACAGGACGAGACCTCTTTCATTTCCCAGGCGTAAGTCTGAAATACGAGTTGTGTTTTTTTTTTTTTTTTGTTGGATACAGCAAGGTAGGGGATCTTCTTAATAGATACTGGTAGCTGTACTATGCTGTACTTTTAATGGCACAATAGCCCATGGAAGACCTAAGCCGAGCTTTTCGCATCCAATCACGTGCGTGTTATACTAAAATTGTATGCCGAATCCGGACGGTAAAGTGAAAAGCTTTTCATAGGCTTAGGCTTGCCATTGCCTGCCAAGAGGTAGTGCCTTGCAGAAATTTTTTTTTTTTTTTTTGATTTTGCCTGTGCCGAGATTTGAACCTTGGACACTCTGCGTAGCAAGCCAAACACACTACCAGCTGCGATTCAGTGACCACAACACGCATACACAATTCGAACTTACCCACTTACTAAAACCACCTTTTGAGTCTCTCTGCCCTGATTGATCATTGATTGACCACCAATTGAGGTATTCCTACTCTGCGTGGCTGGAAGAGAACAACCCATCTGTGGTATGGAAATATATCAATTCTATTTTTGAATTTCCGTCTCCTATCTGTTACAAATTGATTTTGCAAAGGTATAATGAACTGTTTTTGGTATGAATAATCTGTACTAGTTTTTAGTCGGAGACTTCGTCAACCTGCTAGTAGACCTTTCCGTGATAGAATTCAGTCTCAGAGCAGTTCCTTCAAGCGGCGGAAGTCGTTTATCAGGCCATACTTACATGAAAAGAAGTCCCACTACAAAAGTGCACACTTGTACCACAAGTATACTCGTATGTATAGTCTATCGACCGAAAATGGCGCACTTGGTTCTCATCGCTCATTTGTACGAGTGTTTGATATTGCTTTATTTCAGCTGAACTGAAAAAGGAAAAGAACAGCTTTAGTTGGAAAGTAAAGTAATTATTATAAAACTGATCTAAAGTAATTAATATTTCTAACACACACTGGTAAAACATAACTTAAGGAAAACTATGTAATTATAATCAAAACGAAATGGTTGTAAATAAGTGCATAAATTAATCTCCAATGCAAAAGGAAAACATAAAAATACAATCTAAAAATACAATAAATAATTTACTACGAAATAAATACCGAAAACATAATTACACTATATTGCACTTAATTCTACTATAAATTAAAGCATTTCCATCAACATTTTAATGATTTGTTTCTCTTAGGTTACCTTAATTAACGATATTCAATGGAAGGCATTCATATAAATAAGAAATAATGAAATTGATAAGCATTTACCTATCACATCAATTATTATGTAGCTTTACAATTTATTTTTGTATGCATTTAACTAAATGTTTAAAATATTATTAATTAATTTAACTTTAAAAATTCTAGATAGGTAAATGTAGAAATATTACAGAGTTTCGATGATTCTAAATATAAGTAAATTCATAAAATAACCGCTATTAACGTCAATATAAGTTTGAGAGAAGCACACTTTCTTTGCAAAAAAAAAGACACAAATTTAAAAAAAATTAAAAAAAATAAGTAAATTTTAAAAATTGTAAGATTTCTAATTAATAATATTAACTAAGCTTAACATTCATAGAGAATGCACATTTTTGCATTGCAAATTTGTGTTTTGTTTTGAGTTTTACAACGATTACCGATTTACCGAAATGTTTAATTATAAAAATATCTAATAAAATAAATTTTACAAAATATCTGCTGGCAAACGCTGTGTACGAATTATTTTGCACTAAAACAGAAAGCCTAAAAGTATGCAACTAGTATGTGCAACGATTTCCATTCAACATTTTCATACATACGACGGTAGATCAATAAGTACCCGTGTGTGAAGACAGGTGGCATCACACGACACCACACTAAATTTTAAACTGATTAATAGGTTAGTTTTTATTTGGCAGCCATTAGTATGTTTTGTGTTTCGCGATAAAATGGAAAAAGAACAATATCGATCCGTAATTCGCTTTTTATTTTTGGATGGAAAAACATGCGAAGAAATAAAAGCGAAGTTGGATGCTGTCTATGGGGACCCTTTACCATCTATGACAATCGTAAGATATTGGTTCAACGAATTTAAACGTGGTCGTACATCTGTTTTTGAAGAGGAGCGCCCAGGCCGCCCTGCAGACGTGGTTACCGAGGAAATCGTTGAAAAGGTCAACGACATGATTCTCGCTGATCGCCGAACGAAAGTGCGCGAAGTAGCAGAGGCCGTAGGAGTGTCGTACGGAACGGTAATGATAGGTTAAGCATGAGAAAGGTGTTGGCCCGATGGGGGCCGCGATTGCTTACGGTGGAAAACAAGCGGATACGGAATTGTCGCGGCTAAATTGCATGAATTGAACTACGAATTGCTGCCGCACCCATCGTACTCGCCCGACTTGGCTCCCTGCGACTTCTTTCTGTTCCCCAACATGAAAACGTGGTTCGTCGACACAGAAGCGTATTTTAAAGAGTTTCACAAATCGTATTTTTTGGAGGGGTTAAAGAAATGGCAGAAACGTTGGGAAAAGTATATTGTACTAGAAGGAGATTACGTTGAAAAATAAAAATAAAAAATTTGTGAAAAACTTGCCTCTTTATTCCTAACACGGGTACTTATTGATCTACCCTCGTATTGTTTTGCGCCCTAAATCACGAACTTGAATTATTCTCAGTCGAATACACGCAGCCAGTCGCGAAATCTAAACTTAATCAATCTTTATTGGCAATCACAATGGCGTGAAATTCATTTCAACATTTATGTGTGTCGCCCGCAGAGCTGTGTACTGCTGTGTACTTATTACCGTGCGACAGACACCCCACCTACCGACACAGTCACTGTCACAATCGAAGCTGCAACAAGCAGCAACGTGGATTGTGTTTAACAGCATTAATCATAAATTAATTGTAAGTAATTGTCACGATATGCGTAAGTATAATTACTTAATATTATTAACATACTGTATTTAATAAAAAATGTCGTTTTAGAGTGTCGCAAATATGCAAATGAATTCGCACACACACACACACACCCACACACACATTATTATAGTAGATTGGCGTCATATTATACAAATTTATACAGTTATTAAAACTAAGTATTCCAACGGTTGATATTGAATTAAATTGTTTTTAAATATTAATTATGCTCGTATTCAGTTTCTAGTAAACGAAAAACCTTACAAAACAAACTTCAATTTAGTTGCTGGAGGTGCCTGGTATAGAGTGAAAAGATGATTGAAATAATGCATGAACCACCAAAAATTGCAATCTCGAGCCAGCCCATACAAAGTTCGATAAGTTTAAGTCGCATCAAAAAAAAAAACAGAAGAGATTACTGCCTAAAAAAACTAATAAAACAAACCAATAAAAGGCAATTTATTTAACTCATATTAATTAAATATGCTTACATTCTTTAAAATCGCCCTTCTGCATCAGAGAACAAGATTCATTTACAAATTACCACATATAAAAAAACTACATGCATTTACTTTGACAGCAATGGACGTCATTACATGTAATAAATAAAAAATAAATTGCTAAAATAACGAGCAACAATAAAAATAACGAGGAGCACAACTTCGAAATAATGTAAAGTAATAAATAAATAAATAAGTGAAGAAAATTTTTCAGGTAACTCTAATTTGAAGAAGTTAAGAGCAATCAACAGAAAAAAAGAGCAGTTTGAGTAAGAGAAACTTGCAGAAAAAATCTACAATAATAACTGGAAAAGCTTGAGAAAAAACAAAGCATTCGTACCTACCAAAAAAAAATAAAAAAAAATACAATAAAAACTTGCGAAACAAGAGTGAGAGTAAATTCTTAACCATTCCAATTAAATGGCCAACAAACATTCAACAAGTGGACTTGAGTATGACTAAAAGAGTCTAGCAGCTAATAAGCTGTCAGAGTAGGAGTCATGGAGCTAGCTATGTATGTATGTACATAAGTAGTTGCGGCAGTTCGCATAAAGGGAGCGAAAAAAACGAAGGCAAAAGTGTAACGAATCAAAGAGCATGAGTGTGTTGTTGTATTCGCATGTGAGTACTCGTAGTTTGCTTGAGCATACTTGCCAAGTTTTCTTGCCAATCTTGTAGTAGTTGCTTACAGTTTCTTGTTTCTTCTGTGTTCTGCTGGCTGCAATAGCGTTTGGTTTGGCTTGCTGGTTATTGGGCTTTAAGGCTGCTGGAAATGCTCTGCATACAGAGATCACTATCAATTTCAGATCGCTTTACTAATTCAGTTATATGCGAACGTTGAAACGATTCGGACGCAAAAGTTGGCAAAAGGGAAGAAATCGAACGAAAGATTTTGCAGGTGCAACAGAAGCAGCAGCAGCAGCAAGAATAAAGTGTGGTTGAGTTTTAAAGTTTGTAAAAGGAAAGTAGTGGCTTTAATATATAATAAATATAAACTTGATTTAAACGTTACCTCAACGACACAGCTGAAAACATATTTAAGGACATTCTAAATAAACATTTCATCTTCGCGTTATAGTAATACAAGTAAATTCGGACAAGCTAACAGCTAAAAATCAACATTTCGACAAAGTCAGTTAAATAAAAGTTTTCAGAGTGTGTTTCCCAGTCACTGTCCCCGCGCCCTGCTACCGTTGCAAGCAACCTTAACGAAAATTCCACCAACAACTTTGATATTTGTTTTCGGTTATCAACTTGGCCTACATACATATTTAAACATACATACTCGTAAATATATTTCGCAAGAAATATCAAGAAGTTTTCCCTTCAAAATTTGTTAATATCTATTAAAAACTCGAGTAAGTAAACCCAAATCGCTCAGATAAAAACAAAAATAAAAATTAAAAAAAAAAAAAAAAAGTAGGAAAAATATAAACGCGTGCACATGCAAAGTTAAGCTAAATCTCGAAGTGAAGAACTGTCAAGAAACACGCAAAATTGTTGCACACAAACACCAAATTACATACTGAATCCTCTTAAATATTTGTAGCTATTATTCGCATGCAGTGCTTTACTGTTGGCTTAGTGTGTTGAGCTTTGCGTTAAACGTTAAGGTTCCGCGGTACTTACTTATGTATAAGTCTCCCGAAAATATAAATAAATCGACTTAATCAGCTAAGAAATGCGGCTTAAATACGACTTGCAATAATAATAACTAATAACAAAAACAACAACAGCAGCAACTAACTCAAAACCACGACAAAAACAACAACTGCAGCAACGGTGTTTTTGGTAAATTTATACCTGGGATTAAAAAAAGAAACAAAAAGGCAAGCGCAGCAGCAGTTACCACCAATGTGGGTGAATTGGTAAGTCAAAGAAGCTGAAGTAAAAACAAAGCAAAATATTTTCTGAAAAAACAAAAATAAGAAAATAAAAATGAATACTTATAATTTGCGTTTATGGTCATAAAGTTGATTTAGCTGCAAAAGCAACAAACAAACATGGCGAAAATGGTCAGGCCAATTGAAATGTGAGCTGTGTTAGTTGTGCTGTGCTGTGATATGAACGAACTGTGCTGCTGGGTGCTGCACATACGCGCAACACACTCAGGCACGCATACAGAAACTAACTCACACACACACATTCCTACAAATATCACAAAAACGCTCTTTGTTTTTGTTTACAATTTTGTTTTACTTGGCCCAAAATGAAAACAGAGCAAAAAGCAATAACTAATGTATTTTTAGTAGAAGACAGAAGACAAAAATATATGTACGTCAAGGTCACGGATCGATGTGGAAAGTATGTATGGTGCGGTTGTATGTACGGCGGCAATTTGGTGCGGTTGCGATTGGCTTGAGGAAAACCAAGAAACAATACATAAATATTACTATAAATCCAAGAGTATTCAACAAAATAATAATAAAAACAAAAATGAGTTTAATAGATATTCACACACGTAAATTCCTCAGGAAATGTTTGATTGACTGGCGCGAATAAAAACGCGCCCCATGAAAACATTTTTGGATCGAAACATATTAAAACCACCACAACATCAATAACAACAAATGTGATTAATAACTTTATTGATGTGTTAGTGTTAGTGTTAGTTTTTAATTTTTTTTCATACAATAATCGAAGAGCAATTTCACGTGTTGCAATGGTGGACAAACAACAAAAAGCAACTGCATTACAGACATATAGACACAATATAAAAAATACAAAACTATGTATATATGTATTTAGAAAATGTAGTTATTGGCATTTGAGTAATGTTAGTAATAGCAACAGCAAAATAACAATTGCTGTGTTGTTGGCGTACTGTTTGTTGTTTGGCAAGAAACTGCAGTGGCTGCTGCAACAAGCACCAACATCATCATAGAAACTTACCAGCACAGCTCCACAGCAACAGTTGCAACATGCGATGTTTGTGAGCACTTTTCAAAAACTTGTTTCAAATTGTTTAGTATCTTATTCTAATAAAATAAAAAATGTATCTCCCCTTTATGCAGACTTGGTGGCAGTTTCAAGAAAATTAAGTGTTCAAATTGCAAGCTCTTTGTATTTCCTAATTGTTTATGTAGAAACAATTATTAACATATTGTCAAATGTTTAAACGAATCAAAGACAAAGACAATGAGACTATTAACATCTAGTCATGTTTCGCGATGAATATAAAACCATTTCACTGATAGGTTTTAGCAAACACTAGAGATTTTTTTTATTATTATTATTAAAAAAGCCGCCAATAAACAATTTTAGGATATTATTTCTTTTTAGTTTTAAAAACAGTGAGTAAAAATTGGTGGTAAGAGAAAAATTTAACACACTAAAAATTGCAGATTTCAGATTTCAGGTTGCTTGCTTTGTAATTTGCCCTTCCAAATTACAGTTTCTAAGTTAGAGAGTGAAAGAAATTTCGACCAAAAAAATGAGTCAGTCAAGGGTGACAGCGAGACTGACAACGCCATTGAAATTAGCATCCACAAATTATATAGAAATGAAATATTATATTTTTGCTGCAAATAAAAAGCTGAGATCCATTAACCAGTGCGAAAACTTCTTTATAGGTATTTGTTTCCAGAAGAATTTTTAATTATTATTTTTTCGTTAAAGTTCTCTAAATTATCTTTCCAATGAACTATTTTTGGGAATTCCTGAGTTCTGCAAATTGACTCTTGGACACTTGTTCGAAAACTTTGAGTGACCACTGGACGCAAACTATGCAAGATAATAATAAAAAAAGATATTCTTCAATCTTTAAATATTCTATGTCAGCACACATTCAGAGCTGCAAAATCCATGTAAACACTTATTTTGAATTATTTCTGTTTATTTTAAAAATGTAATCACTAGTGATGCGAAGTATCTAGTACTTTTGAAAAAATTATTTCAATTCCTATGTATTTACTCGTATGTACTAGGGTATCTAGCAATATAATGTATTTTGCTACGAAAGAAAAACAACAAAATTGTGTTACGTCAACACAATTTCATACAAGTTGGGTACTTCGATTTCTATATTTTTAGGAATCGATTTTTGTGAAAATCGGGTCCTTTTTATCCGTTTTTCACTTCTAGCAGTATTATTTCACTTCATTATCATAAGAAAATGCGATATAAACTCACATTTTGATGTACGGGTGTTTTGAAATTGTTTATATTATACTGACTTAAATTCAATGCAACTTACTATAATTTAAATGAAAACAAGATAACGCAGAACTTATGTCTATTATTTAACTCACTGTTAATAGCTTAAAAATTTAATTAATAAAGGTAACGATTCGATTTTGAATACTTAGAACAAGTTCGTTTCGATACTGAGTAAAAATATCGAGTCGATAATACTATGTAAGAAAATTCTGAGCCGATTGGAAGACTCAAAATTGGTGATTTCTAGAATCAAGTACTGCCGATATTTTTTCTGCACAACACTAGTAATTACATACAAACTATTAAGATTAAATTATAATAACTTATAATTATTTGAAACCGTGAACAGAAGGTAATAATACGTTATGTAAATAATAATATCGTCGTCAAGTCGCAATGGATTAAAATTGGTCGCCAAATTAGCAACTCAAATCGCGAATGGCGGCATATCACTGTATTTAGCAATTATGGCTATGTCTAGACCAACTTTAGTTGAAGGTCAAACATACATCAACAATATTACCTTGGGACAAACTTTTCCAATATTTTTGTTTTTGACATATCCTTTTTTTTTTAAAATTGATAATCATATTCTGATATTTTCAATGCAGTAAATGGCTAGTATAGCCGTTTTCTCCTCCCATGATCTCCATTAATTTTACAGGGTGCCCCATATTTTATGTCGGTATGTAAACATTGACTAATTTTAACATTTATGAACCGATTGACTTGAGTAATCATGTTTTTGAAACTCAATTCAGTACAATTTTAACGATGAATCGCTTCATACCGAAACAACGCGCCGAAATAGTATCGCTGTACATTATAAATAGTAGTTTAGTTGTGTTAACTCAACGTGCACATCGTCGAAAATATCGGGGCAAAAAGAACCGTCCGACAACACTATTCGTTATTTGGTGTTGAATTGTTGAGCACGGGACAGTGAGAGATCGTCGATAAGCCGTTCATCAACGTTCAAGACTTCCGAATGAATTGGTTGAAGCGGTTACAGAGAGTGTTGTCGCGAACCCACATGTGTGGCATCCTCACCGCGGTCATCATTTTGACGTCAATGGAATAACCTTGCGGCGCATTTTGAAGGTTGATTTGCATTTGTTTCCATAAAAAGTGAAACTGACTCAAAGAATATTTCCGACAGACCATCCACGTCGCTTGGAATATGCCCAAACAGTCGCTTGAATGGTTGACACAGACCCTGATTTTTGGAAGGTCATTTTGATGACCTACAAGACCCATTTCACACTCTCATGCGCCGTTCAAAAGAAAAAATGCATTTGGGCAACGGAGGATCCACCCAAGACCTATGAAACGCTGTTTCATGACCACAAAGTGACTGCTTGGGTCGCCGTTTGCGCTAAAACCACCATTGTTCCAATTTTCTTCAGAGGAGGTGGAACAGTCGATAGGAGTCGATATCGGTGGATTTTGACCCATTATGTCTGTCCACAAATGTGGGAAAAAGGTCTGGACGGTTACTGGTCTCAACAAGACGGTGCCACACTGAAAATCAAACAATGTAGTTTCTACAACGAAAATTCCCTGGACGTTTGGTGTCAAAAAATGGCGACATTGACTAACCACTCAGATCCTCAGATTTGACGCCTGCCGACTCCTTTTGGTGGGGTTATTTGAAAAGCAAAGTGTACGTTAGCAAGCCTCAGACCATTGACCGACCGAGATGCTCGAAAAAAGGAACATTTTGCTTTGGTCAATAACGGCGGGCACTTGATTGGTGTTGTATTCAAAAATTAGTCCAAATAATTTGTAAAGGACCAAATTAAATACAAATACCTCATAACTTATTATTATTCAATATTCACATACAGACATAAAAGAGGGCGCACTCTGTATATATTGTACAAATATCACAAAAAATAACAGATAAACCCTTCTCTTATTCTTTTCGTTAAATTTTTTTTTTAATGACAAATAAATATGAATATGACAAAAGAAATAGTTTTTCCACCGTCCATACAAAAACAAAAAGTAAGTACATATGTCTAATGTATTTAAACAAGCATATATAAGGTTATGTTTACTAGAGATAACAACAACAATGTATACATATAGAACAGGCGGATCTCAGAGGTAGTGGTAGTTCTTTGTGTTTCAATATTCCATTTAAGCTACTCTTAATTTGAAATTGCAACTAAGTACCACTAAGATCACTGATGAAGAAGCGTGGTTGATTTCGAAACGATCGTCTGATCTGCCTGTTCTACATACATACATACATTTTGTTATTCTCTCTGGCAAACCTAACCTTTCATTAAGCCTGCTTAAATACAGTAGATATACATATATATAACAATATGAAATTGCCAAATTTGGAAATATTTTGCAAATAAAAAAATAAGAAATAAGAAAGAAGAAAATATAGAAATTGTATATAATTAAAATAAACAGAATAACTACTTTAAACAAATTTTAATTTTTTCCAAATTAAATATATTTGTTATAAACTAAGTACTTAGGTATAGTTGATAAATTATTTTTATTTATTTTTATAGCACAGGTATAACTTTTGAATCGAGCCATGAGTTGAACTAAAGAAAAAGCTGGTCCAAATTTTGGGTTCAAAGTCACGTAACTTATTCCCAGAGGCACTGCTCACCAAATTTCTTTCTAAAGCTAGGCATTACTTTTAAAATCAGAGAATACTCGTATATACTACTCACATACATAAATATGAATCATGGAAAAAAATCATTGAAAATTACACATTAAGAGAAATTTCTAAAAATATTTTGAGAATTATCATAAAATAAACTGAAGTTAATTTTTAGGACGAAACAGCAAAAAAAAAAGTATTGTGAAGTACCTTAAGTAAATATGTATGTAGTATATGTATGTAGCCATTGTGTGCTTCAGTTGCTGATAAAAAATCCATAATATATAATTGTATTTTCAATGATTTCTTTGGCATTTTGCAATGACAGAATGCAGTTCAAGTTTGCGCATTTTTATTTCGTATTACTTTTTATATCTGCACTCATTTCCCAAAAACAAAAAAAAAACAAGTTTCCAGTTCCATAAAAACCAAACCCCATAACAATACATACGAGTATGTACATACTAACATTTAACTCACATTCCAATTAGACCAAGTTTAATGTGATATGAAAAAGGCTAAAATAATAATTACTGAAATATATACATACTTATTCAAGAGTGCATTAAACTTTATATGAAAAATCATAAAGCTAAATAAATAGTACATGCAAAAAATTAAAAAAATTAAATAAAATGCCTTCACAACTTTGTCAAATCACCAAACCAACGAAGCAACAATAATTAGAGGACACTATTTTGGTAATACACATTCTGTCACAAACATACATACGCACGTACACGCATGAACCATTTTAGCCAAGCTACCTTCATTAAATAATTTTACACTTTCCGTTTGCTAATCTGCTAAAATCGCTCAAACAATTCATTGTCACCAGTCATTCGCACATATTCGCAGCAATGTGAAGTTAGAAGCGAGGAGGGAGGGAGAAGAGCAAATAGATAGCCAAAATTAGTGCATTGGCAAATTAGTCTATTCAGTTATTGTTGATGTCATTGTATTAGCATCATTTGTAACATATTTAACGTTTAGCTTAATTCTAATTCTTAGACCCCTGCTTTTCATACAACTATCAGCTTTAAATAATGCCACTTATCGAAAGATTTTTCAGCATTCGGTGTCCTGTGATTGCATTCCCTCTCTCATTTTCTCTCCTTCTTCCTTCCACCTATCAATCGTCCTTCCAAATCAACACAATGCTCTGCATTCATAGGGATCAACCTGTGTGTTGAATGTATAAAAATAAGAAAAATAAGAAGTGGTCGTTGTGGCGTAGTGGTAATGCATTGGACTGCTACGCAGAGTGTCCGGGGTTCAAAACTCGGCACAGGCAAAATCAAAAAAAAAATAGTAATTTTTCTACACGGCACCACCTCTTGGCAGGCAATGTCAAACCTACAAGAGTAAAAATTGCTATGAAAAGGTTTTCACTTCGCCGTTCGGGTTCGGCATTAAACTGTAGGTCCCTTCCATTCATGTACAAATATAACACGCACAACATGAGTGGATGCGAAAAGCTCGGCCTAGGCCCTCCATGGGCTGTTGTGCCATTAAAAGTAAGTAAGTAAAAATATGAATTGTTTTTGGTTCATACTGAATTTTTTGTACGTATACATTTTTTATTACTTTATTTAAGTATCAAAGCAGAACGAATTAACCAGCTTTAGTTTTGAAGCAGCAAACATTTTAAAAGTCGATATTAGCAATCGCCAATTGCTTTTCAGCATTGAAAGCAAGTTCGAATTAAAGCAAATTCGCGCCTGTTCATTAAACTGAATCACCGAGCAGGGAAATTTTATAACCCCGTTTAAAATCGCGCTTAAACCAAGTGCAGTAAACATGTGCGAAATGACTCGACATTTATGGAATCGCGGTATGGGAAACCAATTTTCGGCAAACTATGTTGATGAGAACGACAGAGCACCCTCTTGTATAAAAGATGTTAAAATTTCGATAAAAAATAAAAAATCCATTTTCGATCCATTCTAATGTACATAGGAATATGTACATTTCATAGACATATATTTGACCCTATTGAAGTTTAACTAATTAATTTTCTATTATAAGCAATTATGATAAAATTTTGAAGTCAGCATGTGGGGAGCCGAACGGGTGTTGTTTGAGTGCTATACGCCTCCTAGTTATGCCCACTATTGTCCACGTTCTTAGAATTTAATTTTAATTTATTAAGAAAAAAAAAATTTTTATGTGAGCCATTTTATTGTAACCAGTTCAATCAAGTATTTAAAAACTGAACTCTCTATGGAAAATAAAAATCTTTCATATCGCAAATGATTAATTGAAAAATACAATTCTTTTTTTTTTAATTTCTTATTTATTCTATTTCCTGATTACTTTAATGTTATGGTAAACACTACATTTATAAATAAAATATTGATAATCATATTTTCAATTTGAAATTCTATCCCAACTTGATTTTGGTTGTTGTTATCAAGGCTTATACTTGATATTAATGTTGTAACACTTAACTGCTATCGTCTTATTGTATATGATATTGTATTTGAATCATTCAAAGAGATTCCACAATCTTAATACAAAGTATGTATACATATTTAGTATGTACCATATGAAGCCTATATTAAGATCATCGCGATAAAGAGATAAATGGCTTTAAAAGCTTTTTGATAAAATCCGGACATAGTCTTTGAATACTTCTGTAAAACAGTTCAATCAAAATAAATAGTTTCAAATAAAAAGGAATGCCTTTCAAACTCACCTTCTCTCCTTTTCTGTATATCTATGGCGATAAAGAATAACATCTAATGTGTATTATCTTGATGAGTAGGTAAGTTTGATTGTTTTGAATCATGAAACATTATAGAAACTAACTCATTAGAATAGAAATATTCTAAATATTCTCGAAAGCTCTTTATTCAGTTGATAGATAGGCCAGAGGTGCGAACTAAAAATAATTAAAACTTGATTATTGAATTGATTGAATTTGATAATTAAAAACAACATAAACGTAATTCGTCAAATAATATTAAATGGTATATCACTAGCTTAGAGTGAAAATGCGCTAAGTACTCTTTTTATATGATCTTAGATTTTGGTACAGTAAGAAACGGAAATTCAAAATACATAGTTTGCAAAAAGAATTATAGACTTGTTATGTAAAAGTGTTCAGTTGTCCGAAATTGCGCGCTAAAATACATAACATAAAAAAAACAAATTGTATATTTCAATCAAATTGCTCAATCGTATTGACTGCGGTCTCGTATTGCTTCTTAATATTAACATAGATCTGTTATTTTATTTCATATTGGAAAGATTTTTGGTTCTGAATGTTGACTGTAAACTTTTAAAAAGTTTGGATTTTGCAACTTTTACACTCCAGGCAAGTTATATAACCTAAAAATTATTTAAAAATCTTCCCCCATTTTGTTATTGTCATATGTAAGTAGATTAAAATTTGTATATGTTGATATTTTTTTGATCTTAACTCAACTTTAGCTGGTATTCCTTGTCGCCACAGATATTTTAAATATGCTTAGATTTTGAATACACATTTTTTAATCATTTTAGCAAAATCCTAAAGTTTATCCAATAACTTTTATATCAGTTAGCTATCTTTCGCTTCTTTGCTAACTATTTAAATAGAATTAACATGAATTATAAAAATGGTTATGTTGGTTTTTTAACAATTCACAAAATTAGTAAACAAATTTATGTAGAAAATATTGAATTTCAAATCAACTATTAAGTAGCGCTGTTTAATTCTATTAAATTTCTTTTAAATTCAGTTAGTCACGTTCGCGTTAAAAAATAACTTTATTTATTTTTAACATTTTGTACAAATACAACAATAAAAATTAATTTAAAATTAACAATCCAATCCATCTAAAAATATAAAAACACAACAACTACAGCAAATATTTCAAATGTCAAGGTGCATTTCACACCTAAATCAAATTCATGAAACAAAACGCGAACAAACATGAAACTGAAAAAGAAAAAAGCAAAAGTTAAAGTTAAAGATATTCTATGAGAAATTTAACGAAATAAAAAAAATCTATCGATTTCAAATCGATTTTAGTATGAATGATTTTTATTTTAAAATATTTTAGCTGCACTAGCTGACAGATGAATCGTTGATTAGCTGGAGTCCATCAATGAGTCACGAAATTCGGTTGGAATCATTGAACTTGTGCCGTAGTTTTGGCTTTGATTTTTAATAAGGTATGAATGTTTTAATTAATTCGAAATTTAAATGAAGATAAACTTGAAATTTGTTTGTTTTTCGAGATTAATATCACATAAAAGCTTGTGCATAATGCGATTCTTTTTACGGTTCTGTTAAAAAAAATATTTGATAAACAAAAAACGACCTAAGTATGGGACAACATTAATATTCCTTGTCATTGTTACTGGAAAATATTTTTAATTTTAAACGACAGTCATCATCAAGCAAATGAAGCTCTTTAGGTTTGAGACACGGAAACGATGTATGTATCATCCCCCCGTTATACCCCTCTCTCCGTATCTACTTACATCATTAAGCGACAATAGTCTAAGCATATTATTACAGTACCCATTCCCAGGGACTCTATGGTATGGATCGTACTGTTTATTATAAAACATCATTAAAAATTTCAAGGACACTAAATTTAATTATAATTAATACCGGAAAAGATTTAAGATTTAAACTAAAGGAATATTCACGTTATGCTACAAAAAGGCACGTGGGGAAATTAATCTAGGTGAAATATCGGGCCTTTATGAATTGTCCTAGTTTAACCTGGGCACAATAATTGACAATAGACCTAGTCCTACATTGTAAGGTCACGCTTTGCAATGTAGGGGCAATGTTAACGTCTTAACTGAGGCCATGACAATCATTATAGGTTGGGCCTTTATCCATTCTGCCTGTATTAAGGAGCAATAAATGATTTTTCATGTACAACATAAGTGGATGTGAAAAGCTCGGCCTTGGACCTCCATGGGCTGTTGTGACATTAAAAGTAAAGTAAGTAAATCTAAATAAAACAAACTCTAAAAAAAAACAAATAGAAATAAATTTAAAATCCGAGAGCACAGTGCACGATTTGACCGGCGCAATATGGGATATTTGGTCAGAGACGGTTCAAAACCATGTCCACCTTCCACATACCTAAGTGAAATTTTGAAAACTCTTAACAATTATGTCAATAGGCATTGAGAAGATTTGATATGGAAGTCTCCACGCCCACTTCCCATAAAAGTGACATTTTCAGGCAAAATACTTAAGTTAATCTAATCCGGGGGTAATACTTCAGACATTTCGAATTCCCGAACATTCCCGATTCGTAAATAGTGACCTCAAGAAATTCTGAGTATAAGTATATGATAAGGAAAATTGTATGTTTCCAAGGTGTGGTCATATTCACGCTTATAAATAGAGTTCATCAGCTACTCGCGGTTAATGTAAATGAAGACTTTCGACTTTGTGAGAGAGTAGTGAACAGAGAGAACAACACATTTGTGAAACTATAATTATTTGAAGCAAGGTTTACTACTTATGTTATAAGGCTAATATGTGTTATATTTTCTTTTTGATCAAAGTTTACATTTTCAAATACCCCACTTCCACAATCATATTGGTATTCCTTACCATACTTGGTGCAGGTCATAAAAACTATGCGAATAATGTTCGATTAATGTAAACACCGAATGGCATGGTGTGACTTCGAATATATCAGCGATTATCGTGCTGCGTTCAGCTGTTAACACAAATCATGCAGACAAAGACTTGGTTTCGAGGTAGCTGTTTTCATAATTTTTCGTAATACCTTAACAAAGTGGAGAAGAGACATAGTGGCTATCAATTAAAGACGTCTACTGATTAGGAAAACCGAATTGGTAATAGTTTTAATGAATTTAATCTTTTCCATACCATTATTTTCTATTTAATAGTAATAGTAATACCAACAATATTGAATTTACCGGCAATATAACGACTACAAAAAGATTATTGTAGTTTAATCTAATAATGTTTGTTGTAAAAACACATACATACATACATAAAAACATCTAACTATGTATTTAATTTGCAATCATTTGCTTCTAAACTATGCTTATAATTTCCGGTTAAAAAGTCATGCTACGCCAGTAAATTTAGACCGAACTATAATAATAATAAAAAATAAAAAACAAACAACAAGAAATAAACTGTTAAACAAATCTAGCAAATTAAGAGAACCTGTTCCAGTTGTGAGTTGATTCTTTATGTTCGTATTTTATTAAAACGTGTTAGAATATTTTGAATTTTATTTTAAAAGCAAGCGGTTATTAACATTAATTAGAAAAAATACCTCTTCGAAAATTTTAATTAAATAAAAATAAATGTAATTAAAAAAAAAAAAAAACATTTTAAAGTTGTGGTTAAATTTTTAAGCCGGCATGTTGTGTTATTTTTTGGCGATTTTTTCTCACATTTGTAAATTATGCCAACATTTGTGCTCTATAATCTTCTTCCACTTTTGGCCATAAAATTTTTTTTTGGAATATTTTTATCATTTCTTTTAATTGTTATTCGTGTTATTTCAGCTGTCATACTGACTGCTGACGTCTTTAGCATTTGATTTAATGATATTATATAATTTGGTATTCTTTACGCTACATACGCATGTGTATGTGTAGTTATGTATGTATGTATGTAAGGAATTTCAGCAAAATGAAAAGTAAAAGTTAAAAATCATTGATTTGGTTGAATGATAATCCAAAAATACATACATATACATATGTATGTAGTATTCACAAGGTGTCTTACTCGTATTCTGCAATATTGTTATAAAGTCGTAAAATTTTGTATGAGAAATGAGAGAATTAAAAACAATTGAGAGAGTACGACACTAAATAAGACACCTTGTGAATACCCCAATTGTACAACATAAGGTAAAGTAAGTCTGTGAACTACATATCATTTTGTATTGGATGAAATTGGGGGTAGAGGCGATTGGATTCACCTTTCGATACAGTTGAAACAGATGATGCAATCCTTTTTTTAAGGCAATTGTTTCGAGCGGTCGTTGAATGCAGATATTTGTAATTGTTTACTTGGATAATTACTTTGATAATTATCTATAGTTATAATTTCAATTTATGGAACCTATTCTAGTAGCTACTTATAAATTAATAGAGCTTGAGTTATATAGCCGAAAATAAAAAAATATAATCGTCTTTTACTCGAAAGCTCGAAAAAAGTAGACATACCATAAATAAGTATAGTAGCAGTAGTCAATTCTTTTTTGAAATCTTTGAAGTACTGAAAGGTTTTGTATCGAAACTCCAATGTAGTTTTTCATAAATTAATCATTTTGAATCCTTCAAATGTGGTAACTTCACAGATGAGAGCTGTCATTTCTGCTCTTCCACGCAGAAAATATCTATTTCATATAGATTTATGAAGGGTCGTTCAACAACGGCAAACTTAAATGGTTTTTTGTACTTAGGTTCTCGGATGGAACGAATTTTCAAAAGCATTGTATCTTGTAGATTCCTGCATCTTGCTTCGCAGGCTAAATAACTCAAAACCTTCTCTCTTAACTCCAATTTTTTTCTTTTTTTAATGGCACAACCCAGGCGGAGCTTCTCGCATCTATTTATGTTATGTGTGTTAGATTTGCACACGAATGGAAGGTATCTACAATTTTTTGCCAATGCCGAACGCTTTTCTTAGGCAAGTTTAGATGGATGACTAGTAAAAAAATTTTTTTTTCTACCTTTTAATTTTTGCTTGTGTCGAAATTTTAATTCCGGACACAGAGCACTTCCAGGAAATGTTTCAAAATGTCCGCCGAAGAAGTAGTACTTTACTTTTAATGGCACAACAGCCCATGGAGGGCCTAGGCCGAGCTTTTCGCATCCACTCATGTTGTGCGTGTTATATTTGTACATGAATGGAAGGGACCTACAGTTTAATGCCGAATCCGAACGGCGAAGTGAAAAGCTTTTCATAGCAATTTTTACTCTTGTAGGTTTGCCATTGCCTGCCAAGAGGTGGTGCCGTGTAGAAAAATTATTTTTTCTACTTTTTGATCCGCCGAAGAAGTAGTGAGCTCAAAATAAACTTAAAATATTATGTGGTGCTCAAAACGAATTCATCCATACAATAAAGAAAAGTAATGCTTATGGTTATTTGCTGGAAGATCACCTTCAGCTGTCAGTTCTATTTATTTAGCTGTTTTATTGTGAATTACAATACACCCGAAGATACGATTTTGTATTTCATGACGTATATTTCGGAAGATCCCCCAGGAGCCGCTTTCCGAGTAAAATAAATCTACGTCTTGCGGCAGCCGGACAGTTGCATAAATCGTGTTCAGCTGTTTCCATGTTGTGAACTTCTTAAGGTAATACTTGAGAAGACAGTGCACAGTAAGGAGGCTTTGAAAGGTTTACAATTTCCATTCTGTTTAGAGTTAATGGTGATTGGGTTAATGAATCTTTTAGCCAGTCGGAGACCTTCAAGCCTAACCCAGTAGTCTTTCAGAGCTTTTGTTTCCCAATTTCTTATTATTCTTTGGGTGTGATTCGACGACACACCACCAAAAGGTTTGTGACCTAAGTCTCTAGCCTGTCCTGGATTTAAGCCAGTGTAATTTGTTCCTGTTGTATACTACTGAGAGGAGCTCAAAACACATACATACATAAAATTTTGGTGAATGTGTTCAGAGCTTTTAGAGCTGCTTGACTGTCCGAGAGAGTCCGAGAGTTTATTCGTTTACCTCATACCATGAAACTCTGCTCTAAATATGGTGTTCATTGTTCCCTTTGCCACGGCCTTTTGAATTTTGGGCCCGTAGACTCCAGCCCCATCACTGCCATGATGTTATATTTTAGACCCATCAACTTATCTAACCTGTGCACCGGGGCTAGTTGTGACGGTCACTTATAACCACCTCAAAGTATCTGGAGAATATACATATGTGTTTTACTCATAAAGACTGTGATTTTCAGGCAAGGACTATCCCGCAATATATTCAAAATTGATAAGTGTCCTGTAAGATCCCCACTTTTGAGAATATTTAAATTAGTAATTTTAAGATCTCTTAAATTGACCGTGTAAAATCTGAAGTACTTATATTTAACTCAGATTCTGCCTTCGCTTGCTGTGTTTTTGCCCACTAAGCAATTGCTGCTTAGGGTACTATGGGTTTGATAAATGTGGATTTGATGAATGTTTTTTGCTTTAAGCAGTCATGGGAATGCCCATTCTGCATTTGTTGTGAGTTTCAGGTATTTATCTTCATTTGATAGTACTAGTTCTGGTCCATTGAGTCTGAGTGTTTACAGAACAAGTATTCTCCTCAATGTGAAGGGAACTAGTATGGTATATCTACGTATCTGGACGATCTGAATAATCTATGAATTAACTAGACGACCAACTACTTCTACTTAATAAATCACTGCTGGGATGTACTAATACTTTGTATATTTGAATCAGTATTTTCAACAACTGTGATAATTCCAGACAGAGTTGGTTACTAAACTTATTTCCCCCTCCCCCAAAAATAGAATTTCTTATCAACGTTTATTATAATTGTGTTGTTTTTTGTTATATTGAAGAGATCAGATTTTTTCATAAATCCGCATAGATTCATTTTTTGCATTACTATTTTTAAGCCAGCACTTGACCGTGAAATTAAAAAAAAAAAAAAAAAAGAAGAAATTTTAATAAATTATCAAGCGAATGCATCATGTATGAAATGTAAAGTAAAACCTTATTTATATAAGCATGTAGGACAATTTTTTTCTTCTTTTTCAAATCCTTAGAGTACTGTTTCTTCTCAGATTCACTAATAATTTAATGCGATTTTTTCTTATTTATATATTTGCAGAACGAGCAACACCCGTAGCAGTAATAAGACCAAATAAATACCAACCAACAATACAAACACGTCAACATCCATAATCTCATAATGCAAAACTGTGGACAGGGAGCAAAAGTGTCTCTTGCATTATGATTCACATACACGATGACGACGACGCATACGTGAATCAGAAGTGGATATAGTGAATTTTCGGTGGTATTCCAATTAAAAACTAGCAATTTGGTTTTTACTTACTGAGAAAATTTCCAAAATTAAACGCTAAAAGCTAAAAAGAAGATAAACAGAGACGAGATTAAAAGTCTGAGAAGATCCCAATAAAAACAGAATAGTAGAAGCAGAGCAAAGCAGAGCGGCATCGGGATGGCGACACATGCGCAATTTTGTTGGCTATTCAAATTAATGCTGTTTCTGTTGTTGGTAAGTGTAAAATGCAGTGACGCCATTGTATAGCAGTTGTTGTTGTTGAGCCGCCAGACAGACAGACATTAAAATATCCACCAATTTCTATTACAATAATTGAAATAGTTTAATGAATCAATTTTGGGATATTCAATAACAATTGCTGGTAAGCGTCTTATTATTTAATAGAGCTGGGCTCAAGTTGGCAGTAGAGAGCAGCGAATGCTTGCATATTAAATACATATTTACTTCTTTTTTTTATGCAATATGATCGAAAATGCCTTTAATGTAATTGGATTATTGTGTTGTGTTGCGCTTAGTTATTGTTGTATTGCTACCGCTTTTCAACTAACTTACACACATATACCATAATTGGTTAATTACAATTGCAATGGCCAAGAAGAATTCAATTCATTTGATATTGAGTGCAGTCTAGCGCCGCGCCACCGCTACACTTTTGTATTTATTATTGAACATTCATTAGATATAAAATAATTGCACGCGATTTTTCATAGAGCGCATGCGCAACAGTCGCTGCTGCTGCTGCTGCTGTTGCTGTTGTTATGCTGCTACAATTGTACTAGTAGTAATTTTAACTACCAATTCAAAAGACTGTAATTTGCGAATTGTTATTGTGAGCGATCGTTCGCTCGCGTTTGCGTTTAAGCTTACAACATTCTAACCAACTTTTCCTTTGTGTATCAAACAGTAAGCACAAACACAAACAGAAACACACATACATAATCACAATTTCATAGTTGATTTGGATAAAGAAAAAAATTATGGAAATTGTATAAAAGTGGTGTAGTCTATCGTAAAAATATATTTTTATTGTTGTTGCATTTTTTCTGGTAAGGGGGTGTAATTAATATGTGTTATTATGTCAGCGTAAAAATTAGAGCTGCCAGGTCAAAGATAGTTGTTAATACAATAAATCTAACTTATATCAGACGTATTTTGAATTGTCTTTTATATTAGAACTCTGACCTCATATTTCGGTTCCAAGGCACATTCCAGCTTCACTGTTCTCAGTCTCATTATGGTAAAGTCTTGAAACAGTTGCTTAAAAAAGTTGGATGACTGGTTAGAAAGGATGTGGTAGGAATATTGAAATCTTTAAATCAATATATTTATGATTATTATGAGAAGAGTGAAATAAAATAATCTATAATTATATTATATATGTTAACTTTTAAAAAATAAAAAAGCAATTTTTCACTTCACAGTTACATTTTTTTTATATGCAGCGGCAACCTCAAGGGGTTTGCTTATGTCGTATTTTAGTGAATTTTTCAGGTTTTGTACAACTGAGTTCAAAATTTCTGGAAGGTTTAAACAACCCTTACTTACCACTCTACTTTTTATAAAATGTACACAATTTCTAAAATCGGTTCTCTAGCACTGTTGGGTTAAGAATGTTCATTATTATGACGTAATAAACTAATTTTGCATCCTGACTCGAATACATAGTAGACCCTCCTTGTTTTCAATCATCTCAAAACTTTTCAGGCCTGTGTCATAGTGGCGAGCTTCTTTATGTATTACCTATATTGAAGACTCAAAACAGTATAATTACAATAAGTACCTATACATAACTAATAGCTCTTTTTCTCCATTCAGCTTATGAATAACTTAAGCCTGGCAACTCTATCTGACCAACAAGAGTTCAGCTATCTGACCAACTTTGTGCGTTCCCAATTAAAAAAAAAAAAAATAAAACCGAAGTTTGAGCATCACAAGTATTCGTGAGCTTCACAATTTTACTAAGCTCACCCACTGCTTAGCGTCAGCACGTAGCAGCACTAGCACCACTAGCATCATTTCACTGATATTGCTGTTGCTAGTCGCTCAATGCTGCGCCCAGGTAAGGTTTTAGTTTATAGTATGTTTGTACAAATACATGAAAAACCATCAAGCTGCCGACGAAAAAGGAAAATACAAAGTAAAACAACAACAAACTTTAACTTATGCAATTTTCCACTTCACAGTTAAATTTTTTTTATATGCAGCGGCAACCTCAAGGGGTTTGCTTTTGTCTTTATGTATACCACCTAAATTTGATGCCTTTCTTTCTATATGCTGCAAAAACTTTGCATCACAAGTAATGGCTTTTGTTCAGAAATTAAAGTGTTTAAGTAGAATTCCAAAAAAATAATAATAAGTTAGGGGTTTTTGAAAAACACATTTTCATTTGGTTGGTTTCTATCTTCACTGAAATGCATAAGGTATCTTTAATTTTTAAATTTTAGCTCTTCAGCCAATATTTACCACAGTTATATACCTATAAAATATATCAAAATAAGTTATTCTGTGTCGTTCATTTGCTAGCGATTTGCCGAAGTATTTAGAGGCCACTGATATCGTTTTTTACAACTAAGATGTGAAGAAAAGGACCGGGCGTCTTGCTTTCCAAATTACTTACTTCAACTGGAACTGATGAACACTGTTGGCATTTGACGTGTAAACTACGATTTTCTTGAATTGTTTACATTTTCCGTAGATTCCCCTTAAAGAATAATAAACAATTGCAGCAAGTGTATACAAGCAGTTGATATAATTTTTAGCAATTAAAGGAATTCAGAGGGAATCAGATGGAATAAATAAATAACTTCTAAAAGAAAATACCTCTTTGCATCTAACGGCAGGTTATTTATTTATCTTCATCTCATTTTGATAGTTTCGCATGAAATATTTTATTTATGCACATATCATCTTTGCTTGATATACCAAACTTTATTGTATTTGCACCAATATTTTGTTTGATATTGTCCTTTGAAGATTTCAGGTATATATGAGGTAGGTGTAGTTATTGGCCAATGATGATACATTTGACTCGCAGATGAGGTCGTCCTTCCTACCATTCGTGCATAAATATGTACTTATGACATAAGAAAACGGAGGCATACTTCCTTGCGTTATATCAAATATCATATTGAACTAATTAAAAGCAAAAAACAATAACTTTTCGATGAATTAGAAAAATGTTATTGTAAGTTATTGCAGAATTCATTATAATTTCTCACTTGCACTTTCAATAATTTCAGTTCTTACACATGTACAATACTTAAAACAGAAGACTTAAGAAACAAACTAACAACATAATGTTTCCAGTGCCTATTATGTAGATAGTTATCAATACAGCTAAAAGTGACAGTTTGAGTTTACAAAGTAAAAACATAATTTTGCAAATATGTAGTATACATATCTCATACTCATAGTATGGAAAAAAGTCAAATTGAATTAAGAAAATATAGTATAAATGCAAATAACATCCGGCAGAACACAAAATTATAAAATGTGTTGCAGTAGTACGGTGCTGCACGGTACGGCGGCGGTTGTGGCGAGAAGAAACCACACATTTATGTATGTTCGGCTTGTCAGCGATGTGCAATATATATACGAGTATAGGTATACCAATAACAATAGCAACTACAACTCAATGGCAATATTAAAATTAATGTATAACAAAAACAAAATGTTAAGCTTTAAGATTTTTTGTTATTGTTGTTGCGCTGCAATTAAGTGGGCGCGTTTCTTAGATCATATTTAACAGATTACTGTTAACCATTGTTGGCACCAGCAAAATAGTAACACCAGCCACCTCCAGCGCCAGCACGAGCACCAGCATCACCTCAGCAGCCAAAGCAACAACTCAACAACTATAACAATCTTAAGTAATTCAAATAATAGTATTAAACACCCCAACAACAACAGTAATAGTTTGTGTAAAAAATAGACGAAAAAAAAAAACGAAACAAAATGAAAATAAAATAAAAAACACCTTCGCATATGTAGTAAAATTACAAAGTTTTCTTTTTTATTCGGCTTGGTTATGTGTTCTATATGCCTTGTGACTAACCAACATATGCAAAATTGCAGAAGTGCTTATTAAACAATGGATGGTAGTGGTAGGCCACACCATCGACACACACATATACACACGTCATCTTGGTTGTTGCTGTTGATCAATTGGAATTTAACATTGACATGAAATCACTCAAAGGGATTCATTCAAATTGAAAAGAAATACCAGCAATGTGTGCAAGTTTTTGTTTGTTTGCACAAAACAAAAGCATTTCGTTTATATGAAATAATAATGAAGGCCCTTAGGACAAAGCAGTAAACAGTGTCAAAAATATTCTATTACCTTGCATGCTTCAGGTGGCAAATATGGAAATGGAACGAACCTGATACAAAATTAAATTTAAACTTAAATTATGCATATGCCCTACAGACTTTTTATCATAGAACAAATGAACTTATGGATGGGTTGCAAACTCAAAAACCATTCATTTCATTAGGCACCTCGGACTGCTTCGATGTGGAGCTGTAGAATTATTTACTTACGTAAAGAAATATCAGGATAGGTATCATACTATTATATTTTCAAATAAAATAAATTACAGCATTTAAAATTGATCATAAGAGGGCAGATTGCAAATTTATGGAACTTGAAATTATCAATATGTTCTATTTGTGAGCTTTGGCAAGGCATTTCTATCTGCCACATATTTTGGATGATAGTTTGTGTTGAATATATCGTCTCCACGTGTTCTCTGGTCACCCTCGGCAACTGCCTCTTTATGGAGTCTAGCCAAGTGGTATTCTCATGCTGCTGTTGGCTGACTTTTTAGGGTATGTCCTATCCATTTCCTTTTTCGTTTCTTTATCTGAATTGTTATTTGTTCTTCGCTTATATCGCTTTGCTGAGTCTGTTGTTCAAATCTTCCTCTTCTTCAGCTTTAGTGGTCATCATGCTGCCTACGTATTTAACAGCATATTTATTATGTGTTCACGGCTAACATTGTTGATTCTTATGGCCTTGGACTTCTTTGTTTACATCTCGAGGCCAACGTGGCGTACTTACTTCTCTGACCAAATTATCAGTTTTCGTTTGCATGCCACTGAGCTTGTGCCTGAACAGACATACAGACATACATGCATACGAGTACATATATCGGGTGCAAAATCCAAGTCCCAATGAAAATGCACAAATTAACGAATAAGCTATTAAAACTTATAAAAAATATGTTTAAACACATTCTTATAATTTTTATTCACTTCATATCGATAGAAATATAATACGTTTTATGAGAAAGAAAAAAAGAAAATAACCACCAGACCAATACGGGAATCGAACCCTCTTGGGTGAGGGTCTAATGCACTATCCTCAGACTATAGAGGTCTTCTATAATGCCTAGGAAAAAATAAGTACCGATATTCTGGCTATGATTGTTTGGCAAAATCAATGAATGTGTTAATTAACGAACGATTAGCGAACGAATTCATTAAAATTTATTAAAATCATTTGCATAAGTTTGATATGACACAATATAATCATAGAGCTCAAAAAATTTAAACTTCAAATTCATTAACTCTATGAGGGTTTCATTGATTTAATGCAGTTTTTCATTAATTTGCTGATTTTTAATTTAAAGAATGATTTTCATTAATGTTTAATGAAATGAATTTGATTGCATAGACTAACTATCAGTCTAACAGGGCTTATTGAAACTCCCCCTTCTGTGCCGAGTTAAAGCTGGATAATAACCTAAAATGTTAACTGTCATTTTTGTTTTTCTGCTTATATGAACGACACAGCTGCATTGGATAAACCCAACTTAATAGGTGCCAATTTTAATCATGCCAAGATATCCCACTAGCGTCCTCAGATCCGCTTTATTGTAAGAACTTAACTGACTAACTATGGATGAGTCGAAAGGCAAGCTTTTTAGTAAAGGTTTGAAATTAGTCCAATATGCGAGCCATTGTTTCTCTCAACGATTGATATCAATGACGTGACACAGTCGAATCCCCAGAAAGAATTCGAACCAATGTGCATAGACGATACATAACTACTTTATTATGTAGCAATGAACTTTATAGAAATAGTATGGAATTAGTATGACTAAGATAATCCTGTTAAATCACAATGTACCAAACAATTATTTATAGTTTTCTTTATCTAACATTTAACAACAGTTTGTGTTTTTTAATGGCTTACTAGCCAAAGCCAATGCTGCCTTGCTGCTTGCATAGGAAATTACATTAACGCTTTTAATTTGAAAGGCTTGTGTTCTTGTGACAAACTGCGATAAAAAAACAGACATCATTTATCATTTTATTATGACCCTTTCGCAACATTCTTAATTGTTCTTAAAATGCGCTACAATTGCGACCAATTGACAAATTTCACGGTTGCCAACTTAGCGGAAGTGGCTCAGGCAGCAACCATTCTTTTTATTTTCTTTGTTTGAAATTAATTAGGAGTCAAATATTTTATTTTATTTTATTTAATTTTAATCGTCTCTTGCACCCCCATCGTCTAACACGGTTCGGCAATAGCTTATAATTTTATTGAGCTTACTTTCTTATTCAAGAAAGGCGTGTAAATTGTCGCTAAGAGTCAAGAATAAGAGCACACAATCATTGGTGATTTGAAATTGTGATATCCGCATCTAGTATAATAGTATAAAGTGAACACTTCATCAAGCGATATGGCCAAAATATGCAAATGTGTCGGTGCGAGTAGCTGCGAGTACAACAATAAATTGAGTTTTTGAATTTCAATCGCAGTGATAGTGATCTTGCTCGCGGCTGGTATTAAGTGATTTCGAATGTTTACGACACTAAAGTGCTCTATTTTTCTCTATTTCTTCATTTATATTATTCTTTTTTTTATGTAAATAATAATTCTGTGTTAAATGAATAATTTTTAAATTAGCTAAACTTGTTCAGTTTTTTTTTCAATTTTCGGTTTTTATATCGTTACTGCTTGCATTGTTGTTGCTATTGTTTGCCATAACATTTCGTCGATGATGGTTGGTTGACAATTTGATATGCTGATTTGTTAATTTGTTTCGATTTGCAATTAATCTTACTTATTAATAGATTCGGAAGTTCTGTTTCATTAAACATTAAACATATTCGATATATTCGATTACAAACTATATTGGAATGTGACATACGAACAACAACAGCATGAGAGCTGAAAAATGCACAAGTGAGGCAAAAATTAGCTAACTGGCTTTTGTTAGCTTTGATTTAAAAATTTATATATTTTGCATGTTCAGTGATTATAATGATATTGCTTATAAGTTTCAATCGAACAGGTTTTATTCACCAACTGTAAAGGTTCCAAATTAATATGCTTCAACTTACTATATACTCAGGAAAATGTTTGCAACAATTCAGACTGTCTGATTGTTTTTTTATAGCTCCCAGAACCCTTATATAATCTTTACCATATTGAGTACGTACTTCTATGGCTATTCGGAGGAGGTTTCAACACAAACATAAGGAGAATTGTAGAAGAACCCTAATGCAATCCCAAACAATCTTAATGCTTTTTTTTCGTATATCTCTTACATAGAAGACAAAACTGAGAAATAAAATAATATTAAAAAGACAGCCTACTTTTAGGGCAATCTCGTCTCTCTAAATTTTTCTGATATTCGTGTAATTTTCGTGCTGCAGGGACCGAATTTACTATTCCACTAGTTCTATTTCTACTACTATTTTATACTTCGTTTCTACTACTACTTTTGTATTACTAGTGGCTAATAATTTGTTATTACTTTTCTTCTACTCTTTTACTAATTTTCTACTACTATTTGCTCCTACTTTTTCCACTTTTCTCCAGTACTTTTTTTTTGAAGTAAAACAAGGTTGTGAATTAAAATTTTTTTAAGCAGAATCATAATATATTTAGTTACGTTTTAATAAAAATTAAGTTTCAATGAGGTTAGCCGCTCTTCTATGAATCAATCTAGCATTGTTTAAAATTGTTTAAATTGCTTAAATGACATCATTGGCATTGTAAAAATTGAAGTGAAATCTAAGCCAAGAGCCTACAGATTGCTGGTACTTTTTTGTGTTTTTTTGTCTGGCCTTTTTTCTACTGTGTGAAAATGGCTGTTAAATGTAAAATGAATTGATTTGCAATTAACAACAAAATATATGAAATTAATTCCCAGTTTTCATATGTTTAATTGTTGCAGATGATGTCGCGAGCACCAACAATTGATACACGGCCAATGAGGGGTACAGCATCAGATGAAATCATTGCTGGAAATGATTTTCTCAAGTTGTTTCTTGAACGTGATGACATGCAACGAGATTTGCATAGCAATGAATATCACATGCGAGATGGAAGAGGAGTATATGCTGGAATTAACAGTGCCAGAAATGAAGATGATAGCAATGTTAATAATGCTGAAAACCACAAGGATGCAACAAAGAAGACTACAGCCACAAGTCGAAGCATGAGTGGTGAACATAGCTTAAACTATAATAAAGGAAAAAGAGGTAGGGTCAAACCGGGCAATGGTGAGGATGAAGTTAATAAAGTAGTGAAATTGGTAACATCGGGCAGTAAGATTGTGTTTATTGAAGAGTACGATGATAATGATGCTATAGTCGATGCAGTGGCACGCGAAATCGATTTAAAAAAGGAGAAATCATTGCAAAAACCAAAATCAGAACAGAGTCAACAACGTAAATCAAGTCCCAGCGAAGAAGTTAAAGTGGTCGCTGTCAGTGTGTCATCGTCGAGTAAGCGTGGCAGCAGTCAGCGACGGCCAGCGACACTAATCGATGCAGCAGCAACAAAACGAGTTAATAAATTCTCAGAAATATTGCAGCGTAGCGAACAAGTGCCAGCATCTGAAAGAAATCAACAGCACCGTGAAAGAATTACCTCAACACTTACAGCGGCAAAACCAACGAAAGCAACAACTACAACAACGACGACAGCAACAACCACTTTGCCATCAATGGCAGCATCGAACACAGTTGACTTTATTAATCGCTCCCATAAAAGTGAGTTCTCCATTGAGGAAGCTGAGCCCCTGACAATGTCACAACGTAGCACCAAAACACGCGCCGCTCCATCAGGTGTAGTGGATATATTGGATGAAATTGACTCTGAGAATAGCGCTTCAACCAACATACATAACGTTTTAGCAGCACCGCTAGCTCAAACCGAGCCAATGCGTTCAAGAGCGTATCGCGGTGGCAACAGCAGCGGCAACAGAAAAAATTCAACAAATCATATCATAAATCATATAGTGTCAACATCATCACCTTCTCATGTCAACCCACATGACAACGACCCAGAGCAGTTAGCGACTGCTGTTGGATTAGTAGAAGACAAATTGCTACCATTTCAAACAGTGATCTATCACGACACCAAAGAAAGCCATGGACCACAATCGAGATCAATATCATACAGTTCGATTTCGCAGAATGTTGATGATCTGCACGCTTGGCAACGCACTGGTATACTTGCGGAGGCACAGCGCAATGTCAACGAGAGTCTCAAACCCATATCGCCCACCACACAGCATTCGGATACTGATCCGCACTCGTATATATCAGAGCCAGCAAAATTTTATTCGATGCCTGCAAAAATGTATGGAGTACCTGCAAAATTCTATTCAGAACCTGCCAAAGTTTACTCTGAACCAGCTAAAGTCTATGGACAACCAGAGAAGTTCTATTCAGAGCCTGCGAAAAATTATGGACAACCTTCGAAATTCTATGGTGAACCGTCAAAAGTTTATGGCGAGCCAGCAAAAACATATTGGCCAAATTCACCAGAAACCACGACCACCACAGCAACGACAACGACATCAACATCAACAACCACGCCGAGTACAATATCGCCAACTTCGAAGATAATTGACACATACCCGACCATATATCCTTATTCTCGACGTCCTGCTATTGTGTCACGCATCGCATTTGGTGAAGCACAAACATCCACAAACATTCCTCCTACTCCTACTGCTATACCAACTGCTGCAAAGCCTTCTTCACACAAACAACATCATCACCAGCAACAGCATCAACATCAGCGCCAGCATTCGCCTTATTCACACCACACTAATTCCCAGTCACGTCGTGTCCTCTTCAATTTGGATAAATTACCTTACGATTTATTAAATGCGCCTGAGCAATCGTCGACGCATCTCTTGGATCCAGATTTTACAAACACTCCACCAGCAGCTGTAACTTACTCTTCGCCGAGAGAACGTCAATGTTTAGAGTCAGCTTTTACGTCATCGGCGCAGTCATCTGTATCAACCTCGCAACAGCAACAGCAACAGCAACAGCAACAGCAACAACAACAACGTCAGCATTCGTCATTGTCGAATCAACATTCTAATCAAAATGCCAAAGGATTGCCTAACAGAGGTGAGTTTTTGTACTGCGTTCACGTTTGTGTGTAACTACAAGTATGTATGTATGAGGCTGTTTACACTGACGCAAAATGGAAAGACACAGGTAGAAAAGTAAGGTAGTCTTTTTCTTACTATCTTACTTTTCTGCCGATCTCTCTCGCACAGTCTTTCATGCTTCTGCCAGTGTAAACAGGCTCTATGTCACGAAAGATGTTTGCTGAAATGCGACTAGTTACTTATGTATCTTCTTTGTTGTTACCTGCAAGTTTTTGCTAAAATTTCCTCTTATTTTTTGTTTTGTTTTTTGTTGTTTCGGTTAGACTACAGTGTGAACTTGTAACTAGTTACTTATTTTACCGATTCCTTTTGTACGAAATTAAGCTTTGTTCTACTTCTATGACCTTGCATTTAAAACGAGCTGTATTGGAACGGATACTAAACTGATTGGTCTCAAGCATTTTAAAGAAAGACACAGACTGATTTCATACTTTTCGACTTGATTTACAATTTGATAAACTAAAGAGTCCAAAGTGCCAAGTTATTATAAGTATATTAGGAGCAGCATTTATTCCCAAACGGTTCTCGAACGGTGTCTCTGTTGAAACACAAAAGCCCATATCCCATATTTGTACTAGTAACTTACTTTAGACACAATTACAATATAAGTCACCATTATCGAGTTCATCCTGTACGAAATGTACTTTACAAAGGAAAAAATATGTACTGCAAATTTTTTTATAATGACCTAAGCACTTTTTTTTTAAAATAAATAAATTAATTTTTTTTTTTTATTTTTTGTTTGCCTCAATGCAGATCTAGTCAAATGTGTTTCCAAATATTCCCATTCATCGTTACCGTCTTCCTCACAACAGTCTCGCAGCAGCTCACACCATTACAGTTCGTCCACAACCACCGAAAACAGCATTGAAGATTTATATACGCCGACCCCAGAGCAAAATTACGAAATTGAAGAGTCCGTAAGTGTTATGACAAATGGTCGAGCCCATGGTGTAAAGCACGGCTTCGGCTCAGCGACAGCTACAACACCAGAAACTCCAGCCACAACGAAGCCAACAACACATATTCGCACACAACACTACTATGGTGGCAGATTGGGAGCAGGAGGGAGGGGTGGAGGTGGTGGAGGGGCAGCAGTAGGAGGAAGAGGCAGTGTAGGCGATGGTGGTGTTGCATCGTACAACACCAACGCAAATGCCAATGTTGAAAGTATAAAAGCAGATGCTGATGGCGATGTGAAGGTAGAGGCTGGTAATAGGCCAGAAAACGACCATAACGGCAACTACGACGATGTTGGGGATAGTGGTGACAATCCCAGCAACAATAATAAAAACAAAAACAACAGCAATAACAACGGCGATGGCGATGGCAGTGGTGACGACGATTCCAAAGTCGCCTATGTCGTTGAGGGACGCAATTATCGCAAATACCGCGTTGAGGAGAAGACAGACGATGGCTTCATTGTTGGCGAATACGGCGTGGTCGATCACAATGACGGCAATTTTAGCGGTGTGCGTTACACTGCCGACTCGACCATTAATCCCAGCTTGATTCATAAGGCGTTGTTGACATTTTTGAAATTGAAGTAATAGCGGCGGTGAGAAGCGAAGCGGTGAGAATGTGATGAGCGTCGCGGCTGGAGAAGCGAGTGATGCTGCTCCGGTTCGTGGATTGCAAGCAGAGCAGCAAACAAGTAACAGCTAAAAAAAAAACAATTATTTTTTTTATTGATATTGTTTGTATGATTTTTATTGTATTCCATTAGGCAAGCTGAAAAAAATATGTGATCCAAGTCGTACTGTAGATAGTTTATTTTTATATTTTTAATTATAGCATTATTCATTTTAGCAGAAACTGTAAGTAACATTGTAAGTTTAACAATGATACTTCTACGAGTAAAATATTTCATAGTAGATCGTGAATTTAATTTATTGTAGTTGTTTGTTTTTCTTAATTTAATTTATTATTATTTTCTTTCCCCTGCCGTGTCTCTCCTCTTTTTATCTCGTTCTACATGGAATAGTTTAAGTGATTTATGCAGATGAAAACTACTTGCCATACATTTTTGTTTGTAGCAAAGTACATACACATACTTACATACTGAAAGAAACAAGTCGAATTTGATGTTACAATACTTTTAAATAATGATATGTCGATAGTAACTGAAGTTAAGATTTAAGTTATGTTTTAAGTGAATTCAAGATATGTTTTCAATACAGTTTCTATAACTTCAAATCATAGACACTCGGAATATTCTACGTCAGACTACATAGACTAGAATAAATGAGGACCAATTTAAACTTTTATGTTACCTTAGCCAGCGATAAACTTTCATTTCTTTCTTGGACATAAGGAAGGTAAGACAGTAAGTATAGTTGGGACTAGTTGAAAGTTTAGTTACTACACTTATTCTGAAAAACAAAACCAGCCATGATTCTCTGCGTTGTTTATATTTTGTTTTTGCATACAATACCAAAATAGGTACATGCACATTGATTCCGAGAATCACGGCGCCTTTTACAAAATTCGATTATTACTACTTTAAGTCTTTGAAGTTCGGTGATCGGTTTCATCATTAATTCTTCTCTCACAATCAGTATTTTTCACCGAAATTCGCAATAGCTGCATTTCTTCAATCATAGATTGGATTTGGAATTTGTTTGTAAGTAAAACTAAATCTTCCTCGCAAGCAAGATTATCTTAAAATATGTTTACTAACCTCACAACTAGATGTTGTTGTGCTGGGTAGTTTAGTAGTAGGACTATCTTGTAAACAAGTTCACAACCAAATTATTGACTTGAAAAATGCAGCTAATTAGGGTAAAGTGTGCATTAAAGAAAGAAATAAAAATTTAAATATCTATATTTATTAATAAAATTAAATAAATTTTTGATTATTTTTTATTTTGAATTGAAAAAAAATGCACGTTTCCATATTTATAATACATATATGTACTTACATACAAAAGAGTACATATGCATGTATGGTTTATTTCCTTTTTTCTTTTGCATTTGCATTGTTCCTTTCTAAAAAATAATATCTAGAACAGAAAATATATAAATATTTATTTTAACTCATTAGAACTGCAAGTATGCACAATAAATAATATTATGTTAATACTACTTAGATAATCGTTGAGAAAACGAAATGAAATGAACTACACCTTAATTTATTTTATTTTCCTTACCCTACCATCATAGTCTTTGAATCGTACTTGCATTTTAGTCTAATTGTTTGCATAATATTATGTAAATTTTGTACATATAGATACATACTAGGTACATACATACATACATATAAATTATAACCTATAAATGTATATTTTAAGTCTACCTGTATTCATAATAAAGTCAATGATTTATTTTAAACAAATTAATAAAAGCAAAAATACATAATAATAATAATAAAACGAGAATGGTATGCCACATAGAATAAGCTATTATCTTGTGTTTTAATATTAGCTAATGCAAAAAAGAATTGTGTAGTAGGTAATAAATTATGTTAGTGAAGCTCTCGCATTGAACTATCAACTTTGCACTTTAATTTTCATTTATGCAGATTGGTTGCTTCTTGAGGTGAATACGAATACGAATCTACAAAAATGTTCCTCTCCCTCTATACTGTTTTTTTGTAATCAAAAAGGAATGATGAACTGGAATAAAAAAAAATCTCATCATATTATGCAAGGGTAAGGAAAGGGTTAGAGTGTTGATAAAAAATACTTTTTCATCAGCAACAACTTCATCCGAAATATCAAACTTAGCAACTCTAACCTTAAACTGAGCAAAAAAAAAAAACCAGAATGATGGACTTTCTTTAACTTTTTTCAGCAAAAATGTTCAACAGAACACCCTCTTTCGGTATTGCACCACAGATATTCTCTTGCTACAAAAGTTCGCTTTTTAATACTTTTTAATAAATGGTCGATATTTCGACATGTTGCTGATATTATCTTCTAAAAATTATAGAATCATTTTTTTTAATTCTTTCACCCATCGTCTGAACACTCTCTTAAAGCTTTTATTCGAATCTAAATATTTATGTCTTGTAATAAACTTTCTCACTGACCAGAACTTTTCTGATTTTAATTGTAACGTAAACGAACGAGTTAAAATTTCGTGTAGCTTACAAAACCATGTGTATACAAAAATAATTATAAGGATATTACATATGATATAAACATCGCTCGTTCGGCCATGGCATCTCTGTGCTAAAAATACAACTAATGAAAATTCTATAAATATTAAAATTTCTTCTACCTTTTCCTTGAAAGTTTGCTAACAACATTGAAAGGTGACTTTATTTATTGACGTATTCAAATTGTAACGACGTAAATCGAAAAACACCAGATTTTAAGATAAGAAGTTCACCCTTACCGAAATTTTTCGATATCCGTAAATCGAAATGAAGTAACCTGTAACGAGTGTAGCAATATTCATATATAAAAACAAGGAATTGTGTTGGGGTCTAGTTAGACTTCAAGTGTGGTGATTGTTAACACCGAAACGTGTCAGTTCGAGTGATAATAATTTTAAACTTATTTGTCTCCACGAGAAATAATTCATTGCATGTGATACACGGTAAGAAATAAATATTAAGTGGATACTGCTACTGCTTATGGTAGATGGCAGGAAATTTATTGCTGACTAGGCAACCGTTCTCCACTCGGGGGACATTGTCTTAGTAGTAGCTAGTATGTAAGTAGTTCAATCTCAGGGTGAAGTCATATCTTTATGAGTGTCCAAATAATGAAAAACATAAACATTGTCCTTTAAAGATTTCATTAATCCCATACAAATTTTATATGGGAAGTACCATAGGCATTGTTAATGCTCAATGATGATAATTTTCTCAACAGTTATTATTGAAGCTGTTGTAACTAAGTGCTCCGAATTTAATATATTTTTAGACAATAAGTTTTTGTCTCGCGACATGCCAGAAAATATATACCAACAAATAAATAAAAAAAACCTTTTCTGGCCTAAAATACTTGCGGCTTTTCCAGGTAACATTTTCCAATTAGCAGTTGTTCTAATTTCATGTGACAACCAAAAAAAAGAAAGGTTGATAATAATATATTTTTATTTGAAACTAATAACTTTTATTTTAAAATTTATTGATACTTATGTATTTTTTGTAAATAAATTTTTTCTTGCTGGTCATTCTACGAACCACTCGCTTTCCAAAATACAGTCTAATATCAACAACGAACTGAACAATCAACATGAAACCACTGTGGTAGTCTTGGATCTAAGGGCTGCCTTTGATACGATCTAGTATCATATGCTCATCCACAAAATGAGATTTTAAAATTGTCTCTTGCATTTAATTAAAATTATAAAATCTATGGTTAACTGCAGATCTTTTGCCGTTCAACTTGAGGGTAATTGATAAGATGTTTTAAATATGAATGCTTGAGTTTCTCAGGGCTCAACACTTAGTCCAATATTATTCATTTTATATGTTCACGATATACCATTGCACAATGAGATAAAAATCACTCAATTCGCAGGTGGTACCACCATACATGTGGTCCTCAATGGCCCTCCCCTTGCTCAAAATCGTCTTAATATTTACATTTTCGGTTAATTTATCAAACTATTTCAAACAATGGAAATTTGTATTAAATAAAAAGAAAACAGAAATGTTGCATGTAACGGGTTTTGGTTGTGATACAAACTCTAGTCTGGGAAGACGAACAAGAAATATGAAGTATAATATAATTTATTTCCAAACAAAAATTATATGAAATAAAATGGAATGAAATCGCAAGCCAAAAACAGATTTACCATTCATATCAAAGGCCAATAGAGAAAAATTTCATTTAATCCGTATACTTAAGTTTTTTAAAATTAATACTCGAATTAAGAAAACAATGTACAAATTTTATATTCCACTGATTCTCATATATGCCTCGCCAGGCTAGCAGTCATCATATGGATTTTCAAATCTTCAATAACTCCTCATGCAGAGGATCGATCGTTTAAGTGCACCTTCGCATATTACCATAACATTTACCACCAATGTATTAGCTTTAATTTACCTAAGTTTGAATCTAGATCCAATGGTATTAATACCTACAGTGATACGCCTCATCTATTGGACCAGCAGAATACAGGGAATTTGATTATTAATAATGGAATGTATATTTTTCTTCTATTATTTAGTGTTTATAAGAAAATACTACCTTAAGAAAAAAAAAATTTCAAATTTCCCTACTATCGGTCTTGTAATACTATTCGTTTGTGATTGAACATGAAAGAATCAAGTATATCCTCCCAATTTCCTGCTTAACCACAGTCACAGTCAATTCCCAAATGTAAATAGCCTCTTTCTCCTTCGCAATTTTTCCTCGCACATTGTTATGTCCATAAATTACAAAAAATATATGTACTAGATCAAGCAGATCAAAATCGTAAAAGTGTATAAGTGAAAAGTGATTTTAAGTAATAACAAGTCAACGCATCAACATCATTAAAAATTAATTGATATCAACAAGTAAAATCACAAGAAGCTAGCAAACCGTATCTATTACACTCAACCAAAAGGCGGAAATTAAATCTGTCATCTGTGCAGGAAACACTTGTTCTGAATGATGCAGTAACTCGTCATATGTTGCTGAAGAATTGATGATTGCATTCCAGACAATGCGGTCGGCAAATTTACTGTTACCGTTGTTTTTGTTGTTGCTATTTAAGCAACAGGCAGGTAGTCATTTAAAAGTCGGCCTAAACTGACATAGTCATACTCGTTTTCGGTGTGTCTTGACAGCAATCTAGCAATAAAATGTAATCTTTATGGCTTAATGCCGAGCAAGAGACTAAGGCTTCTATCTATGCATTTATCCATTGCTCTACTGGTAGAACGATCGATCGATCGAACGATGGATCGATCAGCTTAATACTTTTTGGCATTTTATATGTTTTAGCACTGCTGTGAGCCAATTAAGAAGAAAACAAAAGTATATAACTACGACTTAAACATACATAAATAACGTCACTAGTACCAGCATACTAACTGATCTGCCTCCTCTCTCTTTATAAAACGAGATCATTTCAAAGAGAAGCGCACAAAGAAAAGATGAAATAATCAGTAGAACAACCAGAACCAGAGCAGATCAGTGGAGATGAAGTTGAAATTGAAGATGGAAACGAAGAATCCAATAATGCGAAGGTCGCTGAACGTCCTTGCATGCTGCCGGCTTTTGTATTTGGCGTCGTGGTGTCGTCATTTCAGAGTCTTTCTGTTCAGTTTTATTCTTCTTACCGTTTTAATATTGTTTTTGTTTTGCATCCAATGCTATTAAAATTTTATGAAAAGTTCAAGAATAACAAAATTTTCCGCTGACCGTTAAATAAAGAAGACGAAAAAATGTGGCAAAAGTTAGGAATGCTAATTTTAGATTAATATGGTGACTGGTGGATATGACATTATTACACATACATACTTGTAGGTATATAAGTATGTACATAATATACATACGTATTACACAGTGCGACAAGATTTTCGGTATTGAATGAATGATGGCTTGTTAAAAATCTTGAATCAAAATAGAAAACTAATTTCTGGAATTTTCACAGAATTCCAAACTTTATTACTTTGACTGCTTTTGCTTTTTCATGCAGATCTTTGGTGTCTCATAAGAACTAGGCAAAAAAGCTTTCGGCATTCATTTGTAATATACCTACAAAAATGGAAAACCAGTTGGGCGAAATTATCAAGAAATTTTATATTTTTTAACTTTAGAAATACATTTTCTTTTATTTACTCAAACTAATACAAATATTAAGAAAGATCTTTAGTTGGGGTTATCTACTTGTAAAAATAATACAAACCCAATTTTACCATAAATCTAAATCATGTTTAATCATGTCTCTGCCGATAAGGATAAATACATAAATACTGTTACAACATTGAACACACCCATTCCAATAGTAGAATTGAGCATACCCTTTTGTTACATGATTTATGAAGGCTAACCTCTATAACAGGAATTCAAAATTGTGTCAGCTTTCACCATGGTGTGGTCAGATAATGAGAACCGTATAGCACTTTTGTTATAGCACTTTTTAAGAGTGAAATGAAAAAGGGCGATATTTTCAAAACGCTGCGCCCACTCGGGATTAGTCACATGTTCGTCTACTGGTGCATAAAACTGTTTGAGGAGACTGGAGATATCAAAGACCGCCACCGGTCGGGCCGTCCACGTACAGTTCGCACGCCGCAAGTCGTCAAAGCCGTCAAATCAATGATTCAGAATTCAGCAAAATAAGGTCCGAAAACAGAAAATCATGGCACGTGAGATGAATATCACGCAAAAGTCCATGAGTCGAATTATTAAAAAAAACTTAAGACTTGGTGCCTTCAAACGTCGCACGTCCAAACGTCTTTTGGTGAAGCACGCTGATAACTTGCACAGAAAATTTTGTTTACGGATGAAAAAATTTGTACCGTGCAGGAAAAATGTAACAAGCGTGTATGCACGGCCATCTAAGCATGTGAACTGATACCATGGGTCGAAAAAGGTCATCAACCAGCTTCAGTCATGGTTTGGTGGGGTGTCTCTTACGACGGGTCACTGACGTGCATTTCTACAAGCAAGGGGTCAAAACTTCGGCCAAACTTTATTAAGAAACCGTTTTAGAAGCTGTTGTGAAGCCACTAAACCATTTCCTGTTCCAAAACCAGCCGTGGACTTTCCAGCAGGATTCTGCGCCATCCCATAAGGCTAAGACGACCCAGACATGGCCTTAAAATAAGCTTTCAATTGCTCTGAAGAATGGTCGTCTGGCAGCCCTGATCTGAACCCACTGGATAGCAAATTATGGACAGTTTTAGAGGACATGGTTTGCCACAAAAGATACCCCAACATTGATTCTCTGAAGACTGCTTTGATTCGTGCTATCAGCACTTTTCCACTGCACGAGGAGCGTGCAGCTATTGATGATTGGCCAGTGCGACTTAAAGCGTGCGTGAAGGCCAAAGGCGGCCATTTCGAATAAGTAATTGCTTTTTGTATACAATATATATCAATAATTATATTAGTTGATACAATGACGCTGTCGCAAACATTGTCTTCGTATTTTAACTATCAAAAAAGCAATCAAAAAACAAACTATTTTGTTATACAAAATTCTTCCAAATTGAAAGTAATACGGTATCTTAGAAGAGCGCAAGTGAATAAAGCTTATCATATTATAGAAGAAATTAACTATACTATCTTAACATAAAAATACTTACACAAAAAATGCAAAAACTCCTGATATAATAAAAATTTCAGATTCCGTTGTACTTTTGTTGTTCTTTTATGGTAAGAGCTGTTTAAATTTTTTCTGTTTTCTTACTTACAGTTGGTTGGCCGACTGTTGCTTAACTTAAGCTTTCCTGTGCCTTAAGTGATGCAATTAAAGCGTGAAACCTTATCGAAAAAAACAAGCCGTGCAAACATTTTAAATCAATTTAAAACAAGAAAAATGAAAAAAATATAAACAAGCAAGAAGTAAGAAGAATAGGAAAGTCAGAAAAAAAGCAGAAAATTCAACGTACCGTACGACAAGATAAGATCAACTTGAGCCAGATAGTGTTGGAATGTGAAACTGATTTATGAAACTTCCACTTTGAGATACAAAGAATATGTACTTACCTACACTAGGCCGGAGAACTCGGACGCACAGCTTTAAATTGGGTGTAGGGAAGAGTGTCAAACATGTTCGATTTCAACAATGGTGACAGCTTGAAGAGGTTCGCATCTTTTGTTTTCCTTGTTTTATTGTGAGCAGTTACTTTAGGACAGCTGGAACAATTAATAATTGTAGGTGAGTTTTATATGCCCATACGAGTATACAGGCAGGCGGTACCTACACACCAACAGCTTCGACCTGTATAGATATGAGGTATGAGGGAGTTTTAAATTAGAGTCGAGTAAGCCACGTTATTTTTGGATTTTGCGATTGTAATGTTCTGGGGAACATTTTTGAAATCCATTGATCTATAATTTAATATTTTTTACTCACATTGCCTCTCAATTGCAAAATGATTTTAATCTTCAATATAAGAACAGGTTCATTCATATGGGAAAAGCTCGGTAGTTCGAAAATCAAAAGTACCTGTACAAAACAATAAATCTTTGTCATATCTTAAAAGCATTAAAACTCAGATCAAATAATAACCAAAAGAAAAATGCAGTCATAAAAATTCTTTAAATTTTTTTTCGTTAACTTACTACGTTAAAAATTGTGCTTCCTTCTTTATGCACTTGTGCTTGCACTAAGGACAATGGCATAACACTTCGCTAAGTAGCCTGAAAATTGTTGCTTTTTTTAGCGTTTCACACATTCATTTTTATATTAATAATGAAAATAAAATAAAAATAATAAATACTCGTACAAAAATTAATGTTGAAAATAAATTTAGCTTCTTTAGTATTTTGAACTTAATTCCTGACTAATTGCTTGAGAATACTTCTTCCTTAATAAAGTTATATTCTGCTTCGTGTTTGAGATGCTGTTACCTAAATTATGGCGGCTCATCCTTTTCTGCGACTATGATTGATGCGTTTTGTGTGCGTATCGCATAAGTGCATCACAATTTAATTAAGTATGCAGTGCAGGACAGGGAAAACATATTTTATTTTAAATGGAAATTTTTACAAATTTGGAACGATCAATTTTGTTTTCATACATTGTTGATTTATTACTAACTTTTCTCGGTACATTGTGAAACTGTTTATTTAACACGGGAACGTGAAATACATAATTTCTACATGAGCATGCGTGAGCATGATATAGTTTCTACGTGAATATGCGTGAGCATGAGTTAACATTTTCTTTGAAAAGATTATTTTGGTAGGTGCAAATGGAAACCTGTGTTTGCACATTAGTAACATACATATACATAAATATTGTTACTATTATCTAGTTTCTACTGTTTACTTAAGTATTCTCCACAAATATAAGGTTCGATTACTCGATTATGTATAAAAGCAAATTATTGCAACTTTATTAAATTCACCACTCAACAAAACTTAAAATTAATTTACAAGCATCTTAAACATTCTGTGTTTACACTTAAACTAAGGTGAATTGTGACTCAATATATTTCGCTGCTGCAATCGTATGTGTAGCACAGATGTCGTCGCTGTCACGAAGATTCCAGAGCTCTTTGCAGTTTGCAGATGATGCTATGTTTTATGTCTTCAGTTACTATAGCCGCAAACAATTATCATGAACACGAACCTCAAAGCTTTTTCATAGTTTCTATTCCAATACATTTCGAAGTCGTAGATGGAATAGATGTGTAATAACTAGATATGAGTGCATAAAACTGCAGATCAATACACATGCACATGCACACAAATTTTGCATTCATATTTACCTACTATAGCATATGCACAAAGTAATTATGTACGGAATAAATAAGGAATTACATCACATATCAATAAATAACAATAAAGATTTTTCAAATATTTTAAGGAATGCTTACTATCATTTGTTACCTTTTATTCGGCAAAAAGTGGTAAAAACCATTTTTCACATACAATAGAGATTTTCGCAAAACGATTAATTTTAACTTTTTTTTGAGGCGCCTTTGGGAAAAATTATTTCAAAGAACCTCCTAACAATATGCAATAAGTTTCCATATCGAATGGATTACTTGAACAGCGACATCTGCTTTTGAGTAGGGGTATTAAATGTGTAATGTCAAGCGATCATTGAATGTTATAAGAGTATCGTTCCATTTGATGTAGATGTTGTGTTTGACAGTGCATTACGTGCTGCATATGATGGTGTGATCATAAGTGATATGAACCTATAGGGTAGGTCGAAATAAGCAAAAATTCGTAAGGGTGCAATCAATCGCTTACGAAATATAAAGCGTTAACGATTTTTGTGTCTTGTTTCTTATTTAAAATATTAAAGATTGGCAATGTAAACAAAATGATTGTTTTTAAAATTTTAATATAAAAAAATTATTTTTAATATAAAGCTAATTTAAAGGATATTAAATAATTTTTCTGTATCTTATTTCATTTTAAAGTTCTCCGCCTCTAAAAAACACGCAACATTTAGAAGATATTTAATATGGTAAGTAAAAAAAACCTACTCAAGCTGCCTAAAAAAAAATAAAAGATAAAGATAAATAAATAAAAGTATAAGAGTTTAAGATTCAGCTGATGAAAATGTTAAGTATATTGCAACAAAAAATAAGGCGTAACTTTCGGAAAAATACGGACATATCAAAAAGGAAATAAATAAAACCAAAATGTCTAACATTACATAAAAAACCTGCTGAGGAAATACTAGGTAGCCAAATAAGGTGTGAGAATGCTAACATAAATATTGGATTGCATTCATATCTCACGAACAAATCAGACAATCCAGGATAAGGAAATCTAAAGAAAACAAGTATTATGAGAAAACGAAAAAGCGAATCAAACTAAGACCACGCTAAACAGAACTCAACAGAACAGAGCACAGGCTAGACAGAAATACTTATTAGCAAAAAAAAAAAAAGCCATTGTACTTAAGAACAAAAAGGCACACAAAAGTCTTTAAGTTATATTGCCCGTCAGATTCTCTGACAAATGGACGCAAAAACAAGTTTCATTTAATTCCTTTTATTTGAAAAGGTACAAACATGCAAAGGTGAAGTTCTTAAGGGGAGCCAGTGGTAGTAGGGGTGTATACAGAGATTTATATGACAACACGAGATTTTTTGGTATGCTCTTTTAGAGTTTGTCTAAACCAATAAGCTGAAAATAATTTTATAAATACTTACATATGAATTTGCACGTGCGGCTATTAAACGCAGCGAAACTACCAAATCAAATTAAGAAGCAGCGACTTCAACTACATAATTGTTTCCCTTATTGTTCAGATCATTTTCCAACAATAACGAACTAACATACACAACGAGGTGTTTATTGATGTGTGTCTGTTCTTTTGTTGTCACAGAAGTAGACAGACAGGGAATATAAAACTTAAGATAATCTTCTGTCTTGGAATTTGAGGATTTGCATGTGCATTGCACGAACAATAATATTGTAATAAATTTCAAGCATGAAAAGATTGGAAAACCCCAATACATACCATATTTATCTTGGAATGCACATTTAAAATACTGACAACGCTTATTTTCTAACAAGCTGTGCGTTTCTTTAACTGCATGCTGTGGCACATATATATACATACGAGTATATATGTATGTATATTAGATGCTAATACCTGTAATGGGAAAATAAATATTTTGTAAATAAATTGCTACATAGTATTGTACAGGCGTATTTATTTTTACACTTATACACAATTAGCTATAAATTTGGGGCGACATTTATTCCTATTTAGCTTTTCGATGTGGCAAAGGCAATGGCAAAGTGAAATTTACCAAGAAAAAGTTCCATCTCTAAACGTCAAATAGGTAAATAGAAAAAATGCAATGAATTGAAATTTTAAATTATTCAAAGAAAACTAATTACAGAATGTAAATTTTTCTAACTAACGGGTGTTTTTTTAGAAGTGTGGTTTTCAAGATGAAATAAAACGCATATAATTTAATGTTATGGCCAAGAATTTAGGTTTATTATAAAGATAAGGATTTGCCATTATGTTTTAAAAACGATTTCGGGCAAGTGGCTGCCGCGCCGCGACTGTTTCGAATAAATTCCAACCGAGAGGGCCAATTTTCGACCACTTTTTGCAGCAATTGGGGTCGTATTTCAGTAATAACGCGCCGAATATTCTCTTCCAAGGCGTCAATCGTCTCGGATCTGCGTAGACAAGCGATTTCACATTACCCTACAAAAAATAGTCCAGCGGTGTTAAATCGCACGATCTTGGAGGCCACGCCACAGGCCCACGACGCGAGATAATGCGCTCACCAAAAGTTTCCTTCAATAAATTGATTATTTCGTTGGCTGTATGGCATGTAGCACCTTGTAGCGTCTTGTTGGAACCAAAGGTCGTCCACATCAACGTCCTCCAATTCATGCACGAAAAAGTCATTAATCATGGCTCTATAGCGTTCCCCATTAACTGTAACATTATGACCGGCTTCATCTTTGAATATATATGGACCAATGATTTCCTCTGGCCATAAAGCACACCAAACAGTGACTTTTTGAGGATGCAACGGCGTCTCAACAATGGCTTGTGGATTATGATCACTCCAAATGCGACAATTTTGCTTATTAACGTACCCATTCAACCCAAAGTGAGCTTCATCGCTGAACAAAATTTTCTTGTGAAAATCGGGATCGCTGGCCATCTCGTTTTGGTAATAAATTTGTACGATTTGCAAACGTTGTTCAGGAGCAAGTCTATTCATTATGAAATGGCAAACCAAACTGAGCATAAATCAAGTGACAGCTGTCAAAAAGACCAACTCAGAAAAAAGTATTGCCAGAATGAAAACCACACTTCTAAAAAAAAAAACACCCTTTAGCATGCGAAAAAATGGACCAATGTGGTGACGTTGTAGCTGCAATTGAGCCCGAAATAAAAAGTTACACTACTATGGTAATATATATTAAAAATATAGTAAATACAAATTTTTCAATAGTGATGGAAAATTTTAAATATCTCATACCTAATCCTGAATGCGTGTTTTTTTGGTCACGCATTGCTAATTTTGTATACGCCTAATGTTTATATTTTCGTTTGTTTGGAGTTGGAGTACATATCTGTATAAATACATACATAATGGATCCAGAGATTGTGGCAATGGGGTTGTAATTTCTTGCCCCATTTAAATTAATTTTCTGAAAGTTTTGCTTACGTTTTAGGGCTGACTTAGGAGGTGGAACGTGAATATCGTCTGATATAGAATAAAATGTATTATCAGTTTGAAGAAGTAATGGGGGCTTAAACCCAAAACATCCCCCTTTTATACGTCCTCTCGGCAATTCAATGAATCGCTAAAAGAACATTTTTTATTTGATCTTTTAGCTTATTGCATTTACGCCCTTTTTCCTGTCTCTCTCTCTCAGCTTCTCTGCTCTGATTCATTTTGCGTAATTGCGCACTTTTTACCGCCTCGTATTGTGTAATAGTTCGTTTCCTGGGATCCATTTTCAGTCATTCTAAAATACAAACATACATACATACATACATACATACATACATTAAATAATAATTCGGTTCATTTTGACACCACAATTTTTTAGTTGTTTCCTGTTTTGTTGTATTGTCGGTAGCCTAGTCTTTCTTAAAAAAATGATATTTGTGCTTTTTGTGATTTCTGAGAGTCGTTGCTATTGTAGTAGATGTTTTCGTTTTTATGTTTTTTGTACGAGCACCGGAAATTAATGAAACGGTCTTCGAAATCCTGCTTTTGGAAGTACCCTCGAGTTTTTGAATATTTATGTAAGAACATTTGCATGAAAGCGAATTTTTAATAACATGAAGGAACAAAGTATTTGGAAATTGACATGCTGTTACTATTTATTTATTTACTTTAAATTGATGTTTGATTTTAGCGGAAATGACAGTAACAATTTTAAGCAGTGAAATGAAGAATTGTTGAATATCAATGAAATAAAGTATTTCAGATCGATGTAGAAATTTTTTTCCACTATTGAAGACCAATTCATAAATATTTTTAACGGAAAAGGTGATTTCCATTATGGATTTTGAAGTTACTTAAGTACTTTGGATTATGCTATCCAATACTAGCGGTGTTTTATTCGCCATGTGCGAATAAAACGATCAAGTTGTCAAATTTCTTCTTAATTTTATTTGTCTGCTGCGTTGTTTACGACTGGAGGCGAAGAGCTTACAAAATGCATGCATGAACTTCTATGCAGAATATGGTCGGATGAAAGCATGCTAAGTTATTGCCCAATCCATAAGAAAGGTGATTCCACGATCTGCACCAACTACCGTGTGATAAGCCTTCTTAATATTGCATATAAGGTTCTATCGAGCGTACTGTGCGAAAGACTGAAGCCCATTGTCAACAAACAAGCCCAAACAACAAACTTATCATTGTGGCTTCAGGCCTGGCAAATCCACCATCGACCAGATATTCACACTATGCCAAATCCTGGAAAAGACCCGAGAAAAACAGATCGACACCCACCATCTATTTGTCGATTATAAAGCCGCCTTCGATAGCACGATTAGGGATCACTTGTACGCCGCAATGTCTGATTTTGGTATCCCTGCAAAGCTCATTCGTCTTTGCAAAATAACACTGACCAACACCACCAGCGCAGTGAAAATTGGGACAGACCTCTCCGTACCATTTGATACCAAAAGAGGTTTCTCGACATCTCTGGCACTATCTTCTACAAGAGTGTCATGCTGCTAGCATACGCTGATGTAATTGACATCATTGAAACCAACTCGCGAGCAGTCAGTGTAGCATTCTTCAATCTGGAAAGAGAGTCTCGTCGAGTGGGTCTAGTGGTGGACGAGGATAAAACGAAATACCTGGTAAGAGCAAACAAAGAGTCACCGCGTCTCAAACGAAATGTTTCTGTTGACAATTATACTTTTGAAGTCGTGAAGGATTTCGTTGACCTAGGATCCAGCATTAATACCAAAAATAATCTCTGCCTTGAGATCAAGCGGAGATTAACTCTTGCGGAAAGGTGTTGCTACGGGCTCAGTAGGCAATTGAGAAGCAGAGCCCTCTCTCGACCAACGAAAATAATGATCTATAAGTCCTCATCTTTCCCGTCCTAATATATAGCGCCGAGATGTGGACATTGACCATCATTGATGAGACGACGTATATCAAATAAGATGGAACGTTGAGCTGTATGATCTGTACGCCGCCATTGACATAGTCAAGCGTATAAAAATCCAGCGGATTCGCTGGCTGGGAAATGTTGAGCGAATGGTAGAAAAGGCTCCAAGGGCAGCTGACATGATTAATCAACTGACGTCAACTATATGCATGTATTTCCGTACCGTACATGCATAAGAAGCTTACTACTTTAGTAGGAGTGATCGCTCAACGATTGGCCAAAAATTTCTCCAATTCTACAGCTTTTGAAGTGTTTCAAACAAAAACTACATATAATATTTCAAGGACGAAATGAATATTGAAATAAGTGGTTGAAACACCATACCATTTACTTCTGCAAATATCCATTTATACTATATTGCCACTTTTAAGTGCCTTCCCCGCTTATGTATGTACAAATGCATGACATCCTCAGCTGGGGTACTTAATCGGAGTTAACTGTGATCCAAAAGATAGTTTTCGAAATCTATTCCGTAAATAAACATTTAAAGTCAAAAAGTTAATTCATAAAAAATGTTTTCTTTAAAAGTGCAAATCATTCCGTACGCATTACAATTAGTTAATACTTCCGGCCAATTTAGAAGAGACGAAACACATAGTACCAACAACAACTGAATGAGAAAATGGAGCATGACCAAGCAATTGAATGCAATTAAGCAGAAAAATATTAAACACTCAACACTACTTAATCGGCAAGTGTCAATCGAAACATGTTGCTGTCAACTCTTTAACACACACACAGACACAGTCACTTATAATGAACAATTATAAAGGTAGGCATGTCCTTTTTGTGAATGTCGTGTGCGTTCCAGCTAAAAATATGCATGCACCAACTTTTCATTTTTATATTTTTCCTGCAAAACCAGCATCAAAATCTTTACAAGAAGAAATTAAAAGAATAAATGTAGAAGTAGAAAAACAGAAATATGTACATATGTATTTTAAAAGAAGCAAAGTATGGAAGAACTGAACCAACCCTTGTCGTTTATTTGTAGCACTCAAGTGGCTCAAGTTTTAAAATGAGACCTGTCGTTAAGATTTTTGTGCCTTTATGCTTTTGCAGAATTGTCGAATAGTTATTGAATATGAATCGTCTGAATATATTGTACACAACTACACGAGTGCCGTTTTCGTTTTTTATTGTGTTTTGTAATATCAAAAGTTGAAAAGGACATTCGATCAGTCTTTCGCATTCTCTTTATACCGTACATATGATTCCTTATTTTCATTTGAATTATTTTTGTGCTGCAGCAGAATTCTTTTGTTGTCAAAATGTATGTTGATCACTTTTATACAATATTCGCTGAGATTACATGTTGATCTCGAATATCAGATATTGTTTCTTCCCCCTGCTGTAGCAGCATCATCTTCACCATAATCGTTCTGAAATTCTAAAACGTGCTTCCCACGAAGTAGTTATCTGATATGCGTTGAAATCAAAATGCCGTCATTTGGTTAACTGAAGTTAGCACCAAGGAGGTTTTATGAATAAGTATGGACTTGTTATGAAGAAGACGATTGCTGTATATGGTAGACATGACTAGAGATTTGTGTACTTACATACATATATGGTATACTATGTAGGTACATTAAGGTGCCTCACAGAAAATAGTTATTGTTGTATTTTCGGTTATTATTTCGGCTCTGGCGATTACCGTTTGTGAGCTCTGTGGCGTAACTAGGCAGGGAGTCACTCGAAAGGGCCGGTAGTAGTGGTGCACCTAAACCTCTTAAACCTTGTAAATTTTATGAACGCGTAAACAAAATGTCACAGTTGATACAAATTTTGAGAAGGTTTACACACTTATAATCAGATTGGGATGAACTTAATGTAAAAGTTAATCGATAATCAAAAATTTACCGACGTTAATTACCGATTAACGGATTAACGTTTTTCTGCCCAGCTCTGCTTTTATGAGCTTATACTTATGAGCCATTCACGAGAATTACATGTGTCCGCTGAATAAACTTTTTTCTTTACTTTAATAGCAGCAAATTTTGAAAAAACTTTGTCGAAAACAATTCTAATTGCAATTTAAGTTTCATAATTTAAAAAAAGTATTCATATATCAGCATCTCCGATAAAGCTTAAAAACAAAGCGAAACTTTCAAATAAAAGTTATATTTTTATTTGCATCGAAATATATTTCATTAAAAAGCGTAAAAGTATTATTAAAATTAAAAGTAAAAATTAATCAAAAATACAATACAAATAGTATATACAAAATTTGAAGCATTTGTAGAGCACTCCACTCATTGGTATGTTGAGTTACGGTTTTGATACAGTTTAGATACTAAAGAGCTTTGGGATTTCCATCGGTAGCCCATTTACTTACTTCGACTTCATCGTAAAACGTGGTTAATTTCTTTGCGGCTACCTTAAATTTTGTACCATTGAGCCAAATTAATGTTTTGACGAAATTTGCTTGCAATTTCATTTGTCCTCGGTGGTGCTTGAGGAGATAATCAACGGCTGTTGCAGCAATACATAAGCATAACAAACAGCAAGCTAAATAAAAAGCGACACAAACTGTTCTTCTTTTTCTATATCTGTCAATTATTGACGCTTAGGAAAACAGCAGGAAACAGCTTTGTCAGGACTGCAAGCACGTAATCTTTTTAACTGCTCTTTTTGGTTTTTTCTCAATAGTTTTACTATTTTGGTTTCTAACACCAAATAAACTTTAAAACCATAGAACTTATTTTTAGAGTGTCAACCTGTTCTAAGCTTTTATATTTCTTACTTAATTAATCTCTGTGTGCCACCCGGGGCTCAGTTCGCATCAGGTCTTCTTTAGTTACGCCACTGTTGTTCGAAAAAATGTTAAACTGTATTTTATACGGTAAAATTAAAAAAAAACAATAGCATGACTAAAATGGCAACAAAAACTGATGATCTCGAGTCTGTTTCGTAAAAGTACTTAAAAGAAAAATTTCTCGTAAAAAGAACATTTTCTTGTAAAAAGACGATTTTTGGCGCTTTTTTTTCAAAACGATCAAGCTCACGGACAGTTATCACTAAAATATTTTGGCAACCATCACAGTAACCTAAATTATGTTAGTTTTAAAATGAGGACATGTTCCTCCTAATGTTGGAGAGATAATTTTTTTCCATTAGTATAATTTTTCCATTCAAGTAATTGCCAGTTCAAATACAATATGAAAAATTTTTTCGAGTTATGCAAGGTGTTTTGTTTTTGGGGCCAAAAATATTTTGAAAATCATTTTTTGCACATCATTCAGATGTAGATATAGAATTTTTAGTAGTTACACCTAAAAACACAACACACTTTTATCTCAGCGGTGTTCCCCCACACATGCACAGATTATCAGCTCAACTCTTTTTCTATGAAAATGAGCTTGATATATGTGAAGTCTAAAATTCTCTCGTGTATGCGTGTTATGGAGTGGCCACCACTTATGTAAACATGTAATAAAACACGCAATCCTATTAGTTGGCTCAATCTATCCAATTTTCATGGGATACGTAGGTAGCTGGACAAATGGACAAACTTCCAGTGCACAGCTCGATCGCATGTATTCTATTGGATTAAGTTGTTTCGGTTTAGTTTCTTCGGCATAGAACCTTTGCTGCTTATGATTTCTTTTTCAAAACCGGATATAGGACGACTGTATTTCGGCCATTTTCTTCTTCTTCTTCTACTTTGTCCCTTTCGCTCGCTTTCTCTGGTTATTTTAGCAACGAAACTATTGAGCTTTAAAAGAGCAATGTGGCAGTCAATGGAGGGTACAAGCCACATAATTTTTTATTGCAGAATAACATGAATAACATACATATTGAATAACGTATTTGACTCCAGAATAAAATATGCAGTCTTTTTTTGGAGTCACCAATATGTAATTCATTTAGAAAAGTGTCTTTTGAAGTCAGGTAAATGCAATCTTTTTTTGAAGTCATGGGAATAAAAATCTTATGACTTTAAAATATGACTGTTTTGCAGTAGGTTTGGCATGGCTTAAACTGGGTAAAGCTCCTTAACGCTCGGAGCGACTTTTACCTAAAAAAAAGCCTTGTGGTTTAATCCGGTTTAAACGTTTAAGCGTTTTTGTCAACTGAATCAACAAAACTAAAAAAAACCAGCTTTTTGCCAACCATGCTTGGAGTCACTTGAATACACTTGAAGTCACATTGGAAAACTGAAGTCAATTGGAGTCACTTGGAGTTAATTGAGGTTATGAAGTCAAGTGAAGTCATTTGGAGTCAAAGTTTTAATATATGTACTTGCATGTATTATTGTATTTCCACTCTTTAAGAAATAAATACAAGAGTATTAAAGTTAACTTCACATTCCAATTGACTTCAAGTGTTTCCAATTGTGAGAAATGAGTTACGAGCGGTCATCGTATGAATAATCATCGATATTTTTGCTTCGAACAGGTCGGCAACTATAATAATCTTTCCCAATAATAATCTCTATGCATAAAAAGGATGTTTTTGCTTGATTTGAGGGCCAAGGACTCCTTCGAATGAACAATGAAATTTAAAGAACTGATCCTTGCAAATTCCACAAAAATTAGGAAAATCAAAACTTCAGTTGCAACATTTCCTTTTTTTTCGCGATAAATTGGTCGATCGGATGAAATGTGCATGATTTTATGAAGAAACAATTCGCTTTTCATGAGGTTATGATGATTACGTAGGGTAATCAGTACTGTCCGCCAAGAGCAAGGGGAAAAATCCCGTATCTATGCTGATCTTACTTCTGTTATCTACATAAGTAAATATTTATATCGACTTGTAAGATAGCATATTAATGTAAATAAAAAGTGTAAATCTCTGAATTTAGCTTAGGATGCTTATGCATGGAGGAATTGAATTGTGGAAGGCAATGACATTATTACAACAACAAGGACAACATAACAATAAACGCACAAGGTTTGTTGTTGCAAAGAAAAATAAAATAATTAATCAGAATGTCAAAATCGGCCAAGCCAAAAAAAAAAAAAAAAAACCAAACCATGATTGCGCATGAAAGCAAAGAAAGATAGAATTGTTGCTAACGGTATATTTTATAATACTGCCATGTTGTTAAGCTTTGTACTGTCACAGTTCGGAGTTAGCATAAGCTTGAGGAATAAGTATGGTATAAGTCGTCAAGCATTCCATGTTTTCGTGTTTGTCTCGTTTTGCATATTATTTAAAGTACAAAGTGACAAGTAAAATAAATAAATATTTTACGCTTAATTCTTGGTAAGATTTAGAACTATTTAGCTTGTAAATGTATGGTATTGTACTTATTGACTAATTTCAAACCCGGTTTACAGTGTATCTTTAAAGTTAACTTAATTCAATAAGATTTCAATTATTTAAAAAATTTTTTAGAAACATGGTTTCATGGTGCAGGATTTATATTCCGTTATGCTTTAAAGCCTTTTCAAAAACTTTTCGCTGTTCCTGAATCTTCTAAGTTGCTTTTAGCCCCTACTGGATGATTAAGTCCAATTTAAACTGTCATTATTCTCAACGATTTGTGCCTGTAAGAAAATATAGTGACAAACCAGTATTAAATGTGCGTCATAGCATCACTCACTCTTAAATTTTGTTATTTTTTTTTTAGCAAATTGATAGGCGAACCAAATTTTGGTCAAAAAACCTAAGTGAGAACTGTGATAATCATTTGTATAATTCTTCATATAGATATTTAAAACCAATAAAAAATAAGCCTGACTGCGTTGGTGAATCCTTCTAAAGGCTTCCATGATGAATTATTAGCAATTTTGACATAAAAATCGGCAAAATATGAGAGCTCATTAATATGGCTCTTACAGCTCTGAAAGGGCTTTTTTTTAATCTGCAAGTAGCAAAAGTTTAACAACAAGAAGCTTCCTCTCTTTTCATTCTCACGCCACCGCCAGATTAAATTAAAATTATTTAAATTCCGCTCTACACGAAGGTTTCTATTGCATTAAAACGCAGCACTTTCTGTCAAACATGGTGCAAAACGACACCACACAAAACGAACCGACAAGTGATCCAAGTTAACCGAATCAATCAACATCTCATTTTTTACTTGATTTCAATTTGTCTTAAATGCCCACAAACTTTTAAAGCAGAATAATACAGAGTTTATAAATAGAAAATCACGTAAAAGCCTCTATCATTGTTGCCCATAACAATCTAGATTAAACTAGCAATAACAGCAACAAAACAAACTAAACTGTTGACACTTATATATATGATGGAGCTCCTTTAGTAGTGATGAATAACAAGATGATTTAAAATGATGTTCCGATCATGATCAGCACAAGATAACTTAAATTTATTCGTTCATTACTGACTATTGTTCACAAAAGTGATGAGGGTCCTCAAAAAATTATCTTTTGAATTTCAAACAACTAAAAACACGAAAAAAATTAATGCGCATATATGCAGGATGATCGATAAAACAATTTTTTCGGTGAAGAACGCCCACTTGAATAGATTAAATGCCAAGAAATTTTGACAAGCCTTTTGCACATTTGTTATTTAAGAATTTTTCCACTCTAATTTTGTATGTATGAAATTACATCAAGCAAAAGTCCTTTAAATACATACCTACATACATACAATAAAAAAGAATGTAAACCCTTTTGCCTAGACGCAATGGAAAAATTCAACGAATTAAAACTGAAAATTCTGGGAAGTTAATTGTATTGTGATTAAATTTCGCTTACAATTCGTAAATACCTAAAAAAAGCAGTTTTTTCAACTTTTAACAGCGACTGTGAATCACATGAGTTATGACGATCGATTCTATAAACATTGCTTTCTCCCTCCAATCTAATTACCACAACATAAACGTTTCCAAAATTGTTCCCCGTTTTTACTTTAGTATAAACTTCCCGCATGAACGATTGATTTTACACTTGTTCATTTCATCTACTTTCTTTTCAGGCTCGATTGTTATAAGTACTCCTGCTCAGCTCATAAGTGAAGTGAAAAAATTATTTTGGTATTTGATTTCAATGAAGCATGAATCCTTTAAATACTAATTCTGTTGTATTCGTGATATTTCCTTTGATATTACATTTTGAGTATTTCAATTTCACTTGTTTGGAAGCTATTTGCTATTTCAATCGAGATATTAATTGCCTAAGAATTTGTTTTCTTTGGTTACATTTTTTTAGTTTAATATCACTTACATGAGATCAATATACCGCGTTCACTTTAACCCATTTGTACAGAACTTACCTTGAATCAAGCAGGAAGGAATGTCTGTGCCAAGTTTAGATGAATCGCACAAGCTTTTTCTTCCAGGTTTAGATCGGTCGCACATCGAATCATTTCGGTTGTGCTACCTTAACATACATACATACATGCATATGTAGGTATTGTGGGCGTTCAAGCTGGAATTACTGTAGCCTAAATTATTTGATTGGCTGGTTCTGTAAAATTATAATTAGCTTTATGTACAATCCGAATGATAATTCCGTTTCTTTGCACTGCACTATGGGTTGAAACACCATAAAAGGAGCCAATAGCCGAAAATTACATGGTATTTTAATTTCTTCGCTGAATTCTAGAGGGTGTTTGTTATGTTAAATTATATTACATGTTTTTTTTTTATACATTGTACTATTTTTTGTAAAAAAAATGAAAAGCTCGTTCTTGTGTAAAAAATGGTATACATTTTGGATAAATTTAACAATTTTTTGACTGGAGCGGTTACAAAATGAATACGATATATAAAATAAATCTGAATATAAACTCAGGTTTGAACTTCCTACACTTTCTGTACCTTATGCCTTTTAATAATTTACTACAGTAAACCCTTTTTGAAACAAAAATAACACGATGTATCTAAAGATTTATGTTGCTTTTGGAATTAAATGCCATGAAGATTACTATCACATTTTACTTTTGACGAAGGTATTAAAAATTGAATTTTTTACTGAAAACGCTTTATAAGTATGTATGTATGTCAGTACAAGTAGAAAAGATAATTTTTCTACCCGGCACCACCTCTTGGTAGGCAATGGAAAACCTACAAGAGTAAAAATTGCTATGAAAAGCTTTTCACTTCGCCGTTCGGATTCGGCATTAAACTGTAGGTCCCTTCCATTCATGTACAAATATAACACGCACAACATGAGTGGATGCGAAAAGCTCGGCCTAGGCCGAGTTATTGGGTTATTGTGCCATGGGTTATTGTGCCATTAAAAGTAAAAAGTAAAGTAAAATGTATGTCAGGAGTCAAATAAGATATTGGCATCAAGGACTATAAAAGTAAAAAAAAAAAAATTAATCAATCAAGTGACCTTGAACATGTTTTCGTTTTAGGTTGTGTAAATTTCAGGGATTTTTAATGCAGACTTGGGACCAGAAACTAATTTTCAGAGGTCTAAATATATTTTTGCCCGTAATTCCAGTATTTTTCGCTTTATCTTATGTGTAACTTTAAAGAAAACTTATCGCTGTGCCACAAAATCAATCTTTTGTAGTCATACTGACAATTTTACATGTAATTTGAGCTAGCTGAGCTCGAATCTGAAAACCATTTTGCTACATTACGCCAAGTTTTCGAGATAACTGGACATGAAATTCCCCTCCAAATACGGCCTTGCAGCTTACAATGTAGTAATAACACGACTTAATCTTGAGGTCGGTTTTTTTTCTACAATATTGTGACCTACTAAAGTCCAGCATAGTTTTTTTCATAACAAATAATATCTAGTAATATATATTTCTAATATGTTTAAATTTAAATAAATTTACTTTTTATAGCATACATATATAATACTTAAGTAATTCGATATTTTTTTGGACCTGGAACAACATTAAATTCCATAATGTGGTCACTTTTTTTTATTATTACACAATTTTATATATTTAAATGTAACGTTCTTCAAAAAGGTAGAACAGCTTACTTCAATATAGAGCATTACCACCAATTAGATAGTTTAGCTTTATTTCTCATTTTGCTAAAAAAATAATTTCGGTTTCACTATTTTACTTTTAAATGTGAGATATGACCGAGTCACGAATTCGTGAAAAAAAACCGATTTGGCTTTCTTTCGTTAGGCCTTATTACATCCTACCACAAAACACATAATTTTTCAAGAATAAATTATTAAGAGACCCTTTTATGAGCTTGAAATATTCACGACATAGAAATGCAATTTAGGGTTAAATAAAAAAGTTTCGGTTTCGGTCATATTTCTTGTCGAAACCGAAACCGAAACCGAGATCGGAATTTTTGGCCAATACCAAATATTAGTTCGGACACTAGTAAACACACTTACTCAGAATGTCGAGATTGCCTCAATTAATTTTTCTGTGATCTGCGATATTGCAGTGAAATTAGATTTTCGTAGTAACTATGTTACTAATGTCCGCAATTACCAAAAGTGACCCGAAATGTGATAAAATAGTGTATTTGTGAACTAGTGGTAGGTATAAAGAAAATCATAGCACTAAAAGTATACTTACATACATACTTCCGAAACAAGTTTTCCATCTTGCTCCATCTAAGGAACACACTAAAATTCAATAAAATGACTAAGAAAGTTAATAGGAAACCATATACTTTCACAACTTCTTCTAGCTACTTAGTTACACTGCCCTAAATAAACAGGACCGCAATTATTATTTACCATAGCGTCTAGTTACTATTGTTATCTTAATAGCTTCATTTATTTCTTCCTAGAAATGTAGCACACGCTGATTCACAAAAAAATATTTTATAACCACATAACTGTGCAATCTCTTATTTTTACAAGCATGTAATAAATCAATATAAAATGTGTGTATAGAAAATACTAACGACTTCTTGTTCAGATATTGTGTGTAAGTATGTATGTATGTATGTATGTATATTATCAGAGACAAAGTGTTAAATGCTGTGTTTACGCTTGCCAACCATTTTTCTAAATTTGTGCTATTCGACTTAAAATTTACCTCATTGCTGACTGAATCCTTTTGATGTAGGAGAATGTATACACAATTGTATGCGTGAAATTGTGTTTGACAAGCAGGGTTGCACTGACGGCAGTATAAATCATGTGTAGGAACAGATTTTTCGTTTCTGTTTGTTTTGACAGAATTTAAACCATGAAATTAGGGAAAAGAATTTGTTCGATAATTGTCGATATTATGTCCACGAGCAATCGTTATCGTTAACCATTGACAATTGTAGCGACTTAACGATAATTATCGATATTTCAAAAACTCTTCTTCGATTCATTTTTATTAAACCAAAGAACTCATTGAGTTCGAAAAGTATCAAATTGGCACCAAAGTTCTACGGCATCTTAATTTCGTGCTCCTTTTTTATTTCTTCTTCCTCTTCTTTCTTTTAATGGCACAACAGCCCATGAAGGGCCTAGGCCAAGATTTTCGCACCCACCCATGTTGTGCGTGTTATATTTGTACATAATTTTTTTATTTCTTTCCTGTTTTTAACTCAATAAATTATTCGAATAAACTTTACTAAATTAGTGTTACTGATTTATGTAAAGAGTTTAGTGGAAGAAGTTTTAAAATACAGGCCACTCGAGAGGTGGTGGAAACGGAACCCGTGATTCATGGCCTCAGATATAAAATTTGTAAATTTTGATTTCAAATATTTCCACATCTGTGGAAAGCCTATTTTGCTACGTTTTTTATACAAGTTATAATTTATAATTTCTTTATCAAGTTTGTTAATTTATCTATGTAAATTAATTTTTCATTTCAAATATAAAATAATTAATCTTATTTATTTTTGTTGATTTTCAAAACGATTATATCTGTTTTCCTGCCCTCATATTCATATTGTATGTTTAATTGAAAGGTTACGGTAAAAATGGCTTGCAATGTTAAAATTTTTTTTTGTGTACATAGCTTATTTAAATGAAAATTCCTTCTTGTTATTTATCGATAATTGTCGATTATTGTCGATAACTCCTCGGGCTTATCTATAAGTTATCAAAAAAAGTTTTTTAAAAATATTACCATCCCTATATGAAATTACTTCCTGATTACTTTGGTAGCACATATACAAAATATATACAATAACTTCCACCGGCGCCAGTTAAAGAAAAGACTATTTTTTAAAGAATGCGCACCGTGTCAGTTTAGTCGATATATTGCTTTCGCTAGATACATTTTAACAATAACATTATTTTATTGAGGAAGTGAACCTTCCCCATGCCAGTGAATTGTGATGATCATGACATAGTTTCGGCTTTATTGTATGCTGCATTGGGTGACCTACCACCGAGACATTAAATAAGATGTCAGGTAAACAGACAAATTTCATATTTTTCGTAAATATCAATATTTTGCTTTTGGAGGTCCAAAAGTACAGGTTCTTCTAAAAACTGGACCCGTGAGAAATCCCCTCACTTGGTAGATGCAATTTCAACAGAGTGCAACTACTCAATACTATAAGCAAGTGGCATTGGAACAAGTTGCGGTAACTACTGTACTTATAGTAATGACAGTAATGGTGGTCTTTAGAGGAAATGCCCTATGTCAAGTAAAGCATTAACGATTCTGATCAAATAAAATAGATTGTTGTAATTACAAACTAGTTGCTTGTATATTTCTCATGTACATACATACATATATAAATGGTTAAGAAGACACATATAAAAAGTAATACAGTTGAACTTGCAGATCCTCCACCGTTATTTGGCCCCTTATATGTAATCAGGAAAATGAGCCCTGCACCATTCTTGTGTCGTTTTGTCTCTGTAAGCTGGTCAGAGTCTTGCCGGAACGTCCAATCATTATCGCCAAAGGGCTATCGTGCCCAGGGGAGTATCAAAGACTCCAAATGACTCCAAAATTTCACGTAACAGTTTTGGTTGATTTTAACTCCCTATTCCTCAAAAATAAAAAATATCTTGCATTTGCGCAAATTCCACCCCATACCATGAGGGATGGCTGATTTTGGCGGTGTTGAATGACGAATGATGGTCCAGGAGCCCCTGATGACCAGCTTCTTTCATTTTGACTGTTATGCGCTTGCTCAACAATAAACAGCTTTTCATCTGTGAAGACTCTTTTTTCCTATACAATTCCTGCGGCCCGACGTTGAAGTAGGCGACATCTTTGTTTTTTACGCGTTTGTTTTCGTCTGTAAGTAACTGGCCTTTTTGGAGCTTGTGACCTTTGAGTCCTAGTTAGTTTTTGCTATAAGTCGAACAGATTCACGATTGATGCCAGTCAAGAGTCATCAATAAGGGTAATTCAAATAATTTATTTAAATTTGCCGTTATTAGCTGGGTTTCGTGCATCACGTTTAATCAAACTGCAATTGTTTTACAAGTTCTTAAAATCATACAGTGAATGATAAGCTGCACTGAACCTACAGCAAATCTTCGTCAGTGGCTCGTTCAAGTTCATTCAATGGGTCTCCGTGCTTCGTCTCTATACATATTCAAAACCGCATTGATTATGTTGAAGCCGTTTGTGCCTCTTCGGAAAAGCAGCTCATTAATGGTAACACTCGATACGCCTCCAACCATTGATAGTATATTAAGCAAAGTTTCCAGGCGAAGCGGTTCTGTGGGATGATAGCATGTAATATACCTGCTTAATGCGCAGTACGCTTCACGTCGCAATGCAGCTACTTTAACTGGTTCTCGAAGTCTGCGTAAATCCATTGGTGAACTTGGACCGGGGCTGGCATTGCCATTGTTTATTGGTTGGCCACTTATTCCTTGCTCGGTAGTAGCTGGTGAAGAAATTTTGTAGAGTTTAATGGACCGTAGATACTCATACTCGGTTGAATCGATGTTGAGTTGATCCATTTGATGAAGACTATACTGGAAAAGTTGCACTTGTTGTTCAAAGTTGGGAAACAATTCAATATTTGGATGCTCCTTTTGATATACAAACAGTAACTGTGAAATGTTAATGGGCATCATAAATTTTACTATGGCCAACATTAAGAGTCCCTTCCATGATTTTTCAACCAAAAGCAGTTGATCGTCCATGGGGAGACTGATGAACGCACTTTGATTCTTAGCCCATTCAATATTTCCTATTAATAGCTTAGCAGCCCTTTCCATTATATAAATGGTTGCCTCCAGACATCTGCGTTCAACCAGAGGCGGAGTTGGTCGTAGTAGTGCTGCGTTTCTCATTGCCGGAGGGAATGTTACGAGTGGTAACAGTCCTTGATGTATATGCGATTGTTGAATAATTTTTGTATGTAAACCTCGTTCAGGTTGTACCGCATGCGTGAGCATGCCCACATTCAAGCACTTCTGAAGACGGCAGGACCGACACTTCGTCCTCATATCTTTATCGATTTTGCATGAGCCAGAAGTATATGCGCATGTATATATGACATTTCGCCGAATGAATCGTTTGAAAAATGCCGCACATCCATGGCAGGAATATATGCCGTAATGTTTACCAGAACTCTGATCGCCGCATACTTTACAAAGTTTACTATGCGTGGCAGGACCTAAAAAATTAAACAAATATTAATTTGGCGCACAATTACTTATGTTGGAAAACTAATACTTACTCATTTCAGTTTTCTTCTAGTTTTCCGTTTGGCTTTACGAATCTTAATGACTAGTAAAATGTAGATTGGTGGCTCTATTTATAGTCAGGATCTACCTCTACTAGAGTTTGCCACTAAGATAAAATTTCCAACCTATATAATTTTCGCACAGCATGCCCACTTTTGTCGCTGACTTTTCATAGGAAAATTAAATTAATTTCGTTTTGCTTTCCACAGCCATAAAGAAATCGGCAGTGAATAAGAATACGAAATATTTGTAGATTTAAAATGAAGAAGGATAGGAAAGAGAAAGATGAAGAAGATTACTCCATTTTGGGACAGATACAGGTAATATACATAGATATTGCGGAGATTAGTCGGAACGAAATATTTTTGTTAAGTAATCTAAGAAAACCGTGACAATTGGCCTTGAACAACGTTGAAAAACATTAAGAAAATTGCTTGCAAAATGGGGAATCTTTTACCGAAAGATTACGGTTTATGATTGAAATTAGATTCAAAATTCAGTAGAGGAAGGAAGGCGCTTCCTCGGAATTTCTGGATCAATTTCTGAAACGGGTGCGTGAGACTGGATCGTTATTGAATAAAACAACACGTTCCCGTAATCCTACAGTGCACACAATCGAAAAAATTGCTGCTATTTCTCAGAATGTGCAAGAAGAACCACTTTAACTCGCCATCGTTTAATAGGCACAACAGCTGAAGCCACATTACCATCTGCAGGGTTATCAGTTTGCTGTTTGGGCTTTGGAACGCTTGGAAGAAGATGAGCATTTTTACAGAAAAATCAATGACAACTAATTATTTTTGGCCTATTTTAAAATATATGGACTTAGACAACATCTGATTCCAACATCTGGATGGCGCGCCGTGTCACATAAGCCGTGCAACAATCGATCTTTTACGTGGGAAATTTGATAATCGCGTTATTTGCCGTTTTGGTGATTTGCATTGGTCACCACGCAGCTCCGATTTGACTCCGTTGGACTATTAATTGTTGGGGTGGTTAAAGATAAGTAAGTGCTTCAGCAACAATTGAGGCCATCGGTCAAGTACAGCTCCATACAATCGAAAATGTAGTGAACAAATGTAGTGAACAAGGAAGTCATTTGAATTAACCGGATGGCACTTTGGAATAAAAAAAACCAGATTGAAAAAAATGATTCGTTCTTGTTAACACCGAAATCAAATCTAAATCCAAATTCTAAATGGTCCACCCTTTAAATATTATGCATATGGTATTTTGAAAACAAAATTGTAAGAGCATTGTTTTGTAGGCAGGCAAGACAACAATTAAAAAAGTTAAATTTAAAAAATTCTAAATTATTAATATTCTTAGTTTACTATGGTTACTATGAAGCTCATTTCCAACTACTTTAGAAAATAGTTTCGAAATAAATAATATTTTCTACAGTATCATCTCATTTGTCAAATTCAATTCTCAGCTATTTAAATTTCGAGTAATGTAAACCCGATCAATAAAAAGCCTCACATGATATGAATAAGAAGGAAAGTTGAATAATAATCATCCCTACTTGAAAGTGTAATCATTACAGTTATTGAATCATCAAGGGTTGGTTGGCTGTTTTGTTTTGCGTGAATATCGTTACTATCATCACAATCATAATTACAGATACAGACTTCCACGTTGTAGGTGGGTGATAACTACCACCGTCACTAGCATGTACAGTGAATATCATATATAAGGTCAGAGCATGCATGGGAATTTTGATAAACAGTAGTTAGTGATCATTTATGCATACTACATATTATGACGTAGCGATGCCCTTTTGCATCAAATGAATAATTTCACCGATGCTGATGCTCAAAATTAATCCAGATGACATGACATTTCAATATTTGAATACTCTACTGGTAATATGTATACGGTGAAACATTAATGCATCAGTTGGTTACAATAAAAGACCGTGAGAACTTGTGAATGTCGAAACTTTGTTAATTAGAGTAATGTGAATTTTGATGCTGCAAATGAATTTTTGGAATCTGCATGTCTAAGTACAGTGTATATACCATAATATGGTATGCTATAAATTAAAATGAAACATTTTTCCCCTTATGTTCTATGAAGCTTGGATCTTAATTCGTTTATAGGGTAACAGTTCTTTTCTCCAATTATTTGCAATTTATCATATTACCATAAGTGTTGAATCTGAACGGCAATTTTTTACTCTTGAAGGTTATCATTGCCCTGGTCGCCGTGACGCAGTTACTAGTGTGCTACGCATAGCCAAGGTAGTATAAAACATGTGAATGAACACCTGAGAATACATTTTGGGGTTTTCCCATTCCTTTTAGTTTTCAAAGAATTTAAACCATAAAATTTCATTCTTATAACTTTGGTAGCATACACACAAAATATATACAATAACTAGACACTAACATATGGAAATGATTTACACTGACGACAACCAAAGAATACACTATTTTTTAAAGTGAGCACACCGTTATAAAAAAGAAACTCAGTTTTAAAAATAACATTCTTTTATTGAGGAAGTGACACTTGCCAGTGAATTGTATGTAATAGCGATGATCATGGTATAAGTAATTTCGGCTTTATGCTGCATTGGCTTACCTACCACTGTGACATTTGCTAAGAAGTCAGGAAGAAGGACAAATTTCGTATTTTTCGTAAATTGCGAAATTTAGCTTTTGGAGACGCTAAAGCACAGAAGGGCCCACTAAAAATATGGAGACGGGTGTAATCCCCTTGTCCACAGCCCCTTTCGTCAAGCCTGGTAAGGCGTATAAGTATAAATACATGGATTCAGCCACAGTTGTTTCTTCGGCTACGTAAAATATCATTTTACTTTTATATGAAATGGGGGCAATAAAAGTATGTTGTGATTTTGAATATGAACATAGTACAGTTGCACGCAAATTAAGAGTCGTTAACATTTTTGTCTAAGTTGTCATGAAATTTAAATTTTTTATTAAAAAAAAATTTCACATTTTAATAAACAAACACCGATTTCCTTTGAATTCATTTTAAAGTTTTAAGAACGCTTTAGTAGTTAACTTCAAAAACATTCAATCTTCAACCGCCTTCGACAGCAAATATCTGATTTAGGTATCCCTGCAAAGTTAAGTAAAAAGTAACTGTTGACAATTATTCCTTTGAAGTCGTCAAGATATTCGTTTGCCTAGGATCCAGCATTAACACTATAATAATGTCAGTCTTAAGAGACTGAGAGGAGATTAACTCCTGCCAATAGGTGTTACTATGGGCTCAGTAAGCAATTGAAAAGCAGAACTGACAAAAATAACGCTCTATAAGTCCCTCATCCTTCCCGTCCTAATGTATAGCGCTTTGACATTTACGTTGATCACCAATGAAGAGAGGCTGTTAGGAGCGTGTGATAGAATGATACTCTTTAAGAAGTATAAGATAAGATGGAACGATAAGAATTGTACGCCGACACTGACATAGGTAAACGTATAAAAATCCACACTGATAAGGCGAAATCAGTTTGTTGACGATGGGCTTCAGTCTTTCGCTCAGTACGTTCGATAGAACCTTATATGCAATATTAAGAAGGTTTATCCCAAGGTAGTTGGCGCAGATCGTTGAATCACCTTTCTTATGGATTGGGCAGACTATCAATCAATTGGCATGCTTTCATTCGACCATATTCTGCATAGAAGCTCATGCATGCGTTTTTTGAGCTCTTCGCCTCCGGTATTAAACAACTCAGCAGGCAGGCCATCTGCACCTGCAGCCTTGTTGTTTTTCAGCCGAGCGATGGCTGTTAAGACCTCCTCATAGTCGGACGGTGGTACTTCAACGCCGTCAGTGATTGGTGTTTCCGGAGTAGATTCCGCAGTGGCGGGATTATTACCGTCATCGTCATTAAGTAGCTGCGAAAAGTTCTCCCTCCATAATCTAATTGTACCCTGAACATCTGTCACCAGATTTTCGTCTTCATCCTTGCAGGGAGAGGCCCCGGTCCTCAAACCATCAGTCAAGCGTCTTATTCTTTTAAAGAATTGTCGGACCTCGTTCCTGTCCCGCAACATTTCGATATCATTAAACTCGCGTCTTTCTGCATCTCTTTTCTTGCGCCTGAAAAACGTTGCTCTTCCCTCCACAACTCTCTGTATCGCTCCTTAGCAGCTTGCGTTGCAACTGACTACAGGGTGGCTCGGTCAACAGCGTTTTTCGCTTCAGTAGCATCGCGACACTCTTGGTCGTACCACAATATTTCTCCGTCGACGGTGGTAGCCTAGCACCTCTTCGTCAGCCGTACGCATAGAGCGGGAAATGTGCGTCCTTTGCGCGCATATATCATCAAATTGAGGGGTGTTTTGCGATGGTGCTACTTACTGTCATGTTTCGTGCGGCGGCGAAGTCGATCAGTCTCACCGATCGTTGGAACAAAGAGGCTCTCCTTGCCCACCTTGGCATTAAAATCGCTTAACACGATTTTAATATCGTGGCGACGGCAATGCTCATAAGTTTTGTGGAGGAGGTCGTAGAAGTCATCTTTGGTCGTTTCATCCTTCTTATACGTCGGGGAATGGACACAAATTAAGCTGATAGTAAAAAATTTTGCCTTGATGCGGATTTTGCCTTCGTGTCTCGACGCGTGACAGCTGTAATAGATATTACAGGATGCTCTTCTGGAGCAACCCTGTCCCGTCCATTGCATTTCCTGTTTAGCGGTGATGTCAGCTCTGTATCGTTGGAGGACATCCACCAGCTGAATAGAGGCACCTTCCCTGTAGAGGGTCCGGACATTCCAGGTGCATATCCGTAAATCGTTGCCCTTTGGGCTTTTGCGGGAGTCATCAACATTAGCGTATGGAGAAGCCTGCCGCACACATTAGTTAACTAACTGACGGTTGTCAGATCGCTATCCAGGGGACGCCACGACACGGACGCACGAACTTTACCTTGTGTCCTACGCCCCAGGCCCCAGCTAAATCAATGAAAAACTTCATTAAATCAATGAAGCGCTGAATGCGAATTTGATACAAGTCTTAGTCTGGTGGCTATATATTTTATTTTTATTTTTCTCATGAAACTTCTTATATTCCTACCGATATGAAGTGAATGAGAATTATAAGAAAGTTTAAAAGTTCACATACATACATATACTTTTTAGAAGTTTTAATGAACTTATTTATTGATTTGGACATTTTTATTGATTCTGTTATTTAAAAAAGGTGTCAAAGAAAACCTATTTATTGATTTATTGCATAATCTCATAATTGCTTATGGGATGTGCTTTAAAGAACCTTTCCATTGAGTTTATAAACATTTTTGGTTCCGTGTGGCAACGGTAATTTTCTAAATAAATAAATGATATTTTACAAATGTATTTCTATATTTAACAATAATAAAATATGTGCGTTCACCAAACTCAGATTCCTTTGAATCAGGATGTGCATGCTTAAAACAAATGGTGTTTTCATTTTTCATTGGCTGGTGCCAGTGCAAATCGTTTCCATATGTTTGTCTAGTCTTTGTGTTTGCACAAAAATTTATTTTTATTTGACTACGTTTATTTATTTATTTCAAAACAGTTAGTTTTTATCTTCCTGACATAGATCGACAGAGTCGTTTGTAATAAGAAAAAAAAAAAACATATGCAAACGTGTATTGTACATGATTTAAAAGAACCATGCGTGGGACCACAACAGGTAATGCAGGTCTAGTCTAAACATTTGAGGACAGACTAGATATTTTTAAACAGGCTTGTCATTGGACAGGACCAAGACTGGTCCTGCTCTGTCTTTATATACTAGTCCAAAAAATAGTTAAAAGAAAAATAATTTTTTTCTTATTTTCAAGAAAACTAAATTCCAAATTATAAATGGTCCACCCGTAATTCTCAATGGCAAACTATAAAACGAAAGGGTTTTTCAATAAAACACATAATAATTGAGATATCTGGGTGAAATTTATTTCAGGTTTACGTTTAGCATGGAATTCGATGTTGCTCTGCCAGCGCGTTTGCAGTGATCGATTCTTTGGACGTTGAACGGCGCCAAATCGCCCAAAAGTGAGCTTCATCGCTGAAAATAATTTTTCGATGAAATTTCAGAGATGTTTCGGCGCTGCAAATTATCACGATGCTCAAAATATCATATTTTGCTCAAAATAATTCGAATTCCAATTTTAAACTTTCAAATGGCAGTTAGCACTTAAAATCATTTAAAATAAATTAAAAAATTATGCTAAGATTTTTTTTTCTTCAAGATCTTTAAAAAAATAAATAACCATTTTGACTTCTAAAATCCTCCATACAAATCAATCCGGTCTAATATACTTATGTACATAGTTATGAATGTAAGTGTGTAGTTACACACATAATAATAGTAGAATAAAAATGGCAGGATATTTTGGAAGCAAAGGATCAAAACAAATCTGTCATCCCTTTCACTAGCACAGCATAGAAAGAGAAAATCATATCCTTATACTTATTCTACGAACGACAAACGAACAGCCACTATCATCCTAAGGGATGATCTGCAGTGTGTTCACGAATGAATTGTGCATAAATAGACTGCTCAACGGCATGTGCCCTCACAGTAGCTACGACTGTAGAAGCGGTATATTCAGTTCATTCAGAGTTTCCCGTCGCAAATTGTAAAATTAATAAAAATTTTAATTTAAAAATTTATACTTCGACGCCTTGAGTAACAAAAGTTAAATATATTTCTTCACATTTTTAAAGAATAACTGTGCAATGGATACTCCACCGGAATCAGTCGAAACATTCAACAAAATTCCAGTCGCCACTGCATCAAGTAAGTATTGCGTAAATAGTATAATCCAATGGAAAACCATCAAACTACGAGTACAATACAAACTACAAACATAAGTTTGCCGAGTTCAAATTAAACATCCTATGAATGTCTAAAACGCAATAAGTGAAAAAATAATTCGGAAATTCAGAGACTTTCAATGAAATCAAGTGAAACAATACTAAAAAAAAAAAGTTTAAAAATTTCCTTAAACCATTTTCTTATCAACCAACTTTATAAACAAATGAAAAAGAATTGCAATGGAAATGAATAAACGTGAAGAAAAAACTGTGCATAAAATACAAAAATACAAATAAAACACCGAGCTTCTACAACGGAATACGGCGGAAGTAAGGGGGCTAAAAATATGCCCCTAAAGTGATCCAATCGCATTTACATAGAGGCCAGCTTATAAACTAGCGGATAGGATGTTTAACTTAACAAATGCACAGATTAAAAAAAAAGGATGCACATTAGCATCATTTATTTACTTTTTTACGCAAAAATTCTATTATGCATATTATGTATATGTAATTAGTTAAAATGAAAAGAGCAATGAGTAAAAATGAGTTGCCTTGCAGAAATAATGAAAACTAGAAATTAACTTAATGAACATTTGCAACCCCGTCGGCTTTTCAATTGTATTAGGTAATTGATGGGCGTTTGAACTCTAAATGGCAGCGTTGCTTTGTTGGTTTGTTGGCACACCCGCTGGTTGAATTGCACAACTCCCCTCCATGCTCATACTTAAAATGTGTAATAAATATAGTTATTTTTCTTTACTTTTCAGATCGTATTCTGTACCATATGCCTTGCAAAGTATGCCGCGATCATAGTTCCGGGAAACATTACGGCATCTATGCTTGCGATGGATGTGCGGGATTTTTCAAACGCTCCATTCGACGCAATCGCCAATATCCATGTAAATCGTCAATTCGTGACACGTGTATTATCGACAAGACTCGTCGCAATCAGTGTCGTTCCTGTCGTCTTCTTAAGTGCTTAAAGGCTGGCATGAACAGGGATGCGGTACAACATGAACGTGGTCCGCGAAACTCCACGCTACGCCGTGCTATGAATATGTATCGGGAAATTTCGCCTTATTCAGCTTTTGCCGCAGGCTTGCAAAACTTAGCCCTTCCTTGTTTTCAACAAGCAGCTGTACTCGATTTATCTGTAGCACCACGTCCTCCGTACGTTTTCATGCCTCCGGGATATATGCAGCAAAGTGTGTTGCCAGCCATAAATTCGTCTCCTGAATTGATGAACGCTCCACGTATACTACCACCATCTCCGCCTCTTGTGGATTCCAAAACTATTATGGAAACCATCTATACAATGGAGAGTGCTGCTAAGCACTTAATTGGAAATATTGAATGGACTAAGAAGCAAAGTGCGTTCCTCACACTGCCCTTGGATGATCAAATGCTTTTGGTTGAAAAATCGTGGAAGGGACTCTTCATACTGTCTATCGGGCAGTTCATGATGCCCATTAGTATTTCACAGTTACTCAATGTATATCAAACGGAAAATCCAAATAGTGACTTGCTTCCCAACTTTGAACAGCAGGTGCAACTCTTCCAGTATATCCTTGATCAAATGGATCGACTCAGCATCCAGTCAAACGAATATGAGTGTCTACGTTCCCTTAAACTCTACGAAAGTCCTGCACATGCTGCTGCCGAGCAAGGAATAAATGGCCAACCAGTAAACAATGGTAGTGTCAGCCCCGCTTCAGGTTCATCAATGGATTTGCGCAGGCTTCGAGAACCAATTAAAGTAGCTGCCTTTCGATATGAAGCGTACTGCACATTAAGCAAGTATAGTACACGCTTTCATCCCGCAGAACCGTTTCGCCTGGAAACTTTGCTTAATATACTATCAATGATTGGAGACGTATCCAGTGTTACCATTAATGAGCTGCTTTTCCGCAAAGTCACCCACGGAATTAACATAGTCCGACTACTACCGGATATGTATAAAGACAATGAACGTAACAGCAGTTGAATTCACTGACGAAGATTTGTTGCATGTAAATAGTTAGGGGTCAGCGCCGGTCGTCAATCATCGTATTAAATTTATTCAAATAAAAGTAGTACAATAATACTTATTTTTAGCATATTAATTTCTACTGAAGTGCTTCCGTAGTTTTAAGTGCCTACATATTATTTAAGTGTTTGAAGTTTATATTCATTAAGTGTGTTTATTAATAATGCTTAGTACAAAAATTTATTTGCTTTAGTTTCAATTATTCGTTCATCGGTCGGAGGCTCTAGAAAATATAGGCCAAACAAAAATTATTTAATATTACCCAAAACAAAATGGCAGACTAATTTAGGCTAAAACTCATTTGGAAAATGTCTCATATCAAATTTAGGCAGTTTAAACTATTATGAATACTTCTTCAAGACACGACTCAAGAAGATGAGTTTTCGTATTGCATTATACATTTTGGGTTAGAAACTAGTTAGTTTTTGAAAACTATCCTTACATTTTTTTACTTGATGCCTACAATGTTACCGTTGTATAAAATGTAAAATAGTATGTAGTTTAAAATCGGATTATATTAGTAACTCTTTTATAGCAGTGGAGTTAAACAATCGGAGAATTTGACCTGCGTTAAGTAGTGGACTGGCTGTTTGAAGATAGCTCCTGCAGATAGGGAGCCGATGAAGGTTGAATTTAAAGGTATTCTGGCACAATATATTTCTATGATGAACTCACGCATGCATGCAAATCCAAAACATTAACTTCGAATTTCTACATCAGTAAACCAAATTATAATGGATTAATTTTAAATGTTGGTTGGTACCCAGAAACAAAAGAATCAATTCCAACCATATAAGACAAAAAAATCAAAGAAATTTCTGCAAAAGTTAAAAAGCAAAAAAGAATTATTTTTCTGACTTTTTGTATGCTGCATACACACACTCACACACACACACACACACACACACACACATTATATCTAAATCCTTTCCCGTACATATCCTCATTACGCACAAGAGATTTAAAATAAAATGAGGAACAACTATGTACTGGCTGAGTAAACACAAATTTAGCAAACAAAAAAAAATTAGTTTTTGTTGTTGCTGTTATAAGTACTTTGAAAATCATTTTCAATGCGAAGAATATGTATAATAAAACAACACGAAAAACTGAAGCACTACAAACATTTGGGATGCAGTCTGCAACAAACCATTACAAATAATATCACCCTAATGTTTGACTATACCATAAAAGGAAAACAGTTACATACATACATAGATATAGACAAGGATTGGGAAATTTTGTAGATACATATAGTATGCTTCAGTGCTGCCGATGTTCAACTGAACTCAAATCGCAAATCTCTTCGGCTCGAACACAACGTCGTTGCAGATCAGCTTGGCTTGACTTGAATTGTGCTGATAGACTATGTAGGTATATATGTGCGTATGTATGTGGTAGTAGCAGTTGTTGCAAAAACACAATAGCTTTCCTTTTCAATCATTTTTTCGGGCTGAGCCCTTTTAAGCCCTAATGGCCCTTATTATCTGCTTTTAGACTTTTAATAGACTCATAGACTCTCACCTCATCATTTCCTCGTGTGGTTTCCTTTACTTATAATATCCCAAAAAACATGTATGCTTCTGATAATAATAAATTTTAAATTGCAATTGTAGTTGTAGTTGCCATCAAAACTTAGGTACCAATTTTTTAGGTATCTATTTTGTTTATTCAAATGTATTTACATAAATAAATTGAAGAGGCATTGGGAATAGAGATCAGTATCACATTTCATTCATTTCCGAAACCAGTTCCATGTTGTAGTTTTTGTAGTTTCTTAGCGATAATTACCAGTCGTGGAAAATCCACATTCGAAGAAGAAAAAGCTGATCGTTTCACAGTTTATAAGAAATTGTATGGTAGCCCATGAATTGTAAAAAGTACTTTTTGCACTTTTAGATTATGATTTCTGGAATGCATTTTCAGAAAAATATCGGAGTTTTGGAAAATATTGGGGAATGTCGAAAACGAATGCCAAAGATTGTCAATCTTTCATCGCTGACTAAAATCAAATACGATTCCAAAAAAATGGACCAAAGCGAAGACGGTGTAGCTTTTGTTTCTGATAGCGATGACAAATTTGAATACATATCTTATACCTAATCGTGGATGCGTGTTTTGTTTGTCACGCATTGCTAATTGTATATAAGCGACAAAAGAAATACGCCTAATATGCGTAGTAATCAATATTAATATCAAGCTAGTATGGATGCTTATTGGGATGCATAATTGTTGTATATGAATCTATGAATCTACATGGATGCTGTACGTGTTAGTTTTTTATGTTTCGATTTATTTCAAAAGATTTCTTTTATAATATAAAATACTTTTTTTTTACTGTAAGAAATTAGTTAATTAGTTAGTCTTGTGATCTGTCTGTACTTTGTTAATATTCTCTATTACAAATAATATTCAAGAACGATTTGTACATATTAAATTCATTTGGCCATGTTCCGCATACCATCCACTAGTCTCTTAGCTACTTAGTATGTATGGCCCGGGAAATTTGGAAAAATACAATTTATGGTTGTCAAGTCAAGATTATACAAATGCACACATTGTTTTTAGCTAACGATCGATCTATGTATGCAAATGTAGGTACGAGTACCTACTTATACATAGTTGTTAAATGAAAGGTAAAACGAAATTTATTCATTCCATTGTAGTTTTGTTAGCAAAGAAATCTACCTTTTTAGAAATTTAAATCTTTACTTTTGGTATTAATACTTTGGGTATTGAAATCTTAAATATCAGATAAAGAAAGAAATGCCTTCGACGCAAACCTGAACAAAATCGTCTTTATCTTCCGAAAGATAAAATTCACCCGGTAGCTTGTCACTAAGAGTGATTGTTTAATATTTAAAAATTTCTTGCAAATAATTTCTGCATTGATTTTGGTTTGCATAAGTTGGAAATATTTTCTTGAAAATTTCACTTGTATTGGAAGTGTGGTCGCTGTAGCTTAGTGGTAGTGCGTTGGACTGTTACGCAGAGTGTCAGGGGTTCAAATCTCGGCACAGACAAAAAAAAAGCAACAACAACAAAATTTATAAACGGCACCACCTCTTGACAGACAATGGGGCAAACCTACAAGAGTAAAAATTCATTTCTCCGTTCAGATTCGGCATAAAGCAGTAGGTCCCTTCCATTCATAAGTGGATGCGAAAAGCTTGGCCTTTGGCGCTACATGTGGACACTGATAAACTGAAGTTCATTGTGGTAAAGACATAACACTTGCCACAATGGCTGTCTGTCACCTTTATCGATGTTCTGTGTGATTGCATTCCCCCTCTGATTCTCCCTCCTCCTTTCGCCCACCTCTCTATCTTCCTTCCATTCAACACAATGCTCTGCATTCATAGAAGTACACCCCTATTTATTAATTTATCCATTAAAAACAAAAAAAAAAACGCCCACTAGACTGGTTTTACCCATTTGAGAACTTAACCTAGTCTTGACTATAAGAAATGTCTGTACGAAGTTTGGTTGAGATTTCTTTACTTTTACATACTTGAGTTATCACGTACACCGACGGACGAACATTCAGATAGACGGACTTAAGGAATACACTATGTACACCGATCATTTGTATAAGAATATACACAGATGTTCAGATCTGCGATGCCTACTTACAAAAACCGTTGAACTTTGAATGAAATTTGTGTGTTTAATTCTGTTTAATTTACTAGATGAATTTTGTGCAACGTTCCAGTGTTTGCAGTGCAACCTTAAAAAAGACTAAACAAATGTTTTTTGGTATAACTACAATTTTCATATTTTTTGTGATCCTTTACTACTTTGAAGCAGATTGATCAACTTTGAAATAATTTGCTAGAAGAAAAGATTTTTCTTATGTAAAATGTACGATAATCTCCAAATCAATCGCCAAAATTGGAAGATTTCAGCCCGTGTTACGCACTGCCATATGTTAATAAAAAATTATCAGAGATCGAGATATGTATACTTTATGAATAACAAATGTATTGCCAAATCTTAGTTTCTTATACATATAAAACGTTATAAGATTTCACGAGCTATATGTAAGAGAGATATGAGGCAAAATGAACCAAAATATGCTTTAGTTCACTCTAGTACCCCCTCTATCTCTCACACACAGTACAATGTAGCACAAAGTTTTAGGTATAGCCGCAGGCTGAAATGCCTAAAAAATTTTCCAACTCATAAAATTTTTGAGAATAAAGCTGGTGGAACCATCATTACAGTGTAATTGATAAGTAGTATGTAAAATGCTAACAGAACACACACTAAGATAAAACGCAATGGTGGTCGTCCACAAGTACCACAACAACATCAAGGCATCAAAAAGTGATCCACTTTCATGTAAAATATCAACCATTAGTTTAATATCATGTAACACTTGTTAACTGTAGAAGGATATTTCATATTTCGTGCGTTTCTCTTTGCTCGTTTACCTCCTTTTTTAAAAATAATTTCTTGAACTTTTATTTTATGGTATACAAAATTATACTAAGAATATTGAAAATATAATATATGCGGGCAATATGTTTTCAATGCTTTCAAAACTTTAAGGTTAAACTCAAGATGCCACAAGAAAACAATCATTCGTTGAACTGCTTGCTGCTTTTTCATTGAACTATGTATGGTATGTATTAAAAAGGTTCGCGTGTGAGATCAGCGTTTTTTCTTTGACATTGTCAAAAGCAATGATCGTTTTGGTATAAAGGAAATTTTTTCAATTGTTTTTTCTCACCTCCAGGAGGTCCACTCATCATCTTTAGTCTTCAATAATAACACATACTACTTACATACATACATATATAAAATTACGAAGTTGCAACAATAAAATTGAAGTGAACAGATTTACTTGGACTTGAAGATTTTTTTCGAGTACTTAAAAAAGCAGTAAAGCAGATTTTGTCTGTTCTCTAATAATGCAGGGAGGTGACAATTTAAGCAGATGAAGTGCAAATCCTTAAAATCATAGTGAAATTCTAGTTCAGATGAATGATTTTGATTGACGAGGAAGAGAAAGAAATTTATAGTATGTGTTAGGAATGAAAAATGTAAGAAAAAGAAAACGTCAAGAAAAATACAAAAGGTTCAAGGTATTACAGCATAGCAATCTCAGAATTTTTACTATGTACGTAAGTATATCAGAAAACACGTGAATGGAACACGTTCTTGGGTTATTTGTTTGTGGTACTTGGAATAATTTTACTTTCTTGAGCGCATCTTGAATCACTATGCTCTCGATGAACCTTTACAGATCTCTTGGTAGAATCTTAAATATTACAAGTCTAAAATATGTCACATATTATTCTCTATTTTCGAAACATTTCTAGTAGTTTTGTAGGGCTCTGACATCAATCTTTTAAATTTATTCCAGTTAATTGTCTGGAGTTAAGTCCTCTACCAGCATTCCGAAGGGTTTTGAACGACTGCACAGTCTGACGTAGTTGGTAGTGTGCTGGACACTAGAAAATATTGACTAGTAAAAATAAAAATTAAATAAGAAAAGTTTTTTTACATCGCTTACAATTTCATTTAGTTCGGATTTGGCGGGTCCCTCACACAACATTACTGGATGCGAATACCTAAGATTAAGCCTTCCATCGGTTCTTGTGCCATTTATAGCTAACTCAATGATTAGACGAATCGGATTTAATCTTAAAAATGTGATATTTAGTTGCAATGTCTTGGGGACTATAAATATGTTAAATACTAAATTCAAATTATAACCACGACTATCTTCTAACCTTTTAAGAGATATATCGATACGATTCGTTAGACTAACTTAAGCTTCCTAGCTGATCGAAGGGGTGGGACGTCCTTTGGAAGTGATTTTACCGTAGCTCTCAAATATTTCAAACTTTGCAGTACAAATTAAATAAATCTCGGTAATACAATGTAACATTGGGTAGGAGCTACCTACTACTACTTCTTCTTCTTAATGCAACAACAGCTTATAGAAGCCAACACACGTGTAGTGCAAGGACCTACAGTTTTATGCCAACTCCGAATGAGGAAGTGGAATGCTTTTTATAAGCAAGTTATACACTTGGAGTTTTGCCATTGCCAGTTAAAAGTTGTTTGTATTTCCTATTTTTATTTTTTCATTATTGGCTGCGACAATTCTCAAATCCGGCCACCCTATCAATTCATTGTAGGTTGTGAGAACTTTTCATTATAAATAGTTACAGACGAAATCACTTGAAGTTAGTATTTACAGAATGTTTTTTTTTTAATTCCAAAAGTAGTCTCTACAAACTCTGCATACAAATTTCATAATCTCTGCAAGCATTCAATCCGTACATACATGCATTTTCTATATGAATGAAGGTATGCAAACTGCATATTGATCGTGGCATTTGTGGTGACCCAAAAAAATATTCGCTCAACCACTTCAGTCAGAAATTGCAACATAGTTTCGGTCGGATATTAGTTTTCATTACTTTTAATCGAGCCTGAAGTGTTGAGTGTAAGTATTTTGAGAAGATGATTGTTGGCCTTTGTGGCTTTGCTCACTGCATTCAGCAAAACAAAAGCTCTCGAAAATATTTGCAGTTTTGTACGAATGTAATTTTAATTTCATCAATCAACCCCTTTTGTTTTTACACCAATCTCAATATCCTGGGAGCGTTTCGGGCAAATAAAAACGAGGAAGGAAAGCTGCTGCTACTGGCAAGGCTAAAGCTGCGAAAGCGATAAGTGGCACTTTGCTGATTAAGTGTGTACAAGGAACAAGGTTCCAGGTTTCCAAGTGCCGCACGAGAGTCTTCTCAATAAAATTAAATGTCCCTTTTGTGGCATTTTCGGTGTGATTTTAGTTGTGATTGCTGTGGTTAAACAGCAGCATGCATTGCTTTCGAATAACCTTTCACTTCCACGAAGTTTTGTCAAAGTTGATTTGTTACATTTCTGAGTGCCTATTCTGTATGCATTGTGTTCTAAATTTTATTTGCCTTCCCTCTCATTGTGTGTAAAATTGTATACTTATAAATATTTGTACGTATTTATGAGCGTGTGCGTGTGTGTATGTGTGTGTGCTTCGGAATTCATTTGAAGCGGCTTCGCTTCTGTTCACATTAGGGATGATTAGTCTATTTTTATTTTGACATATGGCCTCATTGATGAAGGTGTTTATAGTTTGTTGCACGATCGCATTCGACCTTCTGATGAGAATATTTTCGATAGCGCACATTTGTGCTGGATGATGACGAGGATCATGATGATGAGTATGGGCCGATGTCGATGACGCTTTGCTCTGCTCTGCACTGCTGGATTTCATTAGTTTCTGGTTAACTTAATTTTTGATTCCCACAATACAAAAGTATGTTTATAAGTACTACGAACGTAAGTGAATAGATACAAAATGTGCAATAGTTTCACGTACTGTGACATTTGCTCTCGACATGCAACGATGTTGTTAATATTTCATTCGGATCTTCGATAATTGCTCTTGCGCTTAGATAAGGGATGCAGAAGCACATGATGTTACAAATTAATAACTATAATATTAACATACGCAAACGAAAAACGTAATATTTAAATGAAAGCACGCACCTGCTTTCTTGACCGGAAGTTAAAAAGTTTCTAAGTTTTCCTGTGAGGGTGAATGTGAATGAGTATAAGTATAACACTATTTAGCATTGTTCAGAAGAAGGATTCACTATTATAGATGCCATTTTTATAGAGCAGTTTTATTTTTGTTTTTAACATTACTTATATATGTACCTAAATGTATGAATCTGTATGTTAAGAATACCTAAAACTAAAAGTTCATCCCCCAGTAAAATACAATGTAAATAGAGCAACAATGGAAGATTTCAATTTTGAATTATTTTATTGATTTACTGACCATTAATTAGTCTTCTGTGGTACCAGTTACCAGTACAGAACTATGTAGACTATTCGTGATTATGTAACTTCCCTAATGCCATACCAAATACTTTCTGGCCAACAAAGCAGCTAAAGCATACCACCTTATACAGTATAAGATGGATATAAGAAAATCGGAAAATTTCGAGACTTTGTTTCTTATACTTATCAGAGTTATATTATATTGGTAATGGATTTAAGAATAAAATGTGCTATTACTTATTAAAGAGAAAATATTTGCTGCATAGATAATTATTTACTTATCTAAATATTGATTTATATTAATTAATACAAAGCTTATATAGGATGATCAGCTATGGGCCCCTTATTTTTATGAACCAAAATTGTACAAAAATGCTTTTGCTGAAGTGAAACGATTTATTACTTACTTACTTACTTTTAATGGCACAACTGCCCATGGAGGGCCTAGGCCGAGCTTTTCGCATCCACTCATGTTGTGCGTGTTATATTTGTACATGAATGGAAGGGACCTACAGTTTAATACCGAATCCGAACGGCGAAGTGAAAAGCTTTTCATAGCAATTTTTACTCTTGTAGGTTTGCCATTGCCTGCCAAGAGGTGGTGCCGTGTAGAAAAATTATTTTTTCTACTTTTTGATTTTGCCTGTTTCATCTATTTTGCAGAGAAACAGCATGCATGCTATTTCAAATATTTCTGCATTGTCTCATTTGAGTATTTCCTCAGAATATTTACAACAACATCCACAACGTGTACCTGGCCTTGAACTATCATTAATACGGTCAGTAATACTATCTTTACAACAATAAGCGCATTTCTGATTTTAATTAATTCATACATATTCGTTCAACTTATACACAATAACACACACAGACGAGACGACACATGTTGAGAAGCGAGTAAGAATCGATTCTATTCACTTTTTGTTTTCAAATGACTTGTCCCGAAAATCCTACGAAAACAAGAGCAAATTAATGATATGTATACGTTTTTAAGATCGTTCCCTTATTTATGCAGCAGTACTACGAGCTATGAGTTTCTTTTAATGGCACAACATCCCACAGAGGGCCGACATAATCTAAACTCTGGGATTTTTGACATTACCAGCCAAAAGATGTTGCTGTTGTAATTTAATTTTTATTTTCTACTTTCTGTTTTTGATCGTTCTGAGTTTCGAAACCCGCGCATCCACCAACGAAAAATCAACAGAGTTTATTTACTTATCAAATGTTATTAACTGAAACTCGTAAACACAATGTAAAATTAGTTCACTTACTAATATTTATTTAGTAAATACTTCGGTTAGGTCATTTTTTGTGTTATTTTCTTTCACTCGACTTGTTGTTGTTAGGTCTTGTTTGAATGTAAGCAACCACAACTTTGGTTCCTGCAACTTTAGCATCTAAAGGGCCGGGTTTTCCGCCTGGGAAATAGCAACTGAAGATTTCAGTGTAACTACCATTTACTAGGTATTGTAAATATACTTTAATTCCAACGTGTTCTTAGTTAACTTAGTATTTACTACAAGCAAAAGTTCTTGTAAAAAAATTGTTCATTTTTTCTTTTACGATGAACCAATTTCACATCTAGACATTGTAGTCCCAATTTAATTGCTCAGACTTCTACATTCTTACATCTGTTACATCCAACTCTGATAGTATTGCTTTGCATGTCTTGTCAGTTGTACAAGTGTATGAGAATATCTCAAATTATTTTTTATTCAGACATTTAGATAATGTCCCATAGCTGTATTGATCATCACAATAAAGTTTATGCCATCATATTAATTAATTTATTATGGTATAGTTGACATCTTTCTAATTGAGTATTTTGATAAGTTAATTTCCTTACAGAGTAATGTGAATTATCTTGGTTTTACTTTTCAGAATAGTAATGGTGAAATATGATTCTCAGTTATTACCGGACTACCGGTACTTAACTCTTCATCTTCGGATTGTGCAACCAAATAAGTTTGTAGTGGTTGGTAATAATTAGAATTATTTTTATACTTTGCTTTGTTTACATCCTCTTCTACGACATGTTCGATTTCAGAACACTGTTTGATAGTTTGTTTATATCGGAGTAACTATGCTACGATCATTATTGAAGAATTGGTTTTATTATTTTGCTTTTTATGCAGTTATCAAAACTGTTGATTTCGCCATCGAGGTGCTTATCAACATACATACTTCGGTTATTGATCAAAGCAAAAATCAGTTCGAACTGAACAAGATTTTATTTATCTTTACTGTGTTTTTAATTTCGCCAATTATTTTCCCAATTTGAGTATATTTAATGTATTTAAACAGGTTCAATGAACGTTAGATTTCTCAAAGAACCTCAAAACGTGAACAAATTTTTTTGTGCATTGACTACTCCAAAACGTGAACAAAGCTAGAAAGTTCTATAACATGAACAATAAAAGTTTCAATGTTTGCATGTAATTTGCATTGAGCTCAAATAATTCAGAACTTGGGGATTCCCCTAAAAGTGAGTTATGTTCTTTATTTTATTATGTTTTTTTGGCCTAGCATAGAGCATTTTAGTCTTAGTTTATATCTATGCAGAATAGAAATGACTTGTAAGAAAATTGTTCGCTCGACGTTGAAAGGCAATGCTGAAATTCTCCGTTTTTTTACAAAAAGGATCGAGTGTGACGTGCTTAGCAAAAATATGCAATGTTGCTAAATCAACAATTTGTGGCACATTTTCTGGGCTTGGAAAAAGAAAAACTACTTCAGAGATGCCCAAAATGGAGAAAGCTCTTTATCGTTGGTTTATTCGTATGCGAAGTAAGAAGGAAAAAGCAAAAACACTGCATTCAAAGTTTAAGGAACGCGAAGGTGATTTCCACGCTAGTGATGGATGGCTTCAAAGACTCAAAAAAAGATACGGCGTTTGATTTCAGCAAATATCAGGCGAAAAACTGTACTCGCAGCCTCAGCTAGTGGACCCGTTTAAAGAAAAACTTAAAGCTAATATGGCTGAATCAGCTTTATAATGCTGACAAGTCCAGCTTATTCTTTAAACTTCTGCTAGATAAAACGTACGTGTCCAGTTTGGAAAAGGGGCCCTAGGCGTAAAGTCAGAGAAGCAGCGGGTCACGTTCTTGTGTTGCTGAAACGCTACAGGATCTCATAAGCTTAAACTTTTGGTAATCGGAAAGGCGAAGAATCCTCGCTACTTAAAAACTTCCAGTGCCCCACCGACTACAAAAGTTCAAAATCAGCCTGGATGACATCGACTAAAATTATGTTTTTTAAGGTGAAAACGTTTTTAAAAGAAAAAAAATTGCCAAATAAAGCTCTTCTCCTTATCGACAACGCTCCTTCCCATCCAAATGAAGTAAGTTCCATTGCCAGGAAGATGGACAAATTTTTGCAATGTTTATGCCACCAAACGTTACTCCACTAAATCAACCGATGGAACAGAATGTAATAAAAATCACGAAGCTGCACTACAGAAACAGCCTTTTGGCTTCAATAGCAGCGACGCTATCTGATTTGCTCCTGTCGATGAAGAAAATAACATTGAACAAAGCTATAAATCTTTAAGATGCCGTTTGGAGTCGAGACGTCGAAGAAACCCTAGCTAGGTGTTGGAACAATATCTTACATTTTGCGGGAAACGGTGATGTTCCTGAAGACAGTATGTCGTTGGCCGTTTTAAAAGAGAAATGGGAAGCTGAACTTCGCTCCTTGATGTGCAACACCGTCGATCTTCTTCGCAGTTTAAGTGCTGAGGTTTGTTCGTGTACGCAGACATGCACAAAGTAATTCAAAGTTATTGAAAATTTTGTTCTTATTAACAATTTCCGAGTGAATGTATGTTATCAACCGTTCAGAAATTGAACAATGATATTGACGTAAACATTGCGGATAATGACATTGAACAAGAGGACGATTCTAACGATGATGTCTGCATCTCAGAAGCAGCGGACAAAATTAAACTAAGTAAGTGAAACAATTCAGATTTTCAACAAAGCGGTACAGTGGGCTAGCCAGGAAGGCGTCGATCTAAATAATATGAATGTACTGAAACGACTAAGGGAAAAAGCTGTCAATTAATGGAAAAACAGAAGACACAAGAAAGATGACTGATTTTTTTTAATAAAAAAATTTTTCAATTATTTTCAAATGAATATGTTTACAAAAAAGGCAATGGCAAACCTACAAGAGTAAAAATTGCCTATGAAAAGCTTTTCACTTCGCCGTTCGGATTCGGCTTTAAACTCCAATGTTCCATTGGAATGGACTGAAGAATGCCAAAAGTCATTCGACTATTTAAAAAAGGCATAGATGAAACCAACAATTTTACAATATCCAGATAAACCATTCTGTATTCTACAGATGCAGGTAGTTACTTCACGGTAGAGTGAAATTATGCTGCTATGCTATATGAAATTATGCTCTATCGTTGCTTTTCGGAACTATTACAGAAGATTCATAGAAAATGTTTCAATTCCATTGAAATGGACTGAAGAATGTCAAAAGTCATTCGACTATTTAAAAAAGGCATAGATGAAACCAACAATTTTACAATATCCAGATAAACCATTCTGTATTCTACAGATGCAGGTAGTTACGATATCCAGATTTTTATAAGACTTTCTTTATTACTACAGAGGCAGGTAGATACTTCACGGTAGAGTGAAATTATACTGCCGATGCTCTATCAAGAATAACTATAGACGATTTTAGTAGTACAATTACGTATTACCAAGGTTAGAACAGGTAAATTGACTTAGTGCAATTATTCCCAAGGTTAAAAAAGCTAACCGGCAAACATGGCATCGTCCAACATGTCAAATGGCACCCAGAGAATAAATTTTCGAATTTGTCTCAGTAAATTTAAGGTTTTGTGCTATAAGAAACTAAATTAACTATCAAGGGTGACCACGCTGGCAAAAGATAAGGGCAAAAAAAAAATTTTAAATAACAAGAACATTAAATGAAATAAAAAGACATTTCTATTGTCCAAACATAACAAAAGACGTATCTAAATACTTGAAATCGTGTCAGAAATGTTAACCATCTAAAATTATAAAACATGAGAAAAACCCCATGACCATTGTTAAGACGCCAAGTACATGCGCTGAATTGTTGTAGAGGCATAACACTTGCCACAATTGGCTGGCTGTCTATCTCTTTATCGGTGTACTGTGATTGCATTCCATCTCTCATTCTCCCTCCTTATTCCCCCACCTATCAATCTTCCTTCCAATCAACACAATGCTCTGCTTGTGTGTTGAATTGAACTAAAAAAAAAATATATACATATACTTATATATTCGACCATTACTTCGATCAGATGATGGCAGTGAGTATGCAGTCACACTCATATGTGATTTAACAAAATATCTAGTAACGATACAATACCAATTAAAGGTGGGACTACAGTTTAACGGTGCGACGTTTATAACGGACATGGGTACAGAGTTTAAAAATTAAAAATAAATATTAAAAATATTACATCAACAGCACTCTATCATCAATCGCTCGGTACTGTGACGTGCAGTAACCGAAAACTCAACGATTATGTACCATGCGTTCATACATATCCATTGATAAAACTTACTGTGATGTATGGATAAAGTACTTCATGTAGTGTTTAACCACCATCTATCCCATCAGAGGTGAATGGAGTTAATATTTGGAAAAATCTTTAATGAAATAGTAGATAGCGTAATGTGGATGATTATAGCAAGGAAATTAAAATATATATTTAGATAAGGCTAATATTAGGAAAATAGATTAATATTAGAAATAAACTAGAGATAATAGTAGGAGGCATAGTACTTCTAAAAAATGAAACAGGATATAGTACATACGTTAGAAAATACGTACTTAGAGGCCATTCAAGGTCATAACAGTAGAAGAAAATGGTAATATCTGATATGATAAAAGATAGTAAGAAAAGGCACAAACTGTGCATAGTACATAAAAACTAAGTTTTAAACAAGCATGTAATTTGTTGTTGTTACGACTTTAATATTGAAATAAAGACAAACTAAACATAACAAACGAGAAACATACAAAGCCCTACATCTAAAATATATGCTTAAACTTAAGTTTAGAAACCAATTTTTTCATTCATTTTATTCATCGAAAGTTTTGGTATTTATCCAAGCCATTTTTGGACGATACCAAACCGATAATTATCGTAGATAAGTTAGAATTTTCTGTAAAATAAATAAATTAAATATAGTAGGTATTTTTTTAATAGAAATATTTATAAATTTTGTTTTATTAATTTTTTAATTTGGAAAATTGTTTTCCAAATTTTGGCAAGTTCATCTTGTATATGTATTTAAACAGGCAGATCAGAAGACTATCGTTTCTTTTGATGAGAAACCATGGTTGGTTCCGAAACGATAGGAATATTTATATTTAAAATGAGGGCATTCTTCTTCTCTTGTACAACAAACCATGAAGAGCCTAGGCCGAGCTTCTCGCATCCATTCATGTTGTTCGCGTTATATTTGTACACGCATGTTCATGTTTTATGCCGAATTCGAAAAGCTTTGTCGTAGACAATTGTTACTATTGGAGTGGCAAACCTCTTTGTCTGCAAAGAGGAAATTCGTTTTTCTACTTTTTGAATTTGCCTGTTCCGAGATTCCCACCTCGGACACTCTGTGTAGAAGCCCAGCGCAAATAGTCATTAAAAACAAACAAAAAAAAACGTTATAAATTAAACAATTTTTCTTTTTTCGACAAGTGCATCAAGTAAAAGAGTGCTGACAGGAAGAGTGCTGCAAGTAAAAGAGTGTGACCTTACTTACTTACTTAACTGGCACTACAACCGATAATCGGTCTTGGCCGCCTCTACAAAGCTTCGCCAGTCGCCTCTGCGATGCGCGAGCTGGCGCCAGTTGATAAGGCCAAGTGCAGTCAGGTTGTCCTGCACCTGGTCTTTCCAACGGAGATTAGGACGTCCCCTTCTGTGTGTTCCTCCACCGTGGTTCGAATAAAACATCCTTCCAGCCGGAGCGCTTTCTTCCATTCGCTCAACATGACCCAGCCAGCGAAGCCGCTGGAGTTTTATACGCTTGACTATGTCAGTGTCGGCGTACAGCTCATACAGCTCATCGTTCCATCTTATTCCATACACGTCGTCCACGTATACTGGACCTTAGAGCTTACGGAGTATCTTCCTCTCGAACGCTCCTAACAACCTCTCATCATTGATGGTCAATGTCCACGTCTCTGCGCCATACATTAGGACGGGAAGGATAAGGGACTTATAGAGCGTTATTTTCGTCGGTCGAGAGAGGGCTCTACTTCTCAATTGCCTACTGAGCCCGTAGTAATAGAGTGTTACCAATTTACAGATATTGGACTTCAATTTGTTAACTAGTGTATTTAATATCGATAACTATGCAAAAGAAATTTCCCACTTTTCAGGGAGGTCAGAATTCCTAAAATATCCCCTCTACTGTTGTAAATTTTATCGTTAACTACACGATTTGTGTTTCTGTATCATTACTGATTTTATTTAAAAAATTATATTCCTTATATACTAAAATTTCTTACATAAATTTCCCATTCCTAAAAAGAGATATACACATTGTGCGTTGACTATGGGCGGTGATGATTTTTTCTTATCTGTTATTTGCACTGAGCTCCATAGAAACTATGTACACACATTCTGTGAATTCCTGTCTACTGCAATAAAACGAAAATTAATGCTGCAACATTTCATGTTCAATCCTCAGGATAAGAGGCATCATAGAGTGCACGATCATAAACTATCTGTTAGTGTATTTTTATTAACACATGTTCAAGTCAACAACAACCGTACTACTTAATTGGTATGAATTATGCGAGGTCATGATAATGGCCAATATAAAATGGTAGATACATATGTATAAGCTAATTGCAATGGAATTTTGTGAACAAACGATCGGGCGACATTTAAAAATTGGGAGATTTCAAGATCGCTGAGAATTGCATGCAAATAAAATTAAAAACGTATTGCTGAGAATTGGTAGGTATTTATCTGCCCCACCCTGTATATACATATGAATATATTTGCTAATGAAAATACATAATTTTTTATTCTTGCAGGTTTGAGCCCATTTTCGGATTAAAAATGTGAAATTTCGGGTGCAATAAAACGGGAAAAATAAATAATTGGCGGTGAATTAAGCGGGGACTACTATATATATGTACACTAAAGTGACTAGCGAACAATAAATATAGTGCATCTGCGTATATTTTTTAATAGTGTAGTGTTTTCTCTTAATCTTTCTGAAAATGTACTTCTTCTGTGCTAGGAGGCAGAAAAAACAACTTTGCATACTTTATATATTTTATCGGTGTTCTATTGCATAGGCTCAAATTTTTTAAATACTAAGACCAGACTATAATTTTCCGAAGGATTTTGTTGCGTTAAATTCGAATCTAATCTCGAGATATCATAACCTAGACAAATTTTTATCATATATTCGGGATTATATTCAAGGAATGATACCGAAACCGTAACCATAACCGTTTTTGCCCGTTTCATTTTTCGAAACCGAAACAGGATCCGTTATTTTCATCTGAATAATAACAAAACCGAAACCTATTTAAGCACTGGAATGGGATAAAATCAGTTTTGAGAGAAAATTTTCTCGATCATCGTTATAAGGAGTGAGATTGAAAAAATCTTGAAGATCTAGTTATCTTTGAAAAATATGTCAGTTATTATTTTTAATGACAAACATATTGATTTATTGTGAGTTTGATAAAAGAAAAAGAAGTACGTCTTAAAATTATTAAAAATTCTCAAAAAAATCCAAATTGTTCAAAATTGTACAAAAAATTGCCTAAAGAATTGAAGATCTGCCTTCAAACTGTTTCCAATGTTATTAAACAGTTTCAGGAAAATTTGACCATAGATAGGAAACCTGGTTCGGGAAGAAAGCAAGGACCACATGATATTGGGAAAGCCAAGAAAATAGAAAGCATATTGAAAAGATCTCCAAACACATCTGCTAGAAAAGCTGCCCGGTTAGCCCAGTGCTCTGACTATTTGGTGCGAAAAGTTAAAGCCAATGCAGGTTTGAAATCGTACAAAGTCCAAAAAGTTCCAGACAGGAATGCTGCAAGAAATTTAGACTCCAAAAGTAGGGCTAGGAAATTAAAAGTGAATTTCATTCATGTTGCATAATGGACGACGAAACGTATGTACTGGAAAATTTTACGCAGCTTCCGGGTCAATATTTTTATGTTGCTGATGCTCGAGGAAATGTCGAAGAACAATTTAGAATCCAAAAGCAGACAGAATTTTCAAAAAAATCCTGGTATGGTAAGCTATATGCAGTTGCGGCAAAAGCAGCAAGTCATTTGTTACGGTGGGCTCTATAAATACCGAAATATACATCCAAGAATGTTTGAAAAAAAAGGCTTCTTTCATAAGAGCACAATGTGTCCACATATTTTTGGCCCGATTTGGCATCATGTCACTACGGCAAGAAAGCTCTGGAGTGGTACCAAAGTAATAACATAGTTTTTGTACCAAGAGAGGCCAATGCTCCATATTGTCCGGAGTTAAGACCAATGGAGAGATATTGGGTTCTTTTGAAAAGAAACTTAAGGAGCACAAAAAAAGTGTCCCAAAATATCGAAGATTTTAAAAGGAGACGGGCAAACTGCTCCAAAAAGGTGTCTGAAACAACTTTCAAATCGCTAATGGAAGGCTTACCAAAAAAGGTTCACGAGTTCATAAATAAAGTTAGAACTATAAAAGTTATATTTTTCTGTAATTTGTAAAATATTATCAATTAAAAAAAAAAATAATTCTCTAAGATCAACCGTTTAATAATTATTGAGTTTTATGTATGTTAAGATTTTTTCGATCTCACTCCTTATGTATGTAAAGGGACTTGCTTTTCCTACATTTCAAAATTTATTAAATTTGAATTTGACCCCAGATTTCAGCGCTGCTCATCGACGATATCTTGTGCATAATTGTTTTACGATTTTCAAGCTTACAAAGGTAAAAATTCATTGTCTTCTTTTACTTTCCAATTTTTATCGTAATAACCGATATTATTGTTCTGGAACAAAAAAAAAATTTACCTACTATATACTATGTAGAATCAAAAAAGACAGTGAACAGCAATGCCGCCCACAGAGATACAAGTTATTTTGCAAACCGTAGCAAATTTCTGGTTTCTTAGTAATTAATGCCATGTGTGAGTGCCAAACTTATCTTGATCACTTTCCTTAAAAACCGCAACCGTAATGAAACCGACATCGAAACCCGAATGAATGTTGAAGAATGAAACCGAAATACTTGAAAAAATCGATAACTTATATTGGTTCGGTTTCATTCCTTGATTATATTACACCGCTCCTAAATGTAATTTGAATTTTTTAACTATCTTTTTACTTTTCGGAGAAATCATGTTTTTATTAGTAACATTTGTATACCATAGTAATTTAGATTCTTTAGAATTCCGACCCTCCATATCGGAACTGCAATTTTGAATTTCCGAAGGTTAGAGGCAAAACATGGCTCAGTGGAGTTAAGCAGACTGCATATTCAAATTTACCTACTTACAGGATTCACGCACACAAATAACAATTTGATGAAGTGCATGAAAGTTAAACATACTATGTAAAAAGTAGGTCAGATTTTTCTAAAATATCAAGAATGTTTAGAACTAAATTCATCATTTCATCAAAAGTACACTTTATAATTTATATAAAGTCGAACAAAATATGCACGGATGTTCTTATGTACATACTTATGGATGTGTATGTATGTATGTGTGCATATCAACAGCAAAATTTTTAATAGTATACAATTTTATTGAAGCCATCTTGTTGTCACACACAAATAAGGATTTTGAATCATTAATCCTAAAATGGGACACGAGACGCAAGCTGCTGATGCTTCACATTTAGCTTCATTGCGAGCTGGTGACAAAATTCATGTGACGTTCTGACATGGCAATTGACGGCAAAACGAGAAAAAATTTTTTTCATACAATAATGATTCGAACAACAAAAAATTTCTGCTTACCCAAAAGATTAAGAGTAACAACAACAACTGAAAATAGAGTCGAGCATTTCAATTTGAACGTTTACGCACAGAGTATGGTACATGGGAAAGTATTTCTGAAGTACCCTTAAACACTTAATATTTACATGAAGCTCTTAAGCGGATACGACACGATGCGTAACGGTGCTGTGATTAACGCGAGCCAGTAAAAAAATTAAAACTATGGCGACCGTCAAATCTCTGCTGAGATCGCGCGACACTGACTCTCGGTTTGGCTTGTCGGCATTGTGTGGGGGTATATGTAGAAGGGAGACGGAAGAAGTTGCAAACGTTATCGTTGTTATCGTTTGCAAATGACAATTAAGGGGCGCTGTCGCTGCCGCTGCCGCTTGCTGGCGATTATAATGACGACGATGATGATGACAATGTTGGTAACAATAAAAAACAAATATACTTACCGCAAATACTTGAAGATGTGAGCGTTCGTACGCATGCACGCTCTCCCGCTTAAAATGAGGGTTAAAAAAAATATAAACAATAACAATTGCAGCAGTAAAACAGAGGGCGGGTGGTTAGACAACGAGTATAAGTTTGAAGCGTTTTACACCAGCGCACCACAATTTCCATTGAAAACTGACCTGTCAGGAAGACAGTCCCGCTTATTAAGCTACAATTATTGCATGTCAACGCTAAATGGCATGCGGTAGCGAATTGTTAGGGATGAAAACGGAGAGCAACAAACGTTCCTTTTCTACGATTTTGAAGGTAAAAATTTCGGATTTACAAAATACTTATTTTCAATCCACTATCATAAGTTGCTTGTGATATTTATTTGTATGTTGGTATATGCATATCACTTATTGATTTGTTTAATTTCAGTGACAAATATTCAGCAATTGTTTGAAGCGCTCTTTGCTTTATTAAGGGTAACTTTTTTAAGCACATACATATAGTACATATATACATACATACACACATACATAAATACATACATACCTACATACATACATATGTACATACATACAAATATATTAACTGTTACAATAATGTTATGAATTGAAAGCAACATTGTAAAGGAGAGAAGGAGGAGGTAAAGAGAAAACAAATCGCTAACCGATCATTGACCATAATCGCTGGTAATTACTGAAATACTCGTATTAATAAAACTGAAAAAATTAATTCAGATCGAGGTAAAGAATATAATTGTTCATTTAAACCACACACAAATGATATGCAGATGGTATTGAGTCAAGTACAAAATTTTAACGTTAGATAAGTCCCATGTGAAGTCATGTATGAAAAATTAGAACACTTATTGTCGATTGAACTGAAAAAGTAGTCCTAGAAATATTCTATATTCTAATCTTAAACAAAATTCCGAAAGCTGAGTTCGTGAACGGCTGAACTTTATATACCCTGCATATCCGCTGAAAAAAAATCTTTTATCTTACTATACCAAAATTTTGTTGTATTTGTAGCTATATTGTCGTTTTAAGATTTAAATTTTCTCTCGAGTTATTCTTGATGCTATTTTAACTGTATGCATTTGGTTTAATTTGCTTCACTATTTTCTTCGATATTGATCATTAAATATTTCACCTGCATCGGAGATAGGCATGTCTTTTGCCCGATATTGACAGTTTTTACGGCAATTAATCTATAGGTAGAGGGTGTTTAATTCAAGCCACGGTGGAGGAACACACAGAAGACGACGTCCTAATCTCTGTTGGAAAGACCAGGTACAGGGTGACCTGATTGCACTTGGCCTTATCAACCAGCGCGCGCATAGCAGAGGCGACTGGCGAAGACCATGACCTATCATCGGTTGTAATGCCAGCTAAGTAAGTAAGTAATCTAGAGATCATTTTCTTCAATATCACTTTTGGAAGTTTCACTTGTATGGGAGGCACACACCCACTTGACAGATTTTACACATTTCATGTCTATAAAAAATGTTTGTAATAAGTTTGGTTGACATTACTAGTGGTCGCTGTGGCGTAGTGGTAGTGCGTTGGACTGCTGTGCAGAGAGTCCGGGGTTCGAATCTCGGCACAGGCAAAATCAAAAAGAAAAAATAATTTTTCTTCACGGCACCACCTCTTGGCAGGCAATGGCAAACCTACAAGAGTAAAAATTGCTATGAAAAGCTTTTCACTTCGCCGTTCGGATTCGGCATTAAACTGTAGGTCCCTTCCATTCATGTACAAATATGACACGCACAACATGAGTGGATGCGAAAAGCTCGGCCTAGGCCCTCCATGGGTTGTTGTGCCATTAAAAGTAAAGTAAGTAAAAGACATTACTAAAGTTACAATCGAATTTTTTTTACAAAAAATGGTACCGGTTGGTGGCGCTTGACGAAAATGTAAAGTAAATTAAGGGCGTTAGGGAAAAGACATATTGAACGGATTTGATAAAATGGGGCAGCAATCCCATGGGAGATGAGAAATTCGGTAAATTTATAGAATATAGCGAAATTAGGGGAGTAAAGGGATATTGGTGGGAGTAGTTCGGCAAGAAGAGATAAACAAGTGCTAGAACTTTTTGAGTGGTCACTGTGGCGTAGTGGTAGTGCGTTGGACTGCTACGCAGAGTGTCCGTGGTTCGAATCTCGGCACAGGCAAAATCAAAAAGTAGAAAAAATAATTTTTCCACACGGCACCACCTCTTGGCAGGCAATGGCAAGCCTACAAGAGTAAAAATTGCTATGAAAAGCTTTTCACTTCGCCGTTCGGTTTCGGTATTAAACTGTAGGTCCCTTCCAATCATGTGCAAATATAACACGCACAACATGAGTGGATGCGAAAAGCTCGGCCTAGGCCCTCCATGGGCTTTTGTGCCATTAAAAGTAAGTAAAAGAGCTATTTGAGTGGTTGGGAGTTCGTTGACCTGCTGCGCAGAGTGTCCGGGGTTCAAATCTTGACACAGGCAATGTCAATAAGTAGTAAAAACGATTTTTCTATTTCGATTTATACACGGCACCACCACTTCTTGACAACCAATGACAAACATGCAAGAGTAAAAATTGGCTAAAGAAAAGCTTACAACTGTAGAAACTTTCCATTCATGTAGAAATACCATGTAACACACACAATATGAATGGATGCGAAAAGCCCAGTCTAGACCTTCCACGGGTTGTTGTGTCAATAAAAGAAGGAGAAGAAGATCTGTGTGCTAACACTCCGGGACTGAATTGGATCATAAATATCATAGGTTTATTTTTCTGCCTTATGAGTTTAATTGAGCATTAACAAACAGATGTGATTATTTAAAATCAATTATAGTTCATGAACATTATTTACTTGAACCGCAACTCAAAAAGTAAAGGTAATAAAACGAATATTATGTCTTAATGTTTATATACATATATTGACAAATTGTTCATCCTTCTTACTGTAATCGCATCCTTATTACGTCGAAATACTGCGTAACATCCGCAACAAATAACAAATAAAGGCGGCAATTTGTCATTGCTGTTTAATATAGTTACAACAAAAAATAATGCAAGAAAATGCAATGCAATTAACTGCAGTATAAAAATCAAAAAGTAAATAAATGTAATAAAAACCAAAATATACCTAAGTACACATATTCATACATACAAACATACATACTCGTACATAAAAAAAATCAAATAAAACCCCAAAAAGATTTGGCAAATCATTTCTAAATATACACGAACAATTCAATTTTGCAAAGAATCAAACATTTATTTTGTTTTTGTAGTGGTTTGTAGCGCAGGGGGAAAAAAGGAGCAACATTTGTATAATGTATGTGCGTGTGTCCGTGTGTGTGTCACCTGCAGAAACGTCTTACTGCTAATTACTTAGCAAACACTGCTAACATTTGCTAGGCTACGCATGCGTTAATGATTTTGCAGCACATTTTTCTCAAATCTTTCATACTTGCAATTTTCGAAAGACGTAATAGAAAAATCCTTGAAAGGAATCGTATTCACGTTTTTCGGTAAACAATAAACGGCAACAATAGGAATTCAAATATCAACAGTTACCTTATTGCTTCAACTGTCAGGATGAAATCGACTTTTCTTCTTTCTTTTGATATTTTTATTAACTATTAAATTTCCCGTAGAAGCAAATATTTTATACCGCCGTAAGGTCATACTCGTACATAATAATTTCTATATGGTTGTAACCTATCAGCAGAAACACTTTGAATGCCCATCCATAAGATGCGCTGATGTGCATCTCTTGATAAACCGAAGTGCATCTATTTATTTTCATTTTTATGGTACACATATGGCATCTCAAGGAAAAACTTTTACTTTTAAGCGCATGAAAAGTGCCTTCATTTTGAATTAAGGTAGAACTTAGAGTGATCGTGATGCACGGGAAAGCGTCCCTTGGCTAACGACGAAGTGAACATGTAATCAATGTAAAAATAATTATATCTTCATTAACATAAGTTTGTAACTTAGATTTTAGAATTATGTATGTACTTCACTGAGTATCGTCTGATTGATACAACAAAAACTTAGTTACTTTATGACTTTAATGCCACATTTTTAATCTGTACATCCTCGAAACCTCAAATTAAATTTCATTAACTTACATATACTTACTACTGTATTTACTATCACTTCGGGCGCACTGTAATGTAGAAGTACTTTAAATTCTTCCATTGGGTAAGTAAATACGAGTACATATACATACATACATAAGTATGTGTATATGTAAGTATGTATAAACTATTCATGTGTACATATACATACTAGTTTACTATAACAAAATAATGAATTTCGTTTCTTCTTACGAATTTTGCAATTACTTTGAAATTTTTACCATTTATCCTCTGTTGTGTTTTTGTTCTTGTTCTTGTTATTTTTTGTTTGGCCTAAGTAAGGATTATTGGCCAATGGCATGTTGTAATGTGTGGCGGTTTCAGCTACTGTTTCGGTTGCTACTGTTTCGGTTGCTGCAGTTGTAATACACTTATTTTAGCAGCAAAATACTTTGTGTTTTTGAGCTGACACTAAAAGGTTTTTTGCACACTAATTGATTTCAATTATTACAGATTTTAAATAAACATAAAAAACAGAGAGTAAATAACATCAAAGAAATGCAAAGTTGCCACTACGATAGGGGACCAGTTTTTTTGTTTTTTTTTTAACAATTTTTAAATAAGTATATTCAATAGATTGAATACGATTTCAATTCGGAGATAGAAATAGGCGGGAGTGTTTGAGCGTTTAGTCGTTTTGTTTACTGTTTCCGAAGTCAAAATATTTTAAATACATTGGAATTCCTGGTACAATTTTAAATTAAAAATTTTGAGAATTCAATTTGTAAAGATACCGAAAGTAAAGTTCGGGGCGGTGAACTTTATATACCGTACATCTTTTAGCATTCAACGATGTGTTAGATTTGAATGGTTTTTCCATTAAATATTTGTTTATCAGCCTAACTCACTGCACCAGTTTGTTTTTTATTTGTACCTCTAGCTCCTTTTATACTTATTGTCTTTTGAAGATTTAATTTGTATAAGAGGAAGGCGTGGTTACTGCCCAATGATGATTTTCCCATGAGCTATTCTTAAAGCTTGAAATTGCTGTGTGCTTTTGTGTGTTTATTTATATTTGCTTCACTATGTGTATTTCTTTACTTTTACTTTTAATGGCACAACAGCCCATGGAGGGCCTAGGCCGAACTTTTCGCATCCACTCATAGTGTGCGTGTTATATTTGTACATATGTGTATTTCACTTGTGTGTAAAGTAAGCGTGGCTTTTCCCTAATGTTATCCTAGAGACTATTTCAATGAAGTTTACCCAATTTGCTTAATTTGTCAAGTACTTCTATTAATATCACTCTCTGAAACTACTTGACCGATTTTGCCCATTTCAGAATTTATCTAGTTTATCTTCTTCCTGACAATAAGTTTTTATTTAACTCGAATTACCGTCCACGGACAGACGAACGGACATGGCTATATCAACTCGGCTACGCGCACTAATCCTCTACATCTGCGGCAACATAAAATAGTAGCTTAAGTTGCCATAAGCACTTTAAAAAACGCTTAAAACCCAAGTTATATCTTTTTAAATAATAGCTTTTGCTTCAACGGCCATATACGGCGTCGTCGCCCCAATTTTTTCCAACGCCTATATCAAAAGAATACAACTTTCGTGCTTTTGTTTTGATTAATTTTCGATATTAATTACAACACTTAATGATGGCATTTTTCACACTTCAGTGACTATTGGGACCCACCCTAATTTTTAACTAGGAACTTTATCTCCATAGCAGTTTTCTGAACAGTTTTTTCTCTAACGGTCTGTGTTAGAAAAGCGCGGTGTAAACCTTCATTTTTGAGGTGAGGGTTCAATGATAGAAGAAAGGTGTCATCACAAAAATATCTCATCGTGCTGAACAACTTTGCGTTAGAGGTAAAATTCGTAGATAAGAATTTTTTTCTTTAGTCTTTGAACTAAAGCAAAAAAAACTTCAGGACCAGATTATGTGAAAACTAGACATAATTTGTAATTTTGTTACGCTGCGTAATCAAACAAGTTTTGACGTCGGCGCATGAGCATTGGAAATTCGTGGAATTTCAGCATTCGAGACAAACATTTTCAAGACCCATGAGAAATAAGAATATTGACCACGACTCAGTATATTTTTTACACTCTGCAACAGTTGAAGTCTTTACTGCGAAATATTTTTGATTTCGGTGTTATAAGTAATACTAAACCTAACATTGATTATTTATTTATTTATTTACCATAAGTGTTTTTCTATCGAATAAATTTCCTTACAGACTAAAACTTATAATAATCAACTAAAAACTTAGATAACTCAAATAACACAAATCGAATATATAAATTAAAGCATATCTCGAATACATTAGAGTATATTAAACTCGATATGTACTTTTAATACATTGCTTTGATGCAGGTAAATCAAATTCAAGTTAGGGCTCTCACAATATTCTCATCAAGCTCATAATTTGATTCCATTAAATGTCGCAAATGTGCAGATGGGACATTGAATTGAATGCGTTTATACAAATCAGAGAAGTCAGGCATACATGAAATAATTTCAAAAATTATGTTTAAAGACGCAGCCTTTCGCCTAGTCTCAAGGGTATTCAAACCTAAAAGTAAACATTGCACATAGGACAACAACAATGTTTAAAGTGCGCACGAGTGGCATGAGAGCATAAGTTGCATAGTAATGACTCCAATTTGTGGATGTATTTTCTAATCCAGACCTAACACAACACATTATGATGATACGAATACATGAGGTTAGGCGGGTCAGTAAATTCTTCATTATTTTTACTAACGAAAGCTAGAGCAGGTTAGGTTTTAAGCAATAGAAAATTGTTATGCAAAACTTAGAATCGAAAATTACACCTAAGTCGACAGACTGTATTAACATTTTCATTTAAAGAACTTTGGGAAAAATAATTATTTAATTTATTAAAATAAACATGAAAGCATTTAGTGGTAGACCCATTCAATTCACTACAAACTAAAAGAAGCAAAGAAGCCACATCAAATATTCGTACTTTGCGCACTAAGACTCAATACTTAGTTCAAGGCCATCAGCATATAAAAGAAATTTAGAATTTATGATACATTTACTGAGAAATAAAATAACAAATAAAGACTCAAGAATACTATCTTGTCCGACCCTAGGAGTAGCCGCAAACTGGTCAAATTTAACATTGCTCCTTTACTTTATATCACACAAGTATTCTATTCTGGATAGATTTCAAGTGTGGTCAGTTGCGAAGATAGGATTTTGAACTGGGGGAAATATTTTTGTGATTCCGTACAATGACACGAATAAGTCAATACATTCTTTCTTCCTAAGGGAAATAATCCTATTTATCCCTCCCACTTAGTCCGGTGTTAATCGTAATAGTCCTCCAAATAACTAAAGATTCTTTTTAACCTTAAACATATAGTGAAACAAATACAAAATATCAAGTCGTTTCATAGTGTAAATTTATTTTTATTGACTAAGTTTATAAATAAATAATTACTTTTGATCGTCATTCAATTTCACTTGATGTGTGTAAGTGCTTTTTGTTTTTGTTTGCTGCGTTTTTTTTGTGTGACAATTTTGATAAATTACATTTCCAGTCGAATTCCTTCACTTTAACTTGATTCCACTCATTCGCAAATTGACATTGTCCGCTGTCATTCAAGCAGATTGGTTTTTGTTGTCTACATACTATTTTTGTAATTTTCAACCATAATCTTTTTGAGATTTGGAACCACAACTCTTAAACGAATAGTGGTGCCACATTTTTTGTTACTTATTCGATCACTTGTACGCATTGACATTGAATTTTATATTTCGCGACACTTTGCTTTAATATCCGTTAAATAGTTGATAATTGTATTGAATAATATTGATTTAAATTTATGGCAGTCTATTTAATTCATAAAGAATTTCATTATGTTTTATTCAAATGCAGCCAGTTAACTGCCTTAAATGGGCCTTTAGCTATGATTCATAGCGTTTGAAATATGGTATGGTACTTGAACTTAATGAAAGAACCGACGGAGTTAGTGCAAAAAGAAAATTCACAGCGTTTGAATTGCTTAATAGTTAATTGGTAGCTTCAACGCACAATTCCTTACACCTTCATCACCTATGAAGGACAGCCCAGCCCAGTGGTTCATAGTGGACAAGAAAGACAAATTAATGAATACACTAATTTTAAACTAACTATTTAAAAACAACTTTCAAAAGTTGTGCCAAGCAGGAAATGTACAGTTAATTGTTTTCTTCTCTTCTTTTTCGAAAGGTTGAAGGTTTTTATGCAGAAACTTCTTTTGAATAAGATTGCGTTTAATTGAATTTGTAAAGTTAAACAATAAAAGCTAAACGTTTCTTACAAACAATGCGAAATATGTTAGCAGTAAACAACGGCGGAAGTATAATTGTATAACGAGTTACGGCGTACATGTACGAGCATGTATGTATGTAAGCGGCTCAAAGTAAAAATGTGCATGTGGCTAAGTGATTTTCCGTTGCATGCCGCAAGAAACGCACCACGCACAGCCGACTGAGACGCAACGTACTTGAGTTGGCCACAGCCAACAGCCAACAGCCAACACAGTCAGAGTCAGCCACAAGCTACATACATACAAGCACACATACACGTACACACATAGATTGATATTGACCTTGATATTGTAAATCACTATAAAATATGCACTCGTACATTGCGGCGGAATGGAGTGGAGTGGAATTGAATGGAGTGTCACAGCGATAAGGAACTACAGTTCTTTAACTGAATCATTTAGTCAATTATTTTGCATGGCTTAAACTTGTTCAGTGTCACATGCAGTCAACTTTAATCACAAACAGTTAAAAGCTCTCTTGCTCGTGCTCGTTCTCGCTCGTTCATGCAAAGTAATCAAGGTTACAGTGTTTCATAGCGGGTATTGACTTTTCTTTTATAAATGGGCTTTATAATGGTTCCAGAAGTTTGTTACAACCTCTACAAATAAGATTTAACTTATCAGGTAGTCCATTTCTGTGGTACATATTAAATAATTCCACAGGATTTATTTAATATTTCCTACACAACTTGCATAGTTCGGGTTTTCTTTATAGTACATATGTAGGTAACATGTCTTAAGGAATTATCGCTATCAAAATCTCTTGCCGGATTGTTTATCATAATTGTACATCAAACTGTAAAAAAGTCAAAAAGCGAAATATATTTTCTATTGTCTACAGTCAGTGCAAAAATCATCATCAGATCATTGAAAGTAAGTAATATTTAGGCAGGTTTAGAATTACAATTATAATTACAATACCGGATTGCTGACTTCTCTAACTACTTACGTACTGCCAACAGGAATAGATACGTATTCTTGTGCTATACGAATATCTCTCGAAATAGAATATTCTCTATAATATCGACCATTACGACAGTGCATGTACTCGTAATAATGCTTCCTTCCCTGCTTAATCGTTAGTTCTTACTCAGCGACATGCGATATCAAGTTTCTTTCAACAAGTTTTAGCGCGTTTGGAATTTGACTTTCGTTTTTACTTTAGAGATTTTTTCGCTACGATAGCGTTTCGTTGTTGTAATTCCAGCAGCAACATCATCATCATCAGCAGCAGCAGCAGAAGCAATACAAAAATGCAACAACAACGACAATAGACAAATTGTTAACCTTCTAACTTTATGTTCGATTGTGTGAATGTTAAAAAGGATATGCATGGACGACGAAGAGTCGATTACAAAAACGCTTCAATGCATCTTGAATTTCAAATAATCGCAAATCTCTTTCGGTGTGCGAGTGTAATTCTGTTTTAATGTCTATATGTGCGAGTATGTATGTAGGTATGTATTGAAATTGCATTCGTTGGCTTTACGATTTGTTGCTTTTTGGGATTTGGGTGAAGAGAATCACAGAGGCAGCTGAAATAATTGAGATACTCGACTTGCAAATGAAAATTAAGAGATAAACGTTTATACCGTAGAGTGCAGTTACGTTTTCAGATAGGTCCTAGGATCTATAGTACTACATACATACATATGTAAATATTATCTCAGGCACCTAAGCGCCAGACTTGAGTTTATGATTTGAAAGAAAACCTTGAATACTCACCAACATAATTCCCAACACATTGGTATGAAATATTGTGTGAAACTTAGTATAGTTCCCGAGTGGGTACGATCACGCGCTACCTGGTTAAAATACCTTTCTGTGACATAGAAATGTTCGAAAACTGGTTCACAGCTAGCTTGAGAACATAATTAGGAACAAGTATATAAGAGTATGGGCCTAGAAACATACACTTTGCCCTATAGAGAAGGCTCTTAGCACTTTTCAAGCAGTAATTCTTAGAATAAGTCTGGGCGCACAATTCAATCTCGGACGAAAGTGTAGAAGTAAATATATAATAATGTGCTTAGATAGCCACGCTACAATTAGAGTACTATATTCCTTTGAAATACTCGTATTTTTAAAGCTAGTTTCGAAATGCCCTGAGCTACTGACCATATCCTGACTCCCTTGACATATAGGAATATATTGGAACGTAATGGCAGATTGTTTGGTAAGGCAGGCAGCAACCAATTCATAATTACATTGACCACGAATTTTTTCTAGGTACGCTAGAACTAACACTACAAAAGGTGAACTAGGAAGAGATGTAATGATCAGTACGGCAGCCTATTAGACTCAAATCCATAGTCTAAATTGCTAATTGGAGACTTTAACTTGAAAATAACTGCGTCTTTAACTAAGCAAAAATATTCTCAGGGCATTGAAAACTAGGGGAATACATGAAGAATCTAGAGCTAAGACTTTTCTCATGACAAAAACCAGGCGCCAGAGCACCTGTAAATATTAAAATAATATAAATTCCTGGACAATTATATCTTGTGGTACTTGGGTCTGACACACAATCCATAATTCATCAGTTCTCAAAACTGGTATTATTGTCAAATTTAACCGTCCGTCCATTCTGAAATTCTTTTAGGTACTTCGAGTAACGACATTTTGGGCACAACAATATTAAGTTCATGTTACGGTATAATATTCATAGCAAAGTATTATTAATATTGGACAAATTGCAACCCTTATGCAAGTAAGTATTTACACAAATGACGAGTACTCACTACGTAGAACTCCGGAGCTATGCCTATGACTGTAAGGCCACTCGCCTATTGTAAAGACCCTCATTATCTCCTGTGTGTTGTGATTAACTTGCGAAAGTAAAAGCAGTGAAACACAAATAAAAAAGAGAATTAATGCAAAAATAAAAATATAACAAAACAACACAAAAGCGTGAGTGAAGAATCAGTTTGATGGGTGCCAGGATCTCATCAGACAAACGCCTCGGAAATCAAAAAGGCAGAAAGTACAAACTATGAACAGAAATGCTTTTTTAGTTGTTCAATATAAAGTTATCGCGATTTCAAAAAAAGGGAATCTTTTTTTTTTTTTTTTGTTTTTTGTTTGTTTTGTTTTTGGTGCTACCCTTATTTGGCTGGCTAGCTATTTGCACCCTTCGGCTAATCGGTACAACATGGCGAAATCGGGCCATCATTCACTACAATATTATTCTCTCGATTCTCTACTTCATCTCCTTTCTTCCTCTGGTTGTTGTTGTTGTTGTTTTGCTGTTGCTTGTGCTGAGTTTTTCAAATCTGATTTTAACTTTCTGGCATAGTGACTACATTCATAAATATGTTAGTTGGAAAAGGAAAGCAAGCATAAATACGAAGAGGTGGTAGTCGAATATTTGAACACCCGCACGGAATGTGACAATGTACGATAGAGACAGAAAGAGAGATGCAGAATGCATGAATTGTGAAATGGCAATAGCGAAGGCAAAATGTAAATGGTGTAAATTATGAGCTGCATGTTATTCTGGTTTGGTTGCATCTATGCCAAGTATTCAATCATTTGTCATTAATGAGCAGCATTAGCATTATTCATGGAAGCGCTAATGCTCATATGCAGGCGGCAAAAACTGCTCATTATAAATATTTAGATAATTTTCCATGAATATTTTGTATAATCTCACCATATAATTTGTTCTTCTACTGTGTAAGTGAAAAGTACTTTGCCTTATTTACCGATTGATTCACGTAGAGTAAGCATGTGTCAATTTTGGTATGCATAATTTTGAAGGTTTTTAATGTGTTTGCATAGAAAATACTCACACACGTGTAAAGGATTAAACACCAAAGACATATCGATTGTTTCTGCTAAGCTTCTGTCATTAACGTACATACTTATTTCAGAAATAGCAAAACCGCTTTCACTAAAAAATGTTTAGCTTTTTGCGGTAAGTTGAGAAGCATTTCAATTAATATCCAACTGAAAAGACAGAGGAAGGCTGCCCAAGAAGCTGGAAAATCGTTTTCAAGTGTACGAGTTGTTCCATTTGAGTTATTTCCATGCGAGTTCCGTGACGCGTTAGATCGCTTAAGCTGAGGAAAATTATACATCCTCTTTGGTCTTAATGAAACACAAGTCGACAGTAACACTTAACCGCAAAGAATATTGTAAATGCGATATCATGTTGCAACTTTGCTATGCGCTGCTAAACTTCTGCTGTAATTCGTTGTCTAAGTAATATCGACATTGTATGAGTGATGTATCAAAACTTCAACTGCCTTCAGGACCACACATAAACTCAAAACACCGTTCAATCTTGTTTAGTTTATTGATTAATAACAAAATTGTGGAACAATGTTTCGGCAGCGAGTTGCTCGACTTATTCATACTATTTATAAGTATGTAGTAATGCTAGCTTGAGCTTTTGCTCTTTCTTTGTTTGTTGCTCAGCTTTAAATACCTTTCGGCCTGCAGTGCTTTTGTTGCAATACATAAATAGTAAAATATGTAGTCTAAAGTTAGTTTCTCTTTAAATATTTTTTCTATTTATTGCTTTTGGTGCAATAACGCATCGGTTGTTGTTTTTCTATTGTAGTTATACATTTTTTCTGGGTTTGGTCATTTGTAATTTGAAAGTTTTTGTAATTTGCAAAGCAAAAATATAAAAACAAAAGCAAATTCAAGTTTCAATGCGCTTGCGAATGAATGAATTAATGAATATGTCTATACCATATATGTAGATATGTATGCATGTAACTGTTTAGTATAGTATTTCTTAAATTTTCGGCATCTTACATCATTTTCTATTTTTCAATGAATTTATTTAATCGATTGCAAAATTATGCATTATGACCTTACTGTTATTTTCTTCACGAATAAAGTGAAATATAATATAATAAACATAATAAATTAAAAATTAAAGAGCTCATTTAACAAGCACATATTTGATAATTAGCGACTTTACATGAAACTACCATTGCATATTTTCTTCCAGAAATATTAATAACTAAGGTTTCAACATAATGAGAACATTTAATCTTTGGTTGAGATTTAAAGATCAGATCATTCAGTATAAAATATATTGACACATTCAACAGGATGCAAATGTAATTACATATAAACCGAGCGGCATATGCATCAAGTGGCGGGAAGCAGGGCCGTGGAATGAAAATATGGGCTTACTAAAACCTTATTATTAAAATATACACGCAAAAAGCTTGGTCTTCAAGTTGTATATATTTTAACCGATTTTGGAAAGCTGAAAATTCTTCAAGAATACATTTATAAAATTCCCCCAAAAGTATTTAAATAATTTCAAATTATAAGGAGTCGTGCTGGAGGTCTAGAAAATGAGTGCTACATAGGAATACCAGTAGCCTCAGAATCGATTCCCACACATTAAAAAAATTATAAGGTCTCATCTAACTAAATGGTCAGAAAAACCGACATGCTTGCTTGAAACTTAGTTAAGAAAATCGACAAAAGGATAGTAAATTTAAATAAGTATTTTGCATATGGCAATGGATAGTTCATTAAGGTAATATAAAAAAATTTGATGTAGAAATTATAACCTCACAGTTCTCCATACATTATTCAGAGGAAATAATTGACAAAGAAACAATTGTAAAGAAAACAAATGAAGAAATAGGACAGTTCCTCTTCCCTCATCAGGCTTGATTGGAAGTCGTGCAGAGTGTGTCTAACTTGAGAAAATTAATTATTCATTTTATTTTTATCTAAGCCAGTTAGCACGTGGCTCGAAGTTGCTGAAGACTGTCGTTTCAATAAATTTGTAACTCCTCTCTTGTGCTATCTTTTTGTTTTTTTAATTATTGATGTAAAAAGTGAGTAAAAATTATCCTCTACCATAATATTAAATTGTGGTAATAATTAAAAGTCCAATAGTGGAACTACTATCTAAGAAGTTAATATATAAAACGTTTAAATAGAGTTCCTTCTATTTTGATTTCCTAGAAAAATAAATAACGGAAATATAGTAAATTTTCCATATTGTAAAAAAGTAGAAACAGAAATAATGTAGCAACTCAAAGTAAAGCCGTTGTTTTTTTTTTACTTGAGTGAATTTAATATTATGAATAAGATTCGTCTTCTTCTTTTAATGGCACAACAGCCCATGGAGGGACTAGGCCGAGCTTTTCCCATACAAATACTTATAATACATAAGTATATTTCCTAGCTTTTGTTAATTTACGCTAAAAACACAAAACAAAACAAATATTTAATTTTTCCAATACACCTGAAAAGCAAACATGACAAGCAGTAATTACTTTGAGATAAAGAATATATTCATATTTTTAAATGAATTTATAGTTATTAAAAAAAAATGGATTAAGTTTGTGCCTTAAGTTTTTCGTTTTGCCAAAGCGCAAATGTACCAGAATATTTAAATCACACACTTTGACTGTATTTAATTACAATTCAACGTTCAATTATGTGTCAACTTTGCCATAAAGTATAATTCTACATTTGTAAAACAAGTAACCGAGAGATAAATACCACAAGCATATAGCTTTTTTAAGCTCAAAAACATAAATTCAGAAGAAATTTCCTTGTAACTAAAAATGTGTAGCAAATATTCAATATCGTAAGTAGATATTGCTAAAATAAAAATAAAAACAAACAATAAAAAGAATCAAAGAGAACAAGAAATAATAAGCTGTAACCACATTTTTAACTACTAAAATACCCTACACTTACATATCTACTTGTATATGAGAAACTGTTCCGAAAGTAAGTAATTATACTCGATTACAAGGCTGTGAAGAGAAAATATAGACCCTATGGGGGAAGAGGATCATCTGCTCCATATTTTTATGAATCAAAAGTGGGTATACATGCTTTAGCTAAAGAAAAACAGTTTATTATTTCACTGAAGTCTAAATGGCACGGGTTCCTATAAAAACTTTAGACCCAAGGGAAATCCCTCGGCGCCCCTCTCCCCACAGGACTGCATGATTGCATTTGCATAAAACTAGTCACTCAAAACAAACATCCAGCCTAAAATCAGGCTTCCAGAGATTAATGTTATTCATATTGGAGTTACTGGGGATGTAGATCGGAGAGAACCATGGTTTGATAGTTAGTTAACACCACGTTTCAAAATATTTGTCTGATTATTTACTAGGTAAATGTTGAAGGTAGATTGCATCACTTCATCCAACTCCACCTCCTTTAACAATTAAGAATCTGAAGTAGCTCCAAGACCGAAAGTTCTTGATGCAACCCTAAGCTTTAAAGTCTTTTGTGTATTATTGTATGTCATAGATCATGGATGATCGGCTCACATCATAGCTCGCTCAACAAACAAAGAAAGCGATTTGAATTAGAATCACCGTATACTACAAGTGCATTAGTATCTTATTTTCTCACGGAAGATGTGATAGTATGCGTTCGAGTTTGCATATTGTATGCCCACACCCCTACGATAAAGTGCTCAGAAGATAAAAAAAAACAGAACCAACAACAATGAAAAGCTCAAACAGGTATTACAGCTCAATAAGTGAGTACAGAAGCATTGTGTTGTTATTGTTGTTGTGTTAAAGTTGACTTATTGGAGCACTTAGCAGTTGCTGCCAGTTATTATTGTTACAACAACTAAAACGCGGCAATAGCAGCAGCAACAGCCACAACAATACCACCAGCCAACCAACCAACCAACCAAGCATCAACCAAACAAATCTGATTAACTCGACTGCGCGAAACAAAACTTAATCAAGGTTTATTTTTTTTGTATTTTTTAGTTCGCGTTCAATTTGCTATAAAAGTCTACGGCATATCATTGAAGAAAGGCAGTTCATTTTAGAAGTTTGTCGCCGTCGGTTTCGCCTAAAAAAAAGAAAAAAACAAAACGTTAAGCACTCACCGTATTAATTCGGTGCATTTGACGCCACGTGCATGTAACACCCACAAATATTAATCAATAAAGAGCGATACGTTCCTTTTTAACGGACAAAACTTGTAAAGGCTACTACAAAATTTGCTAAATTTCAAACTCGTGTATTCTTGTGTGTTATTGTTTCGTCTCCAGAGCAGTTTACTTTGTCGCTTATTAAGGATACATATTTATTCCAGTTGCTGTTGCGTGATCCACAGAGCCAGAAAATGTTTCGTTTTGTGAGTTAAAAATTTTTATTAAATTAATTATAGGTAGATAAATTTGCCTTATCGTTGCTGCAAAAGCCCTAACATAAAATTTTCCAAAATCGAATTTTTGGTGAATTATGATTAAGCGTATCCATCTGCATATCTGCCATACGAGTACACCAAAAATTTATTAACGTCTTTTTTTGTTATTTTAAATTTCAAAATTTTGCAAATAAACATGTTTCAAAATGAATTTTGCTTCTCTTGTTATTACTGCTTCCAAACCCAGAAAAGTTTCATGTTATTGAAATACTGGAACCCATTGAAGAATATAAATACTCGATGCAATTATAATTAAAATTCTGATTTTAAATCAGAGTCGGCAACCCCAAAAATCACTATATTCTATTGAAGACTACTTATGGATTTACAAATTTTAAGTCATGTTTCATTTCAGTTCGGCACTTCTTGCTTTAGTCTTAACTTATCCTGAATTTCTAGTCCATTACTGGAACAATTTATTGAACAAAATTTCTCAAGTACCACTAACGTAATAACTTTATTATGTTTTTTAGATTATTTTAACAACCTTTGTTGCCTTTGCCACCAGCCAGCAAGGCTATCATCAGAATCCTCAAACAGCGGCTATTATCAGCGAGCAGCGCTACCAATCAGGCGATGGAAAATTCGGTTCCGCTTACTCACAGGAGGACGGCATCAACTTTAAAGAGGAGACAGATTCCGATGGCACACGCCACGGCAGTTACAGCTATGTCGACCCAACTGGTGAAAGGCGTACAATTTCATACACGGCTGGCAAAAATGGGTAAGTGGTGAATGCAGATTTGAACACTGAGGCAAACTAAAGCTCATCTGTAATATTTATTAAACAAAAAATTAAGCAAATAAATTGAACCCCGCATGTTCACGTGTAGATGCATTGATCGATAAGTTATTTATACGTTTCAAAAGTTGATCGTCATTAGCCTTTTGAACTACTCTTCTCTCCAATAAACTCAAAACATGACGATCAAGTCTTGCAGCGTGGGAATGGAGACTCAGTTCCTTTCCAAAGAGTTGATAAATGTAATATGTAAATGTGCTTTTCATACTTCTTCTACATTGTTGTTGCTTTATGCTCCGGAAAATTATCAACTCAGTTGTAATAAACTATAACTATCTACTCGTATGTCTATGAGTATGTTCGAGTACGTGCAAGTTGTCTAGTGAAGTGCAGTGGAATGAAGGTGAGTTTTGTAATCAAATTCGCCTTCCGTCCGAAAGTTATTGTAACGTGACTTAAACCGCACGGCACTGCGCAAACCGGAGCAAAATAAGCGAATTATATTAATGCAATTGTTGCAAATTTAATTGGGCAACACAATTTTGTTGCCGAATGCATTCAGTCATGACCATTGACCAATCATATTTCGGAATCATTTTGTTATTAAGTAGACCTACATAGAATTCTTTTGAAATGCATGCAATTTTTGTTTGATTATCTTTCGAACTCATTTCTCTTTACAGCTTCCAAGCTTCTGGTGATCATTTACCCATCCCACCGCCAGCACCCCCACAACCCGTCCCAACTGCTGGCTATGCACCGCAATCACAATACCAGCCACAATATCAATCGGCAGCACCAGCACCAGCGCCATCACATCAACAATCAGCCAATTATCGCAGCGATGATTACGGTGACGATGGCTCTTATGATCCACGCTACAATGATCCAGCGTTCAGTGAATCACAACCGTCGTACCAGAAGCCACAACAACAATATCGTGAACCTGCACCAGTTCATCAGCCAGCCGCATATAATCCCCCAGCACCAGCGTATAATCCACCCGCCCCACAACAACAGCAATACAACAATTATCAACAGCCACAACAAAATTATTATGCACAAACGACCACACCCAATCCGCATCGTTTCTCGCCACCTGGCAAACTATCCCTGGAGCGTACACCTGACGGCTTCACTTATAGCTTCAACAAGGTTTAAAAGCAACGCATGGCTGAACGGTGGCAGCGTAGAGTGAGAGAGATAGAATGACATTTTGTTGACATAATTTTATATGTGTGCTTATGTGTAGAAATCATTACCTAGGATCGTCATCGATAGATAATCAACTTTCCATCCACCTACCAACTCCATTAACAAGGAATGAGATGAAAGAGGCGATCTTAATTTACTACTTACTTTCAATTTCATAAATGTTCATAATTACATAAGTTGTATTCCTTCGTATGCAGTTGTTCTCTCTCTGCATAAAACTTAAACTTTTTCTTCGTTTTCATATAAGAGATTTTTTTCTTGTGATATCAAAAATTGTTGCAGCAATTCATTCTCCTTTAATTCAGGTTAATTTTGTATAATAACTATATATATTTAATTTACTGCTTTTTCTAAATGCTGTTACAGAAAATTATTTTATATTGTATATATTTTTGTAATGAAATACAAGTGTGTGCTGATGAATCGAAAACAAAATGAAATATCAAGTATTAGTATTTTCTTTTAGTAGGTATGCATGTGGGTACTTTTTCAAGGAGGCAAAACAGATCTGAAGGTAGACGAGATCTGAACGCTGATCACTGATTTGTGTACTAAGTACACAGTTATGATACAGGACCGTGAAACAGCGCTTGAGATATGTAAATACTTTTCAACGAACGGAAAAGATTGACCGGAAAAAATATGGCAAAAAATTAATAAATACCTGTTTTCAATACTTCAATTATGAAATAAAAACGATATATAATAGAATTATAAAAGTACATAGTCTATGGATGGAGATCAAAAGTGGCAGTGATATTCTTGTTGTCAAAAGTTGAAAAGCAACAGAAAAAAGAACTCGTTTGTAAGCGGGTGACAGTGCTCATACTATATGTAAAATACATATGCTTGAATAGAAGTAGTTAATAATGAAAATATCAACGGCAACAGAACAAAAATAGTACAAGAAAACAAATGCTTATAGCAATTGCGCAAATGCTCTAAACTCGATAAAATTCCATTACAATCTAAGCCAATGTAGTAACACACTCGCCCACAATCACAACCACCAACACCAATGGGCAGCAGCAGCAGCAGCAACAGCAGCAACAGCACGACAAAACATTCCACAACTGGCAGCAATAAAAAGGCAACGAACAAATGAAAATCACTTCTATGCACATGAAATGTCTTGCCTCATAACGTAGCAGAAAAGGAGACTCAAACACGTGAACGAGTAGGCTGGCAAATCCGGAAATATCATATACGGGTTTGGTATACAGCCACTCAACACATACATATGTGTCGCATTTTCAGCTTGGCAGCTATTTCAAATTGTTGATCTGAAACTTTTTGCTTCTGCGACTACTATTATTTTGACCGTAGCTGTACGTCAAAGTAGCCGACCAACTTCTTCTTCGTTCCATTCCATTTATTGAGTTACAATTTCCTTTTGCCACATTCTTTTACTTAAACGCTCCAACAGCACACAATTATCTTATGCTATTAAGTTGGCTAACAAATAAGCCAACTAACTACTTACCTCAATCTGAAGTATCTCACTTTCAAGGTTACATTGGTTATTGTTGTGGCGGTTTTTTTTTCTTCTTCATCGGAACGATTGTAGCTGTTGCTGTTCTTGCTGCGTCTATTTATGAAACATTATAAATTCATTAGGGCCAATTATGGAAAAATTCAAAATATAATCACATTTGTAATGGTATTACAATTTGCCTACAATTTTCTTACATAAATTTGTATATGTGTTTATACTTGTACAATATATGTATACTTATTTATGTAGGTACATAAATATTCCCCCTCCATTTTACGTTTATTATTTCTCGTTAAACAGTTTAGCAACTGAGCAAAAGTGAAAGTATCTACTCATAAAAATTTGTTGCTGATTTGATTTGAGAATTCAATTTTACCTTTACTGATTACGAAAATCTTATTTATGCATAACAGCATAACAGCAACAATGGCAATTTTTTGCCAGTTTGTAATTTGCCTTTAATTATCGAAAATGTATGCTTACTTTTACATTTGAAAAAGTAAATTAACTAATCAAAGGTTTGTGATTTTAACTGAATTTAAAAAACATATCTAAGTTAAAAAACAACAAACTGCAATTTCACCAATTCTTGCTTGAGCTAAAAACTGAAACAGTTAAACGTTTTACTCCCTCATGAAAACATACGGCGAAGCACTACTCCCCGAAAATTCTGTGTAGGCTCGTTGTCAGAATTTCAAGTCTTAAGATTTATATTTGGAATTCATTAAAATTCTTGTTTGGCAGAACATATACTATTAACATCTTGAGTTCGCTGTCCGCTTTTTTCGTCTTTGTAATGTAAAATTTATAAATTTTCTTTACATGCTGTGAGCTGAGTGCGATAATTTGAACAAGCTGTCTGCAAAATTTAGCGCAAAAGTTTTTTCTGCATACTTTTGGGATCAACTTGAAAATGATATTGTCCGAATGGTTTGCTTCAAATCTAAGTGATTCGATTTGTATATTATAGCATATTTTTGAGATGCAGATAAATTATAGCACACATTTTATTATTTAAACCAAAAATTACTGTATCACAGTAAATGAATAAGCGAATCTGGCGACGAGTTGAATATGGTAACTTGATTAAGCTGTCGACAAAATTTTACGAAAAAGCTCTGCATATTTTAAGGATCAACTTGAAAGAAATGTACAAATGGTTTGCTTCAAATCTAAATGATTCTAGAATTCGATTTATAAATTATGGCAAATGCAGATAAATATTTTGAGATGCAGATAAATTATAAAAAAAAACTTTGCACCTTGTACATTTTTGCATATACTAAAATTTCCGTTTTTCCTAGGAAAAGCCTACAGAGTAACTTTAAATATCTGTAAAAAAAAAAAAAAAATAATATAAAAAATTTCCATTTAATTGAGTCGCCCAGAGCGCAAATTTTTACAGTATCCTATCTCTAAAAAGGATACATGCGAAACCGTTTTTATACTTTTACGATTATTTAGTTGCTACTATTTATTTATTCTCAACATATTTTTTATATTTTTTATTTATACATTCAACACACAGGGTGTGCCCCTATGAATGCAGAGTATTGTGTTGAATGAACGGAATATTGACAGGTGGGAGGAGGAAGGAGGAAGGAGGGAGAATGAGAGAGTGAACGTGATCACACAGGACACCGATAAAGAGATAGACAGCCATTGTGTTAAGTGTTATGCCTTTAGCACAATTAACTTCATTTTATCAGTGTCCACATGTAGCGCCAAAGGCGAAGCTTTTCGCATCCACTCATGTTGTGCGTTACAATCTTATGCCGAATCCAAACGGCGAAGTGAAAAGCTGTGAAAAAAAAGAGAAAAGAAATATGCGCAATTTTTACTCTGCTAGGTTTGCCATTGCCTGCCAAGAGGTGGCGCCGTGTAGAAAAATTGCTGTTGTTTCTTTTTTTTTTAATTCTTTTTATTTCTATATTTTTATTTTAAATATAATATTTATTTGTTTTATTATGCCTGTGCTGAGATTCGAACCCCGGACACTCTACGTAACAGTCCAACGCACTACCGCTATGCTACAGGGACCACTAAAAACGTTCGACTACTTATTGTGTATAAAAGCAAAATATTGTAACTATGTATATTTAATTCATCACTCCTCTTCTTTCTTTTAATAGCACAACAGCCAATGGAGGGTCTAGGCCGAGTTTTATGCATCCACTCATGTTGTGCATGTTAAATTTGTACATGAATGGAATGGGACCTACAGTTACGAAGTGAAAAACCTTTCATAGGCAATTTTTTCTCTTGGAGGTTTCACCACTCAACAACACTTAAAAGTAAGAATCTTTCACAATTTTTCGAACTATGATTCTCCGTATTCCGCTGCTTCAATCGTATTTATAGCACAGATTTAATCGCAGTCACGAACATTCCAGAGATCTTTGAAGTTTCCAGATGATACTGATGTTTTTTTTTTGTCATTACTTAACATAGCCACGAACAATTAGCATGGCCATGAACCTCGAGTCTTTTTCGAAATTTGTTTTCTAATACACTCCGAAATCGCTGGATGGCGTATTACCATTATTTAATAAATATATTCCCATCCTATAATAATAATAATAAGAGAGTCAATGAAAAACTTTGACCGGCGCCAGAAATCCTAGTCCCTGCCCATCATAGCAGTGTGATTAAAGCAGCTTTAGTTCCATTTCGTGTTTAACACCAGTTACTCACATAAATAAAATTAAATATAAAACGACGGTATTAACACAAATCTTTAGCTAATTATGCTTATAAATCTAATTTTCCATATGAGGAGGAAATATTCCCCAGAAATGACGAATTTGTGTTAGAGGATATGGAAATATATTATTAAAAGGCTGTGAATTGTGTGAGGATGTGCCTAATTGTTTCCAATTCCAGTCATTTAATTACGAAAATATCTCATTCATTCTTTTATTCAAAAAGAATATAAGAACAATCAATTAGAATCTAATAATTAAAAATTAAACACCAAAAAATAAATTGGTTGTAGGTAGACAAACATATATACATAAAATATATATACATATATAGACTTATATATATAAATTAAGCTGAAAAAAATATCGGAAACACCTTCAGCATTTTAAACATTGATGACAATTGCCGAGCGGAATCTTCGTTTTGGTTTCGGTGAACTTGGCGGGGCCTTACTCTTGGGCGATCGGTTTAGCTCCGACAATTGTGGACGTCGACGTGGACGATTTGATTTGTATGTTAAATTGTCGTCGAAGTTTGGACGGTGAAACGGTGGTGGTCGTGGTGGTGGTGGCAGCGGAGGGTCTATGGCTAAGTCATGTTCGTACTCGCCTTCCTCGAAATGGTCTTCATGATCTTTCGATTTCAGATATTGTTGAAATTTCGGATTATTGAGTAGACGCAATTTTACCGCTTCATCAAGCAATTTCTGTTGATCCTCCAAATACTTTTCGATTTGTTTCTTCGAAGCGACACCTTTAAAACGATCGCGCAACTTTGCCTTCGCTCTACTTGATGTGATTTCTTCAAAATCATCTTGCTCGGGTTCGTAAACACCATAACCACTGCTTGTGCTGGCCGAAGCAGCAGCGGTTGGCTTCGGAGGTGGGACTACGTGAAACGGGTCAGGATCGTAGAACTGTGTATATTTATGTGCGTGTTTCTTTGATGATGGTGGTGGCTTGAAATCAATCGTTTCAGCAGATAGATTCACATCTCTGTAGCTGCTAGTTTTGTAGGGACTTGATGTGGTTCCATATTTGATGGGGTGTTTTGAATGTGAGGATGTTGATTTCTTTGGTATGGTGATGGGATGTTGTACACGTATCTGTGTGCCAATTGTATACTCGCGACTGTCGTTCTCTTTGGAATTGTAGCCACCACCATGCAATTCACTCGAATACTCTCCTGAGGAGAAATGTTCACTGGAAATATCATCTTCTTCCTAAGATTGGATTTCATATTCAGAAGACAGTGGAAATTTTGCGAAAATGGAAACTTACAGATAAAAACGGCCGGAACGGTGTCTTCTTTGAATATTTCTTAGATAATTCTTTGTGTTTGCTTTCTTCTGTTAAAAGATCTGAACCGGAATATGTTATTGGAAGAAATCCATGATTTTGATGATAGTAACGTGCCGATGTTGGTGGCGGTGAGACGATGGGACTGTAATAGGTTCGCTTGTAGTAGGACGATGATTGTGCCTCTATGCTAAGCAACATCCAAAGTAACAATAGGAAAGTCAACTGTAATAGTGAAAGTAAATTTTTGTTAAATAAAAAAATAGTGAAATCAATAACGTCAACTTCTGTTTTAGTTTCATTCTTATTTTAACAATTTCTTCAGATTTGTGTAGGTAGTATTCGACATATTAGAGCAAACAATTTAATTTCTTTTCGATAGCACTTGTTATATATCAAACTTTAAATCCAAAGGAATTGCCAACAGGTGTTACTATGTGTTCAGTAGGCAATTGAGAAGCAGATCACTGAAATAATGATCTATGTATGTATAAGGCCGTAGACATTGACGATCAATGATGAGAGGCTGTTAGGATCGTTCGACAGGAAGATACTCCGTAAGATCTGCGGTCCAATATGCGTGGACGACGTGTATCGAATAAGATGGAACGATGAGCTGAATTAATTCGACGCCGACACTGACATAGTGAAGCGTATAAAAATCCAGCGGCTTCGCTGGCTGGGTCATGTTAAGCAAATGGAAGTAAACGCTCCGGCTACAAATGTGTTTTATTCGAGCCACGGTGCAGGAACAGGCAGAAGAGACAAGTACATGTGTGTATACCATTCAAGCGTTTGTATGATATCAATCTGAGCATCTTAGCTGACGCTTCAGATAATAATTAAGTGTTTGAGAAATGCTTTTCCTAATCTCCGTTGGAAAGACCAGATACAGGGCGACCTGACTGCAGCACTTGGTCTTACCAACTGGCGCCAGCGCGCACATAGCAGAGGCGATTGGCGGTCAAGACCGATCATCGGTTGTAGTGCCAGCTAAATAAGTAAGTAACCTTCTTATAATCCTACCAGGGAGTGGGGAGAAATATAGACTCTGGGTGATATATGTAGTATGACCAGCTTAAGGCCTCTTATATTCGATTTCTATATACATGTCTTGTAAATATCAATGTTCTATAATAAATTAAATAATTTTTTTACATATCTTTTAAGGTTATCTTGAGATTGAATCCCGGCAAAAGCATGATCTCTTTCCTATATTATACTCATGTTACTTTCATGTGTTAATTGATATTAAAATAAAAATATATTCGCTCAAGGCAAATAATTTTTGAAAATATATGAAAGGTACGCAAAAGATCAATGAACATTTAAGTCATCTAAATTTTTTCTTAACTACATACATTCGGATAACAGCAATTTTGTATTTTCGTAATAATTACACTGTGCTACAAAATCAAATTTTTTCATCGTACTGGCAATTTCACATGTATTCTAGAGTAATTTGAGGTCGCTGAGCTCAAATCTAAAGCTCTAATCGTTTTGCTGCAACACGTGAGGTTTTCGAGATGACCAGTATATCTTGACTTTTATTGTTTTTTGTGTATATAGGAAAGTTGTTAAAGAGTTAGAACACAAAACACAAAATTCCGTTTTTTTTGGGAGTTTTTTCCCAAACACACCATAATACTTTTATCATTCGTGGCTATGGTATACCTATATATAAAAACTCCCAAAAAGTGGAGTTTAAGATGCAGATTGTGGGAATTTGAGTTCACAAAAAATGTCATTTTTATACTAAATAACTTTCTTATAGACACTGAAAAAGGATTGAACAAAAAATCGAGTCTTCAAATTCGAGCTCAGTGACCTCAAATTACTCTAGAATACGAGTTCATGTCAAATTGTCAAATCGTCAGTCCGATTTTAAATTTTTGCACTGTTTTATTATTACACTGTAGATCAACAAGTGTATGTGATTTCGAAATGCTTGAATTTCAAGCTACTATTTCTTTCAAAAATGGATCAGATCAGTATAAAATCGATTTGTAATTTCAAGTAAACAAAATAAAGAGTGTATCTTTTAAAAAAAAGAGAAGAGAAATTGATGTAATTGGCGTATCCGGAGACGAATATGTTTACTCTACGATAATCAACAGAAAATATAATTCTATCGAAATTGCAATGTTGTTCAGTGTTGTTTATTGTATGTATGTTTGTCGATTTCTGATACTTGTATGCATCTAAAATTTACCCCAAATGAATAAAAAATTTACGTACAGTATGTATCAAGTAGTACTCATATCCGTATTCACATATTTCAACACGCAACAATTAAAATGTTTTCAAAAGGTTCTACTTACACACCAAACACCTTTCATTATTCACACACAAGGTTAACTTTATTCACAACAACAACACCAAGCACCGAAATCCAAAAATTCCAATCAATCAATTCAGTTCGTAGTATTTACTGTACGAATTTACTCATTAGCGTATTGTCGTATTGACGTACTTTTTACGTATCGTTACGCTTTGCTGGGGCTCCTCAATTATGTATATGCGCGAACGGTGTCTAAATGAAACTGAAAGTTTTTCCAATGAACGCAACGGTTTTATGCCAACTTCCTAATACCTGAAAAGCGTTTCTCAAACACTGAATTATTATCTGAAGCGTCAGCTAATACGCTCAGATTGATATCATACAAACGCTTGAATGGAATACACACATGTACATGTCTCGGATCGTGTTGGCTAACTGGTGCTGTTAGTTGTTGCTAGTGCTGGTGCTGCTGCAGGTGGCATCTGCATTTGCATTTCCGAAGCATTTGAGGAAACAATAAAACAATACCAACGACTTATGTTGAGGGGAGAAAAGAAAATTAAACATTAAATGTGGTGAGCGAAATGTATTAGCTTTTTGGAGGATTGCTTTTTTCTTTTCAGCTTTCTTTGAGGTAACCAATTAGAAAAGTGGTTGATAGCTGGAAGAACGCACGCTCATGGACGGGGAATTTATGGTGTTAACATTTTAAAAGTGAATTATACATTTCTGTTGCAACAGGAGTTCCCTGGGTAATAGTCGTGCCTGCGATAGAAAAATCCATGGTTTTTACATTATAAAATGAATGGTTGAACGTTATAAAAAGAGTTGTGGGCTGAGACCAATCTATACAAGGTCATTTACTTGCAGCCATTTCTAAACGCCCTTCATGTATCCGAAAATTTATACAAATCTGATAAATTCATATTGGTTGAGGACACTAGTGAATCTATATATTGCGAATTAGGGATTTTCGATTTTACGTCTCTTCCAACATATTTTTGTCTAGGAAAAACGATATGGATGTATGTTGGAAACGGGGCTTAGCTCCAAAATAAAGTTTTCTGGTTATTTCAACGTTTGCTAACTTTGACAGAAAATGATCTTAAGTAAATGGTATGCAGAGTGGGTTCGGCCTTTAGTTCAAAACCTTCCGGTGGAAAGTAGACGGGATACAATCTATGTTGCCAAGTAGTAATAATTCTGTGGCCACAAGGATTAACAGCTAAACTCGAGAAGCAAAACTGTTAGGTACAAATGCACCTACAACAATTGCTGCTTATTCAGCAATTTCAAATTGCTTTGTACTTTAAATGAATTTGGATGTGAATATCAATTCATTTTCATTTGCATCTCCCCTCATTTCTGCCAGTATTAACGTTACACAAATTGTGCATCAGTTAAGTAGCAGCAGCATCTACAACAGCTGCAGTAAGCGAAACGATTACAGGCAGCAGAGTGTGCCGAAAAAGCACCGAAATGCTCGTTTATTTTCCTAGCAATTCAACATGCAGTGGCTAACTACAACCTCATCAGCAATACATAGAAAGAGAGTAAAAACAAAACAGATAAAAAAAAGCTTAAATGTATTTTATGGGAATTTTGCCTATTTTTAAAAAATTATTTTATTTCTTTTTTATCGGTTGCTAAGTTCAGGTTCAACTGCAGGAAATGCTTCAGCACACATGCAAGCAAGCGTCGTACACTGCAGCAGTTGTTGTGGCCTTTTTGGCCGCCACGTCCGGCATACCCCGCTGGACTACTTTCTACGGTAGTGTTGGCTGTTGATGTTGCCTTTGTTGTTATTGTTTTCATTGCACTGATTGTTGCCATGGTTTGGCTGCAACCAATATTACAGGATAGACCACCAAAATGCGGAACACAGTTTACAAATACTATAAATTTTTTTTGTTTTTGGTGCAATGAATCCAATTTCATTGGAAGTGGAAATATTTGTTTTGAAACAGGTTATTGGTTACGATTTGTTACATAATTGTTACAGCAATCATAAATTTTACAAAAAATTACCAAAGCACACGCTACCTGCGTTCGCTGCTGCTCACATTTTGAGCGCATATCCTGGGCTGCTGTTGAGCATTGCTTTGCTTTACATCGTTGATGCCATATGTTGGTAACAGGTTTTCCATTCGTTTCATTATTGTTGTTGCTATTCATCAAATGATTTTTTATTCAATTGGGATTAATTGTAAGAAAGTGCGGAATATGTAATTATATGAATACGTTTCGTATGCTTTTCTCTGAAATAAGCTATAATGTAGCTTGGATTTAATTGCGTAATAATTGATGATTATATTGAAATTACCTAGATTGGCGTTTAATTGTTATGCTGGCAATGGCAAGGTCAAGCTCAAGTTCAAGCAGTGGTATATGTATTGTAGTTATTGTTGTCAGCAAGAAAGATGTCATTGTCATTGTATATGTACATATTATGTATGTAAATATAGTATGTATGCATATCATTCAAAGTTTGCATTTATGTCTGTATATTTGGAATATAAAAACCCATAGTAAATTTACTTATCCTAGTTTGCATTAGTGGGAAGACTTACAAGGGGATTGCATTGCTGTTGCTTTTAGGTGCAACAATAATGACAAGTGCTGGAGAATGGAGATACATTTTCAACACTAGGGTAACGATATGAGTCCAAGGGTGACGAAGAGTTTTTTTCGCCAATCTTCTTGACTAACCTTAAAATTTAGCCAGTATGCTTTGAGGATCGCTCAGTGAAGTTTTCATCGGTCTGATGACAGTATGAGTTTGAATACCGAAGATACAAAAAGCATACATACACAAGTGTTTCTCAGAGTACAATTTTCAATAAATAAGTCTCTGGGACCAAGATCAACTAAAATAGGGTGAAGTCAACTCATCGCTGAGGTGTAATTGGAAGATCTTGGCACAGGCTAAATCAAAAAGAAGAAGAAAAATTATTCTATATGGCAGCACCTTTTGGCAAACAAATGCAAAGCTCCAATAGTAAATAATTGCCTAAGAAAACTTTTCAATTCGCAATTCGGATTCGGCATAAAATTGTAGATCCCTTCCATTCATGTACAAATATAAAACACAAAAAAGTCGGTCTAGGGCCTCCATGGGCTGATTGCCATTTAAGAAGAAGAAGTCGCTGTGGCGTAGTGGTAGTTCGTTGGACTACTACGCAGAGTGTCCGGGGTTCGAATCTCGGCACAGGCAAAATCAAAAAGTAGAAAAAATAATTTTTCTACACGGCGCCACCTCTTGGCAGGCAATGGCAAACCTACAAGAGTAAAAATTGCTATGAAAAGCTTTTCACTTTGCCGTTCGGATTCGGCATTAAACTGTAGCTCCCTTCCATTCATGCACAAATATAACACGCACAACATGAGTGGATGCGAAAAGCTCGGCCTAGGCCCTCCATGGGCTGTTGTGCCATTAAAAGTAAGTAAAGTAAAGTAAGAAGTCACCACACAGAGGTCGCTCTTTTTATTCGAAATATCAACATTCAGGGATGTGAACCAACACAAATTTGCAGAATGGTTCGGTACAGCGGTTCACGGTCTCTCTGACCGCCTGGTTTGGTTCAAACTCGATTTTAGCGAATTTTCGAATCGCTGGATCGGTTCAAAAACGGTGTTTTTTCCAAAATTATTTTTAAGAAAAGCTCTCGCTGTCGAATGTACCTGCGCATAAAATAAAGACCATGTCATTGTCGCGAATAGAACACCATCGGCGACAGGCTACACGGAGAAAAATAGTTCATCAATAACACTGTGCTTGAAACTGACACTCAAAAACAGAGACATACGGGGCACCTATTAAGTGCCTTTCGTATAGGTTTATAGATTTCAGATCTAATCGGCATTTGGCTGGATTATTGGCTCTAGTTTAGGAGAAATCCGTATTTGAATTTTGCTTAATTAAATCAGGTTTGCAGCTAAAGAATAATAACATTTACATATGTATAGGCCCTAAACCGTTTGGAATATCTCTTTACGGTCTTCGGAAAAGTTGTAGCTATGATTATGGCCAACAAATTTGCTAAACACACACAAAAAAAAAAATACATTCAAATAGTGTTTTCAACTAAAACTCTTTCGCTGATTTTTTTAATCATTCGCCTATAAATGGCAAACTATAAGTAATTTTGCTTTAAAATCTCAAGAAATAAACCGAAAATACTTTTCCCACAATTCAATATGAAAATTAAACGTACAACCATGAATTTAACTTATATTTTAATGCAAATTTAAAAATCTTTGGACAATAAAACAAATTTTTTATTGTTGATTCTGTATTCCTTTCACCTTGTTCCAGACGTCTTTGGGAAATTTCAACGTGATTACATGGTATAGTCATATTGGATAGTACAAAAATTGTTGCGGACGATTCTCCAACAGTATTGAAAGTAGCTGGAATGTTTTGGAATGCAATTCGAATGCGGTAACGGCAACTGAGCAAACAGTGTTCCTCTGCATTCCACTTCACGCCTTTTTGCTTTATTTATCCTGAGTTTTCTCGACATTTTAGTCGAAAACACTATTAGAATGAGTTTTTATTTTTTGTGCGTGTTTAGCAAATTTGTTGGCCATAATCATAGCTACAACTTTGCCGAAGACAGTAAAGAAGAGATATTCCAAACGGTTTAGTGCCTATACACATGTAAATGTCTTTATTCTTTAGCTGCAAACCTGACTTAATTAAGCCATATTCAAATACGGATTTCTCCTAAACTAGAGCCAGTCCAGCCAAATGCCGATTAGATTTGAAATCTATACACCTATACGAAAGTCTGTTTTGGAATAGCACAGTGTAATTAATGAAACTCATTCACTAAATAAATGAAAAAATTCGATAACGATTACATTCATTAATACTTAACAAAAGATTCTAACACATTGTAATGAATTCGTTCGTCAGAATAATTATACTTAATATTTTCTTTTACATTAAGTACACGAGTGGACAGTGCACTGGGTTCTCACTCGAGAGGTTGCCGTTTCGATTCCCGTCTTGGTCTCGTAAATGTTTGTCCTAAATTTTTTCTTAAAACTTCTTAAATTCCTACCGATATGAAGTGAATGAGAATTATTCGAAAGAGTTAAAGTTCAAATATATTTTTTAATGAACTAATTCCTAATTTGTACATTTTCGTTGATTCTGTCCATTAAAAAAAAGTGTCAATGAAAACTGATTGATTTTATGTAGTTTTTCATGGGATATGTTTTAGCGTGCCATTACATAAATTTTTCATTGAATTTATGATCAGTTTTGGTTCCGTGTAGTATGACATATGTATAAAAAAAATACTGCAAAAGTAATAATGATAAAATTTTTTTATTGTTTTGAACCAAACCATTTTTTTCGAACAAAACTGGTTTGCTTTTGGTTTGGTTCAAGTGAAGAAAAAACGAAAACGTTTCGGTTCAAGTAACTCAAAATGAGGATGGTTCGGTTTCAAATTTGTTTGGTTCAAAACAGATTTGCATTCCTGGTCCAAATAGTGCAAAATGTAAATAAAAAATGTTTTACTCTGCATTTTTAATACTTATATGAATGTAATTTTGATACTACAGCTTTAGCTCTCTGAGATGAATTTACGAGGTATTTTCCAGCTCTCTCGGAGATTGTCTGTAAAATTGTTCTAGTATATCAAAAAATAGGATAATCTGCCAGTATTTTGTTTCTTTTTTTCCGACATTTTTATATATTTTTTTTTTTAAAGAAAACCCTGCGATAAATCAAAAGAAATGGGCCTGATTAATCAACTCAAGCGTTGTTTGCAGCTCGCGTAACTTTCAAGTTGTTTGCCTCAGAGATTTGAATTCCTTTAAATTGTCAAAAATAATAATGAAACAAAAAGAATAATATCCAATGCAATCGGAGAACAAAATCCACATTGGCTATGTAGAGAGAAGAACTTTTTGTTGTTTGGAGCTATGTACTACATATGTATGTATGTATACAATTTTAATTGTAACTATTTATCAAGGTCATTGCATAAGTAAATAGACTTTATTATTTTAAATTTTAAATATGCAATTAAATTTATTAAAAATTAGTCACAAATTGTCATCATATTTTTCTGTAATTTTGATTTATTTTTATATCATTAAAATCATTGTAATACATAGAACTAATAAGTTTATGTGTTAGGAGTATGTATGTACTATATGTGTAACCATTTACTTAAGTAGGCGTTATGATATTGTTATAATTCTCAGTTTTATAAATTAAATACAAAAAAATTAGTAATCGCTCTATAAAAAGCCGAAATTAACATGTGCAACACTTCAAGTCACTTCGCTTCATATAAAACTCTGCCGCACGCATACATACATACTACTACATACACATCATACTATGTAAATATTGCAATTGTTTGCAGCACAAAAAATAATAAACTTTAAAAACAACAAAGAAATTATTTTGCGATTAAAGTTCGCCTTAGCAATATACTACAAACATACATACTTATATACAATACACACATACATATGTACTCGTATGTATGTATGTATGTATGTATGTATGTGTGTAGCAGCAGCGGCAATGACGTTGGCAGTGGCTGCAACACCAATCAATCTGGCAAGCCCACACTTACACGCTGAGTCGCTGAACTGCGGGCATAGCGGCGTTGTTGCTGCTGCTGTAGCCTGGTACTTGTGGGAGTCTCCGATGGCGACGACGACGACGAAGCCCCAACACTGCCACCATTATTAGCAACAATTTCACCGCCATGGAAGCAAAGACTGCTGCGCAAATGATTCTGAGCAACTTTTTTCGATGATGTCGATGGCAGCGAGTCAGCGGCCACAGAGGAGTCTATAGCCGTAATTTTTGGTGTGATTTTACGTGTTGAGGCTTGTGATGATTTAAGATTATTAAGTTTTTGATTGTTGCTATTATTAACTGACTTTATCGTTGAACCGCTGCCAGTCTCCATATATTGATATTCATCTGCGACGCTGCCGCCGCTTACGTATTCTAAATCTGACATATTGGTGTGATGTGTTTGCGAACGCTTTGTATTGTTTCCAGTACGAGTATTTGGATTTGGAGATTTGGCTCTTGATCTGTAGGTGGAAGTTGTCGTGATTCTTGAACTTCGTGATGGTATAACATTGTCAGCATCATTGTTCACCTTGTTGTTGTTGTTGTTCGAATACTTAGCTAATGGACGTTCAAAATCGTCTTCATAGGTTACATGCTTCTTGGGTGATGTTCTCCTCACGTGCACATTTCTCATGTTGTTTTCTATGTAATTTATTTCATTGTTAAAATCGTCACCTCGATATTCATCGTTGTAATCACTGTTGGTCGTTTTCATTTTTGCGTTGTTCTTCAGAATCTTCTTTGGTGTTGAGTGGTCAATTCTTCCATCAGAATTATGGCTGCTGTTATTCTCGTCAAAGCTGCTATGATATCTCTCAATTTTATATTCTGGTGCTTCGACTTCATCGACATATTCTATTATTTTCGTAGGACTTACTATTCTTACATTTTCATTTCTTCTAGCATCCCTCTGTGTACCGCAGCTCCTAGCTACATAATCTTCTTCATTCCGAACAGGGTTCCCTGTTGCCCTCTTAGAATCGCGATTGCCACTAATATACTCTTCTTCAAAATCTGGTTCGTATTTTCTTTCCGCTTTTACTGAAATTTTTGTGTTTCTTTGTTGTGTAGCATTCCGTGAGTTCCTATGATCCTCAGCATCTTGTTCTGCTGTATGTTGATCTCGTGGAAAATCATTTTTCCTCAAATCATTCAAGCTCATCGTACGCACATTGTGTTTTATTTGTAACTTGGGACTGTTCTTTGAGTTCCGCTCAACTTCCTTCTTGTCATTTCGGTCGGTAATTTTCGGTTTTCTTGCATTATTGCGATTATTCAAGTCTTCATCAATATAATCGTAAAACTGAATCTTCGAAGTGAAAGCTTGTTTCTTCTTGGTACTAGTATATCCCTCATTGACAACATTCTCCGGCAGTTGCAGTTTCATGGCAGTTGGCTTAGGAGTTATATCGTTTCGAATAGTCTTCATCGTTTTCAACAAGGGACGGCGAGGATGTTGGTAATTGGAGTCACGCTCATCGATTACATTGTCATTAAACTGTATTGATGATTTGGCAAATTCCCTGCGGAACATTTGCTTTGTATCCACATCGTTGTTCTCCCCTCCCAATGATGTCTGCTGATGTGAAATTGGTTTTTGTGATTGATCCGATTGGAAACTTGTTCTACGTTTCACGCGTGTCTCAATTGCTGAATCTGTCTTGGTATCATCAGGCCAAAATAAATGAGACTCCATCCGGTTTGTATTAGAATTATTCCGGCGATCTATCATTTTTGGCGGCAAGCCTGTATAGAATTTTCCATTGAGCATTTTTGTGTTCCTAATGTACTTGTTATCGATCGATGAAGTTGTCGACTGCCCCGTTCAAAAATGAAAACTCAACTAAAACGTTTCTACAAAGTGAGAATCTGTTAAGTGATTCAGCTGCAGCACATATCCACACTTGTTTTCTCTGTTGCTTGTAGCTTCTACTAACTGATATTTGTATTGTAGGCGTATTAACTACAGCAGCACCAGCACCATCACCAGCAACAACAGCAGCTGTTACTTAGTTACTTGCTGTTATTGTTAGTGCTGCCTTTAGATGACATAACCTCAAACATAAACATTTAATTTACGCGATTCTTTGGAAAATGAACCAAAAACGATTTACAAAATAATTTATTCTGCTGCTCGCTTGTTTGATGGCTTTGCTGCTACTAGCTTCGCTTCAATTTATACCTGTTACAGTCGGGCTGGCTACTTAGTTGTTGTGGTCTTAGCCAGTTTCTTAATATGGTCAATTCAGCAGCTTGTTGTTTTCATATAAAGTTACTATGTACTTTTCTGTTGTTCTGTTATTGTATGAATGTGGCAAGAGACGGAATTTTCGAGTTTCGTTTGCGTTTATTTAGTATAAGTTAAGTAAAATCTTGATTTTCGTCTATGGCAAAAGAAAAATGTCATTGAACATTTTTTCAACTGTCTGGTGTGTGATGTTTAACCAACTCGTTAAACTGAAACAAAAAAGCCAAGTATTATCTTAGTAATTATGTGTGTATTTTCATTCAATACGTATTTACTTTTTCAATTTAAAAAAACCATTATGTATACTACAATACACCATTTTCTTATGTTTTTCTGTTATCTTTATTACCATAATATCATTTTTGTATGAACTACAATAAATATTTAGATTTTCTTCTCTTTTCTTTTTGTCTTTCTTATTTGCTTTTTACGCTACACATTTAAGTTAATATTCACGTAGTAGTTAATCTCAAAAAATAGTGGATATTAAAAAAAATATAAAGAAGATATTTAATTAAAACAAATACATTTCCATAAAAACAAAAACATTTAAATACTTAACTTCAATATTTCATTCCAGTCAAAAGAAGAGCAATTACTATTAAATATTTACAATAATTGAATTATATTTAAGAACTTTGTATACAGAAGACAATAGTAAAATAATAATCGATCATATTTGATAGAATCAGAGAGAGTATATGAGGGGTGTACATTCCATTTCATATACATATCTGAAAGACTAAATCAATAATAACAGCTACAGTATATTTTCTTGGTGAGTGAGTTTCATTGCTTGGAATGAAAGTAGTACATATAGTATGTAAATCAAATTCAAAAGACTCTAAATCCAGATTAAATATCACTCTTGAAGTTATATATATTAAAGTCCTAAATTTTTTTAAAAATTCGCTACTTTTTGTCACATATGATGGAAAATTTTCAATCTAAACTTAAGATTATTGGTTTTTTCCTGTCGCCACAGAATTTGTTTGTGTTTTTTTTTACCATTTACAATTTTCGTATATTTCGCCTGCAAAATTGACCCAAGTTAATACCATTGGCATCAAATGAACAATATTGAAAGAAGAAACAACCCATTCAATTTTGAGAAAAATTCTTTGGAGAATATAGTGGAAAAAATTCTTCATTCCTTTTAGATATAAACGAATAGATTATTGCTGTGACATTACTCGCAAACTTTGCCCTATACTATAAGTACATATATGAGAAAAATAGTGATACTAACTGGAACACTGCATAGTTGCTATAATGGCATCATAGTAAACAAAAATGGTAGAGTAGAATGGGGCAAAATAATCGTGCAAAAGTGCCTTTTTCACCACAATCTACTCTAAATTTTGGTTGTTTTTCACTCAAAAACTATTTACGTTTGATTTATTTTTTTCACGATTTTTTGCCAACAACAAAAATAAATAGAAGGACCTAGAATAATAGCCGTAGCTGAAAATCTAGAAGAGATAGGAAGTTACGTTTTTCGAGAAAAATGTAGCTAAAATATCAGATTTTCCCTCGAAGAACGCAACTTTCTATCTCTTTTAGATTCTGAGCTAAAGTACAAAATATGCAAAAGGGGCTCTTTCGCCCGCCTCTACGTTATTTGGATTCAAGATCCCAATATTTTCTTTGGAAATTCATGTACGAACATCTTTTGTAAATATTGTGATTACCAACGAAAAGTTGATATTTCTCAATGAAATGAAAAGTTTTTGTTTTGGTAACTAAGATCTCCAGATAAAGAAAAAAATGTTCTCGAAAAAAAATTTTATTATGTTTCACCAGAAGACTTTACTTTTTTATTTATCAATTTTGATGTCTGAAAGGAATAATTTTTCTCCATTATTCTTATAACAATAGTATAAATTATTGGGATTTATCTGTATAGGTGAGCTTTATTTTGAATCAATTTTATCACAACACATAAAAAATTGAGTATGGTAAAGAAGGATTTAATGTGCGACATATTTCCAGCTGTAAAAGCCTGTCTGTTGGTTTCTTTTATATTTCATAGCATTTATATTAATTTTGTACTATTACATGCGACACTAACGTACTAAAATGTGAATCCCCGCTACCAACACTGGATAAAGCAGAGTCAGATCTATTTTGCGTAAGGGAATTCTCATCAGGCCGTTGACTTTAAAATAGTTATTCACGATAACGCACAGAAAACTCATAAACAGCGCAAACTGCATACTATTTAAATATATATTGGCCGGCTGCCTAAATTTTTATGGTACGTTTACGCTACAATTTCAGTGCACAAAGAACTGCGTAAAGTTATGCACATTGATCGATATACAATATTTACGCAAACACATTAACGTGGTGGTTTTCACGTCATACACCGGATAAAAACGTGCAAAAGGCTAATTTATTTCATATCATGAATATATCATATATGTATAAAGGGACGACATCAAAAGTACTGAAAGAAAGCATTCGAAAAAATTATAAACAATTAACTAAAATAATAATAAAAATTTGGAGTAATGCTACTCAAAAGAATAATATTTAGCCTACGGAGCCAGCAAAGTGGAAGAAACAAAAACAAAATTAAATAATATATGTAGACATTCTTACATACATATATATTCCACATTAAATATACACACATACATATACTCGTAAGTTACTCAAACCAATTTAATGGAGTAATACGCAGTTCCACATTGGCGTATTTATCTTAAAGGTTATCGATTTGCAAATGAAATGTGAAATGAGAGTGCGAAAAATATAATTATATAATTATTCATAACTGTTATTAAGAACAAAGAAACTTTTCTTAAAAGGTAATACATAAACTAATATTAATCAAAGATTTAAAGCTCTACTATGGTATACTTGCATAAATATATGAGTACTTTTCAAAAGTTTCTATTTGGTTTAAACATTCTCAATTCACAATTCGTATTATTTATGTGCATAATATAATTTTTAATTATATTTCATCAACTTAAAACAGTTTTATGTTATTTTTTTTGTTTTATAATCTGTTATACCGGATATGTAAATCTGCTTAATTCTTTATATTTCCTTTGGATTATTATTATAGTTTATTTTTATTTTTAATTTTACTGTTAAAATTATAAAATCATTTACAAAGTTTTTAAAAAGCATTTCATGCAAAACTACATTTTAGCAATTTTATTTTTTTCCATTTTTTTTTTGTTTTTTTTGGATTTTTATAATTTTTTTCTATGTACATTTTTTGGTTTTCAAAAAGTAATTTATAATTACTTTAAGTAATCGATTTTTAGCAACAACTATTTAATCTTTAATGACAACTACACCATATCTGCGCAATATTAATGGATTTAATTTTATTGCTTTTTTTCAAGCTCAGTATAATAGGGGTATTCACACTTGTCAGTTAGTTGGAATTCCGTGCAACGACTTTTTTTTTTACAAAACTCAATGATTTCATTAACCAGTCGTTGTGTTGTAAGTGATAATTTGGTGGTCTAATGTGGGGAAAGGGTCAGATATTCTTCAAATGTAAAATAAGTAAATTTCCCCTTAGCTGGGAATGTTATACAGTATACGTAAGTAAAAAATTTCAGCAAAATATTTGACTTCGCCATTGGTGTTCTCATTAAAACTAATATATGTAATTGTCATATTGTTGTCTAATCCATATTATTTTTTGTTTGGTTCAGAAAAGAAAAATCATGAGTTGACATAGCGAACTCGAAGTTAATATTTTTAACCAATATGTCAAACTTTACAACACCGGCTAGCATGAAAGAGATTGTCCACAATTCGAGTTCAATTTACGATCTTTCGCTTTCCCTTTCCGATTGCATTTCATCTTATTCATTCAACATTACTTAACTGCTTAATTGATTAGTGATTTTTCTATGTTGTTTGCTGACTACTTCGCCTACTGCATCGATGACATCAAAATAATGTTCGCCTTTCCCTCCTTATCGGTGGTCAATTGCCCGCGAAATTGTAATAATTCCGGTTTATTCGATGAGTGGCCATCGACGCCAGCAACGGTTATAGCGGAGGTGGCGGCGTTGGTGGCGGCGCGTGTTATTACGCAATATTGTTGATTGTTGCCATTGTAGGTGACAATCGGTATGCTGCTCGTACCCGTACCGTTGCTATTGGTGCCACTGTGGATGATGTTGTTGTTGGCAGTATCGGCGGCAGTAAAATTGATGCCATTCAATTGAGCTTGGACGTATGATGCTGCAGTGGGGGAGTTTGCGATAAACTGGGATATCTATTAAGTGAAAATGAAGCGATTTTTGGTTAGTGAAAGTATATTTCTCTTCGGAACACATACACAACGATAAAGAGGGAGAGAGAAAGAGACAAACACAGAAAGTACATGATATAGTGGAGGAGTTGGGTAAAAATGTATGGAACAAGAAGTTGAAAAAAAAGTCTCATGTATTGTTACATTGTGTGAAGGTATAACAAGTATCCGTTTTGTTGTTTTTGTTGTTGTTATTGTTATTGTTATTGTTATTGTTGTTTAAAGAACGACTAGTAGATGATTTGTAAATGTTTTAGTTACTTCTTGATTGTGATTGTTATTGTTGTTGTTGTTGTTGTGTTGGTTGCTGTTATTATTATTGTTATTGCTGTCATCTGTTGACGATGCTGTTGTTGTTGTAAATATAGCCGGTGGTTGTGTTAATTTCTTCATGGTTCTTTTCCCAATGTGATGCGGCTGCGTTTGTTGCTGCTGCTGTTGCTGTTGATGCTGCACATTTATAATCATTTGATTTTGTATTATAATTTTCTCTTTGCGTACGTTATTCTCAACTTGATTATTGCTTGATTGACGTGAGTTTTGATTTGATACATTTTGATAGTTGCGTTGACTCATGGCTGTCGATTTGATAGATGTTGCTGATGATTTTGTTCCTTCTGTCCGTTCCTGATGTCAATACTAAAAAAAAAGAGATATCAAATAGGTATGTATTTAATTGACCACCATCTCCTCTATAGAAAAATATGGATCTGATTTTCAAGATGATTAAAAATAAGGTATTAATGCCTTATAGTCATAGGTAATGGGTTAAGACTAGTATTGATTGCATACCCACTTAGTATCGATAATTTTACCCATTACATACTTGCATTGTGTAAAAGTATCGATGTAACTAAAAATATCAGAAACAATTAAAAGGACATAGTACTTGTATCGAATACTCGTTTAAAAAGTAGATTAAACGTTTCAATTTACCAGGTTTACAAGTATGTACACGGTAATGACATCTCTATGTCGCTAAGTAAAACAATTTGCTTTTCAGTTCGTAAACAATCAAGTTTCATACAACACCATATTTTTTTTCGTAGATTCGTACAGCTCGGGAAGCTTATTTACCAGGCTTGGCTCCATCTGACTACCACTTATTTCATCAATGGGGCACGCACTTGCTGAGCAGCACTTCGATTCGTTCGAAAATGTGAAAAAATGGCTCGATGACGGGTTTGACCCAAAAATCGAACAGTTTTTTTGTCAAGGAATTCACAAATTGCCAGAGACAGCTAGCAATGGCCATTACTTTGAAGATTGAATGTATAACCATTTTTCTTAAATAAACGTGTATTTTCACATGTTATGTACATGATAATTGTTGTGTTGAGATGCCAATTGCTAGAAAATTAATATTCTGGAGAATATTTAACAGGAAAAAAAAAACTTATTAAAAAGAAGGTGGTCGAATTTGTGCTATTATACATATTTTTTTTTAAAAGATGGCGCTATAAAATGTCGATCTTCTCATATAAAATGTTTTACAAAGTACCATTTACAAATGAAATATGGTACTTATGGTGTAGTATTTAGTAAAAAAATTCTGGAATTTAATGAAAAGGACCGAGTATTTACTCGTATCGAATCATCACTAGTTATGACCGCCATCGTGTTCAACTTTTCTACTGGGATATACTTAATATGTGTGTGCATTAATTACACTAGATCACCTTACAGAAATGATGTTCATGAATGAATTTTTGAAAAGGGCACGCATTGTAGTATCATTCTTTAAAAGAGTAAACATTCGACATTTCCCGTTTTACGATCTTTGTCAAAATTTGTTTACTAAAGAGCTTCCTAGCGTTCTTATCTTCACCAAAAATGGAACTCGTAACCCGAAATACCATGATTTATTGACCGAAATCGGTTACTCAATTTAGATTCATAAGCATCATTTCTACTTGGTGAACTTATCTTATTTTTATCTGTCTGCATCCGACATAATTTGACGAAATGAACGCTAGAGGGCACCACGTTGCATAATTAAAGAAGAGGAGTTGCTAAATTCATCCACTCTAATGTACATAGGTACTCTATAATGTATGTATATTCAAGTCAACTCTGAACTTCAAACTCACCTCCAAATGGCTCTTGGCATGCAAGGTCCACTCGTCTCTACTGGAAAACATTCGTCCACATAGCTCGCACGTCCACGACAACTGTTGCTGGTGATGATGCGGAATTATAATGCCGGGTATTGCTGTCGTTTGCGAGCCGTGCTGCCCACTTGTTGTCTGCACTATAATATTCTGGGTAGCCACTTGCACGGCCTGTTGCTGCAGCTGTAGTTCCAGGTTCTGTTTATTATCCTCCGGTTCAGGTTCTTTCTTTTTGACCATATTATTTAAACGCTTTCCCAGTGGTGCAATATTTGTGGGCGTAACATGCTTGAATTTATTCATATGGATCACAAGTTTGTCGCGTCGTGCGAATGCTTTATTGCAAACCTGAACGAAAGACAACATATGTACATTTTACATAAGTTAAGAAAACAACAATGCACAGCGAAAATCAAGTTCATTTCAAATTTATACTTCACAAATATATGGTTTCTCGCCGGTATGTATGCGCATGTGGATCGTGAGCTTATCCTTTCGTGCGAGCCCCTTGCCGCAGACAGTGCACTCGAAAGCTTTATTGGTGGCTATAATGACAGGACACGTAAAAATTAATGTAAATAGAGTAAAAAAGATTCGTTTTCATAGCCTATACTCGTGCATTAGGCTTTGAGAGACCCTACTCACTTTTAGATGGATTCGTTTTACGTACACCGGATGACGCCTGCTGTACCTGTTGCAATGCTTTCAAACGACTTGCCGGATGCATGGAGCCACCCTCGACATAGGGTTCGGTGAATGGAATTAAATTGGGTTTTGGTATATTATATGTGATATTGTCCGGTGACCAACTGCCCAAACTTTGTAGGACGCGTACGCCGCCTTCAAAGCCCATGCCCACATCATCCGGTACGGTGAATGTACTTTCAGCGCCAGCCGAGCTTGAGGAACTTATTTGTGGTACTTTTATTGTGCTGGCATAATGTTGTTGTTGCTGCTGCTGTTGCTGCTGTTGTTGTTGCTGCAATTGCTGTTGCTGGCTAGTATTGTTGTTATTGCTCGTTGGAGAACTCTGCTGCTGTTGTGAATTTGCGGACGTCTGTTGTTGCTGTTGCTGCTGCTTAAATTGTATCGCAGCTTGTGCCATTTGCTGTTGAACGGCCATATGCGCCTCAAGATATGCATTCTTTTGCGCTACCGTCATTTTATCCATGTTAACGGTTCCGTCCTGTAGACAAACTTAAATCATTACTTGTTTTAAGTAAATACAATTTAGTTATACAATAGTATTAAAGGAAATTATTTATAAATATTATATAGTAGGTAAATATGTATGCAGCATTTGTATGTATAAGTATATACCAATGCACCTTTGCTTCTCACCCAGGATTCTCAACAAATAATGAAGCAAACGTTTCTATGCAAAAAAAAAACTGACCCCCAATAAAGTTGAGTTATTGCCTTACACCATTTGCGAAAATGTTGTGGTTTTCGCTGTTTCATTTCCACTTCGTTTCGTTTTACTACCTTCCCATTTCAATGTTTTCATGTTCAATGGCATTCACTACAAAGAGCAACATTTTACCCTTGGAATTTTTTGGGCATACGAAACAAATTGGGGAGCATTTTTCGCTACAACTTTATAATGTCTGTCCTCTGGGAAATGTAATGAAATGAGCTTTTCCTGAAGCATTTCATTGAATTTCTTTTCTTGCTTGCTTGTTTTTTCGTTTTTATTTTATCTTTTTTTTTTTTTTTGTTACTGCAAATTCTCATGAAAATTGTTAAAATAAATCAATTTGTATGTAGATATGTATAAACATGTGTGTGTTTCATTGTGTGTGTGTGTGCGTGTTTGTATATATGCCGGTTATGCTAATGTAAAGGTATGAGTTTAATGTGTATTTTAAGAGAAATTAGTATAAAGACAGTGGAGCAAAGCCGGCATGATTGAATTTGTTGGAGGTAATAAAGTCTGTTTGAGTTCAAAAAGAAGAAGAAGAAGAAGAAGACGAATTTGATGGTTAAGCGCTCATAGATATGTTAAGCGAAATAGGTGAAATTTTGCATGTTACCTAATTATGTAGCAAGCAGTGGTCGTAAGTGACTAACAGAAAAGAAGCAGTGGAAATCGGTAACAGCACTTAAGTGATTTAAAATTTAACAGATGGCACCTTCCCATTATAGGGCAAATGAATATGTATGTTGCTGTAAAATTCTATATTTTCACTTAACACATATCAGAGCTTAACCATCGAAATATATATGTACCATACATACATATCTAACTATATGTATATCTTCCCCTTTTCCACTTCGAATTACTTACATACCGTATGTATGTAGGAGGTATGTAAATTTAAAAAATAGCACTATCACATTTTAAATTAGGATTATTACTTTTATAGTTCATTTAACACTCTCTACAAAGCAATTCATACTGGCATCACTCTAAGTAATACAACTAAATTGGAGTAGAAATTATAAGCTCACAGATCCCAAAATATTATATTTCCCAAAAACTACACCTGGCTAAACTTTTTTAAGAAAACATATGGTAAAATAATCAATTTTTAACAAAAGTGCAAGTTTTAGCGGTGAAAAAATGAACGGAAGTAATCGTTACCTTTTTGTATGGAAAAACAAGATATGTTCATTTCCCAAAAACTCAGAAACAAAAGTTTTACGACTATGTATAGAGAAAAGACTGTCAACTGCAGCATTGTAGGTGCTGACTACAGATAGCTGACTACACTTCCAAAATTTTTTTGAAATGAGTTTTCGTTAATCGGAAAACTTTTCAAATGTCAGAAGAGTCAGTGGCGAAATTTAAGCCTATTTTAATTTACTATAAAATGAGAAATTTTCTCGTTAACTTCGATATTCGGTATAGGTAAAAGAAGAGCCTAGAAATTTTTCACCAAGATGCGATGCCAGTAGATCTAAATTTTATCCAGATAACTGTGCTGTTGGCAGCGTTTAGTATAATTAAAAGATTACAATATAAATTTTTCTATCGAGTAAAAATGAAGTTAAAACAATTCCATATTTCTCATAGAATTGTTTCTTAAATGTAAATAGTCCCAGCATTTATTCCACTGTGCAGCAATAAATGTTAGTCCACAAATTTCCACCAAAATCTTTTCATAACACAAAAAAAAAATTACTGCAAATCGTTTAGTTTTCTAATAACCATTTTTAGATCGCGTCGCATGTAAATTTTATTTTTCTTTTTGCAAACTTTTTCCACTTTCACAAAATATTTTAAAGTTTTTGAGTAGCACAAAAAATATCCACGCATACCGAGTACAAAACAAAATCAATCGATATTTTAGATTTTCATGTGCGACCAAATCGGGTTTTCATTCTTGGTCTGAATTACACTAAAATTCATATGCAAAACAAAACGAATTTATTAAAATATTTTCTATTTCTTGCTGTAAAATATATATGAATTGCATACAAAAAAAAGGGGGCAAAATAACAAAAGTAATAACTTCAAGGGAACGAACTTTTTTTCCAGCACCTTTTGTTTGTGTATGTATTGCGAAACTGATTTGCTACTCATAATGTCGCCTTCCTTTTTCCTTTTTTCCTCCGCTGCTGCTGCATTCGAATTCACATTTGAGTAATTATTCTTTTCAGAGACTGAATGCGAATCGAATCGTATTGAATCGAAGAACAACCAACGAAGTACTAGTCTTCCACTTACTCCGTGCACATACCGCACCGATAGATAGACGACAGACAAACGGACCGACAAACAAACAATCAGCCAGACAGACGTGCATACATAGAAATGAGCGGCACGAGCGACCGGAGCGGAGCGCACACACATACGCACACGACAATGAAATTGTATAGAAAATGTACTTCCTTCGAAATTATACATACATACTACATATTCACATTCGGATTTGGAATTGAAATCTGAATCGGAATCGGAATCGGAAGTGAAATGACGACGATAATGGTGAAACGTTGACTTCTTCGTTTGTATTTCTGGGGAGAAAAAGCTTTCGGCTTTTTGTTTTTCGCACACAGCCGCTCCGCTCCAGAGTGTGAGTAGAACGCGCGTCCGTGGCGCAAAAGTATGAAGCGCCCAAAAGTATGCTCCATTCTATCATATCTAAAGTGGGGCTGGTTTCTTTCAAAATGTGTTTGTGTGCGTGTGTGTGTGCAAGTTTTGGTGTGACTACATGTAGGAACAATGAAAATGAATCGGCAGTAAAAGTTTATAAAACTTAAAAAGCTTTGAAAGGCCGGTAACCGGCCACACGGCAGTGTGAGCCAAACTTTTTATCAACTAAACCGCCAGAGAGATTTACCTGGAAATTAATTGTGGCCGTTACCGCTCTCATTGAATCGGCATAATTTCTTAAGATATTTTCAGTTTGTAAAGATGCTTGCCTCCAGTCGTATAAATGTTCCAATTTCAGTAGGCAATGTTCGCAGATATTTTTCGGCAAATAATCATCTTTGGATATCTGTAAATGAAGCTTATGTGTTTGATAATCGTTAAGTAGAAAGAAGTAGAATTGTAAATCAACCACTCTCTGCCCTCTGTTATCTTCACACTCACATTTGTGGCCGGCATCAGCGAGCGTAACTTATACAACAAATTCCTTTGCTCTGCCTCTTTTTCGAAGAGATGAATTTTGGCGGGACCATTTCGTATCGAGCAAATGCGACACAATTCAGCGAAGCTGGTGAAATTCAAGTCGCTATCGTAGATTGTGGTCGTCGTAGTGGTTGTTGTTGTGGTGTTGACATGTGCTGGCAATTGCTGTTGTTGCTGCTGCTGCTGTTGTGATTGATGTTGCTGTTGATGATGTTGCTGCTGATGCTGTTGATGTTGTATATGAAGCTGGTGACTTTGTTGCTGCTGTTGCTGATTGCCGGTATTCAACATAACTTTAGTTTCTTCTTTTTAGTGATATTAATTTTTTTCCGAATATCATTTAACTGCATATGTAGACATTGTGGGTATGAGTAGTTTATAAATTTAAACTAGACTTTATGTCTTATGTATGTAGGAACTAGATACCTACCATAAATTTTATTGCAAAATATTTTTTATGGGCAATCACACACAAGAGATTGAAATGATTGAAAAGCTTTGTGAGAGAGAAAAGAAGAAGATTTAGTTGAATAAGGTCAAAATTATCAGATAAATCTAGAAATTGTCAGGGTGTTTATGACAGAAAGACCAGTACGACAGAGAAGAATTGTCTCAGTCATACTGTTGAAATCGTTTATGGAAGTCAATAAAACCACACACGCTTTACTCAGAAAATCTTCCAAGAAAGACAAAACTAAAAATTTGCACTATACCTAAAACCTTTTCTTGAATAAATGGCATGGCATAAAAATCGGGTTGGTGTCAAAAAGGAAAGTTCTGCAAATAAAGATCTAAATCATTTAAGGAGCTATTAGGTGGCCCCAGCCTTCAAATGTTTATAGAGCTCTGGCACCACAGTTCAACTTTAAGGCTACCAAGTTATTGAGAAAAGGTGGAAATATGGTCCCTCGTTTTCAATATAAAGCAGTCAATAAGATTAACACGCATATGTTTTTGTAAGTGATGTATCAACACTGAATCAGTTGATTCCTTGAAGAATAAAATATAAATTCATTAAAATGCCAAGGGGTAGTAAAAAAAGTGTGCTTTGTGTGCAAAATAAGCAACAAAAGAAGCAAAGAGAAATAAATGATTTAATAGGATACCGTAACAAAATTAGAACGTTTTCAACGATCAGCGTACGTAGAAGCCACAGGAACCACACGGTCATGACCCATGACTGCCATAATTGCTCTTGCGCATCTTTTTTTTTAAGGGAAGTGAACCGCTGGACAGATAGACCTCACGGACATGGGAGTTTGCTTATGTCACAAAGGTGACAATTTCCGAATAAAACAGATAACAGTTCAACCAACACATAAACAAAAACCGAAAGGATATTTCGAGACTGCCGATGGTTATTACCAATTTCTGGCTCATTGATGAGCAAGAGGACAAAATGAGAGTCTCCCATAACATAAATTAACGCAGCTGCAACTACCAGGAGTAAAAAGACACTATTTCTTAGTATACCATATATGTGAATGCCCAGCTATAGGACGAACTAGGTTTAAGCCAATAGGTGTAAACCTTATTTCAATAGCCTCGAGAAACTGTGTGAAATAAATTTAAACGAACTCGTAATCTACTTAAACAAGTTGGAATGTATCTGACTTTCCCCCTTTGTCCCATGCAACCAAACAAACCGGTAAACAACTGAAGATGTACGGCGCGCCAGGGCTAATTTTGCTCGCAGAACCACCACAACAGAGAGCAACAACTTTACATTTGCCACTTTTGCCGCCAGTTCAGCGTAATATGGCTCCTGGTAGTCATACATTTCTTTTGTATACTTCTTGTAAAAAGATTTTTTTTTTTAATATTTGCTTTATTTTTGATTCCTAATAATTTGTTTCAATATTGGTTTATTACTTTTTAATCTAATAAAATCAAAATGAAGGGAAGGACTGTATTAACCTATCATATTCGGCTCTATCGAATCATTTTACACATAAGTTGTATTCGCGCTTTATTTTACATTCACAAATCAGCTTCTTCGTTTCAATCCCATAGCGAAAGTCTGATGTTGTGAATAATCCAGATAATCTTTATTGATCATCGTAGCTTGGCATTGGATATAGAACATATGTGTGTGCATATGCAGCTGCAGCATAAGTATGTATGTATAAGTGTGTGAATAACAACTTTCAAGTGTTGCACATATTCAAATTTATTTTCTTTACAGTGTATTGCAATGCAGCGGAATGCAAATTGGGGTAAGTTTACATGAACTTTATTGGAAAACAGTGTGTATACACACATTCACACATATGCACACACACACATATGTATACTTGCTACACCACTGCCGCAAAACGAAAAACGCAATACCCAAATTACTCAATAAATGAATTTCTTGTTTCGCGAAAATTAAACTGACCACCCTTCAACCTTGGGCGGGATAAATCGATATTGCACTTAGCCAATGACAAAAATATCTTTTGTATTTAATGTCACAATTGCATTTATTTGAAAATAGCCACTATTGCTTTATGTCCATTGCACGTATTGATTGCAAACAATTTGCCCGATGTTTTTTTAATCATAGATTAAAATTTCATAATTGTGAGCTATACAATTTTGCATTATTTGTTATGAAATTACATCCGAATATCAAAGCATTTGATATTTTAATTGTTATGATCACACTTTCAATTCTTTTTGTTTTAATTTACGGTGCACTCAAACCACTTGAAAATATCTTTTCGTTTGTTTTTCTTTCTTTTTTTCTTGCTGCAACTACACTCAAAAAATTTTAGAACTTAATTTTTTGGCACTTCAGATTCAAGGAAATATTTTGTATACTATTGCACCTACGATGACACTATGACACCATGACGCCTGCACCTCATATGTGCCGCCAATGCCGCCTTCCTTTCTCTCCACTGCTGTTGCTGCTATTGTGGATGCACTTCTGTCAAAATTGTATACGTATAGTGTGTACCTACTATGTACACAAGTTATTCCAATTGCCTACAGTTTAATATTTCATCGACTTCAACCACTGCTGACATTTCCGAGCGTGCGCAGTTATGCAACAGGAAGTATAGTCTTCAACTAAGCAGAATGCCTAATGTGATAATATTTATGTGATTAAAAAATGTTTGTTCATATTCTACAGTACATACATACCATACGATTACGTACATATGTATGTAGATGTGCATATAACCCATGCTTGTACCTACAATAAAGGCCATTAATTTATAAAATTTAATAAAATTCTTTTGCTCTGTTAACGCATTTTTGAATATATGTAATTTCTTATGTTCGGAGCGAAAAATACAACATAAAAAACAGGCCCATGTTGTTGACATTTCCGTCATGAGGATTCCCAACCAAAAATGTGGCTGATGATGATACCAAATGAAACCAACAGGTTGGCAATTAAATAAGACACGTTAGGATGAAGATGAAAGATGACAATAAAGAGAACAATTTAACAACACTCAAAGAAATTTCCAGTTGAACAAACCAAATCGACTGTGAGTTGAGTCAGCAGCATACCCTGTGATTGGTCTCATACACAAAAATCCACAAATTTTTTGTCAGGGACATTGATAAAATTGGTAATTTTGGAAAGGTAAAATTTATACATTAGAAATTAAGATTAAAAAGTTTCTTTAATGCAGCAACGAAATTTTTTTCGCAAGCCGATAAGCGATAATCCTGGTGGAATTTCCATATAACCGCTGAACGCTCTTCTCGCCATTATCTCAACATACTTGACCGCATCCATAGTACCTTCACTTCGATGTATTGGCCAAGAACGTCCACTGACTGATATTGAAACTCGATTTGACGACATCCAATTTTTATTTTTCTATATTCTAACTACTACGAGGGTAGACCAATAAGTACCCGTGTGTGACAGGTGGCGTTGCTGAGGGAAGTTGTATTACCGTCGTGTACTGCCATCTGTCACACGACACCACACTAGATTTCAAACTGATTCATTGGTTAGTTTTTATTTGGCACCCATTAGTATCACACGTGTTTCGCGATAAAATGGAAAAAGAACAATATCGATCCGTAATTCGCTTTTTATTTTTGGATGGAAAAACATGCGAAGAAATAAAAGCGAAGTTGGATGGTGTCTATGGGGACCCTTCACCATCTATGACAACCGTAAGATATTGGTTCAACGAATTTAAACGTGGTCGTACATCTGTTTTTGATGAGGAGCGCCCAGGCCGCCTGGCAGACGTGGTTACCGAGGAAATCGTTGAAAACGTCAACGACATGATTTTCGCTGATCGCCGAACGAAAGTGCGCGAAGTAACAGAGGCCGTAGGAGTGTCGTACGGAACGGTAATTAATATTTTACATGATGCGTTAAGCATGAGAAAGGTGTCGGCCCGATGGGTGCCGCGATTGTTGGACAACAAGCGGATACGGAATTGTCGCGGCCGAATTGAATGAATTGAACTACGAACTGCTACCCACCGTACTTGGCTCCCTGCGACTACTTTCTGTTCCCCAACATGAAAACGTGGCTCGGGGGAAAAAAATTTAGCTATCGTCGGGACAGAAGCGTATTTTGAAGAGTTTGACAAATCGTATTTTTTGGAGGGGTTAAAGAAATGGCAGAAACGTTGGGAAAATTGTATTGTACTAAAAGAGATTACGTTGAAAAAAAATTTTTTTTAAAACCTTGCGTCTTCATCCCTAACACGGGTACTTCTTGATCTACCATTGTATATGTTGTTCGAGTTGAAGAAGATAAATATGAAATATGAAAATAAACTAGTCGGAAAGGTAAGATCGGACGCGGTCACACTTTTATATGTATATACTCTAAACAACATCTCAAATAAAATTCCTTTTAGCATTCAACGGTGGGTTAAAGTTGTATGGTTCTTGCATGAAATATTTTTAGTTCCAACCTAACTCACTACACCAATTTTCTTTTTTTTGGTATTTGTAACAGTAGCTCCTTTTATTTAAATTCTTTATTATTGGAGCTGGGACATACAACCACCAAGCTGAAGTAATTAATAATTAAACTACAGCTTTCAGTTTCAAAAAAATGTATTCCATCGTTATTTAAAAGAATTTTAATTAAAAAAACATCAATATATTTTTTCCAATTTAATTATTCTGTAGCCGATGCTAGCTCGTGTCCGCCTTCACCTTTGCCTTCAGCAACTGGCGGTTCGGCGGCAGTATCCTCTGCTGCTGGCGCAGATGGTAGCAGTGGTACCGGCATCACCTCTGCTGGTGGCTCCTCTGCTGGTGACTCCACTGCAGATGGATCTACTGCAGGAAACTCAACAGCAGGTGGTTCAACTGCTGGTAGGTCTTCTGTTACAGGTTCGACGACATGTACTTCCAGTGCCGGCTGAACCGGTTCTTCAGCTGCCACTACTGGAGGAGGTACATCGGCATCAGCTGCAACATCTAGATCCCACATTTCTGTCTCCTTCTCTATTATCACAACAGGCGTCGAGTAAATCGATTGCAAATCTCCTTCCTCTACGCCTTTTTCTTCGTCTCCATAATCTTTAGACTTGCATTCCCTCCATTCATCTACATCCTCATCATCTTCATCATCCGGACATATAATGTGATCACATATATGTGGTTCCTCTTCGTGTTCAGCTTCAACTGTTGGATATTTGGCTGTCTTTGGCTTGATTAGATGCAAGCAGGAGTCAACTTTCGTGGCAGTTTCAGCGATACACACTTCGGTGCCATCAAAACAAGTACATGAAATGCACGATGAGCTGCTCATTATAGCCGATGAACCATGGGAGGATAACGTAGCGGAAAGCATGCGTTCGGTAGAAGAGCGGGAAAAACCAGCTGCGGTGCCGTCTTTAGCTGTTGGTGGTGGCGGTGATGATAGAGCGCATGGTTCATTTACTTGTACCGCTGATGCTTGCTGTCCTTTCTCTTCGTATCCAATCACAGGTTTCATACTGCATTGATTGGTTATATGTGGCACCGTTCTATTGCTCAATGTCAACCATTCAGCCAATTGCACTTTCCAGCTTCGGTTTTGATCTGGACCGCGCTGAGTGATCTCATAAAGTTCACTGATAAGCGCTCCTAGCATAGGATTAGCACATAACTTATGATTTTGAAAGCATGGTATAGGTTCATAAATGTCTGCGAAAAAAAATAGGTTTAAAGTAGGCATTTCACTTGGGCTTTAATATTTCTAGTGTACAGTTGGGAAAAATAAAACTTATTTCACGGCACACATCCTCAGTGAACTTGGTGACATGGACGTTGCGTTCCATTTCCATTGACGTTGTGCTATAGATGAGAACACAGAATGAAGACAGGATAAATTTCAAAACAAACATGATACTTATATACGCAGTCTTACAAATAACAGACCATGGTACTGATCAATTCTTCCACGGCATTATCCTTGGCTAATATGAACCCTTCCGAGATACCTTTGGACAGCAGAATCACTTGTAGCATGAAGTACTTAGCTTCGGCATTATCTTTATAAAACTCCGCGGCATGCTCGGGTGTGAATAGCAAGCGTCGATGTCCTTGAATTTGAAAACCCTTTTGCAGCAACCTGAGCAAAACTGGTTTACGTTTGTGCAGATAATCTGCCTTGATGATAAGCAAAGTATCTTGAAACATCAAGCGATAGCGACGACAAAGAGTAGAGAATAAAAAGATAAAAATATAAATATGTCGTAGAGAAATTCAAAATGTCAAACTGAAAGTAAAACCTCTAACTCATGTTTTCAAGTTTATTTTCAACACGACTGTTGTAACTGCCGGAACTAAACGATGACTCCTGAGTGCAGTCTCGTTTTAAACACTTACTGCCAATTAGATTGTGGAGGAATATGGAAATAAGCCTTTGTTATTTTTTTTATTTAAAATATACTTTATTTACTAATTTATTTCATTTAATAATTAAACAGCAATTTAGAAACTTCACTCAAAAATAAATAACCTCACAGTTATTTTCTCACTACTCATGCTCCTTCATGTTTTGTAAATATTTTAAAAGATACTTATTTAGTAATTATAGTGCAAATATGTATATGGTTTCATTTTACACATACGATTAGTTATTACTTATGTATGTTATGCCTAACTTTAAGTCGAATTTCAACGCCAAACTTGAGTTTAATAAAACTCTTTTCACATTTTGCTAATTCATAATTTAAATCCCAAAAACTTGTGCAAATGAAAGATTAAGTTTTGCAGTTTTAGAATTCTTTAGAAATATTACATTTATGAAATAGAAAATTTACAAAAGTTACAAAAAAAAACGCAGAATAGCGAAGCAAAAATATTAATATTAGAAAATGGAGACGAAGAGAAGAACTGCATCACACGTGACTTGCGAAAACGTTCTTCGTTTCGGCAAATGTTTTTAAGCTGTAATAAAAATAAAAAAAAATAAATTCGTATATCAAATATTCATATGACAAATATACCAATTTCATTTAGGAAAAAATTTAAATTGAAGAATGCACACCTGAAATTTTAGCAAAAGCCAAGCTTGACTTTTCATTATCGAAACACTTTCCAATTTCAGCACAAATGCGTGCCTCATCGACATAATCCTTTTCAGATAAATGCATAATACTTTGACCATAGATGGAGACCATTTCAGAGCACTGCAAAAAATACGGAAAATAATAATTAATATTTTTATAACTCTCAGATATCGAGAGGGAGCCTAAGTATAGAAACAATTAAATTTGTTAAATGAATAAAACAATGGGGCTAATTATATACAAAAACACACAACAAGACGAAACCGGACGATTCCGAAAAAATTTTCAAATCATTTCTAAGCTTAAACACAATATTTCTTACTTTTTTTATTTTGAAAGTTTTCCTAAATGAAAACATAAAACGTTATTTTTCGTCTTGGTAGAACAGCGAATGAGCGGCGTAGGCTTAGCATTGCCGAATTCGATTCTTGCTGTGCCTAGATTTGAACTCGGACACCCGGCGTAGCAGATGAGTTAGTGACAAAAACGTTGCCAGGTTTCTTTACGTCTCATTGCCACGGTTAAATTTTCGATCCGCTCAAAATACATCCCGATTTTCAGATTACTATTTTTTTGAACTTGTCTCATGTTTACAAAAAAAACTGGATTATTGTACACATGATTTTTTTTCGCAAGAATCGAAAGATGAGAGAATAGATAAAATGATTCTTCTCTCTCTATTCTTCGTAAAATTTCGGAGGAACAATTTTCTACATGATTTTAAATTTGCATTAGCTATTTCAAATATATTGCAAGAAAAGCGATAAGCTCAATTAATCACTGCTCTTTGGCAGGTCATAAGTAAGCTTAACAAATCCTATATTATCATTGAAGAACAGGTCCTTTTTTTGGGACATCATTTTGAAGATAACAATTTGGATATAAATTTGATTAAAAAAATAAAAACATAAATAAAAAAAATTTGGCATACAGATGCAGGGCAGTTTAGTTTACGACGTTCGCGTGGCTGATAAGACCCGTTTTCTTTAGAAGAGAATATACGGTTTTCAAATTCCTATGTCAAATATTTTGTTTACCTTCACCTGCCGTCAGTGGCTATACTTTTTAAGCTCATACCAAAATAGCATAGGAAATAGCTACTGCTACCAGCTGCTATGAGCCAGCCAAGACATTCCGTTACTAAATTAAAGTGCAAAAAGTGAACTGAACTGAATTTATATTTTCCGGACACATAAGTATAAAAATGAGCTGTTCGTTTGAGAGCAATAAACTCAAAAATTAACCATCCAATGGAGATGAAACTTACATAATGTATTTCTTATGAGGCCTGAAGTGCACAAATCAGAATTTTCATCTCAGGAACTGTTCGTAGTATGGTACTAAGATTTGGTACGAAAGTTTGAGTATATCTCTTTAACAATACACAATATAGTACTGAAATTTCATACGACGACGTTATTCGACAATGCCATACTATGGAAAAAAAAGGTTGCTCTTTTGTAATAAAAAAACGTTTTAAAAAATCAAAACAAACACACAAATAGCTACGATACATGTATCCAAAATCACAATTGCAATCACGGGGCAAGTTCGAAATGCAAGGATAACCGAGATTGTACCATCTGGTTCGAAGTGTTTTTTTTTTTTTTTTATTAAATTACTCATTACCCAAACTTTGTCACCGGACCGGGCAGCAGAGCTGATATGAGCAAAATAAACTTATGTTTTATGTTTTTCTACCACATCTTTTGAGGTTGCTATTTTCAGAATGCCTAATACATAAATATTTGCAAGCAGAGTCAATAACGACACCGTCACTTAGAAACTTAGTTTTTGGAATGATAAGATCTCATTTGCTAATGGTGAGAAACAATTTGGGCACGGGTCATAACCACAGAAGTTTGGTAGACATTTTCATTGATTTGACTTAATTGTGAAATACACAAACGCTTTATTGCAATTTAGAGATATAAAGTATCATTCATATCCCTTAAATTCTTAAATTCTCTGTTCCTAAACCATGCTATTTTTGGGAAAATCCTTTTCATTCGAATGCATATTGTCACCACTGCGAATGGGAATGCAAATGAAACGAAACACGTCAAAGCCTAAGCGTTCTTTTGAAAAAGCTAACCGTATCAACAAACGAGCCAGCGGGGAGGAGTTTGTAATAAATGATAAGCTGATAAAAATTCACACCAAGCGGATTTTGATTGCTCTACACACTTTAGTCTACAAGTATATAAGGCTTTTGCCATCACTTTAACCTAATCTAATCATACATACATATTCGTTTTTAAATGCCACTTACAATCTGATAGTATTTTGCTGGTAAATTCTCGCATGCAACTCGAATCATTTCCTGTGCAGCAATGGTGTTATGAATCGAATTTTGCTTGAAATAAGGCAGTAGAGCCACAGTAGCACCATGGCAAACGCCGCATTCAATTACCTCATCTATATCGCCGCCAAGAAACACAATGTTATCAGTTAATAGAGGCGTTCAGTCATTGAAAGAAAGTAATAGGCCTTACCATTAACAACTCTATCCAAGGCAGCAAAGCATAATTGCAATTTCAAGCATATCTCTTTTGGTGGCACAGTGCCAATCATAGCAATAATAGCATTGGCGTATTCTTCCACAAATTTTGCACAGCTTTGCGCTACTGTTTTCGGCATACGATGGCAAACCGTTTCAATTGTATGCTTAATTTCATCTTGTGTCGTTTTGTTCTTCAGATCCGCTTCCAACTTTGTTAAAACAAATTCGCAGAGTACACAAGTTGGTGGCTCTTTAATGATGTCATCCAAGCCAGTGAAACGATCGTTCTGGTTGATGAGACTAACATGATTATTTGGAATAGCGATAACGTCGTACTTGAGCGCCTCGTCGACTTCCACTAAAATTGTAGGCATTAAAAGTTATTTTGCAACTTCATAAGTTAATTGTGCTGCTGCTGTATACTTACAATCTTCTTGCTCGCTCCACAGACACAAGCCCAATTCACGGCAAATAACCTTGGGTGTCATTTCTTGCATTATTAATTCAGCAATTTTATCTCCATACTTGTCTACATAGTTATGGCATTTTTGTTGAATATTCTTACGGAATTTATCGCAAGAATGTTCCAAAGCCTGCTTGATGTCTTCCTATAATTATTACAAATTGCATATCTTTATAAATAATGAAATGTCGTTCCAACAAAAACCACTTTCAATAATTCATTACCTTCGTTGCATGTTTACCAATTTTTTTCTCGGCAACCTTTATCAATTCCTCGCATAGTATGCAATTGGGTGTTTCCTGTAGTTCGAAGTCAATTTCAATGGGCATTTCGTTGCTGCTATATATTTCATTGTATTTCTCTTCGCTGCTGCTATCATCTTCGAGGCTAACGCCTAAATCTTCCAAGTAGCTATTGCTCTTAGGGCACAATTTCAGCGCAACGCAAATCTCTTGTGGTTTGAAATCGGATATTAGCATATCAATCAATTCGTTAGAGTAAGTTTCAATGAAGTCTACGCACTCGCCACGCAGTTTTGTCGGTAAATGAGTGCATAGGTTATTCAAAACGTTTTGGATGTGTTTCTGCAAATAACAATTGAGTGAGTTTTATTTATAAATTCGGCATTGCAGATGCTAAAGATTTTCTACCTTTGACTTATTATCCTTGATCTTTTGTTGTGCCTGCTCTACGGCAAACAAGCACAATGGGCATGTCGGTTTATCGCTTTCATCACTTACTTTAAAGTCAAAAACTTCCATGTCATTGTGGTTATCATGATTGGGGGGGCACATTTGCATCTTGGGGCAACATTCACGTGGATTTAAGCCTTGAATGAGCAGCGCGATTACCGCATCGCCGTACATGTCTATAAAATTGTGACACTGGCCGCGTATGCTGTTTGGTATGTGCTCGCAAATTCCATTTACGGTGCGCTTAATTTCATCCTAAAATAAGAGAGAGTACAATTATATACATATGTATACATTCATACAGGCATACATGTGAAATACATATGGTATATCTTTGGCAATTTGACATAGAAGCGACAGCTTGGGCTGTAAACCTTTTTTAACATTCGGATAAGACCAAACAGTATCACATATAAATGGGAATATTAAAACCAGTATAACCTAATTTTCGATATTATCGACTTAAGCTACTATTGTCATGTTGCCACAGGAATACATTCATATAGTAAATACATCAAACAATGTAACCCACCTCAGTTGCTGGTGTGGCGAGTGTTTCCTGAATGAAATGCAACATATATTCGCACAAGGTACACAATTCACCATTTTCTACCAAGAGCCCCGGGTTGGCCGCGCCCATTAATTTATCAATTGGTAAAGCCATTGAGTGCAGTTCTTCTTGCGTGAACTTTGGTTCGGCAGCGCCCAACTTCTTCCGTATAGTCACTTTAATTTCAGCTGGCGGAAATACAGGCAACAGAGGCATAATTTCGCCTTTGAATCTGGAATCGTTGCCTTTGGGGCATACACCAATCATAAAGCATGCACCATTAGCATCGAGATTGTTCACCAAAGACTTATAGATCACATCGTAATATTGATCAACGATACTCAAACATTCATCCTTGAAACCCTTCGTCTGTTTGCACAAACCTTCGAGCATTTGTTTGAATTCAGCTTCAGTGGTGTTGGCCACTAGTACATCACGCAAATGATGAACCAATTGCTCACACAATTCACAAGGAATATCATCGCCAGCAACAGAGGCAAGTGCAGCGACATCCACTTTCTCTTTCGGATCTTCAGGGTGTTGATGATACTGAGCTGAGCAAGCGCCTGAAACATGACAAATTCCAGCAGCGCCCAAATTTTGCTTCAAATGCTGATAGATGTCATTGAAATAGGTGAGTACAATATTGGAGCAGGCATCGGAAAATGAAGACATTTCACCGCACAGATGAAGAATATTCTCGAGCAGTTCATCGCGATTAACAGCATTGAATTTCTGGGTGATAAGATTAGCAACATGATTACAATTGCCACACGAGAGTTTGTGACCAGTGGTGGTAGTTATGGTAGTTTCTTGTTTCGGTGACTGCTTTTTAGATTGTTGCTGCTCCTCTGATGAATCCTCCTTTAGAGTACCTTCTAAAGCGGCAGCATAATGTTCCATTAATAACTTATCAATGTTTGCATTATTACAAAGACCGGCAACGGAACAGACTTGCTACAAATGCGATAGATTGGTGGCGTATAAATTAATATACTATGTAAAACATTTCAAATAATCAAACCATCTTACATCAGGATTCATTTGTGATGAGAGCGCCTCAACCAATTCGGGTATGAAGTCATCAGCCAATTTACAACATTCCTTATTTATCACCTTGACGGGAATGAGTTTGCAAGAGCCATCAAAAACCTCCTTCAACTCCTCCATGGTCTCGTTGCTTCGGAGTTGATCGCGCGCTTGCGTCACCATATCCTTGCAAATCTTACAAATGGAGTCATTGTCCACGGGCACAACTTGTTTCTCCCACACGGTTTGAATGCAGTGGCGTACAGCTCGGCAAGTCTTGGCGTTACTGAACAAATATATATACAAAAATTCGGTGAAATGTAAAGTTACTCATTCAATATAAATTATGATTTAAATCAATAACAGAGTGTCTAACGAATTACCGAAACCAAACCAACATCCAGGACATTTCCACGTTTCTTCCACGTTGAAATTTTGTTTGAACAACCATTTATTACTACGTATATTCTTTAGTAACACTGTGCAACAAATTTTAGCTTTTCTTCTCGGTATGGAATGATGGCCTGTTACAAAGCTTGTAGCATAAATTGAAAACTAATTGAGATATACAGAATTGAAGTTCATTAATTTTTACAACCACACGAGCTAATCCTAGATAAAAAACTATGCAACAGATTTTATTAGCATTTAGCTTAATTTTTAGTTTCTTATCTTTCTTATCTTATCTTAGCATTCACTCTGGCCACTTCCACTTACATTTAAATGTATGTATTCAGATTTTCAACTTTAGCTTTGCTTATCTATTAGCGTGCACTCTGGATGCAGCCCTAGTGTTTACATATCAAATGATTAGGAAAGAATTGCCTAAAGGCGAAAACGCTCGTTGATTTGTTATAAACTGTGGGAATGCTAGATCTGAAAAAATTCCAAGTTATGACAAACAAGCTGAAAGTTTCCAGGACAATTACAAGTTTTCCTGATAATTAGCCACTCTGAATAATAAAAATAAGTTCGATTTAGATTAGAATCCCTATTCATAATGTTGTGAGCTGAAGATCATTGCTGCTTTTTCTGCTTTTCTTAGTTAGCTTCTAATTTTAATTATATATAAGTTAATAATTTGTAAGTAAATAAATAAATTTTGGAAAAGGTGTGATTTTCATTACAATTTTCAGATTTGGGTGCATCTACCTAATACCATAGGTAACAAGCTTACATTTGAGTTGATTATACAAAAAAAATATGCAAAACAATTGGTTTTTGTGTCAATTTTCACCTTAAACTTATATTTGTTCAAGACATTTTGAAAAGAATGAAATTTATAATTTAAAGAACAGAGTAACAATTTAGATGAAAAATTCTGCTTGCGTAGATAAGATAGTAAAAGTATGTTATAGTTATGATGGATTATATTTGGCTCGGATCTTCCAATTGATGAAAGGATACATCTATCACGTCGTGCTTGATATATTCTTAATTTTGAAAACCCAAATTCATGTACCATATGCGAGATATCGATAGTCATACGTTAAAGTGGAATAAAAACTGCATTCAAATATATTTTTAACATATTAAGATGATCCGAGGGCGTCTTCAAATCATTATTTTCAATGCTCTTGCATGGCACAGTAATGAAGTATTGTTTTATATTATTTGTAATTGCTATTAAATTTAACAACTGTTTTAAATCATTTGAAGTTTTTGAATAAAGTCACTCGCAGTCATGTTCACACAATCAAATAAAGCCAATATTATGTTACATGCATACAACTGCAATAACTAACTATATCACTGGAATTGAAAAAACATAATTGCGAATCAAGGAGGCACCTCTCATACCTCTCTCACTTAAATGAATTTATTTATCTAGGAGTCGGAGAAGTTCCATATTTCTTACATTGGCCGCTGTAGAACAAATTAGGCATTGGATGCACCCATTGTTCGAGGTCTTACTTTACTTTACTTTTAAAGGCACAACAGCCCATAGAGGGCCTAGGCCGAGCTTTTTCGCATCCACTCATGTTGTGCGTGTTATATTTGTACATGAATGGAAGGAACCTACAGTTTAATGCCGAATCCGAACGGCGAAGTGAAAAGCTTTTCATAGGCAATTTTTACTCTTTTCGGTTTGCCATTGCCTGCCAAGAGGTGGTGCCGTGTAGAAAAATTATTTTTTCTACTTTTTGATTTTGTCTGTGCCGAGATTCGAACTCCGGACACTCTGCGCAGAAGACCAACTCACTACCACTACGCCACAGCGACCACCTAGAGGTCTATCTGAATTTAATAGTCTGCAAAACTAGTTTCATACACCATGTTTATTCGACACCAAAATCGTTTTCTACCCAAAACCACTTTTTATGTCAAAAAAAAAAACGAATTGAGAATGGTTTTACAATTCTCTTTTAACCCGTTTTTACCGTCGAATAAACATGATAATAATCACTTAAAGTCAATTGGTATTTGAAGTCACTTATGAAGCCACTTGGAATCCCTTGAATATGAAGCCAGTTTTAATATACATAGTTAATAAATACATATCACTACTTGCGATGAGTTTCGAAATGTGAAATTTTGTGGGTCGTACACTTTAAAATATTGGGATATTTCGTAAAAAATCCTTTGAGTATTAAAATATTGCGGTTGGTACCTACAAATCAGATATGTTTGTACTTATATGATGTTTAGTGGCTCCACTATCTCCTGGCAGCTTGTATGTCGAACTTGCTCCACCAGTTGCAAAATTTCATCGACTTTTTCAGTAACTTTCAGTGCATCTTTGATATCGAAATTTCCGAAACGGAATCGAGCAAACCACTCCTGGGTTCGGCGTGCACTCACAGCATCCTCACCGTAAACCGCATACATTTTTCGGCATGTTTTTGCAGCGGTTTTACCTTTTCTTGAGTAATAAAGCATGACATATTGTATTTCTGCAGATATATCACTCATTTTCCAATCAATGTAACTTTTTACACTAGCGACGAATTACACAACTGTCATCACACAAAATATAGCCGAAAATGTTCCCTTTAAAGCATGTGTTTGACATAATGGGACTAGTGTTGCCAGATTTGTGGATACTAACACCAAAAACAGGGGATACGTATCGCGGTTTTTGGTGTTATTCCATGAATGTGGGTATTGTTTTGGCATCAATGTTCATACCAAATATATTTTATCTGAAATATAAACTGCCAAATTTAGAAACATAAAGAACATTTTTTAATTTTTTTTATTATTTCCCGATCCCAATGTTGTTGAAGAATTAAAGACAACATGTAGTCTAGTCTGGATTTACACAGGCCGAGATTTGCATAATAATATGTTGTTTGTAGGCAAAAGGCAAAAGAAGACACACAAATGACAGAAAATAAAAATATTGGGGAAAGTAACGAATTAGTTAAACAGTTTTATGTATATTAAAACTATCTTCAAATTTCCATTGACTCCAATTGAATTCAAATCCCAATTGACATCAAATCCCTAGTGACTTAAAATCCCATTTGACTCCAAGTAACTTCAAAATCTATTTTTCGTTCGTTTGTTTCTCAGACCACCATAGAACTTTACGGATTTCTTTTCACTGTATATATGTTATAAGATTTATTTATAATTATCTTTTTTAACTTCAAATCCCATTGACTCGCAAGTGACGAGATTTGCATTTCTATAACTTCATGAAGAGATTTTATTTATCTGACTCAAAAAAAAAAACAAAAATACTAAATGAATAATCAATCGGATATTCGACTAAAGACTTCTTACTTCTTACTTATATTCTGGAGTTAAATAAATCATTAACTATGACTTCAATGTATTGCAACTAAATTGAGTTCAAATGAAACTCTTTAAGTTAATATAAAAATTGATAAACAATGTATGATTATGAATAAAATTAAATAACAAAGAACAAATAACTTATTCAAACATAATTAACTAAGAAATGAATGCTCGTAAACGATAAGAAAATAAATGTAATTTAAAACACATAAGGCTGAATTGTTCATATTAGAATTCTTGCTCGAAACTTATCAACTTTTGCAACTGTTGCTGCTGCTGCCTTTGCTGATTTCCAACAATAATAATCACCACAACTTCCTAAAAATGTTGGCAGATTATGAAATACAGCGCAAAAGGCATAAAGGCTACAGTGAACGAACGAACGGTTTAGTTTAAATTAAAAAACAAACATATAATAGATAATTGCTAAAAAAGAAAAAAAATCACTCGGAATTAAATCAGTCGGGAAGACTGTTATTACAAAAGAATTGAAAATTTTCGTGCACAGTGTAAGTGTGAAAGACAATAAGTAAATATCGAATTAATTTCAGACATTTTCGCAAGAACAAATAAGTATTTAAATTTCAGCAAATTATATACGATAAATGTAAACAATGAACACAGATGTATGAATGGATGTTAAACGGAAACAAAGAAATTATCGTTTATATAAACATTCAGTTGATAATATTTGAAAGCACTCTTTTCTTGATATTGACCAATAAATTTTAAAAAAATAAACACAATTTTAGCATAATTCTGAACTGTGCATAACACATTCATTTTGAGCAACTGGTCTTATTTCGCTTTTATTGTATATTTTTGAACACGAGTGTTTGGCCTTGATCTTGGTATTCACCATGAGCAACTTCATCCCTAAGATACCTACATATGTATGACTTATTCCAGTCTTCTAAATCACATAGAAATTAGGTATCCAGATTTTAAATCCAATAATTTTCATATCCACTATGATACTACGAGAAATCGTTTTTAGTAGCGATTGTACTAACCCATGGAAATTATATTATATTATTATTTTTCTCAATAACACTTTGTTGTTGTTTCTTATGTTGTTGACAGTACTGTATATTATATGCGAGTATGTAGTTGCATACATATTTGATTAAGTAATATAAATAATTTGTATATTTATTCGAGTACTTAGTTTACTTTAAGTTGTTCTTATCTTAAAGCAAACAGAATTACAAAAATTACATACACAGCTAGACAAAATAATAGGTGTGAACCCAAAAAATTTTTAAAATTAACGAAAAAAATTAATTGGTATGGTCTACAATCAAAAGGTGGCACTGTTTTTGAATGAAATGGGGGAATCCCCGCAACAAAAGTACTTCTCGATAAATATTGCGGCTTGTCTATTTGTTCAACCTTCAAATTGATCTGGACAATAAAATCGGTGTGTTTTGGTAAAAATTAAAAGTGAATAAATTTCAAGCGTTTTTTAGTTCCAAAAGGTAAGATTTCGATGAAAGTGAACTAAATAAAGGTTTAATTATAATTTTTAATATTATTAGATGGGTCGTGGAGTTCATTGCAGTACAGAGGAGAGAAGACTTGTTCGTGAGCTACGAGACAAAGGAAAAACCTACAAATTCATTGACAGATCGATAGAACGGTCTCAGAATTTCGTCACAAATGCTCTCAAGCCAGAAAAGGATATTGAAACGCATGGAGCACCTAAAAAAACTTCATTAGTGACCGACAATCGTATTGTTATATTAGCTAAACGCGACCAGTTCAAGTTGCCAAGAACAATTGCAAGTGAAATTGGAATGTTGTATCACCACGAACCGTTCCAAGATGATTAGTAAGCGCCAATCTACCCGGTAGGATTGCCCGCAAAGTTATTCTGCTTAGAACTACAAATTTGAAGAAGAGGAAAAATTTTGCATTAGTTCATAAAAAGTGGTGCAGTTCACAGGGAGAGAAAAAATGGCGCAATATTCTCTGGAGCGATAAAACAAAACAAAATTTGTTTGGAAACGATGCGGAATGAAATGTTCGAATCCCGAATGGCAAAGAATTCGACGTCCGGTTCACAAAGAAAACAGTGAAGCACGGAGGTGGCAGCTTAATGGTATGGGGCTCTTTTTCTTGGCAAGGTATTGGTCCGATACATCAAATTAATGGCGTTATGGATAGATTCGTGTATAAGGATTTGTTGGAAACGATAATGTTACCATATGCCGAGGATAATATGCCGCTTTTGTGGAAAATTCAGCAGGACAATGATCCTAAACATTCATCCTGAGTTGTCAAAGCATGGTTCCAAGAGCATAATGTAGACGTCCTTGACTGGCCAAGTCAATCCCCAGATCTAAATCCTATTGAGAACCTCTGGGGAGAACTTAAACGCCAGAAATAAACGCAGTTATGGGAAAATTTTCAAAAAATTTGGTACAACAGTCCTGTAGAAACTTGTCGGAAGTTGATATCGTCAATGCCCAGAAGAATCGAAAAAGCCATCAAGAATAATGGTGGATATTCTGGATATTAATGCGTTCTTACTAATTCAGTAAAATACGGGACTACTATATAACTAGCAAAATTTCAATATTTATTCCTAAGTTTTTTGTGCACACCTGTCCAATCGAAAATCTGTGTATTTTATAAATTAACCAAAATTGAAGTTATTTTTTACAGTTTTTAAAACCTTAATATTTTGTTATGACGCTGAAGTATGCTTATGTTGAACATTAATTTATATTTTGAAGGATAATAAAAAATATATGAAAGCCAAGCTTTTTTGAAAATAAAAAAAAGTTCACAACTATTATTTTGTTCAGGTATAGTGTAGTGAAGTATCTTAAAAATAATAAGGGCTTATTTTCTAAAATATTCTAATTTTACTGAAATATGTGTCAAATTATTTTTTAGCATTCAAATCTTATGCTGTTTTATATTTTTGTTTCGGAATTTATATTTTTGTTTGTATTTGTTACTAAGCATGGAAACATCGAATAATATTTTCGAAAGCCCAGACTCTGATACCGCATTTAATATTGTTATATTCATATACTATACACAATAATGAGTCGAGCAAAATCATTATAACTCGTTTTTGACACTTTTCATGAGAATTGCATATGTTGCCATTTCTGTTGATCTCTTTAAAATATTGTCATTTGTAAGGAATATTACCGTAGTGATGAGTCTTAGTCAACATCATTAACAACTTGTAATCATTTGATCTGAAACTAGAACCACCCTGGGAGCAGGAGGAGCCCATTTCATAAAAAAAGTATATTTTGTATAAGAACCCCTCCTTAAGGTTTGAAAAGGTATTCTAGAGGTTTTTTGGCTATCGCAAACGTTACGAAACCCATAAATAACATAAATACAACATAAAATAACATAACCACATAAACATGTAAATATTTTACGTACAAGTAATTTTACTGAGCACAATTTAATAATAAAAAACCCTATACTTTTCTGGTATGTTGCAAATGTACACAATTAATATTGCGAAAAATATTATATTTCAGAAGAATAACAATGAACTTTCAACGCCGCTCAAATTACGATACAAATTTCAAGCCGTCCCTCAACCCCCTTTCCAACTACTAAATATGATCATGGCGTTAGTCATATGTTCTATAAATGATGAGTAACTCTATAGCTTTGTTGTTTTGCTTTTAAAAATACAGAAAACGTTAATTGAATTACACTATCCAACAGAATTTCACGGAAATGCATGTCAACTATGTATAAATTCTGAAGAAAAACTGAAACTAGTAAAAGGAAAAGAAAAATGAAAATGGTAGTAAACATTCCAAGTGTAGAAGCATACGTAAAACAAAGCCAAGAAAATGAAATGTATTTGCAAATGTATGCAAAACAAAGAACTTTCTTTCAAGAGGCAAGTGAGTTGTGGATGCGACAGAAAGAAAAATAAAAATACATAATTGTAAATACGGGGTACATACATACATAGTATATTTATTGGCATAAAGTATAAGGTTATCAAAGTAAGCGTCGCAGTTGTACTATTTTCTCACAAATAAAAAAGAGGTGCAAAAGCAGTGACAAAAATGATTAGCGAATTGTTGTGTTTCCTTCTCGAAATGAAATATGTATAAATACAAAAATGTTTATCAAATTACTTATGTATATTTAATAAAAATTGTAGTATGAGTATAATGCTACGAATGAAAATGAGAAATAAGGTTTTCCACCAACCTATTGAACTCAAGATATTCTAGCCAGGGGTAAGCGAACGAAACTAGCAGGGATGTAGTACGAACGAACACTGTTTTTGTTTGAAAATTTCGTACTTTTACTTCACTATTTATTTTACTTTTACTTTTTGGTTACGTATGTGACGACGTTATAACGTCGAGAAAGACGCAATTTTTTGGTTGGCATTTTTTGTTTGCAATTGAATTTTCTTTTTTTAGACTTCTGCGCTTCGATTTAAACATAATGCAAACAAAAAGATTTATTTATTTTTCAAAGTGATTATGAAAAACTTACGTTAAATTGCCGCACCAGTACGATGGACCCCAGGTACACTCCTTGGCTCCGAGTAGTGGAGATGCATTTACAGAAAATGCAGCGCCTGCAAATAATACGATTTTATTTATATTGTCATATATTGGTTACAAAACGCAATTAAAAAGAACAACGAATTTTCACTTCCTCCATTTTACTCTTAGTCACTTTCATCACACCTTCAACCAATAACTTACCACACAGAAAAGCGACCAGCAAAGGTCCAAAGGTTTTCATTTTACTGCAATTTAGTTATTTATTTCGGTATTAAGTTTTTCTCCACTATTTTATTATAATAATCTAATAATTATTCACACAAAAATTTTATTAACTTTTCCTCACCAACTAAAAATATTCTATGTTTAGTCACCGAATGACGAGCAACGAATGAATGGGGAAATAGCGAAATTTACGAAAAAAGAAACTTGAAGAAATAATCAGTGTGGCCAACTTTTTATTTTCAAAATCTGCTGATATAAAAAAAAATAAAATAAAAAATTCTCATACAATAAATAAAAATAAAGTGTTAAACTATATTTTTATACATATATATATATTAAATACATCTATTTTTAAAGTTTTGAATTTTTGCAAATCGGCATCTAATTGGAACGAACTTTAACTGCACCTAAACATAATAAACACAATTTTCACACAAAAATTTAACTTATAACTTAGATATTCAAATCAGTGGCCTTTTGACAAAACAACCGATTTCTAGTTAATTAAAGTTAATTATTTTCATTTAAATTTTTATGCTTTTTCAACTTAAATCTACAATTTAAATGCATATTTAGTTTAAGCTTTGAAGTAAAAGGATTTCCAATGCAACGGCCTACTGTATTTTGTAAAATACGAACTTTAAATGTTTCGATTAAATATTTGGTATGAAGAATAGTGTCTCACAAGGTATGAACAGAATTGCAGCGTAATTCGCTGTCACAATTACAACACTCACAGCCAATTGAGATGGCGCAGAATTGCATCAGCCGTCGAATCTACGTCAATTTAGATCTCGTATTTCTATTTTTGATGTTGACGACGACGAAAAGGGTTGTATTTGATGTAAAGATGAAAATTAAATTAATATAAATCTGGAACGAATCGTTATTGAATTATTTTCTATAAAATAATTATTAATATTATATAGTTTAAGTCTAAATATTTATTGTAGTAAAGTAAATAAAATAAAAGATACATGAAAATAAAAAAGTTTCCTTCGCCCTTCACACTCGTTCTTGGTCAAATCCACAGTGTCGTTTATTTACTTCAATGTACATGACTTATGTATATTGAAAACAAAAAATTGAAATATTCGTATTTATTTTAGTAAAAATTTAGCGAAATAATTGACAAACAATAATTTTTACAAAATAAACAAGTGATATCTGATTTCGTCGTGGCGTTTTACGCCGTAATTCTATGCAATCGAGTGAATTACGCAGCGATTTTATTGTAACAGCGAATATACGCCAAGTATTTTTGTCGTTACTCTACTATTTTGTTCATACCTCAAATTGAAATCCCAATGAAAGCTTTTTTAATTTTCTAAAGAACTAAATTTAGCGAGAAAAGTATGAAGTTGGCCACATTGGAAATAATACAAGAATTTAATAGTTGCACACCAGCATTTTCTATTGTGAATTAAGCGTTTAGTGAATTGGCAGTTTTGTGAATGCACAGTTGCCACTTACACATTTTATTTTGTTCCATTATTTAAAAAAAAAATGTACTATATGGGGGAAAAATTTACATTTTTTTGTATAGGATAAATAACATATTTAAAAACGTTTTGTCAGTTTATTATATAAGACACAATTCATTCATTTAAACAAAATAAGAAGAAGAAAACATAAACATAAACAATAAATAATAATAATTCATATTATATGTATGTATATAAAATATACAACTTTTTGAAATCTTGAAAACTGTATTATAAACTATATAGCAAATAAATAAACCAAATGTACTACTTCGCTATGCGCGCTCTGGCGCCAGTTGGTCTGTTCAATGGAGATTAAGGTGTCCTACTCTGCGTGTTCCTCTACATGACCCAAACGCTTGATTTTTGTTCCGTTTTTTTTCAATCACTTGTATGGTACCATGACCCATTGACAGATTTTTCCAATTTCATAATTTAACATCTTTCTGGTAATAGCAAATATATGTACCAAGTTTGGTTGAGATTGTTAAAGTTTTACTCTATTGATCGCGTCCAAAGACAGACTACATCACAACCAGTATACTCTGTACACAGAGTGTGTAGGGCATACAAGCATACAGCAAAAAACTGATAGTGTAACATAGTATCAAGCTAAACATTAAAGAAAGTAAAAACATAGTAAAACATTGATAGTGTAACATCACCCTATCTTGCATACTGTATAGTCCCCTTTTCCACAACGGCAAGTTTTCTCGAAAAAGTTTCCAATTTCCTTTTGGCCTTGCCAGTTGCTTTTCCATACATCAAGATTTCTCGATCAATTCTTCTTTTACTTTGTCTAACATGCCAAAGAACGAAAACCACATAAGAAAACTTGCCAGTAGGAGCAAGTCTGAAAAAAGTAAAATAGTTTAAAAAAACGCGGAATATGTTTATATTAAAATATTAGTTATTTCAAAAACAAACAATTCATTTGATTTCTCTCCACTTCTCTTTCTTGAATACTTCAAATTTATTAGCTAATGTGCGATCACAATGATATTTATTCATTCACAATGATAAAGTACAAATATTTGATTGTCGACGCTGAAAGCAAGAGCTGTAACTACGCTAGACCACTACTCCATGATGTCACAAACGCAACTCAGTTCGTTCTCAACAAAAATTTGCTTGAGCGGTTGCCAAGCATCGAGCACATTATTCTTCTGCTACTTTAGCTGAATGAATTTGACAGTTCACAGTAGACCGTCAAAAAATAAATTATGAAAAATTGAATTTGCTATAAATAAAATTTAATAATAAGTTGATCACTCTTTCATTATATTTATACTGTTCATTATAATTATATTATATTATAATTTTAACTTTCTCAATCGCATTTGTCTAAAATGTTGAAGATGCAAAAGCAGCTCCAGAGCACAAATGTAACAGAAATGGAGCCGTGTCTAATCAAATTGCGACCATTAAAACTTTATGTGCAAAAATAAATTAATGAAATAACTGAAATTGAAGACTTTGGCAATTTCCAAATGAGGGCTGGTAACAGTGGTATAAGTCCAAAAATGACGAAAAAGTGGCAGATCTACCACGATTGTGGTAAAGTGGCAGCGTTTTCCGGAAAAGCTGGCCAAAAGTCGAGGATATTGTTTAATTCTATAGAAATTGGTTAGTTACCAATTAAACAGTATATTGGAGTTTTTGACGCGACTGTCCGGGTTCTCGACACAGGCAAAATCAAAAAGTGGAAGAAAAACATTTTTCTACACGGTTTCACCTCTTTGCAGGCAATGACAAACCTAAAAGAGTAAGAATTGCCTGAAGAAGAAGAAGATTACGAATATGGGAAAATGAAAATAGTGGTTCTAAAATAGAGGAAAATTTAGTGTAGAACTGCATATATTCCCACGAAGGGAGTTTTTACAAATATGAAATTTATTTTGTGAAAAACAAAAAAAAGTTTCTAAGAAACTGCAGGATAACAGAAAAAAAATAATTTAAGTGTATACATCTTATATATGTATGTATCTACTAACAAATAATACTGGAAATATTCTTCAGATGAACAAAATATTTCATTTTCCTACTCTACAATGAACATTAGTTTCTATATTTTAATTGGAAGTTACTCGTAACACGTAGCATAAGGAGTGACAACCTTGGTGAGATATTAAGCTGAGCTATGGAAGAAAATAATTTACGTTTCTAGTTTCATAATTTAAAAAGTTATGTGAAGCCGCAAATTAGTTCATAAAAAGAAAGATTTTAAAAATCGAGAACCTACATAGATGCTCCGTTTTAATCGCCAGAATTACACTGAGTATGAGATCTACATATTAAAGTACGTCTAAAAAATCACTGTGATGGAAAAATTTGGCAAATGGGGGAAGTCATTATATTTTACTGTCAATCCAATTATGTGCTTGTACATGACACTTTTTTCCTTTTGCAGCGTAGTGTAAATTTTCAACTTACTTAAAGTATAATTAAAGTATTTGTATCAAAATACTAATGCAAATGATTTTGAAATAAACTTTTACGATTATATTTTTGACTGCACTTCGAAAATAAAACATTAAAGATAAATAGCATAAACATGAAATTTTAATTGTTCGGTAATTATCTGAATTTGTTTAACACACGTTTTAGGATAAATCGAAGTGAAAGTTGCCTGTGAGCACCGTCCGTGCTAAAAGGGTTAATTATGTCTAATATACCGATCTAAACTCTTGATGTATCATAAGGGCACCATTGGTGAATAGGTTCAGCGCATTCGTTAATGTAAATTTTTTGAATAACTGCATCCAAGTTCTTTGTAAAATATGTTGGAATATTTAAGCGAATTCTAATGTATATTTTAATTTTATAGTTATTTATCAAATGTATGTAGTTCATACAAAGTAGAAAACTCCATGTCTCATACTCTCTCTGCTCAACACCTTAGATAAATGATACCTGTAACAAGTAACAAGTTCTGAAATGAACAAATTTTCCTTCATAAAGAGAAAATTCACAGTCATTAGAGCTAATTAAATTCTACATAAAGATTAATTAAAATTTTAAGAATTTAGCAATAAATAGAAAAACTAGAAAAATTTTGTAATAATTGAATGAACTGAGAATACCTTGAACTTCTTTGCTGTGCGATAAAATGTACAAATCTGCGGAGAATCACTGCTAAAAAAATGTAAAAAACGTAATTGTACAATGAATGAAGAAGTAGCATTAACAAAAAGTAACTTGGTCGATCACTGGCGCTCAGTGGATTGATACGAGCGACACACTCCATACATACAATTATTTAAAATGCACACTGGGCTGATAATATTACTGATGGTTTGATTGATGTGATGCGATTTATTGCAATTATCCATTATAGTTAATTTATTAATTGTTAGTATTGCTGCTGTGGTTGTAGTAGTAGTTACTTTAGTTCAAGCGTAAACGATTGTATAGATGCTGTTTATTGTTGTTGTGCCTGCAATAAAAAAGTATGTCTGGGAGTATTTTTAGTATATTTCTATTGTTGTTGTTGGCGTCATCATAAAAATAACATCTTTGACATGCTTTTTTTTATGAAAATTATCTCACAGTGATTCAGCAGCTCTCACAACTACAAACGAAAACCACAAAACTCTGTGGAAAAATGAAATTTATTTGTTTTTGTTTATTGTTCATTTTTCATTCATATTCAAAGCGATGATAACAACAACATCAGTTAAACATCTCAACAATAGAGGCATTTTGATTTTTATCATAATAATATAATAAACTCCTGCTAAATTATTCCATTGTGCGGGAGTTGAACCTTTACAAAAAAAACAGCGCTCGTCAATTTGGAAAAACATTGCTGAAGGTCGTTCAAAAAAGAAAAAGAAAGATTTACAGTAAAGTTCAAGTAAGAAACGTTTATTGGTCAATTTGAGCTTTCTCCAAGAGAAACCCTTCCATATTTTGATTAACTATTAGAATTGTGGTACAACTACCAATTTTTCTATATATATACTTTTCTCTATCAAATTTTGTGGCTCAACGATCATTATACGAGTATGTATATTATATTTTTCACCTTTTTATGAGGTTCAATCACGCATATCTTTTGAGAAGTGGCTTCCAATGAGTACTAAAGATCTTAGTGATGTAATAGAACATGTAGTAAAGCCAAGCTGTAAAAGAGTGCAGTGCATTTCATATTTTTAGTCTGTTGACTTCGTTCAAAAATTACTGAATCATTCCATTCTTTTAGTGAATGCACAATTAAGATCATGAAGCCACAAATCATTTTGAAGTCAATGATTGATCATTCTTTTATAAAATCATGTTTTGAAGTCTTAAATGCGTAGTCTCTTGTATGACATCTTGATATGAGGAAATCATTAATTGAACTGAAGTCAATTGAAGTTAATGGAAGTATCCAATAGCAAGGTGAGAGCCATTATTTTTACTTCTCCTGTACAGGTGAGAACTATTCAATCACGCATAAATGGAATGGAATTTTTCATATGGAATGGAAAGAGTATACACCCAGGATCAAAACTCAGTTGGAATTTTCCTGCTTGACTAAGTAAAGCGTCATTTTAACCATTGCAATTCGTGTTATTCATTACTTTAAAAAAAAAAAATTATCGTAACAAGAACTCAAAGGTAATTGAAAGTGGAATTTGAACTAATATCTAACATACATCATCTTCACTTATTCGCCACCAGAGGACGAGTATAGGATACATTTATATGGCAGCTATGAGTACAAATTATTGGAATGCATTTGGCCATGTTATTGCTAGTAGCAAATAATTTGCAATAAATGACTTAACTCAGTAAATGTGTAGTCGCAATTGACAGCAAGACTTCCACCAAAATTTGAAGTCCTGACTTCGACATCAATCGCAATGACATATTTCTACTGAAGTCATAGTTGACTGCTCGAATTGAATGAACATTAGAAGGAATCATATAAATCCATAAATGACTCATAAGTTGACTCTGGAGGAGATTTTAGTAGATTTGGAATTTCGTGGGGATTTTGGAATATTGGTCGTATTGACAAAGTCACGTCTTGAGTGCCTGTGACCCCCTGATTGTACGCTATATTCAGGTAGATTAAGACAACAATATTTTTATATGAATCAAAAATCGATATCTCGTCTGGCTTACGAGACAAAGACCTAGTCAGACGCGTAGTCCTGAAAACTAGACAGTAGAATAAACGCGGACGTGCATTGTCTGTAGCGTGGGATATGGAGTTTTTGAACAAATAATAAGTTCGAAGAAATAAGTTAGTAGGGTTAGGATAGATTGTTGATTAAGTATTGTCTGTCTACCTTTTACCAGGGTTAGACTTAATAATTTTAAATTATTTAAATGTAATTTAAAAGCCAGAACAGAGATCAGTTTCGGAAAAAGTTCAAAAATGTATTTTTGACGAATATTCAAAATTGCTGACCGACAAAACGTACAAATGCCAAAAAAGGTTAAAAAGTAAAAGACCTGAAAACTAAGACTTATGTGTACATTTAAAAATAAAGGGGCCCTTAAGTTGAATATCTGTTTTTCGCCCTGGGGCAGTGCTTTCTCTCCACGGCCCCGCACATAGCTAGCTACCTCTATTCCTCAATCTTGTATCTAAATTTTCGACAAATTTTTTTGCTTACTTTGTATAAATAGAAAAATTGTTGTCAACAAGTTTGTATGCAAAAAAAAATTTAGCTAGTTCTTCAATTTGTTATCTCTTTAGACATATGTACATACACACACACACACAATGGAATGCGTGGACTTTACCTGATTCAAACACATCTTTAACACTTGTCTCTAAGAAAAAAATATTCAGCGTGGAAAAATATTGAATATTAAACCGTCTGATTCGGACTTTGTCGCCTAATATCTCATGAACTGTAAAAGTGTTTATTTTGCTTTAATCTACCAGAGTATTGTGGAACTCAAATCGTTACTTTGTCGCTGTACCCGTCTCTGTACTCAGGTCCGTTGAATGCAAAACAACAGCCAAGCAATTGAATGGCTTTAACGTCTCATCTGTGTGGGTGTCACAAGGGCCCTACGATCCACTTCCACCGAGGCTTTCAATATTATATTCAATTAACTACCTGTAGATCTTCTTGCGAAATGTGTGGTTTTTAAGATCGGTCTCTTCTAAAAAAAATGTAATAGTTTCAAGGTTGGTTCGATTGGTTCCGTCCACAGATTCCTGGCTGCAAAGGTCCGGTGATACGGCCAACATAACAGCTGTTTACACGGACGCCGCTAAAAATGAATTTAACGTAGGTGCAGCATTCTTTAAAATGTATTAGCATTCGTTCATTTCTGACCTGAAGCATTTAAGACGTGTTTTATTTGACTTTTTTTTTTGCTATCGTGTGCAATTCTAGTAAAACGTACATACATAATATGTCTACTTATATTTATTATATAAACTCCATCTCAATTGATGTTTTAACACAAAAATTGCATTTTATTTTAGCTGAAGAATTCAAAATTTATCAACATCTTATAATTTCGTACAAATTGATGTATTTGTATGTAGTTGAAGGAGAAGGCTTAACAACAACAACAACAGCCACAGCACCATTAACAACAAAACCAAAAACAACAGAACACTTAACAACATTAAATCAAACAACACCATTTACGTTGGTGTAACTTGATACGTATGTATGTATGTAGATACTTTCAACACAATTTAAGAACATTGAGCTAACTGCCACAAAAAACAAGTTGAGGTTAGATTTAACTAACTATGTATTAACGGCAGAACAACACCAGCACCGCCAGCAACTATGGTAAGTACATATTTATGTATGTATGTATTGCCTCCATCACCGGCTTCACTGCCAACTACGTAGTTAAATTACAATTTTAATCGCAAGTTGAATGCGTCCAAATTTGCAGCTGGAAAGGAAACTTGAATTTTTCAATGATATTATCTGTGTGTTCGTAATGGGAAAACTCATGAAAACTTGACTGTGGCATTGAAAGAGTTTTGGTATTTAAAGTCATGTGATATTGAGTGAGATCAGGTTTGAAAAATTAAACTTAAACTTTAGTTTTATATGATTTAATTCTAAATGTCAATAACATGAAATCGGGCAAATGCCAAACATGTAAAAGGTGTTCCCCTTACCAAAATAAAATGTACAAAAATATTCGTTTCCTTTAAATGTTTATCTAAATACATAATTTTGTAAATTTTTTCTTTTTTGGCGAACATAACTTACAAAACCATACACATTTACATTTAATTTATTGTAATTATTTATTTAATATTGTTTTTTCCATATTTCTAATTTATAATTAAATCCTCGTCACCTTAAAACAATTTGCTAGCTTTCAATTGCTCTGAAGAATGGCCGTCTGGCAGCCCTGATCTTAACCCACTGGATTACAAATTACGGACAGTTTTAGAGGACATGGTTTACCACAAAAGATACCCCAACATTGATTCTGTCAAGACTGCTTTGATTTGTGCTGTCAGCACTTTTCCAATGCACGAGGTGCAGCTATTGATGATTGGCCAGTGCGACTTAAGGCGGCGGTGAAGGCCAAAAGCGGACATTTCGAATAAGTAATTGCTTTTTGTATACAATACTCGTATAGGTAAATCAATAAATATATTTTAAAAAATTAATTATTTTTTAATTTTATACCAACAAATGTGTGCAACAGTATTTATGTCCCTACTAAGTAAATAAATTATTAAAATTCCAGGGATGTTCTTTCAGTTCAAAATTATACAGGGCCAATAATTTTATTTCAATCACAGTTTCACAAATTGGGTTATACGGCGATATCAAAAAACAGTCTCCAGTTTCAAAAATCACTGCTGACCAATGATTTTTTTCTTCACATTTTATGTGTTATAAGAATAAAAACTAACTACGTAAACTAAACTAGATAATGATGCCTCTGAGTCACTTTATTAATCGACAATATGCCAATAAACTAGAAAAGAAAAACAAAATGGCAGGTTATAAAATTTCGAAAGAGGAAAAACTTTAGCTACTTTACACTCATTTGGAATATAAAAGCTGCAATGCTGAAATACAGAACGCAGACAAACTTGTGATCTATTCAGACTCATTGAATATATACTATACATAGAATAGCGCCCAAGAGAAGGATTTGTCACCAGACTATTTCCAATATCATAATTCTCATTCAAGAACATACCTATATAACGTTTCAACATAACCAAAAATATTCCGTTTTATTTCTGTTCATAAGAAATTCCTTCCTTCTCTCTTTCACTTTGTTCGAAGAAAAACTCAGTCTATGAAGGTCTAGTATATTTGTTCTTATTGTTGAAATATCAACAAAATTTATTACTTTATTATCACCTCCCCTTGAAACACAGCAACAATATTGAATATTATATTAAGTATTCGAATTAGTCTACAATATCGTCGCTACCTTGGTAATTGCTGCTAACTCCATTTAACCTCATATGTTCTATAAATATCGCTGCCCTAATTTACTAAAGTCCTAACATCGAAATTGAGTATTTGATGGAAATGTTTAAATTAAAAGTATCCAACTGAATCTCTTCCAAAACTTTGGAAGCCATACATCAAAAACTTCCTTTTTTTCTTTTACTTTAAATAAAATTTTTTTAAATCAATACTGAGAATCAGTGGTATAGATACGGAGGGAATAAAGGAGATATATCATCTCATCTCTTGTGAAAATTATTTTTCAAGGCGTTTGAAGTCGAAGAGGTTGACATCTCCTAGCCATTGTATGGAATCAAAAAAATATTCTTCTGCACTTCAAAATCTGATCATGCCATATTAAAATTTCAAAATGTTTTTTCTTCTTATGTGAAATTGAAAAAGAAAAAACGCTTTTTACGGCTTTAGCACACTAAGACTGCGATATGTATTTCTACTATTTAGCGTAGCTATCGGCGGTATATGCGCTTCGTTAAAAATCGCTCGATTTTTGCTGTACAACGGCATTAAAAATGAGAGAGCGAAATGAATTCGCCCTCAGCACCATTTTGTAGTAAGGACGTTTAAGTTTCGCACATAAACGCGATTGGTCGTGAAAACTGAGGAATGCATTCATTATTAATAGTGGCCGGCATTAGGTCAGTGTGATCTTGTTAGCCCAAACGACATTGTATCCACTTCCATCGGCATTGTATTTGTTTTGTTGCTGCTTCTACTTTTTCGCGTTTAACTTCTTGATGTTTAATATTGCAGACCGCTCAAGAAAACGAAGAAGACTTCACGTGCACAGCACATTCTGTTTCTCTTTCGCTTTTCGCTGTCAATTGATGAAACAATAATATTTCACTTCCTTCCACTACCAGTTTCGTTATACAAGTTGTATGGTATTGTTGTTTGTGTAGTTGTTGAATATCGATTAGATGCAGATTGTTGTTGTTGTTGTTGTTATTCTGTCTTAACTTTAAATCTCTTGTATTGTGATACCATTCCACTATTAATTTTTGCCTTCTACTTGTGCTTCTTCTTTTTCTGATTAACGCGTGTGATTTTTTAACTTCAGTTAATTTTATTGTTGTATTTTGGTGTATTCGTTTTTTTTTTTTTTGCTGTTATTCCATAAAGGTCAAGTTCACTTCCGCATTTAATTTAAACTTATACAAATATATTTAGTATTTTTAGTGTGTTTGATTTCTTGTTTCATTAGATTAAATTATACGGGATTTTATGTTTCTACTTCTTCTACTTACTACTTGAAATTTGCGTAGCTTTAAATTTGCTGTTTTACGTACATACATACAAACATAACTCTTGCAGTATATTATATAAGAGAAGTTAAGCTATGGCAACAGAAAATGTTATGCTTGTTCTCGGCGGATAAATTTATAAAAAGTAAAAATATATTTGAATTTAAAATAATTTTGCTCCATGAAGTACCCATGTATGCAAATATGTATGTACATATGTATAAAAGGCAGTTAAATCATGTTACATTTTTTAATTTTTATACCTCACAACACCAATTTTTATATATTGAGATGTTATCAATACACGTAGAAAGATTAATACATAAAATGCCGCTTTATTATATTCTTGATTGTTGCCTAAAAAACTCGGCATTCTGAAATGCAATATATACTTACTCCCCATATTTGTAAAATTTTCAAAGAGTGATTTCGGCAGTGATGTATTCGTTGTAAAAATTGTCAACATTTGGCAAAAGTCACGCATTCCTCCCATACATACTCAAAGGGTAATAACAGAGGAAACAGTGAAGCAAATTAAACCATATTCTGTGCACACCGTTGGGCGTCTTTGGGAAATAACAACGTCTACCTCTCATACAAATGAAATCTTCAAAATATAATAATTATGAAACCCCATTAACTTAAGATCTACCGTTGACGGCGATGACTGAAAAAGCTCTAAGGCAAATTTACGATCTTGATCTTAGAGCACAATTTGAAACATCAAAACAGTCAGTTCTTTATGTAATAAATTGGTGAACTTATGCCGTTTATCGCATATCTTACGTACCATCATAACTGTGTTTATTGTTTTTTTTTTATTAATACATACTGCTACATTCTTAATCAGATGTACAGAGTTTTTGCACAGTTAAAGTATATTAGGCTCCTAAACATGAATCTGAAGTACTTAAAACGAAAATATGTATAGCTGAGAAATTAAAAACTCTTGCGAGCTTAGGTTTTTTTTGGCATTATTATTATTATTTATTTTTCTGTACATATACCTATTTACTTACTTTAAGTATTTTTACAGCCGCGAGCAATTGACATAAGCTTTAATTTCCTTCTATGTAGATATACTTCCTGATTAATTTTTGAATTATTATTGAAAATATGTGTTGATTTAATTATGATTGTATGTACCATATATTAATAGGTACTGTAGGTGTAGTTTAGGTGTTAACACTTATGTAACACCTAAAATATATAAAATGGAAAGTTTTTTTCTTCAGTCTTTTGTTTACATTTTGCCATAAATAATATTACGACAAAATGATATGCATAAGTGGATTGTAGTATAGATAAGTTCTATTTTAAACTGATTTTTTCGGCCAATACCGATGGGGAGATGCGAATGTAAATGACAACGTAAAATACAAATATGTTACAGCATTTTATTCTGATATATGCTACATATTGTACAAAAACGGAAATACATTCATATCCACGTCAAAGAATTAAATTTTTTACTTTAATATGAAATATATGCAGTGGGTATAATTTAATCAAGAGCCCTACGATCTGAAACTGTCTAAATTGTGTGTTGTTTTACTTTTTTATTCATATTTACTCACTCATGCTGTGCGTGTTATATTTGTACATGGAAGGAAGGGACTTACAGTTTAATGTTTTAATCTTTCTTTAAGCAGTGCTAAAATTTTTATAAAACCATGTTTTAAATATGGAGTATGCAGTGGCAGTTCTAGTTTTTGGGTTTGGTAGGTGCCTGATTTATAAATTTAAAGAAAGTCTGAAATAATTATCTCTTATTAATATTGTATGTTCATATGCAAATAGATAGATGCTACGTTGATTCCTCCTCCAGTTTAAAGTTTCCAGTCTATGTGGCTTTACCATATTTTAACAAACAAATCTATGTACTTTTGTTTGTTTCTTTTGTGGATATGTGGATATCTTTATTTAAGTTTCCTAAATCTTTTGTGTTGATTTATAAATCGTTCAGGGAGCAGATTATGTGAAATTATCCTTTTTTCTGCTTAATCTTCCTACATGATGACCGATAAATATTTACGTTTCAAGCACTCATAATTCCAAATAAATAAATTTTCTTTGTTTTTATTTTTTTCTACATTTCAAGCCTTTTTCGAAACGGTTCAAAAACTCATTTCAAATTTAAGGAATTTGAAATGTATAGATATTGAGAAAGTCACTGGCTTTTCTGAAGAGGCATTGCAAAAAATAGAAAAAAAATTTTGGTACTTAAGACTAGCAAGAAAACAGCGGATTCTAAAAACTTTATTTTTAATAATTTTGGGTTAAAATTTGGCAAATACAAAAATATATAAACAAAATTTAACAAACTAAAAAAAAATATTAACTCAACAATTTATTTATTATTTTATAGTCGTCCTCCCATTCACACAAGCAATTGCTACCTATATATTGTAACTAACACTTTGGACTTAAAAAAATGTAAACTGAGTATAGCACTCACTCTCAAGGGAAAAATATACCTGGGATAATATCACCCAGAAATTAGAGAAATCATTATAACTATTACTGAGATTCTTTAGCTTTAGATTGGCTTGTCTAACAGCTTGTAAGCAAGCTACTATCGGGGGTACAATAGACCTCTAAGATCGCAGTACACATCCCCTCTGAAATCAATCAATCAAGAATAGCTACTTAAGTTAAGCCCTTTTATGTTGCTTTCTTTGTGCTCGTCGTGGCGTAGCGGATGGTGTGTTGTCCGGGTTCAAATCTCGGCAAAAGCAAAATCAAAAAGTTAAAAAAACAATTTTTCTACACGGCACCACCTCTGCCAGGTAATGATAAACCTACAAGAGTAAAAATTGCCTATGAAAAGCTTTTCACTTCGCCGTTCGGATTCGGCATCAAACTGTAGGTCTCTTCCATTCATGTACACAAAATATATCCCACTCAACATGAGTGGATGCGAAAAGCTCGGGCTAAACCGTCCATGGGCTTTTGAGCCATTAAAAGAAAAGAGCCTTTTTGCCTTTTTTTGTTTTTTTTTTTTTAAATTAATGTTGCAAAGACTGTTAGAATTATAAAAAAAGGAAAACATGCAAATGTTGATAAAAATTATGTTATTAAGCGCCGACTCTTACTAATTTAATAATAATTTATATAATTTTTATATTACAATTTTTGGGAGGGGGTTGCACCATTGTTTCCCTTCTTGGATGATTGTAGGTACGTACATATTCTATTGCGAATGGTCTGGGATTGTTTGGAAAATTCTTTACCATCATCTTCATTATTCTTTTGTTGCAAAAGTATTTAATTAAATAATTGTATGTGTTTATAATTTTTACAATAGCTTAAAAGTTGCCCTAGGTTTTGTTTTTTTTAAATAGTTTTTGACGTAAATGTGCGTACACTGGAAAAAATACAAATTAAGGAATTGGGTTAGGTTTTGAGACCTCTTGGCAGGCAATGGCAAACCTACAAGAGTAAAAATTGCCGTTCGGATTCAGCATTAAACTGTAGGTCCCTTCCATTCATGTACAAATATAATACGCACAACATGAGTGAATGCGTAAAGCTCGGCCTAGGCCCTCTATGAGCCATTAAAAGTAAAAAAAAGTAAGTAATTATAACACATTCAGGTTACTTTTCTTAAAGCTGAGGTATACTTACTTAGTGACAAATTAAGGTGCGAGTTTACAATATGTGAATTGTTCTTAGTCTAGTAAATGCCCTTGCATGGTACAAGAAAATAAATTGTGAAACTTTCAAATCCCTACAACGAAGAGACCACAAAAAATGTTTAGCTACTCTTGCACCGTCCGAGGGTTAGACTTAGCAAATCCCCCTAATGTTTTTTTAATTAAAAATATAGTCGTTTATTTTATTTCGTTGTACTTTGCTCGTGTAAGTATTCTATATCGCAATATACCGTCTGGTATTATGTTTACGGTTGCTCTGTGGACTGTGAACTCAGGAAATTAGAGCGGCATAATTATATAATATTAAAAAAGAAAATATGAATATTTTTATTTAAAAATTTTATTTATTTATTTAATATAAATAAATAAAAATTCACAAAAATACATTTTTGTTAGCAGAAAAGAACTAAAAAATTTGTGGTCATTCGGATTCCCGCCAATAACCCCTCGGTGGTAGTAAAAAAAAAATTTATAAATCTTTTTGTTGGCTGAAATATCAACATCGCCCATAAACTAAAAATTTATTCAGAGCATTATATCTACAAATATCTACATATATATGTACACAAGGTGAAAGGAGATGTATCCCCATAATAAAAAATCATGTTTTTGCCCCCGCGATTGATATCTTGGGCCATTAGGATTCTAGCGCTATAAGCCATTTACAGACTTCGAACACTCTTCGATAGCTTCTTTTTGGTTTAGCGGCAAAGAAAGTCTTAATTTTTCTCAAATAACTATCGAAACCTTCGTAATGCCAATCAAAAGATGTCACTAAAACCTTTCCAACAATCACTCATTTGCCAAATTAGATGAAAACAATGTCTGATATACTTAGAAATGATAGTAGTGAATGGGACACATTTAATTTTCCTGCGGCTCCGGTATTTAATATCTAATGATGCAGCTCCTAATATTTTGTGATGCTCTTTTATTTGAAATCAACTTTCATTGGGGTAAAAACCATAACAACCGATTTTTCCAAACTAACACTTTCTCTTTTTCGAAAAGTAAAACTTTTTAAGCCATTCAGGGCACGAAGAGTATTCGCAATCGAAAAACAGTTTTTGGCGCTAGACTCTCAATTACTTTTACTTTCTTACTTTTAATGGCACAACAGCCCATGGAGGGCCTAGCCCGAACCTACTCTTGTAGGTTTGCCATTGCCTGCCAAGAGGTGGTGCCGTGTAGAAAAATTTTTTTTTCTACTTGTTTATTTTGCCTGTGCCGATATTCGAACCCCGTACACTCTGCTTAGCAGTCCAACGCACTCTCTCAACCACTCTCTCAATGACCCAATAAAAAACCCAAAAAAAAAGAATTAACTTTTTTTCTTCCCACTTTAATTGAGTGTTATTTAGGAGCTTTTTCCTTTGCCGTTCGGACTCGACAATAACGAACAAAAATTTTCAATGCAAATACATAATTGTAGAACACCCACTATCTAAAATTATATTAAGAAAACAGTATCTTATTGAAAATTAAAACAATTAATTTGTCAACACTATCAGTCACAAACCAATCTCACAATATGGAGATTGCCTCTCCGATATCATTGAACGAGATATTCTTTCAAATATTGATCTAAACTTTTTCCAGTGTAAAAGCATAAGAGTATGTTAATCTTGTTGTTTTTTATTAATTTCAGCTTTTGCTTAATCATTCTTAAAAATATGTTTGTTCTAAAAATCGATCTATCAATTTTTCTACTTATTACATAAGTAGTTAAAAATAATATTTTTTTTCGACCATCAGAAATAAAAAAAACAAAATTATAATTGTGTACAAAGTTGTCGAACAGATAGTGGCAGTAAGTTGAGTTCATATTCTTTCAATTTAGAGTCGCAAAACTTAAAAAAGTTCTTCTGGGAAATTAACCATAGCATAGAAAATGCTTAGAAAAAATGTGAAAAATATTAAAAACTTGTCAACTGGCCAACGACGAAAGTTGGGCGAATACAAACTCAATTTAGGAAAAAACAATTTGGACACAATTTGGGAATTGGTAGAATCGTACATCTGAGAAGCCCTCTCCCTTAGCGACTTATTCACCAGACTTGGCTTCATCTGACTACCACCTATTTTCATCAATGGGGCACTCACTTGCTGAGCAGCATTTCGATTCGTACGAATATGTGAAAAAATGGCTCGATGACTGGTTTGACTCAAAAAACGAACAGATTTTTGGCGAGGCATTCATTTACAAATTGCCAGAGAAATGGGCAAAATCTGTAGCCAGCAATAGCCATTACTTTGAAGATTGAAAGTATAACCATTTTTCATAAATAAACGTGTATTTTCTTTAAAAAAAAAACACCTGGTATTAATAATTGAGATTGGTATTAAGCTCGGTTAAGTTAGGAAGGCACTCGGCGACCTGTAGGTTGATTGCTAATGCTTTCATAAGTGAGTGCCAGGGAGGGCACGTTATCTATCCGGTCCGCATAATTACAGCAGCCTTGGATAGAGATTGAAACCACAATTTTTTCAACATTAATCTTCAATATTTTTGATTCGATTTGTAAAAATATAATGTGATTCAAGAAGTTATTGGGAAAGAATATTTAAATTTAGCTTACTCATTAATAAATCTTTTTGGAACAGAATTTCACCCTAATGTGGTGTGGTAAATTACTTAAAAAGGTAATTCCATTTCTAATAACAAGTTCTATCTATGTACATATTTTTTTCTGTACAAAATGTAAGACTAATAGATTTTCACCAATTAATTCTTTTTCTGCATGATAAAAATAAAAATTCATAAATAAATCACCCTAATGTAGAAATGTGTGTGATAAATTATTATTAATTATTGCATTTATTATTTTTAACAGCATTCTATAAAATCTTAGCTGCCATTTTCAATGTTAGCCACAAAAGTTGCATAAAAATGTTAAGAAAAGGAAAAAATTTAATTAACAATTGTAAATTGCATACGAAATACAAGGGCAACAAAAATCATCAAATACACCAAGCACTGCTAAGCGCCGAAGCTGAAAAAACGTCACAAATAAAATTCGGTTAAGACCTACTTTATGGTTAGTTGTCGGTTGCTGGTTGCTGGTTGTTTTTGCGGCATCAAAGTTATACACAAAAGCAAAAAGACAAAAACCGCAATATCACTGCTACTTGGCTCACACATTAAAGAGTAGTAGATTCGCTACTACTATTTTACATAGTAGTGATGTTTGCAGCAAACAGTAGTAAACAAAATTGGTACTTCGAGTAGCTGCTTTCAAACGTTGTTTGAGATTGGAGATGCGAGCTGCTGCGGCCGAGCTGTGAGCTTAGATAGCCGTCGTGCACTCATAAGCGCAAATGCTTACCGCTGTACAATTGATGTATGTATGTATTTGTTGGTAGATCGGAGCCGTTTGAGGCCGGCTACATCGCGTTCGTTGTTGTATCAGTGTGCCAACACAAATCGGCTTGAAAGTATCGAAACAACCAAAAAATAAATTTAACACTTCTTTTAAATTTTTATGCAATCTGTGAGATTTTGTTAGTTGACATTCGACTAGCGACTTTGTAACATCTCTTCGGTAATTATTATTTTTTGAGGGTTTTGAGGCCCACGGATTGGAAAACACTTTCAATTTTACTAGTTTGCGCCAAACTTTGAAAGCAAAATTTGAATGAAACGGAATATTTTTTAAATAAAAGAGCAGAACAAACAAAAAAAAGTGCGTGTATGTGAATAAGAAGTAAATGATATCACAAATACTTTTTGGGCAAACCAAGTATTTAATAAAACACAAAAAATCAGTTACCTTCAAACAGTTTTGCAACTTATCAAAAATTAAACATGTCCTCAAAAGTGGTTACCACGCTCATCGCCGAGAGCGTTCTGCTCTCAAAAGCGGCCAAATTTGTGTCGGGTTATTCACCAGTGACCCTGGTTTTGATCGCAGCTGTGACAATCTTCCTTGTGGTGTACAATAAGAGACGCGCACGCATGGTAAAATTAATTGAAAAAATTCCAGGACCTTCCTCAATGCCATTTATAGGCAACTCTATTGAAATGAATGTGGATCATGATGGTAAATATTATTTGATTTATCTTTATGGTTTGTATACTTATGGCATTCTTATTATACATTAGTTACTTATAATGAACTGTTTGTGAAATTTCGTGAAATTTTTCTGGACAAATCATAAATTTAATTTCCTATGCAGCTTCAAAATTGTTGACCATGAACATTGTATGTTCTTCTCGAATATTTATGTGTGTTTTTAATGTTTTGTAGTGATTTGTCTACACATTTAAATAATTGTAAATAAAATGTGCTTATCGCAAATTTTGAAAGAGATTGAAAGAGTTCCACGGTGCACCAAATTTCGAATATTTTAGGTAAAATTTTTTTTAAATGAAATAACTTTTTGTCGGTGCACCAGAATTCTACTGTATGGCTCTGAGTGGAACTTTTTGGCATAAGATTTTTGTATTATTTTTAAGAAAATATAGAGTTTTTATTTCTGTTTTAACTAAATCAGGTACAAAAATGTAGGAATCGCTTCGGATTTGGGACCTGCTTAGAACTTCGAACCAGTTAAAGTTGTAGCAAGCTATGTATTTTGAAAATCTTCTAACGCATTAAACATAAAACTGGGGTTGGGGGCACCAAAATTTAGAATTTATATGGGAATGAAAAATTTTTTTCTCAAAAAATATTCAATTTCTTTTACTGTGCAACTCATCATTTACGCTCTGCTCTATCAACAATTTCGGTTGAGGAAGAAGGTGTTAATTAATTGTTAAATCACAGAAATCGGATGGCACATAAAAGCAAGTGCGTATGAAGTACATTTGAAGATGGAAGTACATACATACATATAGATAGGGTGTTATTCACATTTATTTTAAGCCAATTTCTTCTGCATGTATTCAGTTTCAACGGAAGAAATTTTTATATTCTATATTCTTCAAAATTATTGCGTATTTGTGCAGAGCTGGGCATCGAGAAATTGATAAACAAGTTCACAAACACTTTCACACTCGAAAAGGCAGCGTCTGTCACCAATTCCGTAGTGTTACTCTCCAGCTAGTCATCAACTATAAAATCATCAATAAAAACGACCTGTTTTATTTGTGGCTTGTGTGACAGCACTAAACAAATTATCATTCCTATGCTTGTGCTGAACGAAAAAACGGTCTCGTTCTTAATCGATATCATGGCTTCCTTAACGGTGCACACCGTTAAGTTTCTTTACCTTATAGACCTTGGCAATATTGTATTTCTCTAACAAATGAGCTAAAACTTGAGTTGGAAGGTAGCCGCTAGCAGACATTCCTAGTTATAGTTAACGGAATTGAGCTAACGGAAGAAATTTAACGGGAGTTAATCAAACCGTTAATGGTTTTCGAAATTAAAGTAAAAGTTAATTGTTAACCAAAAATTCAACGGCGTTAATTAACGGATTAACGATTTTCGATGTATTTATTTAACATTTAGAAAGCAGCGTAGAGGTCCACGAATGATACTCTACAGTTTTATATTACTGTTCTAATAATTTAACTAGGATATGATCGTCGTAGCGTAGTTGGTAGAGCGCTGGAGTGCTACGTAGAGCAGCTAGGATCAGCTCTCGGAATAGTCAAAATATCAAACAGTAGAAAATACAAAATTTTGAAGCACAGCATCACTTTTTGGCAAGCAATATCAAACGTCCGAGTGTAAAATCTGCCTATGAAAACTTTGTCATACAACTCACACACACACGAATGAATGCGAAAATACTAGGCCTTGGCCCTCCATAGGATAAGTGTATGAAAGTACATCAATTGACTGGATCACAGGGACATTTTTGAGCCCATTCCACGAATGATACTCTACAATTTTATTTTACTCTTTAGCTCTAATAATATAACTAGGATAACTATGATCGTCGTGGCATACTTGGTAGAGTGCTGGACTGCTACGTAGGGTTCCTGGTATTAGATATCGGAAGGCCCATGGAGAGCCTAGCGCATCCACTCATGCTGTGCGTGTTATATTTGTACCTGAATGGAACCTGAACTGTATGTCCCAGTTTTATGCCAAATCCGAACGGCGAGGTGAAAAGCTTATCATAGGCAATTTGTACTATTGCACGTTTGCCACTATCTGCCAAAAGGTGGTGCCGTGTAAAAAAATAGTTTTTTCCACTTTTTTTGATTTTACCTGTGCCGAGATTTGAACCTTGGACATTTAGCGTAGCAGGCCAACGCACTATCAACTACACCACAGCGACCACTAGATATCGGAACAGTACAAATAAATATGAAACAGTTGAAAATACATAATTTTTATTCGAATTCGTTATAAAAACAGTAGGACCCTTTCATTCTTTTACAAAAACAAACAACAAAAAATGAATTAATGCGAAAATGCTCGGCCTTGGCTCTCCAAAGGCTGTTGTGCCATTAAAAGAAGAAGTAGTATGTATGGAAGCACATCAGTTGACTGGATCAATGTTAGATTTTTTTTTGAGCCCATTCCGCATATGGAAAAGATGGAGTTAAATAAAAGCACTTTTGCATCATTGCGACGTACCGCCTGCCGCCATTTTCAAGTTGTGCCCAAATTTTTGTCGAGAATAATAAATTGATGAAAAGTTTTATATGAATTCATCCGTTGTATATTTCTCTACAGATTTGCATACCTGTTTTCCCAGGTGTATGTGGCAACCAATTTTCTACACCTAATTAATTTTATTACAAACTAATTTTATTACAAAATCTATAACCAGAAGTGGGCAGAAAAAATATATGCACTCCAGTGTACATACATACGAGTCTATGCTATGCTACTAGTACATGCACATCTCAAATGCTTTCTTATAATCAAAAATAAAAATACATTTCCTCCTTCAATTATTTAACTTCATGCTTTAATAACTTTATTAAGATTTGAGGTTCTTCCTCTCATTTATTGAATATTTCCAAACCATTTTAGATGAGTTAGTTAAAATATTAACACTACGCTAATTTTTGAGCACATAAATTATTCTCTATTCTCGGTTCTGGTAGAATACATAACCGAAGGTGTTAATTGCAAATTTATTGAGCAATAAATAGATATTGAAATTTTGATATATAGTATGTACTTATTTGATTTTCAAAATTATTTTCGTTTATTTTAAATAATTTCATTTTCATATATGTTTTTTTTAATGTCAATTTCTAAATGCAGTTTAGGAAACAAGGGAAGAAGTAGAAAATTTATATTAAATAGCTTATTATTTTTTATGGATTAAGTTTTTGTGTTTCCGTTTAATAATGATAATTTGGGTCTGAAATTTAATTGGATATTTCCAATACTGAGTTTTTCAAGCCATGAAAAAAGTGAATTTCCGTTAATTTTTTTAAAGACTTTGATATCCATACTAAATGTGTTGATAAATGGAATCCCGCTCTCAGATATTTATTTTTTAACATTTCTAATTTTTAGTTTTCCCAGTTTACTGGAAGCCGCTAATTTTGTCTAATCGTATGCTTATATATAAAAAGTGTTATATTTTAGTTAGATAACTTAGTTCGTGGTATCTTAATTGAGTTTAGTGTATTGACATTTCAATATTTTGCAGCCATCTCATAAACTTTTTTACTAACACAAAATATCATCTTACCGGCTGCTGTTAATAACACATATTAAATGTTAAGATTATAAAGGAATATTAAAATAAAAAAATATTTTTTTTTTCATTACACAGTTCAACACACAAAAAAAATAACAAGGTTATATAAATTATTCGTGTCTCGGCGTTGTAAAAGTTTACATCTAATTTTTGTTTTACACGGGCCAAAGTTTAGCTATTTTTATCAATTTAAGTACAATAAACCATAAGGTAACTTGTTAGTTTTGTACCTGAGATTGCTTGCGTGTTCAGCGTTTTAAAGCGGAATTTTCCGAAGAACATTTGTCTAGAAGTTTGTTAACCCATTAGTTCCCTAATGGGGAACTATGAGGGTTGATAGAGAGAGTATAAGTTGCAGAAATATTTTGCTTATAAAATTTTACTATAGATCACTGAAAACCCGAAATTTGTAAACTTAATTTAATTAAAAATAAACGTAAATTTAAAATTATTTTCAAATTTCCACCTCTTATGTATTTTTGTTTTTATCAATTAAGTAAGATTTTTACGAAAAGTTCTTATATTTTCTTTCATTTTTATTCGAAGATCGGCTAATATTAATATTTTATAATAACAGTTTGAAAGCTAAGCTTCATGTGTAGAGCCACATTGATAGTAGTGGGCCCGAAAGCTGACCATCCTGTTTTTCCTCGGTACCGTATTTTTTCAACCAACGTTCCCCGTTACGCTTTCTCATCATCTATGGGCAAAAAGTAGTAAGACTTTTTAATTTAAATTTCGCGCGGAAACCCATTCATCAAAATATTATTTTTTTAAGATTGGTATGACTGTCGGTGACATCTGTGCCAAATGTCACATCAAAATAATCATTAGTGTTTAGTATACGCTTGTCTTTCTGAAGTACAAAAAGTGCATTCGGCGATTTTCACAATGAGTGAAATTATTCAACAAAGAAGTTCCAGTTCCATTAAATTTTGTGTGCGGAATCAAATTTCTGGTGCCGAAACGTTCAGAATGTTGCAAAAGGCCTTCGGTGATAATTGTATGTCGCCAGCAAGTGTTTTTGATTGGTACAAATTGTTCAAAGATGGTCGAGAACGCGTTGACGACGAACCACGTCCAGGACGGCCATCAACATCAACTGATGATCAACACGTTAATAAAATCAAGGAATTGGTGCTCGAGAATCGACGATTAACAGTCAGAGACCTTACTGGCATCGTTGGAATATCGGAAGGATCAGTGAAAACCATTTTAAAACATCATTTGGGCCTAAGAAGAGTGAATCCACGGTTCCGGAATGGTTCCAAAATCACTGCATTGGTTTTACGAGACCATTTTGCCAAAAATTCGACTGATATCGTTCCGCAACCACCCTACCACCCTATTCGCCTGACTTAGCACCGTGTGACTTTTGGCTATTTTCTAAACTCAAAAAACCGCTTCGTGGACACCGTTTTGAGTCAATTGAAGACATTAAACATGAATCGTTAAGCGCATTGAAGGCTATTCCGGAAATTGACTTTAACAACTGTTTCGAGAATTGGAAAAAACGTTGGCACAAGTGTATTGGGGCCGGGGGAGATTACTTTGAAGGGGACGAAATAGATTTGGAAGAATGAATAAAAAATTTGAAATTATGAACAAAGTCTTGCTAACTTTTGCCCACAGTAGTATCTTTTCTGTATCTATTTTTCTGGGAGAATTCTATTCAAAAGCATTTAATGTAATTATTTTACCTTTTACCTTTTACCTTTTTTGATTGCAGTGGCGCTTAAATTTGTCATCACACAAGTCAGTAAATTTAAAAAAAAAGTATATGTAATATATTAACTATACATATTTGGAAAATTCACACGAATTGTCATTTAAAATGGTCAACAAATACCATAAAATGAAAATATTTTCTTGGCTTGAATTGAATTTGCGTTGAATTTTTATTGCGTATTTTATTTACCGAATTATTTTACGTATTGTGAAATAATTTTAATTTGCGTCAATAATTTGCTTTGTTCAACTATTTTGTTATTTAATTTATATATTTTTATTTATTACCTATGCAGTATAATTTTAAGAATATGTAGGTAAATATTGTAATTTTGTCTTCTTGTTGCATAGCGACTTAATTTTCTAGAACAAATTAAAATTCTGGTTATATCAATTGAATTTTTAGAACAAAAAACAGAAGGCGATTATTGATACACTTAACTATTTGGGAAGCACTGGAGTTTTATAAATGGTGCCGCTGTTTTTCTTTTACACCAATTTAAGTTAAAAAGAAATGTATGTAAATCAATTTACAATTTGAGATATTGAATGGACGAGAAATTAATTGATTTGTAAAAAGCATGTCATAACTTCAGACCTGGCAAGAGGAGTGGAGCGGGGGTCCCCTTCCGGCGCATATTTAGAAGGGCCTAAGAAAGCTTTATTTGCAGACTTTTCCCTATTTTCCCATATGATTCTATACAAAAGCTGTATCAGCTGTAGTTTCTGAAAAATACATGGAGTATTGCGAGCATATATTTTTTACGTTATTATGTAGAGATTTTTCAAAGGAAGTCCACCTCGGCAGAACCTTTTAATATTTCGTTTTGTTGACTTTCTAAATAATTTATTGCAGGTATTTTTGAGTAGAAACGCGGTTGTTAAAAATTACTCAGACAATACATCAATTAACTAAAATTATTTTTGTACATTTTATTCAAATACCAACCAAAAACAATCAACAATCCCAAGCAAATAACGAACTTCCAAAACCATACATAAATAAAAAGTGTTTTCTCATTGTTGTACCAGTACCAAAATTCGTGCTTATTATTGTACAATTAAACGTTTATAATCAGGGAAATAGAAACACGTAAATCCAAAAGCAAATAACTCCCAAAAAAAAAACTACCGTTTAATGCAATTTAGTTTTTTAATGACCCTCAAGAATGGCAGAAAACAGAAAACAAAAGGATTGTGATAATAATAAAACGTACTTGAAAAAAAAAACGTTTAAAAAAAATATCAAAGATAAAAAATAAAAAAAATAAACTAAGACAAAATTTCATTAATTTATGCAAAAAATGCGGTAAAGACCTTAATCTTGACATATGAAAAAGTTTGTTCAGTTTATTTACAAAATATTTTTAAATAAATATTTTGCACATTTGCAAAATGATTGTTGTACATTGACCTGCTAAAAGTGCAGCTTTATTAAAAATTATTATAAAAAAAAAATAATATAAAACAAAGTGTTATTAATAAAAATGTAACTAAATTAGTGCACGATATTTACAAATGCAAATCAAAGTTATAAACAAATATGATAATATTTTTATTATTATTTTACTAACATATGTATAATTTGAAAATTCTCAAGATTTTATATAGTACTTGAAGTGTAATCAATATTTAGAAGCTGCGATTTTTGCTATGAAGTTAATTTAAGACATTAAAATAAATGTTAAAGTTACGGAACTAAATGGTAAAAGTAATTAATCATTACATGAGTAGAAAATTTTATTACAAACGCGCTCGAGTATCTTAAGCCCTTTCAGTAGTGGCCAGACGCACATTATTCTTATTCTCCATCAATGTAATGATGATCAAAGTAGTGATACTCGTAATCTTGCTCTCAAGCATCGCATGTAATTTGGCTTGCAGGAGCAAGTCTAATAAAGCGGAAGTATTTGCTTTTGTCTCGGTATATGTAAAATTCTCAATAATACAACGAGCATATGTATGTATGTATGGTGTGGTATTTATTTACACTTTCAATTTGTTTCGATTTTGATGTTGGATTTTGATTTGTATATGTTTTGTTTTGGTTTGGTTTGGTTTGTTTTTGTTTATTTATGTATTAAAACTGGTTTATGGTCAATTTATCAAATTATAGCGGTAGCGGTTGGTGCGGTTTGTTATTTTTAGTTCCGCATAATTTACCACCACAATCTTCACAATATTCTAAATATTTCAATTAGAGAGCTAATAAATAGGTGGTAAAACTTCAGGTATGTAAACATTAACTTAGTTGAGTTGTTGCTGTATCAAAATGAATTTAATTCAAGAAAATATAAATGAACTTAGGTTTTTCAAACCAGAGAAATTCACAACTAACTGGCTTTACCAATGTTCTACGCGTATATTGTTTTTTTGTTTTGTTGATATTGGAATCTCATAAAAATCTATGCACAACATTGCACAAATATCGCTTTAACCTGTATGGGGTACAATAAAGATTGATAATTTATTCATAGAGCTCAAGTTAGTCATTAATGAATTGAGTTGAATGGTTCAATGAAAAGGGACGGCACAAGCACAAACAAAAAACTCAGTCATAAACTGAAAGTGAAATAGGAAAAAAGTTAATATACACAATACCACGAGAAAGAGGAAGTGGAGATCAATAAATAAATATATTCATGTGGGTATAAAATATTCATAAATATCGACCACAAAAGATTAACGGTATACAAGTACCTACGACATAAGATATACTTTACTTTATATACGACAAAATATGAACTATGTAATAATGTGGTAACACTATTAAATTAAATATTCAAAATAATTACTGAAACTGTTAGAATTGGAAAAATAGAATGGGCTTAATATACTTGTACGATTGGAACTACTTGTGTATGTTAGGATGGGCCTTATCTTTATAGAATATTTGTACCCCTCAGACATGTTTCAATATATATGGTAAAAACAAATTGTGTGCATCAGTAAGACGAACTACAGAAGTTTACTACCTCAGAAAGTTTGCGCTTAAATTTCTAACGATTTTTGTTTGAAATGTTAAATTTGACGAGAACCTGGTGGGCATCGCCCTCTATCAACCAAGTTTGAAAAAAATAAGGATACATACATATGTGTATACACATAATTTTTCATAGAATACTTTTGATAGAGGGCGCTGCCCATCATTTATGTGTATACACATATTTCTCATACTTGATTAATAGAGGGCGTGACCCATCATTTCCGAGACAATATTCTCTGTGGCGATCATCTTTTACCCCCACCGTAAATATAAAAAACAATTCTAAAGAAGTACATGTAAAATAATTTGTCACCCCAGTTATTAATAAAAATAATCAAATAAAATTGAACATGAAAGATTTTAAGTAATTTTTGCTCTAAGTTATTTTTGCCATGATCTTACACTGAATTAATATAGGTATATCTTTCATACCGAACCAACCCCCTCTTGGGAGGTTAAATCTCCTATACCAGCTACAATAGCGAAAAACGTCCGAACCTTCTTTTACTTCCATTTAGATTCCTTTTTACGTTAAAATCTTATTTTCCTCCAGTCATCTTATATTCAATAAAAACATAAAAAGAAAAAAAAAGAAAAATTAAAAATGGGAAAGAAATTAAAAAAAAATTGCAGCTTGCCACGTCTACATCATGAATCAACCAATACGCAGAACTAAAAGTAGATACAAAAAGTGAAGGACACCTTGCTGAAAACTCTCTAAGAAATATATAGCTATAATTTCAATAAAACAAATTTTTTCTTCATTAAATAATGAACCTTCAGTTATGGCGATATAATTTCCCCAGGAAATCGGGCCAAATAAATCTGTTCATCTTTTCCTAGAAAAAGCCTACAGAGTATCTTTAAATAATAAAAAATAAAAATGAAACTTCTGAAAAACTTCCTATTTTTTTTTTTTTAAATTAACCTCCTTTTTGACCAAATTAGGTGAAAATTAATAAATTTTTGAAGAAAATCATCTTTAGTGAACTGAGAGTTAAATTTTTTAATTAACATTATTCCTCTTTTAGCTTTCTAACCGAAGACCATGCCTGCTTAATACCTTCAATTTTATCAGATGTACTTTCTACTTTTGTAATTTCTATCTTTAGTGAACTGAGAGTTAAATTTTTCAATCAACATTATTCCTCTATTAGCTTTCTAAGTAACGGTCTTTGGATGCCTGCATAATATCCCCAATTTTATCAAATGCACTTTCTACTAAATTTTAGTGATAAAATCATGATGAATAGATTGAAATCAGTAGGTAAAGAAAATATTTACGGCAGCCAGAAGAAGTGGTACTCGAGCCAAAGATTTTTTCACCAGCACTTCAGTGTGGTGGCGACTTAATAATAATGTGCGATTACTTCTTTTTTTCACCGCATCCCCGGTGAAGTTAGTATATTGAGATACTCCAGAATGTAATGTTATTAAGCCTTCCCCTTAAACACAAAAAAAGGCAAAAAAAATCGCTGTTCTGAAATTTGCTTGTTTTCAATGAATAAATTTAAATAGAAGTAAAAACTGATCGCTGATGAAATCGATATTCAGTATTTTTCAATAGGTACTTACCGTTTTTCAGAATCTTTCAACCGCCAGGGGCACGTGTTGTTTTCTAGCGATCTTTTTACAAATTTTGCACTGAATAATTATTTATTTAAAGGAACAATTTAAGGGTGAACTGCACAAAATAACTTCAACTTCTATAATAAGGTCCACCCTAATGTACGTATAGAACGCATGTTGGTAACTAATAAAACTGTGTACGTATATTTTGGAACATTTAAAGAAACGCCATTTGAAAACAAAATTTAGAAAAGTACATCTGCAAGAACAGTTCAAGGCAAGTGAGTTGGCGGCACAGCGAATGCAGATTCAGATAACGAGCTCGTTTAACTTGTGTGCTCGTTCGGAAACTTGCCCGTTGATGATGGTGATGTATTCAGAAATAATATTAGAATTAATCTGCCGAATATTGTGATTCTTTGGAGATTTTTTTTCAAGATTTGCTTTCAATTCTTCTTTGTTGCTATTGATAATGACTTGGCAATAATTTAGAATTGCTCAACTCAAGGTTGCCGAGAATAAAATACATTCTCGAAATTTGTGTGTAAGCAGAAAGAAAAATACGATATAAGCAGGAATAAAAGTAATTTTAATAATCTGTTTGTTTACATGTAAATAGAAACGTTTGCTTGCACAATGGCTGCTAAAGTTCTAAAATCTTGCTCTGGAAACTTCGTAAGCAAATGTTTCACATGTATGAGTTTAAGTTTTGAAGTAATTGCAGGTGGTAACATTTTCGTTAGATAGCAACTTTTGAAAACACTTAATTATGAGTTTGTTATTGTTATTAATTTAATAGGAGTTATGACATTGACAATACATTTTTTACTAATATGTAAATCTTGTTATACCAATGGTGCGATGGTCTCTGTAGTTTTTTTTTTCGTATTTTGCAGAATCTTTCTTAGTGTTTTGTTTGCTGTTATTTAACAATGACTATACATAAATTCGAAATGCCAAGTGATTTTAGCATCAAATTAATTATAACTTGAAATTCTTGTGGTTAGATTTTAAAAATACTTTTTGTTTCGTATTTTATTAGTGGCTGTGTTAAATTTTATGTCTTTTTTTACGTTCTTGAGATCGGATACTAATAAAATTATGCAAAAAATAAATGCAAATTTTGTCAATTTTATGTTAATTTTTGCAAATGAATAAAAAAAAGAACTTTTGATTAGTTTATATATATACATATATATATATATATATGTACACACCTGGGCAAAATAATAGGTGTGAAACCAACAATATTTAAAAAGAACGAAAAAAAATAATTGGCTTGGTGTACAATCAAAAGGCAAATTGGGAAGTTTGGTAGCACTGTTTTGGAATGAAATGGAGGAATCCTCGCAACAAAAGTTCTTCTCTATAAATATTGCGGCTTGTTTATTTGTTCAACCTTCAAATTGATCTGGACAATGAAATAGGAGTGTTTTGGTAAAAATTAAAAGTGAATAAATTTAAAGCGTTATTTGGTTCCAGAAGGTAGGATTTCGATGAAAGTGAACTAAATAAAGGTTTAATTATAATTTTTAATATTATTAGATGGGTCGTGGAGTTCATTGCAGTACATAGGAGAGAAGACTTGTTCGTCAGCTCCGAGATAAAGGAAAAACCTACAAATTCATTGCCAGATCGATGGACGGTCTCAGAATTTCGTCACAAATGCTCTCAAGCCAGAAAAGGCTATTGAAATGCGTGGAGCACCTAAAAAAACTTCATTAGTGACCGACAATCGTATTGTTATATTAGCTAAACGCGACCAGTTCAAGTTGCCAAGAACAATTGCAAGCGAAATTGGGAATGTTGTATCACCACGAACCGTTCCAAGATGATTAGTAAGCGCCAATCTACCCGGTAGGATTGCTCGCAAAGTTATTCTGCTTAGAACTGCAAATTTGAAGAAAATTTTGCATTAGTTCATAAAAAGTGGTGCGGTTCACAGGGAGAGAAAAAATGGCGCAATATTCTCTGGAGCGATAAAACAAAACAAAATTTGTTTGGAAACGATGCGGAATGAAATGTTCGAATCCCGAATCGTAAAGAATTCGACGTCCGGTTCACAAAGAAAACAGTGAAGCACGGAGGTGGCAGCTTAATGGTATGGGGCTCTTTTTCTTGGCAAGGTATTGGTCCGATACATCAAATTAATGGCGTTATGGATAGATTCGTGTATAAGGATTTGTTGGAAATGGTAATGTTACCATATGCCGAGGATAATATGCCGCTTTTGTGGAACTTTCAGCAGGACAATGATCCTAAACATTCATCGCGAGTTGTCAAAGCATGATTCCAAGAGCATAATGTAGACGTCCTTGAGTGGCCAAGTCAATCCCCAGATCCTAAATCCTATTGAGAACCTCTGGGGGGAACTTAAACGCCAGAACAAAACACAGTTATGGGAAAATATTCAAAAAATTTGGTACAACATTCCTGTAGAAACTTGTCGGAAGTTGAGATCGTCAATGCCCAGAAGAATCGAAAAAGCCGTCAAGAATAATGGTGGATATTCTGGGTTTTAATGCGTTCTTGCTAATTCAGTAAAATACGGGACCATAACTAGCTAAATTTCAATATTTATTCCCAAGTTTTTTGTGCACACCTATTATTCTGTCCAATCGAAAATCGGTGTATTTTATGAACTAACCGAAATTTAAGTTATTTGTTAGAGTTTTTAAAACCTTTTATGTTTTGTTATGACGCTGAAGTATGTTTATGTTGAAAATTAATTTATTTTTTGAAAAAAAATATGTTCACACCTATTATTTTGCCCAGGCGTGTATATAAAAATGTACAAGTTTCATTTTCTCTCTTAATTTTTTTTGTTTTTTTTTTGTACCTTTGATTATATAATATCAAAGCCGGAGTTGGGGTTATCTATCGAGAAATCACTTATGATTATTAATGTATGCAGACATTAAGTCTACAATATACCTAATTGTAATAATAAATTAAAAGCTGAAAAAAGATAACAGGCATTTTCAAAGATAAGCATTTTAAACGTGGCTCAGATAAAGAATTATATAAGAATGCTACACGCAACTTCTAATTTACCAATCTCTAGGCCCCCAAAACAAATGAAATATTTTCATGAGTGATATGATGATATATCCGTAGTTCAATTCGAAACAATTGGCATTTGAAAAATTTCATTTCATTCTCGCAATTGGTATTTTAAAAGCTCCAATTTTTCTAATGGTAGGTATCATACATATTAAGTCTCAACTTTACGGTCAGTGACGTATACTGTGGATCACTACCTAAATTTGCTAAATAAACATATCAAAATCGAGTGTTTTTATGTACATATTATAATTAAGCGTGTTCCCATCTGAACCGGAAACATACCATACGTCTCTGAAATATATTTAAATAATGCGGCATTTGATGCCGCATTTGATCTTTTAGATTAAAAAACCGAAATGATAAAAATTATAAAAAAAAGTGGAAGAAGAACATGATTTTTTGAACTCGCTGAATCAAAATTTCATATTAGCATTCCAAAATTCAAAGTGAATAAACGAATGTCGTAGAATTCATTTTCAACCTTTGGTTGTTTTAGATCAATTAGTTTAAGTCTTAACCTTCTTAAAGATTTGAAATCGGATATTAAATTTGAAATAACCGAATTCAACCGTACCAATAAATACTTACGAGTACATGAAACGACGAAGTATGAGATTTTTCGGAACTCCTCAATGTCTTAAGACTTCGAGAGTATTATGGTATCAATTAATCAATTTCTCATATAAAATTATCTATCGTAACAATATCTGATTATGATCTGTATGATTATGTATGTATGTAAGATATATTAAAAAACCAAATACAATAACAAAAATAAAATGAAATCAAAGAATAACAGGAATGGCTCGAAAATAAATACAACAAAACCCGGCGAAAGCAATTACATACTATCAAATTCATTAGGTATTATTTTTTTACATGTAGCACATACTATACATACATTTCATCTGTTCGTCAAACCAAACTCAAATTTTTTTTGGAAGACACGAATAAAAACATAAATAAATACGTAGAAACTCTACAACTAAATAATTTACAGTTAGTTTACACATATGTACACCTGCACACACCTACACACATACTAAGTATGTCGAAATGCAAAAAACTATGGAATGAACTCGTGGTCGCTACATTTTCGTGGTGGCTCCCCAATATCCACCATCGCAACCGACCATGGGGAATCTCATCATGTGTGGTAGGTATTTTAAATACATATGTACAAATGTTGGTAAAGATGACTTGTTTAGACTCTGATTACAAGTGTTTTCTTATATTATTATAAAATTGCTAACATTTATACAGTACAGCATCGCTAGTCCGGATACCGACATAGATTTTTCCAGGGTCCCCGTTACTGGAATGTCCAGAGAGAGGGAGGAGGGGACGGAGAAAAATCGAAAACTTTTCGCAACAATTAAATAAATTATCATTTAATTACTTATAAATCAATCAGCAATAGTTATTTTATTATTTATTACAGAAAAATTTACTAACTATAAATAATATAATAAGAACAAACGAATATACACACCGAAGGCATGTGTAAAATATTAGATACGATCGGATAAATCTTACAACTGTTAATTACGAATTACTAAAATGTTCTGACTTCTGTAGATAACAAAATATTCGCTGTCTCGACTTGTGAGGCTGTACTGTACTTTAAATGAGAGTGTGAAGCAAAACTGTGTTAAATTTAAACACTGAAAGAAATTCAAGTTGAAACAATTTTATTTTATTCTGAGAATAATTTAACTAATAATTGATTAACTTGATTTGTTCTTTGTTCTGAACTGTGAAATTGAGGGAAGATGACCAGAGTCCGACTCACATTTTGTGAAGTGATGAAATGAAAACATTTTTTTACAACTTCACTAAAAATGCGTTCCTCGTTCTGTTAGAATTGTTCGTTTCTAAACTTATTTATTACTCGCGATTTGTCTGTGATAAAGTGATATTTAAAGAAGAAAATAAAATATGGAAAAAAAAACCTACAAGCACTACCAAAAAAAATCAATTTTTTGGAAGCAAAATTTAAATTTTTATGTTACTAGGATTTACATGGATCATACAAGCTCTACCAAAAAAAAATAATTGCATTTGATCAACTTTTTGGAATCAAAATTTACATTTTTATATGGCTATGATTTACATGGTCTCTAATTGGCATTTTATGGAGGGCTGCAATTCATAAATTAAATCCTTGCAACGATGCTTTGGAAATCTATACAAATGCACAAAGCTCTAATCGCCAATTGAAGTAAATGGATGTTGTTCAGCACTTAATTGCCGCCTCAATATTATGAGATGATAGCTGAAAAATGTAAACAGAATAATATAAAATTACTCGCAATACAGTTTTTAGGTCCATATCTACCCTTCAGTTTTATGTTGCGCATTTTAAAACATTTCAAATTATCAATATCAATATTTTTTCCATTTTTATATTGAAAGATTTTTGCGAATTATTTGTTTTAATTTGACCGGGCCTAATATTTTTTTTTGAATTTACCACTCACCACAGCGCTTTTAATGTTCTTTCACCACTATGTACCACAGCACCCGGTATTCTTTTTTCACAACGAGTAATTTTTGGAACGAGAGTCGCTTAAAATAAAAAAGTAATTGTCAGTGAGAAATGTAAAATATTTTTAACTTGATCACTTCATAAAACCAGAATCGAGCAACATTAATAATTATTACGATTGATTAAAATGGAGTACCTAAATGAGTAGTACGAGTAGATGAGGACGTTTTTATATACGTACATACATACATATATTTACGAGTATTTTTTATTTCAGTGTAATTGAAAATTGAATTTTTTTCTTTCAATAAAATTTAAAAAATAACAACAAATGCGCTTGAACTTTAAAGAAGAAACCCGAAATAAAAAAATACACGTGTAAATTATTTCAAATTACTTTCGTAATTTATTCCGAAAACAACAATTTGTTGTCACCTTTGCAGCAACAGCTGCAACAACAACATGAACAACAAAATTAAAGAAATCACAACTACAAAGAGTAATAGCAATTGCTACCTACTAATTCAGCGGCAGCATCATCATCAACAGAAATCACAAGTATATACATACTTATGTACACACATGCCGTAGTAGTACATATATGCATATGTACATATGGTATGTATGTATGGTATTTATGTATCACGGTTTTTGGTTGATGGTGATGGCTTTGGTTAGTTAAATGCGTCGTCAACTCGGAATTTGAATTACATAAAATACAATATATCAGAGTCTCTTGTAGTTATATTAAAATTTTACTATTATTACCGTTTTAATTAATGCTTCCTTATTTATATACATACATACGGATTCATAAGTACGAGTATGTGTGCATATAACTTTCTGTCCCATTGACAACTACAGCGGCAATGACAGCAATCAATTTCAGCACCAACGTTATCTTTAAGATTTCTGCTTGAGATACTGTCGCGAACGTGATTTTTTGAGCATGCTCAATGTCGCGACTGGTCAACAGCGCTACCGCGCAACGCTATTGATGTTGCCGCCTTTACGCCTCGTTGCGTTCCGCTCAAAATGTGTGAACTACAAATTAGATGAAGCTGACTCATTTTCATTGGAGTACTTAGCCAATTGGAATACGAGATATCAGCTGACTTGAATGATGATGTTATTATTTATTATTCATCATTTCGGCATTTTAGTGATGTTCGGTTGGCCAAGACCTTGATAATGAATAAAATGTAGATTCTTTTTTGCAATACAAATTGTGCAAATGATGTTTTTCTTCCAGGTGATTTGCAAATGTGAAGATTAGTCCGCGATTCTGTCTTTTACTCTCTCTTTTTGTGTATCTAAGCGCCATACATTATAATGACTTATAGAACCTTAGTTTCGTCTATCGAGAGAGGAGATTGCTTCTCGATTACCTACGCAGCCTGTAGTAACACTAGTTCACAAACATTAATCTGCGCTTAATATCAAGGCTGACATTATTGTTAGTTTTAATGTTTTATCCTAGGTAAACGAAATCCTTGACGACTTCAAATCAATAGTGACCACTAGACAAACTCCACGAGACTCCCTTTCCAGGTTAGAGAATGCAGTGCGTCCCCACGCGTTAGAGCCAATGATGTCAATATCATCAACAAAACATTCTTGTAGAAAATTGTGCCCGTTGATGTTCGCAGCTCTAATTAATTTCTTCAGCATAAGGTTAAAGAAGTCGCACGATAGGGAATCACCTTAGTGTCATTTTGCAAAGAAGAATGAGCTTAAGGGACACCAAAATCAGACATTGTGGCATACAAGTGATACCTAATCATGCTCTCGAAGGCGGCAACGAATAGATGGTGGGTGTCAATTTAATTTTTTCAGGTCTTTTCCAGGATTTGGCGTAGTGTGAATATCTGGTCGATGGTGGATTTATCAGGCCTGAAGCCACACTGATAAGAATCAATCAGTTTGTTGACGATGTGCTTCAGTCTCTCACACACAGTCGATAGAACCTTACCATATATGCGATATTAAGAAGATTTATCCCACGATAGTTGGCGCAGATCGTGCAATATCCTTTTTTGAGGATTGGGTGGAGTACGCTGAGGCTTCAATAACTGGGCATGCTTTTATCTGACCATATTTTGCAAAGAAGTAAAGGAGCTCCTTTGCCTCCAGCCTTAACTCAGCAGGCAGCTGTTACGACCCTTTCATAGTCGGTTGGCGTTGTAGCTGTGGGAGTTGCTACCTTTATAGCCTCATAATACCCTGGACATCTGTCACTAGATTTCCGTCTTCGTTCTTCCATGAAAAGGCCCCGGTTTTCAAACCGTTAGTCTCGCGTTTTATTCTTTCGAAGAATGTTCGGACCTCGTTCCTGTCCCCAAACATCTCGATATCATTAAACTCAAGTCTTTCTGCATCTCTTTTCTTGCGCCTGAAAATACGTTTCTCCTTCCTCCTCAACTCCCCGTATCGCTGCTTAGCAGCTCGCGTTGTTACTGACTGCAGGGTCAGTCTCTATACACTTAGTAGCATTGCGACACTCTTGGTCCTACCACATATTTCTGGTAGCCTAGCACCTCTTCGGCAGCCGTCCACTGCGCTTTCAATAATCCCAACTATAGTGTAAAGGAGAATAACACAAACTTTGCCTTTTCATTTTTCAGAATTATTCCAACGTCTTACGGGCACTCAAAGATTGTGGGGCAATCGTATTGGTTTAAATAAAGCCTGGCAAGGTCCAAGTCCATATGTGCTGCTATTTGATCCTGAAACGGTAGAGGTATGCATTTACACGCATTCCATATACATGCATTCTTTAAGCACTTCCACATTACTATCATTTCTCATTTCTGTAGCCAATATTAAATAGTCAAAAGTTCATCGACAAATCACATGATTACGATTATTTGCGCCCATGGTTGGGCACTGGATTACTCACCAGCCAGGGACGGAAATGGCATTCCAGAAGAAAGGTAATGTACTCAATTAATTAAAATATCCGCTTAGGCATAATTGAAATTATCAAAATTTTTCTTTTTTTATGTTTTATATTTTCATTGATTGTGCATGGCCTACATGCAGATTTTAACTCCCGCCTTTCATTTCAAAATTTTGGATGATTTCATCGATGTGTTTAATGAACAAAGTGCTATATTAACACGTAAACTTGAGCATGAATTGGTCTCGGAAGCATTTAATGTTTTCCCGTATGTGACATTGTGCACTTTAGATATTGTTTGTGGTAAGATTCAAACAGGAAATAAGCACTTAGGTTTTTATTTTCATTATAATTTTCTTTGTAGAAACTGCAATGGGTAGAAATATTCATGCACAAAGCAACAGCGAATCTGACTATGTGAAGGCAGTGTATGGGTAAGTAAGAGAAACTAGCTCTTATTTCATTTAATTAGATATGTTTTATGAGATAAATGTTTATTTTCCGTTATGCTGCCTCATTTTTATTTACTTAGAGTAGTTACTCAACCAAGAAAGAAAAAGAAAAAAACCCATTTGTAGTCGGGAAGAACGTCGAAGATTTTTGTGGTCGCCGTGGCGTAGTTGGTAGTGCGATGGCCTACTATGCACAGTGTCCGGGGTTCAATGGTATAAGTTGCTACGGGCACTCCTGATGGTAACAATTATAAAAAGCTTAAAGGCATAAAAAAAATGCCAGAAGTCTGTTTTGGAAAAAAGTTGTGCATCAAACAAGTGAATAATAACGACTTCAACAATTAAGAATCCTCTGGATATGCCTTACTTGTAGTAATATAAAAGTTCGAAGCATTAAAATCACGTTGGGACATTCGTAGTTCTGGCAGCAACTCGACAATATATTTACATACTTATCTATGTATAATACTTATTTCGTATATTCCTAAGCAGATATCACAGTATGCAATACGTTTTAAAAACGGGTTTGCCATTGTTGCTACAGAAACAAAACAAAATTATAATAATAAAGAAAAACACATAAAAACAAAAACAAAATAAGTTTAATAAGTAATATCGGAAACTGTCAACAATGACAGTGAGACAGTGAGACTTGCTCTTATTCAATAAATGCAGAGGTGCAGGGGGATGCAAGGTGCATCCATGCGAGAACATTGCGAGATTAAGATGTCAACACACAGTAACAGGAGCAACCGAAGTGGCAAATGAAGTTTAACGTTGATATCGAACGCACTTTTCTACTCACTCTCATTTCTACACATCTTGAAAAATGAAATATAAATAATTCACTAATATTTTTTATTGTATATTACATACATATGGTGTACATACCATACATATGTTCTTCAATACTATTTACTTCATTTAAGTATATGTATTCTTTCTTTTCAATCATTCACAGCATTGGTGAAATCGTACAGAGCCGTCAATCAAAATTGTGGCTCCAATTCGATACGATTTTCCGTCTAACCAAGGACTATCGCCGTCATCAGAGTTATATCAGCACGCTGCATGGCTTCTCGAATATGGTAATACGAGAGCGTAAAGCTGAGCTAAACGAGAACATCATGAACAATAATATGAACAATAATATTCCCGATGCCTATGATGATTTGGGCAAAAAGAAACGTTTGGCTTTCTTGGATCTACTCATTGATGCATCGAAAGGAGGCACTGTTCTCTGCAACGAGGATATACGTGAAGAAGTCGATACGTTCATGTTCGAAGGACATGATACCACCTCAGCTGCAATCTCATGGACACTTTTCCTGTTGGGTTCACATCCCGAATATCAGGAGCGTGTAGTTGAAGAATTAGAATCAATCTTTGGCGATGACAGAGAGACGCCTGCAACAATGAAGAATCTTTTGGATATGCGTTACTTGGAGTGTTGCATTAAGGATGCATTACGTTTGTTTCCCAGTGTGCCGATGATGGCGCGTTCCGTAGGCGAAGATGTGAAAATTGGTGAGTAAAAAATGCCAGTAGCTGGAGATTCTCGTGTTTAACTTTCTGACTTTTACGTTTTTGCAGGAGACTATTTAATTCCAGCTGGCACTACCGCTATCATCATGACGTACGTGCTGCACCGTAATCCGAAAGTGTTTCACAAGCCTGAACAATTTAACCCCGATAATTTCTTGCCCGAGAATTGTGCCGGCCGTCATCCTTTCGCTTATATTCCGTTCAGCGCTGGACCACGCAACTGCATTGGTCAGAAATTTGCCATTTTAGAAGAGAAGGCAGTACTCTCAACTGTACTGCGCAAATATAAAATCGAAGCTATCGATAGACGAGAGGATTTGACGTTACTGGGGGAATTGATTCTGCGACCGAAGGATGGTCTAAGAGTGAGGATTACACGACGTGTTTGAATTAATGAATCGAAGTTGAACTTGGTTTTAAATAGTCTTAGCTTTAAGCTTTAGCTAACATACATAAGTACTTCAATTTTGTAAAGTACAGTATTTAGCCCTTGTAAATAGAAATATTCTAGTTGTACTTATGTAGGTAGATTTAAGCTAAAATTTGAATTAAAATTTAACGTTGAGATTTTGATCTTATTTTTTCATATATTATGATTTTGATATTTAACTTAAAATTGTTGAAACTGAAGCACGTGGTTCTTCCATGTTAAAATTGGAAAGTATACCAAATGTTAATTGTAAATTGTAAGTAGTTGTAAAAGGAAATGAATATTGTTTTATTATTTCAAAATAAATAAGTAAACTAACTTTTAATGCTTTTGTGTATTTATATTATTGGCATACCTTAGCGTTAGGTCTCATATCTTTTGTACAATAAATAGCGCAGACGAACCAGACTGACATGAAACTGCTACTATAAAGTAATTAAAATATGATCCTCAAATCTGAATTCAGTGAAAATGAGAATAAATTCCGCTTTTCTTTGCTAGAACTAGCGAATTAAACATCGCTCACACGTGGCTAACCTTCTTCAAATATAACTTATGGCTTTCTTATTTTTCTTTACTGGCGCAACATCCCCATTGGAGGCATATGGACACCTAGGTAGAGCATTTTCCTTCCAATTTTGTCATTCAACGAAAATAACATCAACCTAAAGATAATCCTAAAAGTATGCAACATAAAATAATTTCATACACGAATATGTACGTGAATGCTTCATTAATCACAGTGCTCTTAAAACTAAAATAATCACTTACAAATTTTTTTAAAAATATTTTACATTTATGATGCTTCTTTAAAATAATAAATAAATATGTATGTATGTATTTATAAATCGTTGATTTAAGTTTTCTTTTTCCATAATTTCGGCGTTGTATGTATTTGCGTCAGTTTGCTATTTTTTAGCGGTCATGAAAGTTTATTATTGAATCTGACATTGATACTTACCTACTCCCTCATGCCACATATCCTCAGGCAATACAATCCCAACAATTATATATGTACATAACTAAATTCATTATGTAAAGACGGAGCTAAAACAAATGTGGTTTCTATACTGCCTATATATGTATGTAGGTAAATGCAGTGGAAAACATGGTGGCGCCTGCATTTTGCGTGAAGTACTCCGTAGTCCAGACAACCGACAGAAACGATGCACTGCGTATGCGAATTGTGGCGCCAGAGCTTAAATGCGACTTTAAGTGCTTAGAAAAATGAATGTGCAGAAAAAGGTAAACAATGACATAAAATGGAGAAAAGTATCAACTAGAATATACATATCGGGCATAGGCTAAAATGCATGCAATTACAAATTGAAATCAAAGTAATCAATTACATTGGCAAAAAATATGATTTCACTGCAATGAAATCCCTTGAAATGCAAAAAGACTTAAATGTAATCCAACCAGTGAAAGAACCGATTACAAATATTGCAGCAGTGAGGAGTATTTGGGATGGCGGTGAGGTGCAATGGTAGCGGTGCGGTGCAACAACAGCAACATTTTGACGGGCCAGAACAGAAGTGCAATGCAGCGCAATCTACAATTTGACCATGAAGTGCAATGCAATGAAATTCAATTGTGAGTGAATGACGACACCTTCTTTTTCTGCGTCTACTTCTGTTTCCACTTCTTTTTTCAGGTGGTGGTGGCTGGCTGGTGGTTGTTGGCAATTAGGAGCACTCGATTGTATAGCACAGTAATAGAAAAAACAACAACAACAACAGTGTTTTTATGACTTTATTACTTTATGATGTTAATGATGATTATTATTATTATTATTTATATGTACATAGAGTAAATGCACTACATACTTATATTTTTTCTTTACTTATATTTTATTACCAACTTTAAGTTAAACATTTGCAATACTTTTATTTGATTTGTATTTAAATGGCATTTTCTTAGTAATACCAATGAAAATATTTGAGTCGAATGATTTTATGATCTGACAATACAATAACTTTATATTTAACTTAGAACCTTGTGGTTTCATTGTGATCTTTGGAGTCGCTTTAATATTCCTCTTTGAAGGTATAGGTTTTGGCCATTTTTCTTGCTCAGTTTCTCTGATTTTGTCTAGCTTTAACTATGTAAAAAAAAACTTCATTTTTACCATTTGGGACACTGCTATTATGCAAAAGTCTCACCTGCTAGATACTAAAACGAAATCACAGGGCAACAGCCCCACACCCTAATGAAGCAGCTGGAGACAGCTTTTAATCTTGAGGCAAGGTTGTGCCCAGCATTGAATGTTATTCTCAATAAAACTGTTTTTGTGGTATTTCATTCGCGATAAGGCACAACTGGAAACAAGTTTAAGACCGCGATCTATGAGTAAAATCGAAGCAGCTCCTTTTAATATCAATTATAATTCCGGCTACGGAGTACGTTCACTTCCATATTACTGAAAGCATAAAATAAAAAAATAAAATATTTATAGTAGGTAAATAATTATGTAAAATATGAGATAAAGTTTTGTACCATATTCAATTTTAAAAAAAGGAGTGGCCTACTCTATAAATTTCCCTCTATAGACGTACGAAAGCCATACTTTCACTATACATAAAAAATTGGTTTTCTTAACTCTTACATGTTGCACGCCTTAAAAAAAGTTGGCGTGAACAGGTTGAAAAAAGCACTAGAACAGCAACGCCACACCAACACTCCTTACATGTTATACTCCTTAGTGTTATATGAAGCTATTACTATGTATTTGTATATGTATGTGACCATATTAGGTAGACGGTTAGAAAACCCTATTATAAAGTTTCCGAGAAAAATATTCCACATCAAAAATCAGTTGAAACTACCAAAATCACATTTTTTAAGAAACAAAAAAAACCATGTAATTAAGTTTAATTGGATTAATAACTTAATGCAGAATTAACCTTTAGATTGGATTATAAATGGTTATATGAATTGCGTCCAGTATCTATTAAGCATCCCAGTAAAGAATTCGGTGTTATAGTAATGATCTCATAACTATCTGGCCAATAGTGCCCCAGATATATTGTTCTCTTGCAATTGAGTACCTCGAAGTGCAAAAGCATGTGTTCATGGCAAAAGTGAAAGGTATTCTCGTTCAATAGGCCTAGATTCTTCATGTGCCGCTCCAGTTTATAATGCGCTGAAAGCAAGCCTGTAAAGATTCTGATTTCTTTTTTGCTAAGCTAAGCTTAGTTCATCTTTAATAGTATTTATTCCTAATAGTATTTAGTCCTGAATCCTTGCTAGGTATAGCAAGGATTCAGGACCAATGTAGTTCGTGGATGTTACCTTCCTTTCCAGACAATCAGCATCTCGTTTCCGTATATACCTGTGTTTCTAGGGGCCCAGCATATGGCTTTATTGTTTGTTGTACCTAATTGTAGCTTATGGCATTATTAGATTAGCTTTGAAGTTATCTCAAAGGAGTCTAGTGCTCTGATTGCAGCTTGGCTGTCTGAGAAAATTGCTCTATCTTGACTTTAACACTTTCGTTCCAGGCTGAAGTGTGCACACAACCTTATGGAAAGACTTTTCGTATGACAAATGCAAAGACTCTTTCCCATGGGATCGGAGTGTTTGGTTCTAGGTTTATACTCTTTTGTACCTGTTCCTAATTCTGTTCTCGAGCCACCGTGTGAGCCACCTTAATGCATGTACATATATGCTTTGAAAGAGTTTTCAAATATTTCTGTCTAAATCTGTCTAATTGCTGATTATAACCTTGAAGTTTTTCTCAAAGTTATAATTTTTACTTACATCATTACTGGGAAGTCTACTTAATGTACTTATTACAGAACAGAGATGAATTCCAGCTCTCTGTTGCTGATTACACAGTGCAATCGAGTAACCATGATGACATACTGAACGAGGATGTTGTGTTGAACAGTTTTGCTAAAGAAAGTTTTAATCCATCGCGAGCTGGTATTCTTTTATTCGCATTTTAAAATGAGAGTTGCCATGTCAGTACAATTTTTGGGTAAGTTTTTAAGCTTCAAGAGATTAGTAGTCTCCGACAAAATTGTTTCTGATAAAAAGATAAACATTTTTTGTTTTGACATCAACCTTCTATCCCTTTTTGATTGTCTTTTTTAACTCTCATAAGCAGATAATCAAATTTCTCGCAAGGCATAATCTCATAGCGGAGGTTATTTTACTTCTTTTTTGCCATAAGAGGAGACATCACAATCCTACGATTAATTAAAGAAGGTATTGCAGTTAAAGTTAACGCAGTGATCAGTGAGCAGAACGCTCAAGTCCTGTAATAATCGGATATAATCCAGTAATGATCGCCTCTTAACCACTGAAATGAAACCAGCACTAGTATCTTGCCTATTCGCACCAGAAATGGGTTAACTAAAGATAATTTTTAAAATTTTTTACCACATCATTTGTTAAATTGCAAAGTACAAAGTCTTCAATAATTGGCTGCAACTTATCTACATACTTACAAACATACCTGAAGGAATTTGTTGTTTTAACAAAGGAGCCGCCCACAACATTTCCAAGTGAAACAATAAAAAGCGATAAAAATGTTATATCTCTTTGTCTGCGTTAAGTCAATTGTTCTTCCTGCATTAATAACAGGTATTAAATATTAATATCATTTAACAAAAAATACATAAAATCAATTAATTAAAAATAGTTTGCGTTTTAATGTTGCATTAAAATTACATCGATCAAGTAGGAGCAATAAATAAAGAAATATTTCGTTGCAGTCCACGTACACACATATAGCATATGTTTGTGTGTGTGTGTGTGTGTGTAGTGCGACTACAATGCATCCTTAAAGTACTTACAGTTGAGTGCAAAAGTAGTATCTCAATTAAGATGAGAGCAAGATGAAAAAGCACTTCAAGGTATTTGTGTATTCGTATACATACAAGTGCATACCTACTAAATGTGTACTTACACACATACATACACAAACACATATGTATAAAAATCGCGCACACTTCAACGGCGAAATGAAGCAACAAAATTCAACATCAGGCAGCCGCAGATTAAGAACCTTTTAAGGGGATTAATGAATATGATTTTTTTTTTCTTTCCTTGCCGCCAAAGTGCAAGTGTGTGTTATTGCCTCTCTCTCTCGCTCTCTCTCTCTCTCTCTCACACCCTCTCCCTCTCTCTTTATTTTCGTTGCGTTATGTGTGTTTGTGTACTTTTTCCAATGTTGCTAGTAGCTGTTTGTTGATGTTGCTGCAGTGTAAAATAAGACGGAAAGAAGTAAAAGCTACTGCTATGATCGGTCATACTGGAATGTTATATGGTTTACATCCATGAATGAAGCAGTTAAAGTGAGGTGATATTTCGAATGACATCTTGAAGGACCGATATTGTTCAGAGACAGATGCTTTCTTCTATCAAAAGTAGAAGTAGCTTACAACAGTAGCTACATGCTGAATGAAGCGTTTTTCAAGAATGCTGCGGATGGACATAGGTACTCGTACCTACACCAACTAGGTTAAGACTCGTTCGGGTGTGCGTGCAAATTGCTTATTTGCGCAACGCAACGAACCAATTAAGTCCAAACAAAGTGAAACGAATCAGCAGCAGCGACTCGCAGCATTCCGAAACGGATGCAGTCACTTCGAGCGATGACTGTGAATATAATTTTCGTAACCCATCATCGTTGGATCTGTCGTTGTGGCAATTGTTTTTCAATTTTCTGCATTATTAAATTTTGTTTAATTTTATATTTTTACACCATCAGCGACTCATGTCACAGGAGTCACGTGGCATGTCAGCATAGCAAGTGAAACGCCTTAAACTTACATAACACAAACATACACACACTCATTCCTCTTTGAGCAGCATCACTATCATCGCTGCTTCACTTTCACCCACCAACCTTTGCTCTGGGTGGCTGGTCTATGGGCACGTGTTATCTGTCGCCTGTTCGTCATCCATCGAAGGACGCATCGAAGTTGGCAGCAGCGAAAGCAATAGAAAAGGCGCGTGCATTCATCTGCAAATATTTTCGTTTCGTTTTGATGAATGCGATTCACACAGCAGTAAAGGCCACGTACATGGAAAGTGGAAAAGTGGAAGGTGGGGAGAAATTGGTACCGACTAGAAAATCAATTCAGTCATCGTTCGCATTAAATGGAAACGAATTTGCCAGCATTTCTGCTCGTTCGTGTGTGTGTGCTCGTTGCGTTGGTACTTTATTGTCTTATGTCTATGTGAATTTGTCTGAGGCCACGTGTCCTGTGTTGTCGTTTCGTGTGTCTTTCTCGTTTTCGTTGCTAATCTATCACAAAAACAAAGCGCCAATGTGCAGGACATGTGGTAAACGTTTCCGATTCTGTTTTTGTTTTTTTTTTTTTTTTTGAATCTTCAGGTTTAGTTGTTGGTGTTTTTCTTATTGTTTTCGTATTCGTTGTTTGTACAGCAATTCCGTTTCCTTGTTCACTTAGTTTGTTGTTTCAATTTGGCTGTTGTGTATTTATAGCAGCACTTATATAAAATTGCTAAGCAAATATTGTCAAATATCGTCGAAACATTCCTGAAGAACAATTTAAGTAGGTGGAAATATTTTGATTAAAAAAAATTAAGATAAAAATTAAGATTAAAAAAAATTAAGATGTTCGCGATCAAAAGTACCTACATAATTCCAGTAGATGGTATATGAATAATAAAAAACTATATTGCAGTATCTACTTTACTAACGAGCCTTAACCGACAACGAAAAAGGTGAACTTGTCGAGGAAGGACAAAGACCAAGACTAAAAAACAAATTTTATCTTATATTTTATTATAGCAAAAGAATTTTGCCTTTTGAATTAAAAAAAAGAATTTGATAGCAAGCAACGATCAAACAGAATCAAGAATACATATACTTACATATGTATGTATGCATATGTATGTACATAAGATCTAAGTATGTGGTAGAAATGATGGCCTCCTTCCTCCTTTTTGGCACACGTGCCTCAGAGCTTCTAACGCCTGATGCGCCAGTTGAAAGAAAATGTTAACTTTGAACTACGCGCTTTGCGCGAGAATCTAATCAGATTACTTTACTAAAGCGACAGCAACTGGCAATTTAACCCCTCAAAGTGGTCGAGCATAAGCTCATGCCACACCGAATCTGGTAATGTAAGCACATAATTACTCAAGTGTTTGCTTAAGGGCGTACGCTGTTGAATGAATCTCAGGAGAATTTGTAGCTGTATGATTAAATAAGGAGCAACAGTAGCAATAACAACGATTATAAAACATATGGAAATATGAAATATGTTATGATAAAAAATTAAGATAAAAATCAAATTAAAGAAATTATGTAATATGGCACAGAACAGAATTGGGAGTCTTTTGTCAATACAAGGATTAAAACTCATTGCAGGCTATACAGTATTTCTCTGGGCACGACACGACCTCTCTTGGAACGTGGACAGTGAAAGAGGAAGGGCGTTGCGGTTTAAGCTTGGACAAAACAGATGTTTTTCATGATTGAAGCGGTGCAGATACTGCTAGGCATGTGCGTGATGTAATACCTAGTCCACTTCTCGCTGGGTTCACCTTGCCAATTCAGGGGCTTAGTCAAAGGTGCGGCGACTCTTTTCACACTGCTCCCATTATAGTTGCCACTTTGTAGTAGTGCTTTGCCTCTAATCCTTTTCTTCCTATTTGATGGTCTTTTGCACGTAAGCTATAAAAAGAATTCACTTCGTAATGGGAATCTTTTTTGCAATGGCTCAAATAGCATTGTCTAGAAACTTAAGGTGAATACTAATCTTGTACGTTTTGCGAATGCATTTCAGTTGCGACTTCTTTGCATCCGACCAAATGGGTGCTGTGCATAGAATCACCGAAATTGATGAAAACAGTTCATGCCTCGAGGGTCTCCACTTTTCCGCATAATCGGTGTTAACGCTCCGTTAATTCTCCTACTTTATTACTGACAGCTGACAGGCTTTCCTTGAAAGTCATCCTAGAGTCAATAGCGACTCCGAGGCACTGAATATCTCTTTATCGGTGTCCTGTGATTGCATTCCCTCTCTCATTCTCCCTCCTTCTTCTTCCCACCTATTAATCTTCCTTCCAATTAGCACAATACTCTGCATTCATGTACTTACCCTGTGTGATGAATGTAACAACAAAATAAAAATAAAAATTTGTCAACCGTAGATAAACGCTTAAGCAGTGTAAGTGTAAGCACTTGTTTAGGGCACCAACCAATTGGGGCACCAAGCAAATAACAAGGTACACACATTTTATATTTTAATTGTGTTCCTGAATACCTTTGAAGATCTATTACAAATCTTTTCAACCAATTAACAGAAACATATTGCTCATGAAAAATTTATAAGCTTGCTTTGACGCGTATGTTGTCCACCAGCGTCGAAACATAACGACCAAGAATATTGCAGCATATATCCGTACCCTTGAATCGCTATAGCTACTTATCACAAAAGTATCCCAGTATATCGAAGAAGAAGTCCAGGTAGCTATCTAGGAAATATATTTTCAGGGGCATGTTAACACCCATTTCATGGAAAATGGACAATGTCTTGGTAATTTTCAGCTTTATAAAAATATAATATTAAAATTAATTTTTTTAAGAAATTTTGTATTATGTCGCCCAAGTTCTTCCAAGCATTTCCTTTGACGAGTAAATAATAAGTTCTCAAACTGCTGACACTGTAGTCATTTTCTCAATTGTGGGCCAACTAACATCTAAAAACAAGCAGTTACGTACTTAACATTAACACCTACCGACATTTATCATGGCATCTCTTAATTTTCGAAACTTTGTCTTTAAATATTGCATAATTTGAAAATAACGCTTCAAGTGCTTGAACAAAATTTAAAATTTGAAATCAGTTCAGATTTTATGTGCTGAGGGTGTAAAATTCGTTTAGCTGCCTGTATGCTTAAGAGCACATGAAAGTTTCCTGCACAAAAACATAGAACAGCTGCATTATTTTCTATGTTTATAACGTATTTTCTCTTTTAGCTACATTTCTTGTAGCTGCATATTCGCTTTTAAAGCATCGTTTTTTTTTTTGTTCATTGGATAAAATTTTCATGGTAAATGCTTTTCAATGTATCAGGCTCTTATCGATTATCAATTATCGATTATATACAGTAACTGCGGATGTCTAAGTTGATGGGTAACAAGAGGCTGTATTTTTGGTGTTGGTGTAATGAAATTTGTGGAGTCGAACTTCCCACAAGCACAACAATTATTGATGCTTTGGAGAGCGTTTTTTTTAGACCTGTGCGAATAGCTACTACTAATAATTCAGCAAAGTATTTATATCGTATTTATTAGATTTAAAATTGATTTAAATTGTCATAGATTTATTTTATATTCAAATAATATATTCCGTAAAAGACGACTACTTGCTGCTAATATTTAATATCACTCCTTTGAAAGTTGAACAGAGTCTGATGAAGTAGGAAGGAGAATACAATGGTGTGCATAACTTTTGTGGTCGCTGTGGTGTAGTGGTAGTGCGTTGGACTGCTACGCAGAGTGCCCGGGGTTCGAATCTCGGCACAGGCAAAATCAAAAAGTAGAAAAAATAATTTTTCTACACGGCACCACCTCTTGGCAGGCAATGGCAAACCTACAAGAGTAAAAATTGCTATGAAAACCTTTTCACTACGCCTTTCGGATTCGGCATTAAACTGTAGGTCCCTTCCATTCATGTACAATTATAACACGCACAACATGAGTGGATGCGAAAAGTTCGGCCTAGGCCCTCAATGGGCTGTTGTGCCATTAAAAGTAAAGTAAAGCATAACTTTTGGCAGGGTGATCCAAGTTGAAGCGAACTGGTTAATCTACAAACTTGCCTTCGAAAAGACCAAACAAACTGGTTTTCTAGCTTAAAGTTGGAGCATTGTCGGACATCGAGGCTTCGTGTCTTTGATCCAGTTTCAGTCGTCACCGATTTTATTTCATAAGGCTTGATTTGCATACGTAGCACAAAGTAACGTAAGGTAACGTAAACAATTTATTGAAGATAAAACGCTACGCTGCGTTACGATTACGGTAATCACTTGTACGCACAGAGCGATACAAGACATTTGGCAACGTTATGTTATGCTAATCAAGCATATAGTGTTGGGTCAAGCCCTTAAGCCCTATGGAACGCCTCCGGTATTCTTATATTCTTTCCATCGTCCGTGTCAAGTAGGCGCAGTCTATTTCTGACATTGTCGGCATATTTTTTCTATATAAGTAGATACTCCGGTAGCTGAAACCGCAGTAATGCTGTGTAATCTGAGGCCAGTTTGCATAATTGAATGAGTTTTTTACGTCCAATTCCACTTACTTTATTTTACTACGCCATGTGTAGCTTCAACAGTGGATCGCAGTCTTCCAAAGCTGATTTGGAGCGCTGAAAGTTCTTTCGGTTTCTTAAATGGCAGCTGAAGCCTTTCGCATATGGCACGTTCCAGAATTAGGCTAAACCATATGTGCATGCGAAAATCTCGTACTAGGCACTCCGTGGGCTGTTGCGCCATTAAAAGAAGGAGATATGTGCCTAAGCTATACAAGTATGTAAAAATGTTCTGGAAGGCGAATACGGAATAAGATACAACAAACATTTCTACTTCGTTTCACATTGCAGGCTATTCAACTAGTTAATTCATATGTGTCTATTTTTAGATGCTAGGTGTTCATGAAGCTTGCATCAATGACTAACAAACGTTCGACCGTTTTTGATTCATGCATGTGTCGAATGTTAGAAAATACCCGTCATTAGGTTGTTAAAAATAAAGTCAACCTAACCACACACACATGCACGTTCCATCGATCGATGGCCAATATCACATGACACCATTCTATCATCAGGTAGTCAAGCAGGCAGGCAGGCAGGCAATATTTGTCATTATCGTCTGATGACACTGAGCCACTGCTTCTTTCTTTCAATAATATTTTTAAGTTTTCGTTTTTTATAGTATTGCAAAAATTTACAAACAAAATTACATACATACATACATACTCACCATACATACTCACCATACATACAAACATTGTTGATTAAGTGCAATAAATTTAATAAATATTAAATATTAACTATTTTCAGTGCAAGTTTGCGCGCATTTTATGACTTTTGTTATTTTATCAGTTGTGACAAGCAAACAGAGAAGTGTTTATGACAGCAGCAGCAACAACAGCAACAGTAAAAACAGCAGCAACAACAGCACCAGCAACAGCGTGTATTTAACCAACAACAAGTAGATATCATTTCAACCACATCAGACTAAATTGAAATGAAATTAATGGCACAAGCAACAAACCAACAATGCAGACAGACAGACTGAGGCGGCAGACAGGAAGACAAAGAGCAGAATGGCAAAATGGACTGCAAATGGCAAACTGCATGTGTGGTATGCTTGGAGGTAAGAGAATATGTGAGGAAAGCCGGGAGTTTTATTGCACTTTTCATTGACTTAAGGGAAACACACACAACAACAGAAACTCCATCCAGCAGCAACAACAGCAACAGCAGCAGCAGTAGAAGCAACGGACGTGTTGAAATTATGGTAAATAAAATAATAAATTTATAAATTGACAAGACACAAATGTCATATGAGGTAAAATGCCATAGATATCACGTTGTGCTTTATGTTCTTAAATCAGTTAGTTGTTGCGAAAACAGTAGCAAAAATATTATATTGCCGGTATTGAGTTGAGCTTAGGAATGATAGTAAAGTTAAGCATTTAATTGTTTAATAAAGAATGCTTAGCAGCCACCTCAGCAGCTGACTAAAATGTTGTATACAGTTTACAGTTTAAACCTGCAAAACCGTGGGAAAAACTCTTATTGATGGGCAGCGAGCAAGGCGAAGAGAGGCAAACTCAATATATAAACAATAACCAGGTGTATGTATTTTTTTTTTTTATTCGGTTTCGACCAGGTAGGTGGGAATCGATCCACTTCTCTATTTAATTATTTGCTCGCTTCGCTACTTGTTCGTCTTTTCGCACTTGCGTCATCATGTGTGCTATGACCTCGGTGCATTCATGCCATTTCTCTTTTGCCAATAACATAGAGTTCACCAGTCCCTCTGGGGTGAGTACATCGCCAACATCCATCCGAAATTGGTTTCTGGCATCCACAAATCTGCCGCATTCTAATAAGATGTTTTCAGCATTCATTTTACCATCACAAAATAGACAGTATGAATGGTCAACGTGGGTGTATTTGTACAGATACTGGCGGAATCATCCGTGTCCTGATAGGAACTGTGTGAGGTGATAATTTATATCCCTGGAGTTGAGGGATCTTCAAAGATACCAGTAGCCCGAGCATACTACGTACTAAACCTCACTCCCGTGCTCGTCAACCACTACCCCGCGGTACTGCCGTTAGGTTTTACTTCGCGGGGCTGGCAAGCCATTAGGCTGTATGCGTCGAGTCTTTTCTCCTGAGACGTTCTATTCTCCTTAGATCGTTTTGCACGTTCGTGATAAACTCACTTATTTCTACCCAGTTTTCCTCCGACTGGATCATTTGCTTAATTATATTCGATGTGCATGTGTATGTGTGTGTGTGTGTGTGTGTGTGCGTATTTCAAAATAATAATACGCTATAGTTAAAATAACATTTACTTCCACAAACATTGAAAGTGATTTAAGGGAAGCGACTTGCGTTAAAAACTTTAAGAAGTATATAAATTATGGTAAGTAGAATGGGCAACATAACCTGAGAGCTTGAGGAACTGTCCTGGCTCTCGGCCTTCTTCACATCCATCCATCCATGGTAACATGGACAACCCACGTACTATAAATTTACTTTATCCTTCAGGCGTTAATTTTAGTTACTTTATGTTAAGTTCAGTGGTTTTTTCCAATTACGTTCAGAAACCAATTAGTGCATTTCCGCCTTTTCGAACCACTAGCCAAGGCCGAAATGAGGTTTTGGAAAGGAACTCGTTCTTCAAGGAAAGTAAAAAACTACAATTTTTGAAAAATAACCGCTGTTCGTAAAAAACCATTACGTTAGATAAAAAATGTCAGTAGAATATTGAGTTTAACACTCCTATACTGTAGAGGATTGTTTTGGCAATAGTTTTGAGTTTGTATTTCTGGCGAGAGCCGGTCGTCAGTAGCACAGCAAATGTAAGAGAATTCCGTTCTCTTCCACGACCTGACTCACTCATCATTATGCGGAACACCCTGTCTCACTGCATGTGAGCTAATTGCCCAGAGTACTTTTTTTCTGCATTTTTCCACCGTAGAAAAGATAGAATTTGATTAATTTTTGGAGAGAGGCTACATCGTTCGTGGCGCCTCTCCAGCTGAAGTTAGTTTGTTGTGAAAAGTGTGAAAGTATTGCTGCCTACGATAATTTTAAGGCAGACAGAACTTTTTACGACTAAGATATGTCCAACAAAAAGCCTTGCCAACCAGTGCAGCAGCATTCTCATTACCACTTATATTCCCGTTGCCAAATGAGTGTAAAATTTATTTGCTTGTTTAATTTCGACAAGTTCAGTCGTGCACACATTCTCTACTTTGGATTCGGTAATTTAAGAAATCATAATAGAGATTTCCCTCCTGGTACATTTTCCGCGATTACCCTACTTGCTCGTTGAATAGCAAATTCTAATGCAGGGAATACGCTTATGTTGAGAATTTGATAGATCAAATCCTCGTGCAAGACTCCAGCGCCTACTCCACAGTCCATTTTTGACGCCTCCGTAAATAGTTTGAGGAACCAACTAAACTACACTAAACTTGCGACAATTCAACATCAGATGTTGAAGCATAACTATGGTAAGTGTGCCATATCCAGGACAATGTGGCTAATAATATTTATAATCCTTTCAAAACTAATCAAACGTCAATGCCTACATATCATTTGTGACCTAACTTAATCGTTTTGGAGGTCTGATTCACGGGAAAAGCTTTGAACCATCCTCCTCTTTTCCCTTACTCACTATAACAAAGAGCAAAAATTGTCATGCAACCCATATTTTACACAATTTTGTTTTTTGCATTGCAAGCAACAGGAAAACTTTTGGTTTCAAAAGCAGTGAGCATTTTGTAATGTCAACCCTTGCCGGTGTCTCTGACGGCTGTGTGTTGTTGTTTTCTTCGGGCTGTATTGTGCTCTTCTGTTATTGCGATAGTGATTGTAAATCATCACACATTCTGTCGCATCTTATCTGCGACAGAACAATTCGGCGACAACTACGAATGCAAAAGATACATACAGCCCGTCCGTGTGTTCATACATACATGCGTACCTATGTAAATAAGTATATATATATGTATATGTAGTATGTTAGTACATATATATGTACCTATGTTATATTATCGAGCATTTTTACTTGATGTTGTTATTGCTGTTTTGTTATTTTTAATTTTGTGTTTCTTATGTTGAAACTTTTTTGCTTTGTTTAATTATTTGCTTCCCTTTATTTCAGTAAACAACCTCAACCAAGCGTAAGCAACTTCTTTTATTATTTTGTAAATAAATAATGCTTAAAAGCAGTAAAATGTATTTAAAAATAAATTGTAAAATAAGAAAATATTGTTCAAATGTTGCCGTATCATAATGTGGAAACATTTTTAACTTAAATATTCGGATTTACTTAGTTTTTGTATTTGGGGTTACTTCAGTTTTTGAATTTCTAACTTACTGAAAACTGTGCTAAAACATTAAAAATATTAGATCAACGCACACTAATGTTTTAACAACATTCCTGTAGCCTATGAAAGTATATGTTAGGGCTAGGCGATTGTAGTATTACCAACTTCACACTGATATATCTGGTAACGCGATATTGCCAACTATGTCAAATGCATACCAACGACAGCTGTTTATATTGTTTAAAAGCTACCACAAGCATTTGCATCTAAGTTTTATAGAACAAAAGTTGTTCGAAATGGAATTCAAGCGTAATAGTGTGATTGCGTTATATTTGAGTGGAAAATCACAATCAGCTATTGTTCGTGGGCTCAGGCATCTCAAAGTGAACACAATGTTTGTGTATCGCACCATAAATCGTTATGATGATACAGGCAGCATTGCCAAACGCCAAATGGTGGTGGACGAAAAAAACAGCAACATCACTTGAAATGGTTCGGAAAGTGAAGGCTCGACTTGAACGCAGTCCACATCGTAGTGGTAATCAAATGGCCAAAGAACTGAAAATATCCCAGCGAAGCACCCCACGCATGTTAAAAAATGAGCTCAAGGTAAAGCTTTACAAGTTCCAAAAGGCACAAGATCTTACGCCAAAGCAAAAAATAAGTTAGACTCGAAAGAGCAAAGGAGTTGTTGCGCGTGCACGAACGTGGCGAATTTCCAAACATTGTTTTCTCTGATGAGAAAAATTACCATATTGAGCAGTTCATAAACTCTCAAAATGGTCGTGTTTACTTAACTGAACGCATTGTCCAATCATTTTCATCGAGCCTGGTGTCAAAGACAATGCGACTTACTATCGGGGAAAATATTTTAGAAGCTGGTTTAAAGCCGTGGGCACGCAAACATTTCGGCCGTCCACAATCAACATTCCAACAAGTCTCGGTACCGTTTATTAAAGCTCGTGTGAACCAAGAATGGTTAAAAAACAATATTCCACACTTCATTTCGTCCAGCCAATGGCTTTCGAATTCGCCAGATGCAAATCCGATGGACTATTCAATCTGAGTGAGGACTAACAAATATGCCAGTATGGATGCGCTGAAGAAAGCCATTGTAAGGGGATGGACCCAAAATACCGCAGATCATATCCGTGCAGCATGCAACTCATTTCTTAACCATTTGAAGACCATTGTCAAGGCAAAAGGTTATCAAATCGAAACAATTTTAATAATTTAAAAATATTTCCTAAATTTATTTTCCTAGACTCTGCAGTATAGGGTTCCTCTAAGAACGCGGCTCAGCGAATCGTCCCTCGACCCGTTCCGCCAGACTTGGACGCAGCTGAAATATGAGCTTCATCTCGGTAACTTTAGCTAAGCAGTGAAAACATTGGAGTTGTTCCAATTGCTTTTGGCTTATTACTTAGCAATTACGTAGTTGACTCCCTTTTGCGTGATGATAATGTTTAATCAAACTATCAGCTTATATTCGAGATTGAATGTGCTCCTGTTTAGAGATGAGCAATTTTGGCTTTCATCAAAAGTTAAAGTGAATATCCTTTGGGAGACTCGTACACAATCTTGCCTTATTCAAAACAATCATAGTACTACAAGCACATCACTGACGGACACTGTTGCCTCATCGATGATTTGGCCACTCTCAACTCCATTGTTCGTTTTTTCTGCTTCTGGTTTGCTGCAATTAGTGCGATCACAATAGTAACATCAACAGCTTTCCGCATGAAAACGCCAACCACCCAATAAATTTCTAATCAAACGAGGTAACAGCAATGCCGATGCCGATTAATAAAATCACTATGTATAATATAGAAATGCGTAAGTGTTTGCTGAAAAAGCCAAAAATAAAAACGAACAAAACGAAATACAAAATTCATTTAATATTTCGGCACATGTAATCCATCAATTTCTGAATGAGCAACAACAGTAACAGCAGTAAAAGCAGCAACAGCCAACATGAAAATGGTACCCACATAAAAAACGTACCCACATGAAAGCGAGCCGCGCTAATGTCGAAAAAGTTTGATTTTCGGTTTTTATTCGAACGGATTAAAATGAGGATTACAATATCAAAATGTTTACTTATGATTTATATATTGGCCACCACAGAATGAGCCAACACACACACACACACACACACACGAATGCACACACAATTCAATAGAGTCGATTCGAAGCCGAAGCTACTGCTGCTATTTGAAAAGGTATGAATGACTTGTGTACGAACAGAAACAGTCGAGCAAAGGGGAAGATACATATGGTACATACTAACTATGTAATAAGTATGTATGTGGCAATTTAGTGTTAGCGTAAAGGGAAACGGAGAAGGCATTCCTTTTGTCACCGCTAACAATTTCTATGTGTATTTGTGTTTCTTTTTGTTTTCAGTCGCCCGCTCGCTCGTGGGAACAAACTGTCTCGGTGCGGTCCGGTGCGGTACGGGTACTTTGGAGATTTTTTGAGCTTTCGCTAAAGATCAAATGAAATTCTAAAAAACTTAGAAGCTTACAGAAGGATCATTACCGATTTGTAATGTAATACTTTTATGACAGTATCAATATTTTCAATGATATGATATGATGATGAATATGAATGAAATTCACTTTTATTTATGTAAAAAAAAACAAAAATAACTAAATCAATATTTGCATTCTAAACTTGTACATACTTTACCATTCCCGAGCTAGTTATAAATATATATTTACGTGTATGTAGGCACTATTCCTAACGGAACATAAGGTCTCAACAAAATTTCTCCATCTGGTTCGATCGCGTGATAGCGCCTTTCTCTCCAGCTTTTTTCTATTTCTCGTAGATCGCTCGGAAAATCACCTCTATGATATTCTGGATCGACCGTACCTTCGGCTGCCTTGGCGTTTCCAGTCTAACGTGTACCCAAACTATGCCTGATCCATCTCCATTTTCTCGATGACATCTTCTTATAGCTCTTCGTTCGAGATAGTTCTGAGCCACCAGGATCTTACGCAAATATGCGTTTTTGAAAACTTGTAGTTGATTCACTAATGTTTTAGCGGCGAGCCAGGTTTCGCAACTCAGGCTATAGGACACTTTTCAAGTTAGAATCAACTGTTAAAATCGGTGACCTCCAAAATGCCATTCAGTATTTGGTGTGATCACGCTGCCCAAGTAGCAAAATTATTTTTTGCAGGTAATTTTGTATAATTAAAAATTCATGAGTATGTAACTCATGATCACGCCAGTATGAGGTCTAATGCCTAAGGTTCATTGTAATTCAAATAATGAATTAAATAAAATTAATGATTGTAATCTTCGACATCAGTTACGAAAGTACAATATTGATCGATTTTGATATCGACACGCATGGTAAATGTGATAAACAAAAACAAAAAACAATTATTTTATATAAATTTAAGAAATATAGTTTTCGATAATGTTACAAACATTATTATTTATAAAATTTTTAATTTGGCCCATTCCAGTTTTGCATTATTCTATTGAAGTGTCAAATTTAAATTCGATTCAGTAATCTAGCAAAACTCTTCTTTACATTTAAAATAAAAATGTATACAAGGTAATGAAAAGTTTCACAGTTTGTGACTTCATTCATTGCTTCATATATGTATTTGTACTTTATATTGTTTAAAAATTAATATCAAATAAGTCACAAGTTCACTCTTTGGATTTGTTTCGAAGAAGGTAAGTTTGCACAGGTCATTGCAATCCTTTTTTTATGTTATAGTAATTTCAAAGTATTGTGCAGTATTTCTTTAAAAGTTAGCTGGGTTTTTTTTATTTTAAGATAAAAAAAATAATTAATTTCGAATTTTCGGATTAAAAATGAATTAAACATTTTTATCATACATACTTATATTTTTTTAAATAGCATAGCGAATTCGATCAACACGATTCTTTTTGGCACGTGCGTCAAATTTAAGGACATCCACAATTAACAATTCGGTATTAGACAATTGACAGACTTTCTATGATAAGTGGTGATTTAGCGATTGTCTTTGCCTTTCTTTAAGCTCTATACTATTTCATAGCGATAATAATAGCTGAAGAGTAGTTTCTTGGTAAGTGAATTTGATTACGTTCAATGAAAACGTTATAAAAAATTAAGAATTATTCCAGAGGACTTTCAACTCATGGCAAATAGCCATTCTTATACAATAAGTAATTCCAAATTTCTTTTAAATTCCCATCACTTTGCTATCTATAGTTAAAAATATTTATATGATGAAATATAATCGATCTTACATTCATTTCCACATTATTTAATTAATATAAGTGAAGTAATTTCACCGAAACGCAGAAATTAAATATTCGCTATGGGGTTTAACCAAAAATCGGAAATAACCCATACAATATGAATCACCTATTAGGTATCTATATGGAAGCTGAGCACATCGCTATTCCGAGAAAGGAACAGCATTTAAGGGTCATTTCCATTCATGTACAAATATAACACGCACAACATGCGGTCATAGTCGACACTGATAAACTGAAGTTCCTTGTGGTAAAGGCATAACACTTGCCACAATGGCTGTCTATCTCTTTATCGGTGTCCTGTGTGATTGCATTCCCTCCCTCATTCTCCCTCCTTCTTGCCCCCTCTCTGCATTCATAGGTGAATGTATAAATAAACAAAAATTCACAAAGAGTTTTTAATCCAAACCCAATCACGTGCCATGATTTTCGGTATACCAAGTTAAAAGAAACGAATGTATTTTTTTCAATCCTCAAACAATTTGATATAAAAAAGGAAACTTAAAAAGTTTTTCGAAACCAGTATTATTTATCTTTGTCACATATCTGATAGTATAAATAGGCACTATTACTACCCCGGTGATAGGAAATTATCATATAGTAATGGTTCCTAAGCCTGGTAAAAACTAAGTACAGGTTTCTTTATACCGTCCTATTGGCTTACTTTCCATTATGACAAAAGTGCTGGAGAAGTTACTGCTATAAATCTTCTACCACAACTTGCAACAACAAAAATTATACCTTCTCATCATTTTGGATACCGTACTAAACATGGTACAACTCAGCAAGTTCGCAGGATAGCGAACAATGTGAGAAAAGATTTCTAAACTAGAAAATACTGCTGCGGGGCTTTATTGGATGTGTGACTAGCATTCGTCAAAGTATGGCATGAAGGTCTAATATCGATAAAATGCAAATCCTAGTCCCTTCCAAATTTGCCAAAATCCTTAAATCCAAAACCTTACCGTTCGAGTTTTTAGAATAAAACAAAAGAGCTACCTATCCTCAGCACTCACTGAAATCCAACAGCTGCAATCGTTACCCTCGAGAATCATCTTAGTCACATAGAGGTGCCTCGTGAAATGCAGAATTTAAGTCAATGAGAGCAAGAGCTGCCACGTTGCATTCAAACTCAACCGCCTACCCAGCCCATCGGTTACACTAAACTCTATAAGAGTACCTCAAACTGAAAAAATTAAATATCTTGACATCCATCTCATTAAATATCTACTCGTAACTTGGAGAAAACACGTAGAAATTAAATTAAAAAGCCTCAAGTTGCACTGGCTGTTACCCAAAAACTCGGGACTAAGCTTGGAAAATAAAGTATTAATACACAATATAACTCCAGAATAAAATATGTATAAGTATATGGACATACGGAATCCAAATATGGGAATCAGCAAGCATTTCCAACATCGAACTACTGCAACGATCGCAATTGAGAATCCTTCGCAACATCAACGGCGCTCACTGGTGCATCCGCAATACAAACATACGAAACGATCTACAAGCAGAACGATCTACTCAAGGGTGAAATGGCAAAGTATACAAATTAGAGCAAACTGAAACTGGCTTCAGCAATAATTACTCGCTCCAACATAAAATACAATAAAAAGAGCAGCCATTTTATGATGGAATTCTTTTTTACGTATATATGTTCATGCATTCTAGATTATTTTGTTAACGAAATCTTTTCAAGTACAATTAGTAAAAAGTTTCTTGGTAACAATTTTTAAATAATAATAGTATAGTATGAAAAATTATTATTTATGAGAAGCGTGTGGCTATGTCCTTGCCGGGAATCATTAAAAGAAGAAATCTAATCTATGTTCAAAATAATGACACCAATTATTATACTCAAGAGACACCCAACCAAACCATGACTGAAACTGGGTGATGACCCTTTTCGACCCGTGGGCTCAGTTCAGATGCTTCTTAGTAGACCGTGCATACACCCTATCAGTTTGCTTGTTAAATTTTTCCTACACGGTAAACATCGCTGTGGCGTAGTGGTAGTGCGTTGGGCTGCTACGCAGAATGTCCGGGGTTCGAATCTCGGCACAGGCAAAATCAAAAAAATTAGAAAAACTAATTTTTCTACACGGCACCACCTCTTGGCAGGCAATGGCAAACCTACAAGAGTGAGAATTGCCTATGAAAAGCTTTTCACTTCGCCGTTCCCTTCCATTCATGTACAAATATAACACGCACAACACGAGTGGATGCGAAAAGCTCGGCCTAGGCCCTCCATGGGTTGTTGTGCCATTAAAAGTAAAGTAAAGTAAGTAAAAAATTTTTCATCCGTAAACAAGATTTTTCTGTGCAAGTTATCAGCGTGCTTCACCAAAAGACGTTTGGATTTTTCTACCCTATTTTTCCAAAGCTGCAGTCAACAAATGTCCGTTGCGACGTTAGAAGGCACCAAGTCCCAAGTCTTTTTTAATAATTCGACTCATGAACTTTTGCGTGATATTCATCTCACGTGCCATGATTTTCTGTTTTCGGAGTGGATTTTGCTGAATTCTTGATTTGACGGCTTTGATGGCTTGCGGCATGCGAACTGTACGTGGACAGTGCTGCCGAGTGGGCAGGACGTTTTGAAAATATCGCCTTTTTTATTTCACACTTAAAAAGTGCTATAACAAAAGTGCTATACGGTTCTCATTATCGGACCACTTAATGGTGAAAGCTAACACATTTTGAATTCCCGTTCCAGACTAACGCTATAGAGATTAGCTTTCATAAACCATGTGGTAATAACAGAGTATGTTAAATTTTGTTAATGGAATGGGTGTGTTCAATGTTGTAACAGTATTTATTTCCCTACTAAGTAAACCCGTAACTGCGGATTGTCCGATGAGGATTTTCACTCACCATTTCTTGTTCAAGAGGTGAACTAGTGGAAATTTTCAAAGACCCGTGGAATCTACGCCTATATATTAAATAGTGCATCCTTAACACAAAAATTAGGGTAAAACAAGAAAGAAAATAAGTTTTAATAATTAAAAGTCAAAGAAATGGAGTCCCTGTTTTTAATATGGTTTTGATCTGTTATTTCTTATAGGTTTGGTTAAGAAGGGGTATGGGATCAGATCCACACTTCCACTCTGAGACCCGTAGGTCCGTTACCAATGATTTCATTCATATGTGATTGTCCAAGTGGAGATACGTCGTCTAACCGGTCCGTTCAGTTACAGTCCAGGCGCTGTAAACCAATTGATTATCCATACAAATGAGACAAGATGTGATATCTTAACCTTGTTATATCTGTGCGATCTGTGAAGGATTCTCGATCCCATGCACTACATACAGTCTTTTCTTCTACAATCTTGGGCATTGACATTAAAGGTGAAGAATTTAAGTACTACAGACTTGTAAATCCTAAGAGAGCTCTTATTCTCCTTCCGTCTAACCTTATCCAGCTGCCTCTTGGAACTTGACAGTAGGGTAGCTCATGACCACTATGTCGCTACGATAGTACTCGAATACTCATATCATTTTTTTATGTTGAATAGAATTCAAGTTTTGAAAGTATTTCAAAGTTCTGCAATTCTGCTACGCTTGCATCGTGCGAAGGCATATGCTAGAATAAGAGAATCTCCCTAATATAAAATGAAAATGCTTAAGAATTTTTAAATTTACCTCCAAAGACGGAAAGTAGCTATCAAGTAAATTATAAAGCGGTGAACAATTATTTATGTAGCGAAAAGTGAACTTAAGTTACCTACTCAAATTTTAGAAAAAGGACATTAGAGAATATTAGAATACATACATACATACATAAATATGTTCCACAAGCGGACAGCTGTTTTTGTTTGCTGCATACATTTTGGGACACACTGGAACGTTATCCCAAAAATCTTTTCATCGTATGGATAAATGGAAACAGGATGTGTTTGCATGTGTGGGTGTGTGTGTGCATCTGAAAAGATTCAATGCTATTCCATATTTCTATGGAAACGCGCCCCTAATAGCATTTTAAAATGAAGGAGACTTGCGACGTCAACAAAAGGGGAAGTAACACGCAGCAATTGCGCAATGAGCCGCAATCCAAAAAAAGAAGCACAGCGAACAAAGAAAGCAAGCGACGAAACCACTCCCATCAGGAGCACTTACCCATACTTGGGTATTGGGGGCGTGACTAAACAAACCAGCGAGTAGCGTTAAAAAGTTGGAAAACTTGTGTTGTGCTGTATTGAGCTGTGCTGTGTTGTGCTATGTTGTTGCTTGTGTTCTTACTGCCTTTAAATGCATGCAAAAGTACAAAAGTACTAAATGATATGTGCGTCCATGATTTCAGCCTTTTTGTTGTTGTTGATTTTTGTATTTTGAAAATGATGAACTTCACATTTGTGTGTGTGTTTGCGTGTGTGTGACACAAAAATGGAAATTTTTTAACCCACGTGCCGCGCGTTTAAATCGACTGCCGTTTTCTTCCGTCTCCGCTTCAGTTCGATATCCTTTTCCTTGCCGTGGCGTAGACGACTTTTATCATCTTTCAGCTGAGGAGCTCCGCAGCTATGAAAGTAAATAAAGATGAAACATTCTTTGCATTTAACGCCGGCATTCGTAAGTTTCGCATCATTGCTCTAACCTGCGAGTACATCCCTGTGCCACAGCCAGTGACACTTAGTAGTAGCAGCTACTTAATTTGTTAGCCAGCCTTGCAACACGTTGCACAGTGTAACGTCTAAACACATTGAGTGGCTAAAAATAGGACAAGTCATTCGAACTCAATGTAATGTGGTGCATTAGGTTAAAGCTATATTGAAAAACTGGACAAAATGAGTAGACTGCCACGCCCTCAGTTTGTTTCCTTCTTTAACTCGCTCGAAGTCGTTTTAAGATTACAGAACTAATCATCACAATAGGTAATATTCGGCTGATAAAGACGCATATGCATGCAATTTGTTTTCTTTCATTTAAAAGTGTTTACTTAAAATAATTTTTTAAAAACTATGCATTTAATTTTTATTGATTTTTTCCGCACTCGCTACACTGTGCACTGGGCGAGTTCTTTATAATATTTTCTTCTTTTTTTTGCTTTTGCTTTCGTTATTTGCTGTTACTTACATACTGCCAAAGTTGGGTTTGCAGCATGAAATGAATATTTTTTCGTTTTTCGAGTCCGGCACATGTATGCGACAGCATGACACCAGGGACTTTGTTACAAGTGCTTTACGGTAATGGGGGATTTTCGCTGGAGCATCCTCTAACAAAAATTAATTTAAATCGATATTGTGAAGCATATTTATACTCTTCTTCGTTTTGTTTGTTTGCTTTGCATTCTTTTTGCTACTGTTGTTGCAGCATTCAGGTTACTGCTTGCTACTTTTTTCGATGGCACTATAGGGTAATTTATTAATTAGTAGTAGCATAATTGTGGTAGAAGGAGTTGGTGGCAGTATCATAACAAAGTCTTAATGGAATATTAAAGATATTTAAATTGTTTAAAGAAGTTTTACGATTTCGATTTCCTGGATTTTCGTAACAACTGGGGTTTGAAACGTTCACGAATGAGTCCACAGCTAAATACCGAATCCGAGTGGCAATGTCCCATCCAAAAGCTTAATTTTTTTCAAATTTTTTTTTTATTAGTATTTTCCATTGATTATACATAATTTACATTGCAAGTATTTATTCAAAATCTCTCGGCTTTCTCTCTAACTTTGATAACGTTTCTGAAAAATCTCGCAACCCGCTCGCAAATGGTCCTCTGACAATTCATACCAAATCTAAATTAATTTCACTTCATCGGTGGCAGATTTGTCAGACGAGACTCCATCATACCCTATACACAGAAATCCAATGGGTTGTAATCCGGAAACGAAGGAGACCAAAGATCTTTAGAAATAACATCAGGAAAATTGCCCTTGCACAATTCTTGAACATCCTTTGCTGCATGTGCCGTCGCAGAGTCTTGTTGGACGCCCCATTTCTAATTTCCAATTAAATTTTGCATCAGTTTGTTGAATCACATTATGTTCCAACATTTCGGATTTGTAGGTTTTAGAATTAAAGTATGCTTCTCGTTCAATGAATTTTAAGGGAAGTTTGCTTGTTTTTAGATATGGCACCCCTGCCATAACACCCTACACGCTCTAAAATATTTGCAGCACCACAATATTGGTAGGAATGTCATCGCTACTTGCCGCGGAAATCCTATCACTCTGCGGGTTAAAGTTTTACTCTCAACAGTGAATAGGATAAGAGAATTCGCGTCTTGGCGAAACATCTCACAGCAGTTATCATACCGCTTTTTTTTTTTGTGAGCAACTATGAGGCCATGTATTCGGCATCGTCGTCGTTTGTAAGCACTAAGTCCCAAGTCATGGGCTTCATTTCCCTAGCCAGTTTTCTTCCTTGACGCTGGGGATTTTGGCGAATCTGCTCCTTCACTTCTACCATTAGTGGTGCACATAGTCCTCCCAGATCATCCCCAAGCAGAGCTATCAACAGTACCTCTTTTCAGGGTTTGATATAAAAGTTGGCATTTGATACCTTCTTTCTGTAAATTTCTCCTGCTCAAAATTTCCCAAGGTTGTTTACCTTGCAAATGCAAATGCAGAATTCTTTGACGCTTGTACTTCATACTTTAGTATTTTACCAATGCTCGTTAAAGTAAAATAATTTGTATGTTTTCAGTTAGTTTATAATGGTAACTTTTATAAAAGATTAACAACAAGGCGAAACGATCTTCACATTAGATTAGATTGAAACAGGGTCTGGGCACAACAGGGGCTGGGCACCAAGTCACTGCGGCCTATTGTGAAGAGCCCATTGAATATCTTAAGATACACTTGTTAGGCTTGTGCGGTATATTAAAATGAAGTAATGCAAACTTTTGGTTGGGAAACGCTGTCTGCAATTGTTACACTTGAAGAATTGTCACTGTTAGCTAAAATCTTGTGTCGTTTAGAAAAGTGTTCATTTTTCCCTTCGGGCTTTTGCCTGACTAAAAAGTTTAGTGATTTTTAAAAAATTGGTTTTTTAATAGAATCAAAATATGTAAATGGAAATTTGCCAATACTTTTGTATTTGGTATTTCAATTATACTATGTCTTCTTATCATAGGTCTAATGAAATTCGATGCTTTACTACTTAGCATGAAATGTAATATTGAACAAGTTTCACCGTTCACTTCCTAGATGTGAGTGCTACATGTTTCTGTGTAATTTTTGCTTATTACCTAACTTATATGATATAAATTAAATGTAAATTTACCGAAAAAATGTAAAATCTTATTTCATTCAACTCAACTTTGTCAATGTTAGCTGCCAATAATGCTGCCAACAACTGGTCACATTTGCCAATTTACCAAAGACACTGTCGTTGTCCCTAAAGATCAAATTGCATTACACAATCACACACACACACAAAACGTTCAATTCAATAGAACGTAAAATAATGAAGAAGGAAAGTAGGTAGCCAGTTACACAAAAATAAATCTGCTCAACTAAAATGTACGCACACATATGGATTTGCCAGTCGCTTACGGGCTTTGCTGACGAAATCACTTCTTTAATATGAACCAACCTTACACCTTAGTTAACCTGCTCACCTAGCCTCTAACATGTTACCCTACCAACCCTAACAACGAAAGCTGCTCACTGGGTACGTATTGGTTTCTTCAAATAATCACAGCGACGATGGCGATGACGGCAATGAACGCCAATTCAAACTCAATTCACAATGGCATACCGCGCCATTGCCATCGCCACCGGTGCCAACTTCGCTACAAGTAAGTAGTAGTAATTTTTAAAAGATGTTTGTGGATACATGGCGTTAAATTGAGGGCACATAAAAGAAGTAGCAATAAAGTTAAAATTTATTTAACCGTCATTTCTGTATAATTTAGACCCTTTTCTTAAGTATTTGATTTTGGATGTTTTGTTCCATTTAAATAGGCTAGGCACATAATTCCAAATTTCAACTATTTCCAAGATACGAAAGGGTTATGACAAAATATTTGACTTGTAAGTTGGGCAAAAATCGAAGAAAGGTCATACCGAAGGCAAATTCATGTGGCTCTTGAAAATTTTCCAGACACATTATTTATTACAAACGTTGAGAACCGTTGATAAGGAACAATTGAAGAATTGATATATTTACAAAAATGGAGAAAAGCTTATATCGTGTTTGTTAAATACTATATTTTTGCCTAGAACAACCATATCAGAAACCAAGTAAAAGATTGATTGAGAATTGAAAATTATCCGGATTCTTAACCTTCAGTTAAGAAAAGCGAGTAATAAGTGAATTATTGATTTTCGTTGGAGTCATGCAAGCAAGAAGGATGCAGAACGTCCAACTAAGGGTGTGGCCTCACTGCAAAGTCTTGGATGTTTTGCTCCACAAATGTTTAACATTTTCCATGTTGAATTACTGTCGAGTTAGATTTGCAAGCTTGTTGAGATGGTTAACATCTCAAATAAACGTGGCCAACGTATTGCATGAATGAACCAGCTTTCTGCAAAATGGATGCCGCGTTTGTGTTTATGAGGTTATAACCATTTATGAAACATGGGTCCATCACTACACAATACAGACCCAGCAGCAGTCAAAACGACGAACTTTTAAACTTAAAAGTACCTCGAAAAAGGCTAAAGCTGTGGCGACTGTGTTTACGGATTCATGCGCACGAAATCAATTTCATCGACTATGTGGAAAAAAGGAAAACCACAACAGGATTACAGAATAAAAGAAAAACTCCTCATTTGGCAAAGAAAAAAGAGCATCTTCTCACATTTCAGGGTTATAAAATACATGAACTGGGCTTCGAATTGCTGCCGCACTCATCGTGTTCTTAAACATGGAGAAATCTTTCAGTGAAAAGAAATTTACATTGAATTCCAATGTAATCGAGACTGTAAGTGACTATTTTAAGCGGCTCAACCAAGCGCATTATATTGATGGTCTAACATCGTTGGACTAAATGGATCGACCTAAAAGTGAGAAAAACTAACAATTGTCTTGATTGAATTTTAAAAAATTTTTGAGATTTCCTTTTTTTAACGTAAATTCTCTGATTCAGCCTGCAAAGGTAACTTTTAATGCACGGACCTCGAATATTAAAGAATAGCGTGCACCTTTACTGACCATGTAAAGTATCTACCACTCAAGCAAGCAGCAATTGTGTGCAGAAGAAAGCGTTGATTTCCTTTTTGTTTCTGTTGAACAAAATCCTACTATCCTTTTTTAAGTTGGCCACCATTTTTCACTGTTTCTCCTGAGAATGAGAGGAAGCAAGAATGGGAAAAGAATCACAATCAGTAGCGAACGCAATGTCAACAAGGACAAGAACAGAACGGCATATGAGGAAAAGAAAACGTCGGATATACTAAATACAACAGCGGGGCAATGTAGTTTATTGACTCCTTTTTGGAAGTGGTTTTCATAGAGATTTCACATAATAGTATATAAGAAAGTGAGTATGATATGAGTGTACGTGTGTGTGTGAGTCTGTGTGAAAGTAAAACATGTTTGTATGTGTTTGGCAAAAGCCTTCTGAAAATCCTGAAAATTGGCTTCATTTTGTATATGCGTGAGTGAGTTGGATTGTAATCATATGCATTACACATACATACTTAGATAGGATACACATTTATTTAATGAACACTAAGATACATATGTACATATGAAAACTATGTGGCAATGGTTACTATGTAAAATGAGTGTACCTACTACCTACTTAAGTTCTCTCTTAATATTTACTGTGGACATAAAGGAAATCTGTATTATGTAAAGATTCGAGGATCTGCCTAGGGGCCAGAGCAGACCCTTAAATAGTGCTAAGTAGTTTGGGAAAAACAATTTTTACCTTTATGGGAGATTTACATTTTTCATATTATTCAACAACAACAAAATATACAATATAAGTCAAAAATATGGACAAAAGTATTAGATGCACCACTTAAGTGGAAAAGTGGCAGTATCTTTTTAAGAGTTTACTTTAGGAGTAAGAGGAAATTAAGTTCAACTGGATATTTTTTGGTCGGCAAATCCCAGTGGGTCCCACTTGCAGGCCGCCTGACTTAGCAGCACATTGCGTCTACTTATTTATTATTTAAAACTTGCAGATACAAACAATGTATACGGTTGCAACTCAGAACTTAAAGAGTTAAAGACTGCCGCAAAACTGTCATATCTCAAAAAATATATATTTGGAGAAAAACTCATATAAAATTTTCAATTTCTCTATCATTCCATGCAATTGATAACGACAAATATTTTTCTCACGAGAAAAGTTCAAAAGATACAAATAGTTTTTTAACTATATAACCGTTATATGTACTAAATAACCGTATACTCGCAGTTATATATAACAAGCAGTTATAAAAGGTGATATTTTTGCTACTTGGTTTTCGACGTTTATACATATTTCTGACATTTCGTGATACCTGACATGTTTCAAAGTAAAAAATGCTGAATTTGGTTTGCCATTTGACAAATTATTGAAATTTATTATCAAAATTCGATCCGTTTTTATATCGCCAAATTGTCTTCAGGGACGAGGCTCATTTTTGGCTCAATTGACGCGTGAATAAGCAGAATTGCCGTATTTAAATTAAAGACCACCCAGGGGCAATTCATCCAGAAAAATGCATTGTTTGTCGCGGTTTATGGGCAGGCGGCATCATTAAGCCGTACTTCTTCAAAGACGATGAAGGCTGGAACGTTACGGTCCATGGAGAAAGGTACCTTTCGATGATAACAGACTTTTTTTTAACGAAACTGCAAGAATTGGACTGGGCCGACATGTGGTTCTAACAGGACGGTGCCACATGCCACATGCCACACTGCACGCAAAACGATGCATCAATTGAGAGGCGAATTTGGCGACCAGTTAATATCATGTTTTGGTGCAGTCAATTGGGCACCAAATCGTTTAATTTGACCCCGTTAGTCTTTTTTTTTGTGGGGCTATGTCAAGTCTCTTGTCTATAGGGAACAGCCAAACACGATTGCTGCTTTGGAAGCCAACATTGAACGCGTCATTGCTGAGTTTCCGGCCGAAATGTGTGAAAAAGTGTGTCAAAATTGGACCTTTAGAATGGAACACTTGAAGCGTAGCCCCGGGCAACATTTAAGTGAAATTATTTTTAAAAAGTAAATGCCAGGTATTGATTTATTGATCCAAATTCAAATTTCAATCACCTTTGGAAATTGTTTTTTTGTTTTTTAATTTTCAGAAACCAAGTTCTTAAAAAAACACCCTTTACGAGTGCTAAGCGAATAAATTTACTTCGAATTCTGACAAATTACTTCAAACACCAGGCGAAAGAAAATAAATATATTTAATGGGTTATTAAGTTTTATGTCATTTTACTGAAAAGAATGAAAAAAGCAAATAAAATCTATCAAATGTCCTAAATTCCTCAAATTAGAAGCAATATATGAGTTTACACACACCAAAGACCAAAACCAACTACGATATAGAACTCCAAAACACGTTCCCAAGTTCATAGAAAACAACTGTCCTAAATGGGAGTCCCCCATGTCCCTCTGATGCCCTCTGAGCCATTTAGCAAATTGTATTTGATTGTATTTGCTTGTGATTAAAAATACTTAGCAAGAAAACTCAACATTATACGCTTGCTTGTTAGAATATTGTAGCATTCATTGGTATTCCAGTTATATCAAGCTAAATAAACCCCTTAGTGGTATTGGAATTTTGTACCCTATTTACTTCTTCTTTCCTTTTCGTCATTCCAAAAATAGGTTTTGCTTAGAAAACGCGCGAATAATTCAAAGCATTCAACTATGAAAACCTCTTCCAGCCAAACCAATTTCTTTGTGAAACAAAAGACCTTTTTTGGTAAGGTTCACTTAGATGTTAGCAAGTTCGTTAATTAACTACCATAAATACATATTATTGGTCGTACATACATATGTATGGTAGCATCTTTTTCATTTGTTCCTATTTACTTCTTCTTTCCTTTTCGTCATTCTCGATGATATTTATTTACATTCTCTTCTTCTTTTAGTGGCATAACAGCCCATGGAGGATCTAGCCTGAGCTTTTCGCTATTCTCAAATTCAAGAAATAATTACTAATTGATATTATGGTATGTTGGAATAAATGCAAGCTCAAATATCGTTAGACGCGCAACATAAGCACGTCTCATATACAAATGTACATAGTGCATGCATATGTACATATGTAATTCAGGAATTTAAAAGCATCCTTTTACACATCGTGCATCGAACAGAAAAGCGCGCAATGCATAAATGAAACGGTCTAATCATCTCAAATGCAAAAGTGACCGCGATATATTGTGCCAAAATGGCAGTATCAGATAAAGACCATTTACTAACTTTTTCCCCTTCTACTCTTCTAGCGAGCTAACATCTTCCACAGGGCATTCTGTGCCTATTAAATAATATATTTTCAAGTTATTAATAGTTTTTCCAACATCTTTTACAAATTTCTACAATACACATAAAACAGTACCTCTATTTTCCCCCGAACATGCTACATACAAAATCTAAAAACATTTGAATGATCAATTCAGGCGCCCCTCTTGGTCGCTGGGTATATTCAATCTTTGCACCCGCTGCAGTCGTTCATTTATGCGATGTTGTATTTCATTTCGTCATGTTCTCAGATTATGAAGATTAGTAAAGATTGAGCAATGCTCTGAACTTTGGAGCTGACTGCAAGTAGAACCTGTGAACTTTTCGTTCGAAATAGGAGTTGCTTCAAATTTTATAAGGGTGAAAGTGTGTGTCAGGAGAAAAAACAATAGTAAATGGAATGCACACCATCATCATTTACGTTTGTTCTGTTGTTCCTATCTTTTTTTCGTTCCAACATTTTCTCTTCTTCAAAATTTTATTTATTTTTTGATTTCGGTAGGGGAACATGTTACTTAGCATACATTTGTTTTAGTGCGATATATACGTGCGACTTTCCGAAAACATTGCATTATATTGGAATCAAAGGATTTTGTTGTTTGTTGAGTATGTACTTGACATTTGTTGTTCCTTTAGAACATAATGCGTGCAATTGTTGATGACACATGCTTTCTTCTGATTGCTGTCGAACGACTTAAAATTTAATAAGTTTAAAGAGGCTTTCATTTGAAAGTTTCGTGCAGAATAAATCGGTACAAAAATTTTCTCAAATATTTCTTGAGTTTACAATCTTGGTAGTTATGTTTTATAAGTAGGTTTGTCGGGGTATTGTTATTTCTGATAGCCTCTAGATAGAGAACAGTTTGTTTCTCTTGTAAGTAGACTAGAAAGTTGTTATGAACATTTAGCACATTCACTTTTTTGGTTTTGTTCGTTGGCTCCATTGGATACTATTATTATTAAAATGGTCATCAGATGATAAATTTTCCCTGTTCGAGTCTTGGATGATGGCCAAGCAGTTCGTTGCAGGATAAACTGGTACCTCCTAGAAACCCTAGTTTCTCGTTTAACACTAGTGAGTTAAAAGTACCACCCATCCCTCCTCCTACTCCTGGATAGCACGTGTCCATCGGACTTGTTTGGGGTAACAGTACTATATTCTAGTGGCACATTTCACCGGTACCTTTTCTATTTCTCCTACACTCATGGAGTTAATATTAGCACTAGGGTAATGTTAATAAATTAGAGATCAAGAGGAATATAGACTTAACGATACTGATCGCCAGGTTCTAAGAACAAGAAGCATGGAAAGCGAAGGTAGCAAGGCTCTTAAATTACACCCAAAACCAGGGATAGCCAGGGGTAGGGCCAACTGGACGGAGGAAAGTTCCCTTCACATATACATACTCCCAACAGACATCTGGGTGGCCACAACTTTCCTCTTGGTATTTACTAAGTGATAACAAATTGCCACCCCGTCATTTGGAACTGGCGTTAACTTTCTTCTTTATTCATTAATGTTAAATCGTCAAAATTTCTGTTTTGTAAATTGCTACTTCTTTTAATGGCACAACATTCCATGGAGGGCCTAGGCCGAGCTTTTCGCATCCACCCATGTTGTGCGTGTTATATTTGTATATGAATGGAAAAGCTTTACCTGCCAAGGGTGGTGTCGTGTTGAAAAATCGCACTCTTCCTAAATTTTTCAGAATGTAATGTATTATCGTATACTAGTTAAAGTTTTCCGTTTTCGTATAAATATTCCTACGATGCTGGCAACTCCTTCAACAGAGTTGATGTCGTTAAGGACCAAGATATTCTCTTTGAAACAAAACTGACTTAAAGTTCATAGGTTCAGCCGATTTTGATGATCCTCTTATAGCGAAAAGCATTTGTGGATCGCTATTGTAGAATGCTGCTGTTATTTGGGAGATGTCATTGAAGTTGTAATCTCATTTTCATATGTAATTACTTTTATCCTAGTTTTAAGTATATTCCAGATATTCGCATCTGTAAGGGCTCTGCCCAGTAAATGAAAATATAATAAATAAATTGTAGGTCCAACCAGTGTATATGACCTCGTTTCTTAACACTTCTCCCAGCCCTATCTTGGCAAATTACAATGGTCCAACGGATACAATGGGACACTTCTGCTATCTAACAGCCATATTATGATACCCGATCGTAGTTTTTGTGTCGCGTGCTGTGTCTTATTTGGTTAAGAATTATAAGCCAGTTTGAAGATTGAATCGTGAAGTTCAATCCTCAATACCACTAATGTGTATATGGCAAATCAATTCCCAGAAGAATTTCACATTTTAATAAATAATATCTTTTTATGCACTGGCTTTTCAATGCAATTATGTATTAAAGATCCAAAAATTTTTACTTACTGGCGAAATTATTACTCCATAATTATAAAACTTCTATTAAAGAAACAGTATATATTGTACAGAGTGTTTTTTGTTAGAAGTGTGGTTTTCAAGAAGAAATAAAACGCATATATTTTAATGTTATTGCCACGAATTTAACTTTATTATAAAGATAAGGATTTGCCATTATGTTTTAAAAACGATTTCGGGCAAGTGACCGCCGCGGCTGGTTCGAATAAATTCCAGCCGAGAGTCCCAATTTTCGACCACTTTTTACAGCAATTGGGGCCGTATGTCAGTAATAACGCGCCGAATATTCTCTTCCCAGGCGTCAATTGTCTCGGGCTTATATCTTATCTGCGTAGACAAGCGACTTCACATAACCCCACAAAAAATATTCCAGCGGTGTTAAATCGCACGATCTTGGAGGCCACGCCACATGCACACGACGCGAGATAATGAGCTCACCAAAAGTTTCTTTCAATAAATTGGTTGTTTCTTTGGCTGTATGGCATGTAGCGCCGCCGTCTTGTTGGAACCAAAGATCGTCCACATCAACATCCTCAAATTCAGGAATGACAAAGTCATTAATCATGGCTCTTTGGCGTTCCCCATTGACTGTAACATTATGACCGGCTTGAAGAAATATGGACCAATGATTCCCTCTGTCCATAGAGCAACAGTGACTTTTTGAGGAAGTAACGGCGTCTCAACAATGGCTTATGGATTATGATCACTCCAAATGCTACAATTTTACTTATTAACGTACCCATTCAACAAAAAGTGAGCTTCATCGCTGAACAAAATTTTATTGTGAAAGTCGCGCGAACCGAATCATTATTTTGGTAATAAATTTGCACGATTTGCAAACATTGTTCAGGAGTAAGTCTATTCATTATGAAATGGCAAACAAAACTGAGCATAAATCAAGTGACAGCTGTCAAAAAGACCAACTCCGAAAAAAGTATTGCCAGATTGAAAACCACACTTCTAAAAAAAACTCCCTTTACAAGAAGCTTAAACTTTTCTGTCAGGACTATAAACTCGTACCTCCTGCAGCCCAGAATTTATAAATTCAAACATTGCGTACATTTAGAGGGCGCCATTTTCTAATAATTCTCAATTAGTAAAGATAACAAAGTAAAGATTATGTGTGAGCGCCAGCACAATTTGTTTGTGTCATTTAAGTGTCAACTCAAGCGAAAAATCAACAAACGCAAAATGCGATACTTCAATCTATTGAATCTATTGTCTATAATAAAAATGCGGCGACAAGAAATACAAATACGAGTAGATATGGCAACAACAACACATCAGAACAACTTGCCTAAAAAGAAGCAAGGTCATTAGGAAATTTAAAAATCAAACTTGAAACCTCAGAGATATTGAGAATGGTACAAAGGTTATGAGTGTATTCATTGATGGATGCCATTTGCATACAAATTCTACTACTTCCCGTCCTCTCCCTACTTACTACACTAGCTGTGTGCCAAAGAGCTTGATATTCATATTTTTAACCTCTCCTATATTAGCTCCCCCAAAAATTTAATCTGACATTTATAATGTTTCAACTGGGAAAAAACTACTACTCCCAAAAATTTAGCCAGTCCCTCTCAAATATTTGGTTGTGGCAACAGCAGTATATGAGAAGCTTGATAATTACGTTGATAGTGGTTCTCAGTTGAAGCCTGTGTAAAAGTAACAACCACACTCCTACTCACCACACACCTACTCTTTACGTAATCCCAATTACAAGAACTAAAAGTAATTGTTGAATTGTGTGGGAGCCCACCTGCATTCACCACTTCTGCTGTTGTTGTTATCGTAATTTTGCACTCGCAGTTTTCGCTCCCAACATTCAATTGTGTGATTAGCGCAACCATTTGTAATATTCTGGCTCACACACATCGTAGACACGAGTGTGCATGTGGAGCTTGGTGGGGATTTAGAAAACCAATTCGACACATTCTACCTGGAGTTTTCATTTCATTCCGTTTGTGCGTACGAACATTTTCGAATTATCGCGTCCATTGATGCTGTCTGTGGTGAATATGTTTCCTATGAAAGATATGCTGTCACACAACAAAGATACATGCTTTTGGCTACATAATATTTGGAGGAATCAAATCAAAAGGTAACAAGGCGAGATAATGAGATGTTGATACAGTGGCGTATACCGCAAAATTTATTTGCATTGATATAAAAATTTCATTGTACATTTACAATCTCTTGATAGTACTTACATTAGTTGGAAGAGGTTTTCAACTTTGAATTCGTTCAATTATTCGCGAGTCCTAGGAAAATTCTTCCTTAAGTATACAAATTTGGGGTTACCATTTCCCTTTACACTAAGTAGTCAGTAGAAAAGATCGATATTGTAACACCTATGATCATGGCTGGAACCAAGGTTATAGTTTTTACCTGATTTGGCACAACACAACCTCAACTCCCCAAAATTACTTACTTTACTTTACTTACTTTTATTGGCACAACAGCCCATGGAGGGCCTAGGCCGAGCTTTTCGCATCCACTCACGTTGTGCGTGTTATATTTATACATGAATGGAAGGGACCTACAGTTTAATGCCGAATCCGAACGGCGAAGTGAAAAGATTTTCATAGCAATTTTTACTCTTGTAGGTTTGCCATTGCCTGCCAAGAGGTGGTGCTGTGTAGAAAATTTTTTTTTTTTAATTTTTGATTTTTGCCTTTGCCGAGATTCGAACCCAGGCCACTCTGCGTAGCAGTCCAACGCACTACCACTACGCCACAGCGACCACCAAAATTACATCCCCACGAAAATATTTGATATTTGATTCTGTATGTTTCAAATTACTCCAATTATTTTGTAAATCCTTTTTATATATTATATATTGGCCATTTCATATTGAACGTATCAGACAATTGACCTCACCGCGACGGAAATTTTTCGTATCCATTTTTAATAGATTTTTCCCACTTTGGAAAATCCTCGATCCGCCCTTGACCATGATGATAACGCTTTTTGAGAAGAGGGGGTAAATATAAGATGACTGACATATTTGTTGTTTGTAAACCATCTATGGTGGTTTTATAGCCAAGGAATAAGTTTTTGGCTTTCATCGTGATTTAGTACGGAGAAAAAGTTGGTGGAAATTTTGGGTACCAGGATCTCCTAAGCCAAAGAATGCATTTTTTGAACATCAATTTCACTCGTTTATCTTCTAGTGATAATTGTGCCTACAAGAAATATCATATCAGATTTCGGGTATAAATCAGTCTTTAGGGCCGCGAGTGCCCTTAATCTGCACGTTCAACTATAGCAACAATGCATTGGCAACTAGAGCTTAAAGCGTGAAATATTTGTGTAAGTCCAAAAGAACAAAAAAATTGTAAAATTGCCGAAAGTCACTTAAAATATAAAATGGAACCACTCTAAGGATATTGTGATATTAAAGCACAAACACACATACAAAAACACACATACACAACATCAATAAAATAAAAGACGACAAAAAAAAAAGGAGAAAGAAGAAAATTATGAACTCCGGCAAGAGCTGTGATGAATTTTAATAAATTTAGTAACAAAATAAACCCATTCCACGACAACCAAACCAAGTTGGAGTACATAGAATAAAAAACAAACCAAGAAAACAAAACAAGTCAAGACCAAAAATACGTCAAAAAATAACAGTTATTTATTTGTTTGTATTGCAAATACCAAAAGAAAAGAGCAACCAGAAGGCAGTTGGAATAACGCCTCAAGATGTCATACAATGTTAGCAGCAGCTACAACAGCAACAACAACAGTATAATAGAATAACGCAACGCCCTTGACACCCAGTATTAGAAAAAAGGAACGGGTGAAGGGAGTAAATATAAATATAGAGAAATATAGGCGCCCTCCCCTTTTTTAAAAAAATTAGAAGTATTCTTATTATAAATGTTTTTGCCAACGGGAATTGCAATAAAAGGCAACATTTTACAGAACACACACGTACGAAAGGAACAAAGAGCATAAAGATGTGTGCACACACACACACACACACACACACACACATACAAATCAAAGAACCCTCAACGGAAATGGAATTTCAGCAACAACAACCAAAGCAGCAAAAATAAAACAAACGGTAGAAAAAAAAAGGAGCTGAAGCTTACAGCAAAATAATAAACAGGGTCTTGAAAACGACCGGCACACAAATAGTGAGGGGTTGCTTGCAGCACACAGCAACATCCAACAAAGAAGGTAGCAAGTGACGAGCGACGGCGAGAGACAGACTTCGGCAACAACAGCAACGCTAAAGACGAAGGCAACAAAACCAGAATACAAAGAAAACAAAAAACATTTTGACACAGAATGGCGTGTTATAAATAAAATATCCAAATGGCAAATAGGATGAACTCGATTGTGAGCATAGGAGGGACCGAACCCCTTTTATCTACATACCAAGCAAACAGATAAAAAAAAAACAATACATTATGAGTGGAGCGTCAAGTGCGAACAAGTGAGTGGAAAGAAAGAAGATAGCACAACAGCTACTCTCTAAGCAAAAGCACTGCGTTATTCTATTGTAGCGTACTCATTCGCACTCACATCATATGGAATGTGAGAGATAAGAAAATGTCACTGAGGGTGTGTTCTCATCACTTTCATTTTACTATGGCCCATGAGGGCGAGCAATATTACGACTCGCTCATTCAGTCGCTCTCATGTAAAAGAATCGACTACTCGTTGCGAGCCACTCGCTACTCTTTACTTTCTATGCATGCTGTTCCATTCGCACTGGCTTGTCGCCCGAACGCTCTCGGCTCCTCGCTCTGCACGATTTCTTATCAAAAATAAATGTGTTTTGAGTGCCGTGCCCATTTACTATTTTAGAAGCATAACACAGCACAGCACAGCACCACGCTGGAAAATCCAATTTCATAATTCAGTCGTCGCTGGTTTTTCGTGGACGTTTCGCTCTCGTTTGTACGTCGTTAGTTTGCTCGTTCGTTTGTGTGCACTTGTGTTCTTCAATATGCGTCGCGCGTACGCAACTCAGATACAAAGTGTATCTAGTGGATAGATACAATTTCGTATCGAAGAAGACTTCTCCAACGAGCGGAATTCTCGTTCCGTTCATCCTTTCCTGTGGCTGTGGCGGATTACTCGTTCACTCGCACTCGCGTGTCTCTTTTCATCCACAAACCGCCCCGTTTTTCTGGTGTATGCTTATTTAGTGTGCATCTGGCAGATACATTTTTGCGTTTCAATTCGATTTCAATTCAGATACGTCTTGTTTCTGATGCAGACGCGTTTCCGTTGCCAATTCATATCAACGAATATCAACTCCATCTTCTCTAAACACCATTCAACCACGTTAGTTCCATGTGTGACGCGTATTTTCATCTGAGATACTACGCCCGCTAAAATGAGATATTTTTTGCTGTATCTATTTATCTACTTAGCCTAATTACGCGATTGGATTAAATTATTAAGACACTTAAGCCGCCGCCGCGTACTATTCATTCAAACTGGAAGAGTACAAGAATCGTACCACTTAAAACACAAAAAAAGTTTTATTAAAAAGAAAAAGAAAACAACGAATTGAATGAAACGTATCATCTCGCAAATACCTAGTTAAGTGAAAAATCATAGAAAAATCACTGTAAGAATATTGATATCAAATTTCATATTACTGTCATTTAAAAGTGCTAAAAGTTAAAGGTGTAAAAAAATTTGTGACAATTTTCAATGGATCGATAAAAAATAAAAAAAAATTTTATTTACTACAAATCAAAAAGTGCTCTCATAATAGTGTCTGTGTTTTTGGTAACCTAATCGCTTCCGACACGTAAGCGCTCCACTCAACGTCATCTGCTCCATGCCGCCATCTTAATCTCTGTTGATCGCAAAATTTATAGTTCCGTATACTCACCACGCATCTTCTGAATTGATTTATTGCAGCGTGTGTGTCAGCCGTCGGCCAATGTTCACATAAATTTACAAAGAAAAAAAAACCCCTGCACTAATATTAAAAGCAGAAGAAAATCAACAACCACAACCGAAATTCCGAGACACTTATTAACTTGCTAATAAAACTTGCTGTTTGGAGCTTGGAAATTATATTTTTGAATAATTCATTAAAAGTGGATTAAACTTTAGCATCGTCGTGTACATAAGGTGAGATTTGTCTGCCTCCTAAAATTGATTGGTTCCGTTCGGTTCATTTGCGTAGCATCGTCTAAGATAAATTATAGATATTTTGCTATTATAGAAAAGGTAGTGTCGGATCTCAATTTTTATTTTTAAACATTTTTTGAAACAATATCGTTTTAATCTGAAATAAAAGAAATTTTGGATTAAAAGAGACTTTATTACAATAAATAAACATAACGAACTAAAGAAAGCAAATGTTTATTTCACTATGCATAAGTTCCTTATTGGTTTTCCCAAAAATATTTGTGGTACTAAATATGCAACAGCCTTGCAAATATCAATTAAAAGTTCTGCTAAGATTTCCAAAATAGAAAAATCTTAAAATCTCCCAATTTAATAGTATACACTTACATAAATAGTAATACCCAATTTCTAAATCAGAGAAGTTTATCTTAATTTCATACACATATTAATAGATTGAAAAACTTCAATTTGTTAGGAGATTTCCCTGTTTAGATCTACAGCTGGATAAAAGCTTGTCAAGAGATCCATACACTTGAATTTATTTGATTATCCTTTTTCTACATACTACACAACCGAACTTTAGCTGCGTTTTATTCGGCAATCGCTACTAGTTATGTAAAACTATTTGGAAGTTGCTTGCAGAAAAATACCCTCACACAAAAATCGATTTTCAGACTGTTTTTTCTAAACGATCCAGCTCAGGAACTGTTACCCGAAATACCTTGGAAATCATCAAAAAATAAACGGAGGTTCGTTTTTAGAGGGGTGCAAAACCTTCTTTTTGTTATGCACCTTAATATTAGTATGTAAATAAACAGTGAATATGTATAAACTTGTTTTTTTTTTATAAATTTGTTTGCTGATTTTATTTAGAAATAATGATTGTTTAAATTGTTTAAATATTTTTGAGTAGTATTAATATTTTTGTACATGATATCGACGTAATACTTACATAATAGTATACCTATGCTAATCTACTGGAAAATCACCTCCAGTTGCCAGTTGTGCTATGTTAGATTTACTGTGAATGGCAACATAACGAAGACGAGAGTTAACAACTTGATCGCTTTATTCGCACATTTTAAATGAGTAGTGAATAAAAAACACAGCTTTTGTCCTAGTCCCCAATCGGTATTGCAGTCTTTCGGATAAGTTTCTGTTGATATTGCATTAACTTTGCAACATCAAAACCAAATTAAATAAATTGTCGGTCTGGAAAATGCGTTATTTTAAAGAATGTTAAATGTACTTATCATCATTGACATTTACTTTCTATTGGTCTAGATTTGTTTTATTTGTTAAAATCCTATTGTATTCTCTGAGCTACGTTGAACGCATTTCTATTTCACGTTGACAGCATTTCTATTTCACTACCATTGTCGGTGCCCCATTTGCAAAACCTCATTTTTAACCCATTTAAAAAATAAAATATCCAAAAAAATTTCCCTTACCAAAAATAATATTAAAAAAATTTGATTTCTTTATTACTTACTTACTTACTTACTTAGCTGGCGCTACAACCGATGATCGGTCTTGGCCGCCTCCACAAAGCTTCGCCAGTCACTTCTGCTATGCGCGCGCTGACGCCAGTTGATAAGGCCAAGTGCAGTCAGGTTGCCCTGCACCTGGTCTTTCCAACGGAGATTAGGACGTCCCCTTCTGCGTGATCCTCCACCTTTCTTTATTACTTTACTTACTTTTAATGGCACAACAGCCCATGAAGGGCCTAGGCCGAGCTTTTCGCATCCACTCATGTTGTGCGTGTTATATTTGTACATGAATGGAAGGGACCTACAGTTTTTTTTAATGCCGAATCGGAACGGTGAAGTGAAAAGCTTTTCACGCTATTTTTACTCTTGTAGATTTGCCATTGCCTGCCAAGAGGAGGTGCCGTGTAGAAACAATATTTTTTCTACTTTTTGATTTTGCCTGTGCCGAGATTCGAACCCCGGACACTCTGCGTAGCAGTCCAATGCACTACCACTACGCCACAACGACCACTATATTAGCGATTTATAAAAAAATAATTTTTTCTCACAAACATAAAGAATATTATCTAATTTATCACAAAGTTGGAGACTAATAAAATATTACAGTCTTTGATAAATATTGACTTTTTTAACTTGAAAGGATTTTCATTACGTGACAAATTACATAATGATTGAAATACATTTCATCCAGAAATATCAATGGGAAATAAATTAAATATAAAAATAACATAGGAACAAATATCCCATTTCCTGGTTAAAATTCCCTCGCATCCGTTTAAGATACGAATATCCCAAAAAAAATTGGCGAAATTCCGGGTTCTGGCAACATTGTGTAGGGCAACCCTTTGCACGCGAACATTGTGTGAAAGAGAAGCTTTCTTTGCCCTTCGACCATCTTTGATTTAAGGGATTTAGTTTTCTCAAAAAGTTTTTTTAATTCAAGACCAATGATCATTATCGACTAAAGATTTATCGAAACCCCCTTTGCTCTTAAAATTAGTAGTTATCTCGGTAATACCTACATATATGTAAATATATTTGTCAGTAGAGAAATATTTTTTTTATACTATGTAGTAGAAATATGAGAAAACTTCAGAACTAATAAGAATTTCTATTACTGTATCTACTGGTACTATTGAATAAGCGTAATTTTGACTATTTTATCAATGTGAACAATTTGGTTATTTGATCCGCCAACACTTACAGATTTTTAGCATGATGTATTACTACTGTGGGCAAAAAGTAGTAAGACTTTGTTCATAATTTCAAATTTTTTTATTCATTCTTCCAAATCTATTTCGTCCCCTTCAAAGTAATCCCCCCCCCCCGGCCCCAATACACTTGTGCTAACGTTTTTTCCAATTCTCGAAACAGTTGTTAAAGTCAATTTCCGGAATAGCCTTCAATGCGCTTAGCGATTCATGTTTAATGTCTTCAATTGACTCAAAACGGTGTCCACGAAGCGGTTTTTTGAGTTTAGAAAATAACCAAAAGTCACACGGTGCTAAGTCAGGCGAATAGGGTGGTTGCGGAACGATATGAGTCGAATTTTTGGCAAAATGGTCTCATAAAACCAATGCAGTGATTTTGGAACCATTCCGGAACCGTGCATTCACTCTTCTTAGGCCCAAATGATGTTTTAAGATGGTTTTCACTGATCCTTCCGATATTCCAACGATGCCAGTAAGGTCTCTGACTGTTAATCATCGATTCTGGAGCACCAATTCCTTGATTTTATTAACGTGTTGATCATCAGTTGATGTTGATGGCCGTCCTGGACGTGGTTCGTCGTCAACGCGTTCTCGACCATCTTTTAACAATTTGTACCAATCGAAAACACTTGCTCGCGACATACAATTATCACCGAAGGCGTTTTGCAACATTCTGAACGTTTCGGCACCAGAAATTTGATTCCGCACACAAAATTTAATGGAACTTCTTTGTTGAATAATTTCACTCATTGTGAAAATCGCCGAATGCACTTTTTGTACATCAGAAAGACAAGCTTATACTAAACACTAATGATTATTTTGATGTGACATTTGGCACAGATGTCACCGACAGTCATACCAACCTTAAAAAAATAATATTTGGATGAATGGGTTTCCGCGCGAAATTTAAATTAAAAAGTCTTACTACTTTTTGCCCACAGTGGTATATGGATTGTTTTGGTTTTATCTTGCTCGCTAGTAATTTACACGGCACAGTGCCACTATGGTACCGTCGGTGAATTTATAAAGATCTATAAAACAGTGATTTTGGTTTGAGTGTTGGTTTTTTTAAAAAGTATACTATAATCTCCTAACACTTCAATACACTTAGTACAGCGCTCCTCCAATAAATCTATCCCATCATTAAAGTACAATTCCGGAAGGTCTACAAAATATGCCTCTACGACTGCTATAGCTTCTTCATTCGACGAAAAACGCCTTCCAGTTTCGAAGGAACTTTTGCAAGTTTTGGGACAGGTAGTAGTCGCTGGCAGCCAAATCTGGTTAATACGGTGGATGGTCAAGTAATTTGTACTTAAATTCCTTGAATTTAGTCATTGTGAAAGCACTTGTATGAGGACGGTCACTGTCTTCATGAAAAGGGATTTTGGCCTTCTTTAAACTTGATTTTTTTTCTCGAATTACTGCAGCCAGTTTAACCAAAACGTTACAATAGTATTCTGGGTTTACTGTTTTACCTTTCTCAAGATAATTAATCAACAAAATCCCTTTTACATCCCAGAAAACAGTAGCCATAACCTTTTTTGACGGTTTTCATTCTACATTTTGATTTTGCCTGTGTCGAGATTCGAACCCCGTAACAGTCCGACGCACTATTGCTACGCCACAGCGACCAGGGAAACACTTCGCCAGAAAAACGTATGACAAACGCGTAAATAAATGTTAACGTAGCCTTGTGTCATAGCTTGGGTACCAATATCTGTACTGAAATATTTTCCGGATATGACTGATATTTTATCTGCTAATGGTAGTTAATTAAAAGCAATTTATGAATAAAAAAAAGGAATTTGAGATGTTTGGACAGACCGATTGAATGGCTTGCTGAAATCTACATAACGATGACTCCAGGTTGACCGCTCCTAATTCACTTTTTACACATGTTATGTTATGTTATATTATGTTATGTTATGTTATTGTATGTTATGTTATGTTATGTTATGTTATGTTATGTTATGTTATGTTATGTTATGTTATGTTATGTTAAGTAGGAGACGAGAGCAGTGCGACAGACATTTTATGAGAAAATTATTTAAAATAAATAAAGTTTAAATCATAAATTTTTTATTTTGTATTTTTTTTTATTGCTTTAAAACATAAATTTGTTCCCAGTAGTAAAAGATTTTTGCACAATTTTTCAATATATTTATACTCGTACATAAGAGAAAATTGTTATAAAATTAGAAAATGCCTTGTTATGCCAACTGTTAATTTATGTATTTCGATTTTTAAGGATCATTGACGTCACTGAAGACCCACCAACAAAAGTTTCTTAGTTTCATTTCGATTACTTTATCGCAATTACTTTTGGCAACGCAAACAACAATAGAAGAAGAAGAAGCGATTAACAAAAAAAAAAAACAAAAAACAAAAACATAATTAATGGCATTGCGTAGAAAAAGTTCAAACCACAAAAGCAAATTAAATAAAATCAAAAAAATATTTTTTGTATATTCAAATGAAGAAATCTTAAAAACTCAAAACTCTTGGCACCTTAATATTTGCTTAAGATAACAATTAGGAAACAAAAAAACCACGGAAAAACACACGAACAGTCTCACTGTGGTACTAAGAAATGTTGGAAAACAAAAAAATAAATAAAAAGACAAACAAAATAATTTTTACTCTTATTATGTATTATTGTTTACAGCAACTTAAAAATTATAAGAAACTTTATGATTTTATTTTCTGTTTTATAATACCTTAACAATGGCATTAAATTTGTTAATAATGTTTACGACTGCAAAGTAAATAAATTTCGAAAAAAAAAATATTTTTTATTCAACATTTCACTTTTTTTTCATATCTTAAATTGTTTTATCTTTTGAATTTTAAGTAGCAATTTCAAAATTATAAGTTAGTAAATTGGAGAACAAAAAACAAATAAAAAAAATAAGGGAATCACTTGGAAGCATAAATTATAAAAGTTAAAATTTCCTAACATGACATTGAGCATTTAAAATATACCACAAATCAACTTCAACACACACCGTGCAGCAAAAGTGAAGAAATTCTTTTGTTAATCACAAGAAATTAAATTATAATAATTAATTAATATCAAATCAAACTAAAGCAACAAATATTTTTGGGTTAGGCTAAGGAATCATAATTTCTCTGCTGATTGTTATTAAATAATAAATTTGGTATAACACAAAACATTATTTATTACTAGCAGACACATACACACATACACACATGAAATCATAAACAGTTAGCCATAAACACATACACAGACATCAAAATGATATTAATTTGTTTAAATCTGCCTGCCGCTTTCAACTTTCAAATAAAAATCTACATTAAAGTAAATTATTATTATTATTATAAAACAAAACAAAAAAAATAATAATAATAATAGATTCTAGCCAGGCAGGCAGGCAGGCAGGCAGGCGCGCAGACCACAAAACGATTAAATATTACAGCCACTTTAATCCACTCGGGATCAAGTGGAGATCAAGCGGGATTTTGAAGAATAAATTTTCCAATTTGATTTGCTGCTACTGACAACTAGTGTGTACATATATATATATATAGTATATGTACTGCTACTTAATGGCGGCAAAGGATAAACAGACGCAGAGAGTGAGAGAGAGCGAGAGAGAGCGAGAGAGAGAGAGAGAGAAAGAGAGCTGTAAAGTGGCAGTGGCGTGCGCTGTTAGATTTACTACTTACGTAAAAAATGAATGAACGAAAATGAAAGTTTTATTATTAGTATTCTCTTGCTGCTTTTGTTGTTGGGGGAAAGTTTTTGCAAACAATAAACGCGATGCAAATATTTGATTGAATTTATTGCGATATTCAGTTGCTAAATTCATAAAATAGTGAATACAGTTAATATTAAAAAAAGAAGAAAAAAAATGTATTTAAACTTTAATAAATAAGTATTTTTATTACTAGTTATTAGTTACTACTTGATGCTACGACAATGCACTTGCGATTAGATATAACTTTTTATTAGTGTTGGAATGTACATACATACATACACATACATATGTATATAAATGCTACATTGGGTGTAGTTGTTAGTTGGTTTATGTACTCACTTGGGAACTGTCTGCTACTGATATTAGTATGAGGCTGGTTAAAAGAGAATACATGTCCTACTATTATTTTTGTAAGTCTATCATGCTAAATGCAGAATAAAAAGCTTTACCGCTTTAGGTGAGACTTAGAAAATGATTAGAAAGCTTTTGCGTACAAGCCAAATGGATTATAAAAAAAACCAACAACAACAAGAACAACGACTGAGCGCATCCTATGTACAGTTCGATATATTTCTTATCGGCAGTCTGGCGGCAATAAAAGTTCTTCACACCACCACTATAAAGTCTAAGTTATACTCAAGCAGTTAAGAACTGCAGAGAGGAACTGAGCGAGTTAAATTAGCATGCTCACCTGCACTCTCATCTGGGTTCTTGGCCATAGGCACATAGAAGGAAATGAGAAAGCTAATGAATTGGCGCGCTCAGGTGCTTCTCTCTGACCGATTTCTTAGTGGTACCAGTATTAGCCCTCCAGGGAGTTGTAAAAAGAAGCGTGTATCTGCACTGCCTTCAACTGGCTAATCGGAGGTGGAAATCAATAATATCCTGTGTTACTTCGTGTGCGACATGCCCCTCATATAATGACAGAATGTCGTGAGCTCATCAGCAGAGATCGTATAGTTACTGCTACGCCAATGCCAGCTTATAACGCAGCTTTTCAGTGGCAGAGAAACAGCTAATTTCTTTTAGCACTCATTTTAGAATTTCCTGAAACCTAGAAGAGGAAGAAACAGTTATTCACTTCCTTTGTGACTGCTCAGCCTTGACAAGGACAATATATCGATTATTAGGAAGGTATTTCCTTGATAACTTGTTCAATTGGCGGCAGTTAGTCTAAAGAATATGCTAGCTTACATAAACTGCGCGGGATGTATTAATTAATTACCAATTGTTCGGTGAGGGAGTGGTTTTAAAACGGCACTATAGGCCCATAGGGTCTGCTTTGGACCAGCTACCTAAACCAATCAACCATACAAGACATGCTGGTGAAAAATCTAGTTTAAACCATAATGCTTTCGTTGTTCGCTTCAAAGATACTCACAAAAATTCTTCAACCGCATTAACACAAAACTGGATATGATCGTGCCACTCCAAAAACAGTAGGTTGGCTTTAGAGCTAACCTTGTATCGATAATATTAGCTGCGTTTTATTCGCCACTCACTTCTAGGTATGTATATGGTAAGAAGAATGGGAAAACAACAGAAAAGCCATTGTGGTTTAACGTATATAATTATACAATGGTATTAAGTACAGATAGCATGTTGTTTAACATCGCTATCAATGAGTATATGAATAGAAACTGAAAGGAATTTTCAATAATTTAGACAAATTAATATTATTGTCTTACTCTAGTAAAACTACTCATAAGAGTAATTCGGTTAGCAACTGCGAATAATAATCAGCTGTGAAGCATCAGCTTGATAAAATTTCAATAAAAAACTCTTCTTAGTTTCTTCTAATGTACTAACTTATCCCTGGTTTCCACAAAATACCTGCTGTGAACTGTGTATGATGAAAGCAGAGAAGTATATCGAAAAAATATAATCGAAATGTGTTAAATTATCCGTGGCTCGCAAGGACGTATTCAACCTATAACTGTGGGTCTGCCATCATGATCCTAAATTGAAACAGCAACGTTTACAGTGGACTGAAGCTGGATGCTCGGTGCCGAAGCAGACAAAGCACGAACGATCGGCAAAAAAGGTTATGGCTACTGGCTTCTGGGATACAAAAGGGATTTAGTTGATTGATTATCTTGAGAAAGGTAAAACAACAAACTTAGAATACTATTGTAACGTTTTGGTTAAACTGGCTCCAGTAATTCGCGAAAAAAAAACCCAGTTTAAAGAAGGAAAAAATCCCTCTTCATGAAGACAGTGACCGTCCTCATACAAGTGCTTTCACAATGGCTAAATTCAAAGAATTAAAGTACAAATTACTTGACCATCCACCGTATTAACCAGATTTGGCTGCCAGCGACTACTACCTGTCCCGAAACTTGCAACAGTTCCTTCGAAACTGGAAGGCGTTTTTCGTCGAATGAAGAAGCTATAGCAGTCGTAGAGGCATATTTTGTAGACCTTCCTGAATTGTACTTTAATGATGGGATAGATTTATTGGAGGAGCGCTGTACTAAGTGTATTGAACTGTTAGGAGATTATACTGAATAAAAAAACATAAATTCAAACCAAAATAACTATGTTTTCATATATAACCTAGAAACTTTTCAAGTGACCTGTACATACATAAGCAAATCATGTTTTCATTCGGGGAGTTAAACACTGTTGTAAAGTGGTCCATACTGGACTTCATATTTTTCCAATACTGAGTATGTAATTTTTTTGAAAAGAGAAAAGTATTTTTTTTGCAGCAGACCCCATACACGTTTATTGTACCCTTAATTAAACATACTTGTTAATTTTTGTATGTGCAATAACAATCATTGATTTATGTGTATAGTTGTGAGTAAATTTTCAACCGCATTGAGTGTATAGTTTTTTGTGGGTGTGACATCATGCGTTTACTAAAATAGTATATTTAGCAGCAATAGCATGATTGGTGCAAAAAAATTGTGACGAAATTGTTCTGTTCATTCAATACTATGACACACTTTTATCAGATAACGTACATACAAACACAAAACGTATATTTAATGGGATTCACCGATGACATCGATTGACGATGTGGCTAATACCGTGATCGTAAATATTAGTCTGTTGTTAGGTTCCTGCTTGTATCAAATATAATGATTTATACTTTAAACCAATGGTGGGCCATTCACTCCAGATGACCATACCCTTATCTGAAGAGGTTTACTCTGGATCCTGCAGTGGATGCTCGGTGGATGCTCGGTGGATGCTTTAATCCATCCCGACCATCTTACAATATATTTAAGGCAGCTGACACAGTAATACTGGAATGCAAGACCCAAAGAATATCATCCAACCATTTTGTAGTTCAATTGGGCACATTTGAAAAATCAACCCACCTGGGAGAAACCTAAGTCCACGAAAATTAAGCTGCACCGTTCCGCCAGTGACTACAACTGTGTTTGTGTAACCCCCTGCATCTACATAATTATTTAATATCTAATTCACATTTTTCACATGTATATGGCAACCATAAACCAGTGCAACCGGCAATAGTACTAACAAGTACTACTGAACTAACTTAGTACGATTAGTGCAATTTGAAGCAAGGAGCTATGTAAGTATGTATGGTATAATATAAAAGTTAAAGCTTCCACCATGCAGTAGATAAGCAGCTACAGTACAAACTAAATTCATACCATAGAAATGTAAATATTTTTACATAGATAACACCGAGTGCCGAAGTTATCTTTTTGTATCAACGCTGTTATCTGCACCGTAATTACACTAGAGCGATAGCGCAGCGTAGTAGACAAAAAAAGAAAAAGTAATGGGTTCCAAGACATTGCTACGGGTGGCGGGAGTGCGATTTAGTGTCGGAGTGTAGTTGATGGTAGGGAAGATTCTATGAATTGTTTGGGTCTCAGAGCGTGTTGGCAACTTAAGACCGCATTCGTGTTAGAATCTCGCGGGAGTTCGCGATAAACGATGCACGTCGTCTTCATCACCATCATCATGTTGTTGTCTAGTGTTGAATACATGTGGCGGTGGTAGACACATGGAAGCAAACCTTTTGGTATCTCAGAGCTTGCGTGGGTGATGTAGAGGTTAAGCTGTTTATTTTATTTGTAAATTCGTTAAGTAAATTTGCTTAATTTCGTTTTTATTTCGCCACAGTAGACGTAGACGTTTGTTGTTATTCCATTGATATTTTAATTTCTTTGCAAAATATAATAAAGCTACTTCTGTGGGTATTAGATAAGTGATTTTAGATAAAACTTTTCTGTACTGTTTCTGTGATCTAATAATTTGCTTCATTTTCTTTGTAGACAATTACTAAACTCAGCGTGAAGAAGAAAAAGGAATTACCAGCCAGCACAAATTCGCCAATCAATTTCTCGCAACAACCAAGAGCCGTCTTATCGACCGACTCTCTTGTGTCCCTCGTCATACGATACCGGCCTCAAGACGACGACTACATTCTTGCAACACTTTAAGGACGTCGTCACGACGAAGTTCTCCGGCAGGGATCATCATCTGCCGCCCCTACATCCACATCACCATCAGCAGACGGCGCTGCATCACCATCACCAGCCACACCAAGCTGTGGCTCAAAGCTTCTCCACCATTTTTCCCACATATTTAGGCATGGACCGGGCCGCCGGCGGAGCAGCCGGTGGCGGTGGTGGCGGTCTTGGTGTCGTTACCAGCTCAGCGAGCGGAGCTCTTAACGGCCTCGAAGCCATGTCTGCCGAATCGACGGGTCTGTGTTTGCAAGATCTTGTCAGTGCGGGTACGGCAGCTGGTGCTGGTTCAGCTGGCTCAGCAGAGAGCGCCACAACCACCAGCACCGCCCTGAGTAGCGGTAGCAGTTCGACAGTGAATGGCAGCAATACTTCGGGCAATGAACATCTACACAATCATCATAGTCTACATGATAGTAGTTCATCGGTCAGCATCTCACCAGCCATATCCAGCCTAATGCCGATTGGCAGTTTGAGTCATCATCTGCATCACACTGCGGGACAGGACCTGGTTAGTGGATATCCACAGCATCCGCATCATGCGGTAGTGCCACCGCATACACCAAAGCATGAGCCGCTCGAGAAACTAAGAAGTAAGTACTGGAAATGTACAATATATGGTGCATAAAAATAAATTACCCAATTTCTAGTTAAGGAAAGTGTTAATCATACATACCAAGTATGCGAGCACGTGTGGGTGAGTGCGAGCCTTTCAGTTTTTTAACGAAACGATCTTGCATTAGAGAATGCGTAATATTGTGGGCAATTAATTTTGAGAATTTATTTATCTCTTTTTAAAAATACCAAATTCTTCAGTTAGCTACGCTCAACTTGTAGCAATAGCAAATGCTGATCATGAATGATCTGCAAGACTCGGTCTCAAGAAAGTGCGACGATGACGTTGAAGACGACACAATCTCTGACATGTAACAAATTAACAAATAATTAATTGGGCTATAATTCACGTACCCAAGTGTGAGAATATATGGGATGTGTGTTTTGAGGAGACAACAACGCCGGCGACGACGATGCAGTCAACGTCAAAATGGTGTGAACAAGCTGCTTATTTGTCACTCGGTGTTGTTGCCGCTCTTTTTCGTTAATTGTATGGACTCGATAATTAGTCATCCATAACAAAGATCGCTTTTGCGGGTTCATACTGAACTGTGTGGGATGTTAAATACGCTGAAGGAATTGGAACTTTATATGAATGAAATCGGAAAGGGAAATAAGTGATTTCCATATTTGGTTTCGAATAGAAAAGATATTCAGACCTGGCTTGTCAAGGTCATAGATTTGTACTATATATTACTTATAACACTTCTTGAATAGTGAATTGTTCAACTAACTGATCGACTCTGACCATCGACTCTCTCCATTGTTATAAATCCAGAAACGTAACTGGGACTAGCGAAATATAGTGATCCTTTCGCAGTGAAATGGCCATTAAAGTTCGGAACTTTTAATTGAATAATAAGAATAAGAAGAATTGCCTACGCAATGCTTGGGTTCGAAAAACAATTTTAAGTCTCTTCCATAAACATATTGTGCTTGTGAACCGCTCGGAAAGGCCGTTAAATGGGCTACTGTGCTGTAACAATTATGATAGAAGGAATACATTATTAACTTGCCCAAGGATTGTCTTAAATCTTGCAAAAAAAAAGGAAAACAGACGAACAATTACTTGAAGGAAATGTCCCACATTAGACACAAGTGCGTTTTTAATAGGCCGATTAGTTCCATGAATATTCCTCATTCCACTAGATTATTTTGTATATCGCGCCCTCCCTCAACAAGTGTTTTCTCTCCCATACACAAAACAAACATAACATGCAAGAAAATGGAAGAAATAAAAACTAAATAAAAACGTCAACAACAGCTGCCATAATTCGACATCACCATCAATTCATCACAACATCCAAAACCCAAAACACTAATCATTCACGCTTTTCAATTCGCCAAAAATGGGAAAAATATGTCGTCGCTTCATAATTTGCCAAATAATATTCAAAACCACGTTTCAGTTTTCCATATCCACATACAAATTTTTCCTGCGAGTGTTGAAATTCGCGCGAAATTTTCCTTATCGCTGCCACTCCGTTTCCTACGCCACTTGTTCAAAAAATACACGAAACATTTCATGTATTTCACAGTGTTTTGTCTATGAGCCCATATAGCATTGCCACACTGTATCCCCTTTGAAAATTCCAACATAATCATTGTGCAACCATTAGCGAACATCAAATATACAAATTTTCTTCTTTGTTCCAAATGTTACGGCTAATTGGGCACCCTTCTGGCGTGCAGCAGCAGCAGCAGTAGCAGCAGCAGCAGCAGCTTCGCTCAGTTTATACGGAAGCGACACGTCGAAAAGATCTGTTTTGAATGCGGATTAATCACTTACATTGTATATAAGTATATTAGTTACCCGAAAGGCGAAAGGGAGTACAGAAGAAGAAGAAGAAGAAGAAGTGGAAGTGTTAGTGTGAGTTCCATCACTACATTTTACACCCTTCCTAGTTGCATTGCCAGCATTGGCTTGGTTTTGAGTAGGGTGTCAAGGTTGTTGTTTTACTTTTTGAGTGAACGAACAACACTCAGAACGAAATACGATATGTTTGAGTCAAGTGTTTCACAACTGATCTTATTCAACATAAAAATAATAGAAGTAGATCTCTACGAGCATGTATGTATGTATGTGTGAGAATGCTTCTACAACTTAATCTGACGGAAGTACTCAGCCACGCGCACTAACGGCTCAAGTAATTAATGCTATTGAACAAATTATTATTATTCGATAATGATGAAGTTATAAGTATAAGTATTGCTGTCATAATTTGAAAAGCCCTAAAACATATACATATCTCCTACTTTACAGGAGAAGCAAAAACTTCTTCAAAAACCATAACCAATCGAACGGAAGGGGTATTTGGCTCCAGTATTTGACTTCAAAACTTTTGCTAGACATGAAGGTAGCTCGACAAATAGGCAAATGCTAATGGTCCACTTGAGTGTATTTGAGCATGTATTGGCTAAACGATCCGTGTCCTGACAAACACTGTATGAGGTGATAATTTATATCAACGTGGTTTCTATTAATCCACCTCTCCTTTCTATGGACCAGAATCATAGTCCATTGACCTTTTGTGGATATCTCCCATCGTTGCGACCATTAGTGGTCGTTGTAGCGTAGCGGTAGTGCATTGGACTGTTACGCAGAGTGTCAGGGGTTTGAATCTCGGCACAGGCAAAATAAAAAAATATAATAAAAAAATACAACAACAACAACGAAATTTACACAGGGCGCCACCTCTTGGCAGGCAATGACAAACCTACAAGAGTAAAAATTGCGTATGAAAGGCTTTTCACTTTGCCGTTCGGGTTCGGCATAAAACTGTAGGTCCCTTCCATTCATGTACAAATATAACACGCACAACATGAGAGGATGCGAAAAGCTCGGCCTTTAGCGCTACATGCGGTCATAGTCGACACAGATAAACTGAAGTTTATTGTGGTAAAGGCATAACACTTGCCACAATGGCAAGTGTCTATCTCTTTATCGGTGTCCTGTGTGATCGCATTCACTCTCTCATTCTCCCTCCTTGTTCCTCTCACCTAATAATCTTCCTTCGATTCAACACAATGCTTGGCATTCATAGCGGTACACCCTGTGTGTTGAATGTATCAATAAAAAAAACATAGAATTCTGTGGCAGCCTTCTGGGTTTTATTTAACTTCAGCATCTGCTCTTGCCATGATATATCACGGGCATCTACTTACTTGCTAGCAATTTTTCCGCCTTGCCCAACACTATTCCAAAACATAAAATAGCCTTAGTAGTGACAAACTACCAAGTACATTGAGGCATGCGGTTTGTACCCCTGTAGCTTGAAATTGCCATTCTCACTTTTCTTAGCTCTTTGAAGCACATAAGATAGTGAAAAAGGACTCTGAGGTAGGTGACTTCAATATTTTCTACCATTGTTCAACGGCTGTGATAACACCAGATAGCCATTATCTAAAAACATATTCAACATTTATTGATACATATTTACATATTTCCACAGACTTAATACTAATCTCTAATTTCTAAACAAACAGAAATTTTTTAAGTATTTAAATTATTAGTTCCAATTCAAAAATTCAAAATATGAAATATTTATTTTATTGTAAGAAAAAAACAAAAAAAAAAGAAATCCACATAAAAATTTAATGCAAAGGAAAATAAGAACATTAAAATGAACTCATTTTTCGTCACACAGAAATTCCACATACGAGAAAATTCATACGTGAGATAGGGGAAAAGAAAGAAGGAGCGCAATTTTTCATGACATATTTTTTTGATTTTTATTTTTGCCCTAACTTTAAAACAGCTGCTGACAACATAACTCAAAAAAGCAATGTTTCGGATGTGGCTCGACGCGGCACCAACAACAACTATGTACATACCACACCCCCTCTTGAGGTACGCGACGCACATATTACAGAAAGAAGCACTGGATCACACGCACAGCAAAATGGCTGCATGCAGTAAAGAGTTGGGAGTTGATTATGTGCGGATTTAGGCGAACAACATTTTATTGTTCTAGTATATTGAGAAAAAATGATGGAAATTATGGTAAAAAAAATAAACCAAATAACCTATTAAAAATAAAAAGATTAAAACATTTGGGGATTTAGCAGCGAGTCATGAAAAATATGAATGGGGAAAAGGAGGGAAACAAAACAAATAAACGATGAACTTGAAATGAGTAGTAAAATAAAAGTCAATTCATTTTTATACAACGAAACAACAAAAAAAAAACAATAACACGCACAAAAGCAATAAAATTATTATTAATTGCAAGTGTAATAAAATTTAAAATGGAATAGCTTACCATAGTATGAGAAAACACAGAAAAAGAGAATATAAAATGAAAATACATATTATATAAAAACTAAACAATTAAATATGGTAGAGAAAAGCAACAACGGAGAACTAAAAAATGGCTGTCAGCCATTAAATTGCCAATAATTGAAATCCTGAATCCAAACAACCAACACGTTGCAAAGCCATTATTTAAACAACAACAACAACAACAACAACAACAACAAACACCATAATCACAAGTGTAACAGCTACCAGCAACAGCAGCAACACAAATAAATTTGTTAGCAACATTTGCGTTACGAGTGTGCAAATGTGCACCTGCAAAAATGGAAATTTTGGTTAACAGCAGCAACGAAATGCGACAACAACAATAACGACAACATCGGTGGCAAACCCGAAATCACCAAAATCACCAGCATAGTATTTTGTACCACTAATGCAATTTTGGTCGGTGTGTGTATGATGCATACACTCATTCTCGTTTGCCTTTGCTTGTTTGGATGTACTTGTCGTGTATGGTATGTTGTTGTCTGTGGCAATCTCTGGATAACTCGGTGAACGCGCACGCAAACAAATATAATATAATTTTTACACACATTTGTATGTTAAATTGTTTTTCTACGCCAGTAAATTTGTATGTATCATAAAAATAATAGAAGACACAAAGTTTTTATTTGACTTTGTTGTCTGTTTAAGGCAGCAGCTGAAAGGATTTTGCCGGTGTGCAATACGTGAATGCAACAGTCCTCAAATAAACAAGCCAAATATTAAATCGCCAGGAAGCATTTATTTGAGATCACCTGCAGAGATGGCATCAAATTTTTGAATACAAAGCAGCGATTCTCAAACGATACGGTAAAGCTTAAACTCGAAATAAGTATGTATCTAGGTATACGATTGATATATGGGTACTTAAAAATCTAAAGAAGGAAAAAGACAACACCACAATGTGCGACAGCTGCTCGCAACAACTTAATAATATTTGCTAAATGAGATATCACACAGTTTTATTGAACTTTATACAAGTTAATCCGCAAGAGTTCTATCCACAATCAGAAGCGTTGAGCGCAAAAGTGACCAAGCCACTAAACTTCTGAAATCGAGTTAATCGAGTTAATCGAGTTAAATTGATTAAAAATTAATGTGGTTTGGGCCACTTTTGTGTTGAACGCCTCATTTACTTACCATCTGGCGATATCATTTTCTGTATTAACTGCAACAGTTCTCATAAGCCCCACCATTGTGTGGCACTTCTGCAAGACTCACATTTTGCAATATTATCGTTTACAGTTTTTGATGCATGCAATAATGGTACTTGTTGAGCTCGAACTTTTTGAACTACTGCCACGTCAGTATTGCTTATATCAACATAATATTTTGGTGTGGGGGTAGAAGACAGGCTTTAGTATTTATAGGGATGATTTACTGAGAAAGGGCACCTCCACGCAATAGTCCTTATTGCAACTAGGTACCCAATTATGACTTCAAATAAGCTTAACAGCTACAACAGTCATTTCAATATTCGAAAGTAATCAAATTTCAAAAGTTTAAAAAGATTAAGTATTTAATTTTTCCTAATTGCTTCTTTATCTGACCAAAATTATTTAGAATTCATGACTCGGGTAGAAAAGATATTTTCGCCTTAAGTCTAATAGTACTTACAGGGTGTTTTTGGTTAGAAGTGTGGTTTTCAAGAAGAAATAAAACGAATATAATTTAATGTTATGGCCGAGAATTTAGCTTTATTATAACGATAAGGATTTTAAAAACGATTTCAGGCAAGAGGCCGTCGCGGCTAGTTTGAATAAATTCCAGCCGAGAGGCCCAATTTTCGACCACTTTTTGCAGCAATTGGGGCCGTATGTCAGTAATAACGCGACGAATATTCTCTTCCAAGGCTGACGTCGTCTCTCGTCTCGGGCTTATCTGCGTAGACAAGCGACTTCACAAAACCAGACAAAAAATAGTCTAGCGGTGTTAAATCGCACGATCTTGGAGGCCACGCGCTCCCCAAAAATTTCCTTCAACAAATTGATTGTTTCGTTGGCTGTAAGGTATGTAGCGCCGGTCGTCCACATCAACATCCTCCGATTAAGGTACGACAAAGTCATTAATCATGGCTCTATAGCGTTCCCCATTGACTGTAACATTATGACCGGCTTCATCTTTGAAGAAATATGATCCAATGATTCCCTCTGCCCATAGAGCACACCAAACAGTGATATTTTGAGGATGTAACGGCGTCTCAACAATGGCTTGTGGATTATGATCACTCCAAATGCGACAATTTCGTTTATTAACGTACCTATTCAACCAAAAGTGAGCTTCAACGCTGAACAAAATTTTATTGTAAAAGTCGCGCGAACCGAATCATTATTTTGGTAATAAATTTGCACAATTTGCAAACGTTGTTCAGGAGTAAGTCTATTCATTATGAAATGGCAAACCAAACTGAGCATAAATCAATTGACAGCTGCCAAAAAGACCAACTCCGAAAAAAGTATTGCCAGATTGAAAACCACACTTCTAAAGAAACACCCTTTATAATTTTTTTCAAATTTTAACCAACTCAAACAACGTTTACTATTATTGGCCACCGCTTGTATGAGCTGGTTACACTGTAGTCTTAAGGGTCATCGATTTATTATTGGAGTTCATTGCGTTGTAATGATAAGTACTTACAAAATGAAAGCTATGTTCCGAGCGTAGCGTAGGTAACTAAAATTTATGCAATCATATAATAATTGCATAATTGAAAATATGAAATTCTACACTCATTTCAAAAAGTCACCCATATAATATTTCTGAAGAAAAGAATTTTCATCAAAACCTTTAAAATATCTGATTAATTTTGTTAGCTTTAAATAATGTTTATTTCGTGATATCTGAAAGTGATAAAAACTAGACCGGGGAACAAAAAATATAACTTTTTGGTTACAGTAAGAAAAATAGATGTTTGGGGTAATTTGGGCCTGCTGAACGTGTGATACTGTATCATAATAATAATGATGATCCTTCACTATTGAAAAGAACAGATGCTGCTGCTTCAATACCATTCACGCAAATAATTGACCAACTTTGGACACTAGTTTTCGAAACTTGCACCCATTGTTTGAGGCGCGACAAGAAGTGTCTAAGGAGATACTTTCGTGAATTTAGGTATTTCTGGCCGATGTGAAGCGGTTTTGGTGTTTGGCGTACCAAACTAGCTAGAAGACAAATGAGGATATGGATATGGAATTAAGAGCTAATTGAGTTCATCACTGGAAATAACACATGAACCTACCAATTAACGGAAAACTCGAATCAACTTTAACTTTGTTTTGCTATGCCAATTGCCGTATCGGTAATCTAAATTTCTGGCATTGGTTGTTTCAAAATTTAGACGGTAGTATTTTTTATGACTTTTACTGGAAAAAAATTGCAGTTCCTTATTTTATTATTAGGGGTCTTATGTCAATAATGAAACTTAATTTTTCGGCCGAGCAACGGGCAAGACGATATTGTGTCTAGTTTTGAAGCAACTGAACCAGTTTACTTAGCTGGAAGTACAACCCATAATTGGTATTGGCCGCCTCTCAAGATTAATTGGGGACTATTTTAACGTGGTGGGTTCCAAGGCCAACGCTCAACATTTCATTCTAGGCCACGGATAAGGCCGCCGCACACATTAGTTAGCTCACTGACGGGTGTCAGATCGCTATCCGAGAAGGCTGGGTGTCGACTTGAAACATAGAAGCGATCGAACATGGACGCACCTACAACTGTCACGAACTTTACCTTGTGTCCTATGCCCCAGGCCCAGGCAACTTAACCGTTGGGTGTAGTAAATATCTCCAGATTCAGCATCTGCATAAAATACATGTGGAAAAGCTTAACAGCAAAAATGATTTACGAATTGTCTTGGGAGTCCCCAAAAACAACAATGAGATATTAATAAAATTGGACATTTATCACGAAAAGACATGGATTTTGTTTTGGCTTTTATTTTACATAAATTGTTTTCAAATATTTATAAGTTTTCAAAAATTATTAGCTCAAGAGTGGTCCAAGACCCATTTCAGAAGAGGGCCAAATTTCTAGGTTGATTTGTAAGAAAACTGAAAATTTATACTGATAGCGCGGTCCTTTTAAGACTTGATCTGAATATTGAGTAGTTATCCCAATTAGGAGGCTTGACTGTATTTTTTATTTTATATCTAGTATGTATAAGTACATAAACTTAATAACTTGAACAGACTTAATAACATGTCTTGGAATATCTGCTAAGATGCTATGTAAATAAATATGATGTGGCTGTATTTTAGACAACAATTTTTCGCTAGTAGATTTTGGTCAAACATTGTAATCTGTCATTCACTAATCTGTCATGCTTTCAATTTATGATTTATATACATACGAGTATGTATCAATGAACGAGCATGTTAACTATACAATAAACAAGTTGTTAAAAACACACAAATTTTAAAAACTTTAAGGCGTGGCAATATCCTCGAACTGATGGCATTTTAAAACATCATAAATGTATGCAAAAATTGCATCTAACTTCACTGCACAAAAAGAGAACAGCAGCTCCAGCAGAAAGAAGGTGCCAACAAGGAAAACAAACAAATATCCCAGGGTTGAATTATTGTAGAGCACACATGTGCCCGCAACTATTTAGAACATAGACCCGACGACCGAAAAGTTCAAATAACGTTTGTGTGTATTTGGCTAAGAATGTTTACTATGAAAACTGTGAAAACCACATCAATGATAACAAGAAAAAAATTAAATTGAAATTCTTTTTGGATGCAAAACAGAAATAAATAAGTACAGGAACAGAGAAAAAGGCACCCAGCCATAAAATTAAGTGCACACAGATTCAAATGTACCTATATACGCAGATAGTAGAAGCGAAAGACAGCCATGGAACATGCTCGTACATATGAAGATACTCGCCACCAGCGCAGCCAAAGTAATATTTTGGAGGGACTAAAGCTAAAGCAATTAAGTACCTCGAGCGAATGCAAAAAGATAATTTTGTGGTGCCGTCAGTCCGCCGCTGGCTATGGCAAGGTTACTCTTCTCTGTACTCAATCTACATATGTACTAGGTAGCAACCTTACCATTTAACCGCCTTATCTCACCGAGTGCACGCTCGTATTTTCTTTAATTTGTAATTTTGTTTACTCAGAAAACAAGAAGAACAACTATCAGCATTACGAGTAGATGAAGTTGTGGATTTCACTGTGTATTTGTTTATGTAATATTTATGCTATATATTTTTTTTTCTAAAGAAGACAAAAGTGAAACAATCTAAATCAGAGCAAATCTAAATATGTACATATGTTTGTTGTGGAACAGTTTGTAGAGAGAACAGTTTTGTAGAAGATTATTCATATTATTTTGTCATGGTCGTGTTATTATTATTACTATTATATGGTATTTATTATTTAGGTATGTAGGTGCTGCTTCGAATGCTTACTTAAAGTAAACACAATTCTGTTTTTCTGTTGATGTTAGTTTCTGAGAGAGATGTGCTGATGATTATCTTGAGATAACATTTCTTACCATAGATACATATTAGCAGAAAGACATGCGCCTAAAAGCGTTTTCTACTTCAAACAATTCAATCCTTATCAGTGCGGTACCTTGAGGTACTCATATGCTTACCTATATACATCCATATGATTCTTCTTGAACCAATGTAAAAAGTGTTAATGGCACGTGCATAGAAGATGAATGGTGGGATGAATGGTTTTCATAAATACTAACATATACCAAGAAATAGAAATACTGAAATACTCTTTCGAAACACGTACATTACAGTGGTTCACAGACAGCTCGAGAACAGAATTAGGAGCAGGTACAGGAGTGTATGAACATTAAACACTCTGCTCCTATGGGGAAGATCCCTAACATTTTTCAAGCGGATATACTTGTCATTAGTCTGTGTGTACAATTGAACCTCGAATTAAAGTATGGAAGACAAGATATATGTAGCAATTTTCCCAGACAGGCAAGCTACAATCAGAGCACTAGACTCTTTTGAGATACATATTTTCCAAAATATTCTGGCAAAATAAACAAGGCAACAGAAAACAGAAAATATGGAAACAATATAGCCAATTTTAATCAAGAACTCTCTCTAAGCATAGGAACTAATACCATTGAAGATGAACTAAGAAGAGATCAAAGGATCAGTATGACAGCCCATGATACTTACTTTACTTTTGATGGCACAACAGCCCATGGAGGGCCTAGGCCGAGCTTTTCGCATCCACTCATGTTGTGCGTGTTATATTTGTACATGAATGGAAGGGACCTACAGTTTAAAGCCGAATCCGAACGGCGAAGGAAAAGCTTTTCATAGCAATTTTTACTCTTGTAGGTTTGCCATTGCCTGACAAGAGGTGGTGCCGTGTAGAAAAATTATTTTTTCTACTTTTTTTTTTGATTTTGCCTGTGCCGAGATTCGAACCCCGGACACTCTGCGTAGCAGTCCAACGCACTACCACTACGCCACAGCGACCCATGATACTAATTATTGAATTTAACTCAAAAAGAGCTGTTCTCTGTCTTTAGCTAAGCAAAAACAAACTCAGAGTTCATCCTGGAAAAACTGCGAGCACACAATCGCAAAAAAGAAATATCTCTGACGGTATTGTCCAGATATTCGGGACATCATAACCATAGCAATGAAATTCTTACTGAGATCCTTCAGTAAAATCGTCCTGAATCGTTATGAATTCTAATAACAAACCTATCACTGAGGGTACCACAGACCAAATGGCATAAGCCAATTTGAAAATCAATTGTTTGGCACTAAGTGAATTGGTGACATAGTTTCATTTTTATTTGTCCTACAAACTTAAAAAATTAGTTGAGAAAACTGCACGAGATGGCAGGTACTCGAATCTGCTATTTCAAAACTGTCAAACTGGGGCTTGTGTCAAAACCTGAAAGGGATATTTTCAAATTATCTAAAAATGTATTTATTTTTTCATGTTTTTTTTTATGTGTACTAGAAGAAAAACAAGTGCCTCATGCAATACCAGCATTTAGTCAGCATTTCTCATACATATGTATAGGTATATAAATATGTATATATTATAATAACAAAAACAAAAACAACAACAACAACAACAAAATAACTTCCCATAGAGTTGAATAAAAGCAAAACAACCGGAAAATGAGGATAAATGCTTGACTGAAGTATTTCACGCACGTTATTTTCCTGCTTCTCACTCTACCACTTAAAGTCTCGCATGCGACACGGGAATATGAAATCTCTCAGGAAAGGAATACACAAGTAGCATAAAGTTATAGGCAGTAAGGGCAGTGTCAGGGACGTCAGGCTGGAGGATGTTGCCGCTACTCCGTACAGCGAAATACATACTTTAAATTCAACATATCCTATTTTAGTTACAGAAAATGTGTGTGTGTTTGTGGGTACGTGAATGTTTTTATTATGAATTCAAATCTTGTAAAATCGATTTTTGTATTTGCTCTGTTTGGTTGTTGTAAATTAGAAACTTGACGCACGTGAAGTTTATTTCACACATAAATTTCATGCAGAGAAGGTAAATTATGTGGTGTCAGCTCGGAAAATTTTGGCAACTTTAAGTTCATATGGTACCGTAGCGTAGTTGGTAGCATGGCCTGGTTGCCCGGATTCGAATATCGATACAAAAAACCTGTAATAGAGAAAGAAAAATTGTATTGTATAAAAAACAAAATGCCTTAAAGGAAGGCAATAGTTCAAGTGTAAGAATTTCCTTGAAAAGCTTTTCAATAGGCTGTGTAGCTTCACAACATGAATGGATCCGTCCTAGGCCCGCTATCTACTTTTGTGGCATTAGAAAAGAAGAAGAATCTTTTTGACTTCAGTTTAAATAATCAATGAATGTCATTCAGATTCTGATTTAAAATTTATTATCTCAAAATTGAGTTGAAAAAAGTTAAGTATTCATTATTTATAGAAAAAAACACCAATATAGCTTGGAATACTTGGAATATTAAAGTATTAGTGATACTCTAAATACTCCCTCTCTCTCTCACTCTCTCTCTCTCTCTCTCTCTCTCTCTCTGAAATACAAAAGCATCTGTTAACCCTTTCGGATATTTTTAAAAATGCAAACGTAAATTAACCGCACATTTGACACTAATTCCAATTGACTTAATGCCGAATAGCGAATGTGTGATGCACGCAGCATCATCACAGCAGCGGCCACGCTAAACCTTTAGAAAATTGTTCCCATATGTCTCTTTAGAAACTCAATTTCAGCAATTGCAATCAGTAACTAACACACAAACAACACAACCAACAATAACGACAATAATAATAGTAACAGCAGCAATTGCTGCCACCCCATAAATTTACAAGTAAAACACCAGCCACAGCCAACCAGCAATGATAATCACCACAAGCTTTTGACACCCCATTGGAGACAATGCAAAGAATTTACCGCAAAAATATTTTTGTAATTGTGTACTCAAAGGCAAACAAACACACATACATTCACTCACACATATGTACATGTTACTATGGTATATGCTCATCTTCCTTTGAGCTTCCGGTAATACAGCGATTGCCAACCCCATATATCAATTTGAGCAATTTCCAAAATCAAAACAGAAAGTATACTTACAACGAAAACTAGTGCAAAAAAGAAACCAAAAAAAAAAAAAAAAAAACGTTAGAATGCAAGGAGCAGCCTCTGGCTTCCGAAAATAAATTATAATGTCATTATAAGCAAATGTCAATCCAAAAGCAAAAAAAAAAATATAAAACATGGTTAGTAGAGAAAGCTGGCAACTGATATACCACAATATTGAAGCGGAAGCAACCTATGGTCCATGTCCATGTCCTTACAATTATTTTGCAGTCAATTCGACTAAGCTCTGAGACCCACCACTCTCTGGCTCTTTCTCTCTCTTTCTTTCGTTCTTTCTGTCTCTTCCTTAACTAACTTTTTCTCATTATCCATTTTAGTAATTTTATAAAAATGTCACATTAGAGATTATCTTTGCGCAAACTTTTCCAAACCCCCTAGAAAAGAAGAGAGAAAGAAGGCAAACAAGCAGAATAGCAGGACACTCCAAACCGGCAATCGAGCACGAATGGCATATATGGTCCCCACAATACTTCCTTCCTTCCTTCTTTCCTTCCTGCCTCTTATCACTCTCCCATTATTTGACCCGATAAACTCCTCTATTATATACAACACAACATGTGTGTGTGTGTGTGTTTAGAAATTGAAGAAAATTAACGTCACAAAAAAATGTTTGGAAAAGTGAGCAACAAAGGATAAAGTTGTCTGTCTTTATGTTGCTACATCAGGTTGTGCATTTGTCTATGATGCAGACAGGCAGACAGACAGACAAACAGACAGACAGACAGACAGGCACGCAGACAGACATTTACGAGCCAAACTGTTATCTCAAACGAAGAAATTAATGAGCTTCTTAGCGCAATTTGGCTTGTGTGCTGCAGATGAAGGAGATTTGCTTGGAATTTGTTTGGGGAGTCCTTTCTGCTCTATTCTATGTACAACATTTTGGGGTTGTTGTCTACGCGTGTATCTGTGCGATTGTCTACATATGTATATGTATTTGTGATGGGGCATGTCAATGTTATTGCAGTGATTTTCGTAAGTTTTTCCTTCGTCTACATGTAAGGGAAGCTCATTATATTGCAATATCATATGATGCAATAACAACAACAACAACAACAATAACAACAACATAAATATGTTCTTACTATTGAGGTTCTTTGTACTTTTTTCTTTTTACTTTTTTCTTTTGGCAGCATATTGTACTGCACTACCTAAAAGAAAAGGGGTTGTTGTTTGATGTTGATATCTACATAAGTTTTTTTTTTTTTTTTTTTTTTTTTATTTTGACTAAAACAAACAGCTTTGAAGGATTAACTTTGCTGATAATGTTTGATTATTATGATGACATTTAGTTTAGTATTAGATAAAAATTACTTTTTGACGTGCAGTTGTGCAAATTTCTTCTTAATATTTAATGGCACAGCAACTAACAACACAAAATGAAATGGATTGTAATGTGAGGTCACTAATGTTTTAGGAACACCAGAACACATAAGGAGATAATATTTAATAGAACAAATGGATATTACCTTTTCGAGTAAATAGGATGTAAAATAAATTCAATAAATTAAATAATATTTTGGTATAGAAATTTAAAACTGCATTTGTCTCCCATAAAATCACCTGATTTCTGTGACAAGAATCAAACACGGACACCCGGCGTAGTAGTCAAGGACACTACCAACCGCGCCATGTCAACCACGTAGCCTCAATAGCTTTCCTTAATACTTTTCATCTTTAAGGTGAGTTTCTACCTCATTAGAAATGGACAAAATTTCTTACATAATATGCTGCTTTTTGAAAATACTGTTTTAGTGTTCTCAGAAAACAAGGGCAACACTGATTTTTCCCTAAAAAAAAAAAAAGACATAAAGATTTATTAATTTTTTATTTATTTAAAAGTGGGAGGTGCTTAAAAAACTAAGTTAATTTTGAAATTAATAGATATTTAGAATCGTTGACAAAACTTTTAGTTCTTAGACTAGGGTGATGCTTGTATAGATTTTTTCGACTCTGAAAAAATTTTGTTTCTCTCTCCCAAAGTTTTCATGAAATTTGAGACCAAAAATCGTTAAAAGACGATTTAGGGAACCTTGTGCTACTTTTCCATTGTCAAAAAATGGTTGCACAACCTCTTAGACCTTGTAGGGTGAAAGAAATTTATAACCAAAAATCATAAAAAGTCGGTTTTAATGAACTTTGTGGTATTTTTTCATAATCAAAAAATGCCTTCATAACCTCAATAAAACTTAAAAATAATGGCTTATATTCTCCTTTACAACTTCCACATTATAGCTTTAAAATAATTATACTTTTCGATGAGTTCTCCATGTTTGAAGTGACCACCGCAGAACTTAATGCAAATTTTTTTTTATTTTTTAACACGCGTAGGGTTATTTTCATACATTTTTCAATGCTGAACACGAATCCAAGAACAGACCTTTACTAGTATATCACAAAGTTTACGAGCACTTTGATATCGAAAATTTAGGAAGTCTGTTTTTGGAGTATTTCTTAGTTTCTACATTTTCAATCTTAAATTTCTCGTACACTTTATTTGATTGATATAATCGTAAATATTTACATACATTCTACTTTTGGATTCAAACTCAGCATCGATTATGAGAGTCACCACACTACGCGGTCCTAGAAATACTAATAAAGCTATTTTTGTTATTGTACAGTGTTAACTATTTGCCATTTTATGAGAAAATAAAAATTTGGTCACCGTGGCGTAGTTGGTAGTGGACGTAGAGTGCCTCGGTTCGAAACTAGGCACAGTCAAAAATCAAAAATAGGGAAGAAAACCATTGGACTGTTACGCAGAGTGTCAGGGGTTCGAATCTCGGCACAGGCAAAATAAAAAAATTTAAAACAAAAATCAACAACAACAAAAAATTTATACACGGCACCAAAAAAAATTCCAAACCTCCAGGGCAAAAATTGCCTCAGAAAAGTTTCTCACTACACCATTCGGATTCAACTTAAAACTGTAGGACCCTTCCATTCATATCCAAATATAACTCGCACAACAAGAGTGGAGGCGAAAAGCTCAGCCGAGGCCCTCCATGGGATGTTGCGACATTACAAGAAAAAGAAAGAAGACAATTTTGCAGCTATTTCATTTTCGCTTTATTTCTTTTCTAAACACATGATGACTACCGCGCAAGGTTCTATTATTCCATACTATTTTCTTGAGCGTTTTCTTAAGCGCTGAAAACTCCGCTTTAATTGGCCAACCAGCTTGCGTTAAAATTTACTGTATGAGATTAAATTTATATAGAATTAACAGATTTTACAAAGCAAAAAAAAAATCATCATGCCCACCTCGATCATGTTAAAACACAAAATTAAAATAGAAAAGTGGCACATGCATTGGCAAAATATTTTCGAAGTAGTCTAAAATTAAACTCAATCTTTGCTTGGTTTGCTTTCTTTCAATAAACCGAATTCATTCAATCTTCCAGACACTTCAACGTTTCCAATAGTAAGCAACTGTCAAGCGTTTTACGATAATAATCCCGTTCAACTGTTTCGAAATTGTTATGTCTACTTAAACTGACACTTGTTGTCAAATTGCTTGACATTTCTTAATTTCAACAACTTAGAAAAATAAAAATATGTATCAGCAGCAACGAGTATGTAGGTAATTTTGAATGGAACTGTCAAAGGGAAATGTTAGTGACACTTTCTACTGCAAAAATAAAAACGAGTATGAAATACATAAACACTTGCGTATTTGTAGAGTTACCTTGAAAAACAAACCACCGAAGAAACATGTTAGACAATAAAATATCAATATAGACATTTCAGAAGACATACATACATAAGTATTGTTGTGAACAACTGTAGAAATAAAATGCCAGCAAGTTCTGACATTTAACAATGTGTAGTGACCTGCTAAATATAATATCACCGTCAGTCAAGCTATCACAACATCACCATCATCGTCATGATGATCATGCGATCGTTCTTATTTTTCTTACAAAAAATAACAGCGATGTGGTGCTATTTTTCTTTTTTTATTTATTTTTTCTTTGTTTTGAAATTGTCTTAAAAAACATTTGAAAATTGTATTTTAAAAAGTCAAAAACGACACAAAAAAAACTTGAAAACATTTTTGGAACGTGCTTTTTTCTCGTTTTTTTGAACTATCTATGTTTGTTGAGTATGAGAATATTTTTATTGTTGACAGATGCGTATTGCAGCCTACCGTAACTAAAACTTAACACACAATCGCACACATGAAACGATTTTATAGCTCGTTGATAATGTATTAATGAGATGTATAAAAATTTTAAAATTGGATCAAATTTATAATAAATTAGCGCAGCAGTTATCGAAGTAATGACATTGAACTAAATTCTAATATGGTACTTTTGAGAAAAGTGAGTAAATTTTTCATTATTGTACGAAACACAAATTCAAAAGTGAAATGCACAAAAAATTACACACGTGAACCGCCCATTAAAAAAAAGAATAATTGTAAAGTAATAGGATTACAATAGATTATATTAAATACTTACATCAATAAATAAAACAAATCAAACCTCCCATGTTTCCAGATATGACCAACCCAGGCCCATAAAAAAAGACAATAAGTAAAGTAAACAAAAGTTGAATTCGAATAATAAAAATCATTATTAGAAATGCACATACTACATCTCCCAAAATATAAAAATAGTCACCACCAACCACACTACTACCTAAAATATCTATCACTACCACTAATATAAGTACATAGATATGCCTATGTCAATGTATGCGTGTGTGTGTGGATCATCGGTAAGTGCCAAAAACTATTAATCATGACGTTTGTCAATTTTTGCGACTTTTGCTTCCATAATAACAGCTTAAAGTAACGTGATTCAGAGAAAACAAAACAATGGAAAAAACAATGACACCAGCAAAATGCAGAAAAATTAGAAATAAATTTTGTGGTTGCAATGATTTTCATACATACCATTTCTACACTTTAAGCATTTGGCCTATTTGTGAAAAAGAACTTTGTCACACGGAGACTCTGCTGAACGGGAAACAGAACAGGAGCGAGAAGAGACAAAACGGAACGGGCGGGAGAATAAAATTTATGAATGCTACTGTCACAGGCTGACGGCGCTGGGATATAAAAAAAAGGATAACTACACAAACCAAGCCACAATGTGAAAACAAACAAACGAACAGACAAACAAACAGACAGACAGACATAGAGACAGACAAACAACAAATGAAACGCCTGAATGAGGAGCGTCCTCCTTTTGCTGCTTGCTGTCATGACAGATGGTTAGGGTTACCGGCACACACACACACACACATACACACACACACTCTCACACATACCTACATGCATTCTCACTAACACTTACACATACTCGTACCTACAAACAAGAGGAGTTTTCCTAATCCTTAATTCTTTTTTGCTTTGTGGACCAAGAGTTGAAGAAACCCCGAAAAATAAACGATAAATGTGACAGTTGAATTAGGATATATGACATTTGAGTAAACAACATTCATGATGATTTCGCAAAAAAAAAAACAAAAAAAAAAAAAACAAAAAAAACCAAAACAAAACAGAAGCAATGGAGATTGTGACAAATGTAGCCAAAACAAAGTAGAAGTACCTTTTTCTTTTGCTTATGTTTGACGGTAGTAATTTTCATTTTTCATACATATCTCATATCTATTGAATAAAAACTTTATTGATTGCTGCACTATCAAATCTATGTAATAAGTTTGTACAAAACTGGGAACTGGCTGTGTGCGAGTGTGTGGCATGCCACATGTAGATGCTGTAGATGCTTTAGTAAAGGGTTCTTAAATGTGTCTGAGGATATGTTCACTTTAATTTCACACTACATTAACTGAAAATTACACCTTCTGTTTTGTTGATGGCACAAGTAGTACAAGTGACACTGTATTCCCCCAAATAAGCTGTAAAATGTTTAACCCTTTCATCGCTTAACTTCTGTTAATGGCTTTGTGAATGAAGATGAAGATTTATGCTCTGAATTAATAATGAATATTGTTTTGGTTTTATTCATAAATTTTGAAATGAAATTGGAATTAATTTATTTATTATTTTTACAAATCTGCTGAAATCGAGAAAATCCTAGATTTGGCAAATTTCTTCTTCATATTTGATGAATATATTGATGCATATATGAATTTTTACCATCGATCTAAAAGTGTATGGATTTGGGAAAGTTTTAAATTACGGAGGAGCTGTTTTAAATATGTAAGACATTATTTTGCCTCGCAGATAAAGCGAAAAACATCTTTGACCTGTTCCTCACTCCTCAGCATGATAAAACTGATATAAGTGTAAACGCACCACATGAAAACTAGGACCACTGCAGTATTTCAGCATCATATTGATATTTTAGAATCTAACATTTAGCCAATATAGCCTCAGAGCGATTAGTTAATGTGACTTTAGGAAAGAACAATTGTGTATTTTCGAACAGCGCCAGAGGTATAGTAAAGTCTTATGTTTCCATAGGAATTGTTCCATAGTTCCATAGTTCCATAGTTCCATAGGAGACTGTTTGTAATCTGTAAAAAGAGAAAAGAATTAAACGAGTTCGTCAACTCCAGTTTTTTTCATAAATAATCAACTCGTGACTAACACAGTTGATAAGGCGGGTAGCATTCTGTCGAAAACATGTCCTCGAACCGTTGGGGGAAATTAAAATCTTTTGATTTTCATCGAGTTGCTCCATCGAGCTGCGTCCACACGTTGAGATTTGTCGTGAGACGATCTGTGATCTGTGCATACTCCACTGCCTGAACAGCTTTTTAAATGAGTTCTCTGACAACTTGCGATCAACCATTACCCGTTATCACTGCCCGCGATATAATTTCAAAGAAAGAAAACATCAGGAAATTATTGACATTAATAAGATTTCGAGAGCTGATCGCATCTTTCACATGGTTAAATATTTAGAGCAAAATCATTAACTTAATGATCGCGATTGTGGTTTCCGTCTAAATACCGTCCCTCTACGGGTGAGTTTATGGTGGTTCTCACCGATATAGAATCATAGTGTTGTGCATTGCTTAGCTTAGAGAGCAAGGCGGTTGCTCAGAACATTCCTAAAGACCGAGTGTGGTATAAAGAGCTGGTGAGAACCCTAATTGCATATTGAGTCGATAATAACTTCACGAGTGTCCTAAGTGACCTTTCTATTCATTTTGTGATATGTATGAGGCAGTGCTTCGGGAAGTCGTGTTATTAATGCTGGAACAACTCTTATCATTTTTATCGTCAGCAATAACTTTCTGTGGTTTAAAAGGACCAATAAATATGTACTCCTTTGCACCATTTGCCATTCATTTAGCTATACAAAAAGCCCTAACACTTTAGAGATTAAGAGAAGAAGGCATGCTATGATTGGGCACACTCAATAATGATCTCTAATTAATATCCGAGTGGGTTTTTACGAATAGAGTAAACCCCAATGTTGCCTGTTATCTTCCAAATTAGCTCTAGAATCCACCCGTTGATCTTCGGAGAAAGCGTCTCTTGATATTCTGGACAACAAGAGACAAAATCATTTTCGATGTGCCAAAAGAGGCACATACCTCGGTTTTCTAAAGCTAAACTTCACTCCATCTGGATTTCACCACTTATATTCGTCGCAAAATGGAGTATAACTAGCCGCAAACAAACTTTTACAACTACTTCTCTCTCTTTCCATCTCCATTCTACCGATCTTTCTTCCTCAATCAACATAATACTCCTCCTTGTGTGTTGATTGCTTGTTAAAAAAAGGTCGAATTGATTTTCACTATGATTGATGCTAATACTGTTTTTAAATCCGTGTCGAAAACCTTGAATAATTATACAAGAAAACGTAAATACAGTGCAGGGACTAGACTAAACTCTTCTCTGTTAGCACTTATATCCGATTCACATCTTTCTTTTACTTTCCGGTTTTAGTTTCGAACGAAACTGGACTATGTCTAGAGCATTTCTGAAATTGATTTCATTACCTTAAATAATCCTCAAATTTCTTCACTTCTTCACACAAAAACATCTCATACATTTTCCAAAATTCAAATTTCTATGAAACAGCATGTGTCCATGTTGTCAACGGCATAAATTTTCAAAAATCTCTCAATGCAATGAGACAATCGAAAATGAGGAATGAAAAGATGTTTGCCCTCAAAAACGAAAACCACTTGTATGTATGTTCTCCAAAACAAAAAAACAATTAATAGAACACTTGGTTGTCTCTCCGGGTGCGGCTAATTTAGTGACACATGCCAAAGTGACATTAATGATACTCGCTCGCACTTACACGACAATACCACTTCTAGATACTGGAATGCATAAGTGTGTGTACCATGTACTTTGTTCAACCTGTAGGGTGGCAACAGCCAAAACTAATTTCTCACAAATTTGTAACAATAAAATGTAAAAATGCTGTTTTAAAAGAAGCCAGCCGAAAAGAATAGAGAAATCACCCTAAATATGCATGAGAAAAACCGCATAAAAATGACAACATGTGGAAATGCCATAAATTCTGGGCTTGGGTATGAAGAGACACAGCAGTAGAAATGGATGCGGAGAAGCCTGCGCAGAAAGGAAGACAATGACAATATGGAAGTAACAGACTCAATATGGTTTCGACATGAAGGAAATCGAAACGCATACGAATAATTCTAAGTAAATTTTTAAATTGCTTAAATTTTAAAGAAAATTTATTGAAAAATGTTAAAGCAGTAAATTAAAAATAATATTTGTCAATAATTATAGTGTATAAAAAATGCTAATTGATTCGAATGGGAAATATTTAATAATAGAGAATCTGTAATTTACTAACATTTTATATTTATGACTTATATTTATGCTGTATGTATGTATGTATGTATGTATGTATGTATGTGTAATTACAACAATCTCTATGGAAAGAAAAGCGCATTGTAATTCATAATTACCGCTAGAGAGGGCATCACTTTGCCACTTTTAATGAGCAAGCTTCACTACAACACTTACATAAATGCCAGCCAGGAAGAGGCGATGTTGTGCCATTCAGGAAGAGGCGATGTTGTGCCATCCAGGAAGAGGCGATGTTGTGCCAGCCAGTCTTTCTTCTTTCTTCTTTCTTGTAAAATGCAATTTTAAAACAACACAACAATACCTTAAAAGTGTAGCCTTAGCATTTAGTATATACTATGAATGTATGTGTATTCAATTGTAGTGCTATCTCCTTCACACTGCGTTCCTGCACGTACGTTCGGGACTTAAGAGTTAACTAAAGAGCAATATAAAGAATGTGTATAAAGCGTAAATGCCATAAATCCTTTTATGATCCATTTTATGGTTATTTAAGGAGCCTCTTGTGGAGTTACATTCACACAAACACATACACTCACACATTGAAAGATACTTTAACCAATAATGCGCTTTTTAATAGCTTTAAAGATGGTGCTTCAGGCTTATATCTTTTCTGTTTCCATATTCTCCTCATTCAACGTGCACATGCATTCTATATATATATATATATATTTTTTTTTTTGTGGTTAACACTTTCCTTATACTAGGAGCAGAAATTCTTGCCGTCGGCTTTGCAAACGTTTTTGTTGAACTTTTTTTCTTCTGTGTTTTTTTTTTAATATTTTTTCTTTTATTTTTTGTAAATTCTCATTATTAAATCTTTAAAACTTTTGTTAAAACATTAATTTTGTTTGTATATCTCTCTCTTTTTTTCTTTTCTCTACACTGGCTTATTCTTTTCAGTTTGGGCTGAAACTGGTGATTTTCGTGATAGTCATAGTTCCATGACCGCAGTAGCAAATAGTTTGGAAAATACGCATTTGAATAATTTTCAAACGTCAACAGCATCATCGATATCGAACCGAAGTCGAGATCGTAAAGATGGTAAGTGCCAATTTTATAAGTATTAAGAATGTAATAATTTGGCAAAAAAAAAAAAAAAAAAAAAAAATACAAAAAAATATTACGTAGATTTAAGGTAGAATTTTAAAGATGCTTTATGCTTTGTCGTTCCATTATTAAAAATTTTTTTTTTTTTATATATATTTTTACCTTCAACAGGGTAAATGCAGAGCATTGTGTTAAATGGAAGGAAGATTGATAGGTGAGATGAAGTAGGAGGGAGAATTAGAGAATGCAATCACACAGGACATCGATAAAGAGATAGACAGCCATTGTGGCAAGTGTTATGCCTTTACCACAAGGAACTTCAGTTTATCAGTGTCGACTATGACCGCATGTAGCGCCAAAGGCCAAGCTTTTCGCATCCACTCATGTTGTGCATGTTACATTTGTAAATTATTAAGTCATTCACACATTGTTAATTAAAGCCTTTGGATTTTGAAAGAGTTAAAACCCACCGTAGGGTCTAGCTTTTGAATTTATTTATAAAATTGATATTAGAGGGATTCAGATAAACTCATAAATGCCTCATAAGTTTATAAGTGTATAAGATTGTCAAAATTTGTATGAAATGTAAAAGTTTTCTTACAAATTTAACAGTAAATACGGGTTTCGAAGCTTTTATGAGTTTATTTAAATCCCACTATGGTAACAAAATACCTAATAAATAATGAATGAATTAAATTTTCAACCTAATTCAAGTGAAGTTGAGAGGAAAAAAGAGAAAAACGGTCTGTTAAGCTACTAAATATAATGAGAGACGAATTGAACCTTGTTGATTCGTAAGCGTTAGTTTTGCGTGTAGTTCATTGCTTACCCTAATACTAAACTCTAATTCTTCTCAAACCACTTATATCGAAAAGTACCAGTTTTCCGGCAATGCAAAGAACTATGTATGGTAAATATCTTTCTGCGGGGTTAGGTTAGGTTAGAGTGTAGAGTCCTAGAGTAGAACACATTTAGGCCAGAACAGCCTAACGTCTACAAGGTTGAGAAATACAGGGGGAGTTTGTCATTCATCCAAATTTCTTATTTCAGTCGGCAAATTTGGCTTTATGTACTTGGTTGAAAATCTTTAGATGAGAATTAATTAATTTATTTGAAATTAAAATTCATCTTGTAACATCTTGGAACGGTTTGCTCTCCATTTCTCACCAAAAACAACCTATTCAAATTGAAACATTTAACAGGAAACTTGTAGGCCCAATAATTAACTTCGATCCCGCTTCTGACTTCAATACACATCATAGAACATGTCATTAAAAGGAAGGAAATCATCTGAAACAATAGCAGATATTTACTACCAAACATTTGACAAAGTCATCGAACTTGTCGCTAAAAAGGTTGGACGAATCATCTGGAACTACAGCAGATATTTGCTTCCAAACATTTTACAAAAACGAGCTCAAAAGCCTTCTTGACATGTTCGTCTCAAAATCCTTAGAAGAATTGGAAAAAAGTTAAGATTATTACATCAATCTTCATGAAATTTTCCAAACTCTGATCGACAGAGATATTTTAGAATACATTAATGCCCATGTACCGAATTGAAAATGCTTCCCGACAACTGTTCAGCATGAAACAAATTTGCTGGATTTATCAAGAGTAGTTTTCAAACATCATCAATGTCTACTACTGAAAGCTTAAAAAACAAAGGGAAGTCTTTTCTGATTTTTCCTGTTACATACATCAGCTTCAAGTGAACGATCTCCAACTCCGATCTCCGATGGGAGATGATTGGGTGGAAAATTTAATGTGTTAATGTTATTTGCAAAAAATTCTTTAAATTACTTATTTACCGTCGGAAATTGACTAGTCAACTTGAATAACCTTCAGCAGCATGAATAGCATATTGACAATTATTGTATGTAGTACATTCAACATGAGAGAAGAAAACAAAATTGGAAAAACAACAAATTGCTTAAACTTTATCGGTAAATAAAAAAAATAAAAGTTCTAGATAAAAATAAAACAACGTAATTTATAACAATTTCATGCAACCACATTAAAGCGCACGGTAGCCCTAAAGTTAATACCCACTGAAAATCAAAAAAGGCAAAAGCCTTTGTCGGCAATAATTCTTTTGATTTTGATTTTGATTTTTAACACATTTCTACCACACATTTCTGCCTATGATATTTCAAATGGAAAAAGTTGCTGTTTGTTTGATTAAGTTAAGTATGTAACTGAATACAAAAATATCGAACAGCAAGCAAACGGGTTGGTGTTGGGAGGTGAGGAAGTGCACGCATCGGTGATCGATGATCGATGACATTTTCAAACACACACACACACACACACACACATTACTATGACTGGGTATATAAATCTGGTAACAAGAAAGTAGGGTATTTGCGACAGTGGCGGTATGATTGAAATATAATTTGTTTTTTTTTTTTTTTTGTAGTTGTTGTGATTTTTGGAAGTCAAACTTAAGAGCGCCTGAGCAATTTTCAAAGTGCATACTTAACTTTTTTATGTATTTCAAAATGTATTGATTTTTGTTGAGGAAGTGCAGGAAAGAGAAGGAATCGAAGCGAGGGCCGGTCGGCGAGGGTAATAACAGTAATTACGATTAGAGCAAAAAGAAAAATTAAAGAAAAAAAAAACAAAATTAGGTACAAGTAGCGGAAAACTGTTGGCTGGTTATTTCTCATGCTCAACACAATTGTGTGCATTGGAGGCGTCATCGATTGTTAACGGCGTTGTAGTCGTTGTTGTCGTTTGTTGACGCCGCTGGCTTCCTTCAATGCAGCAACTGAAAGGCCGCGCATCAATAAGAGAAGAGTAGGAAAAGGGAATTCACAAATACATACATACATACAGCAGAAAAATTTCAATCGCCGCCCGCTTTACTGTATTGAGGAAGGCGCCGCGCCGCGTCTTTGCTCCGATAAGTTAAGCATATAAAGCATATTTATGTACATACATATGTACATAAATATCTAGAATTAGTAATAGTTATTGTGTGATTATGTTATTGTTATTGTTGTTGCTTTTGTTTATATCAAAGAGAGTCTCATAGTCGCAGTTGCATTTATCGATTATTTTATTCGATAAATAAAGTATTCTTACAGCAAAGAATCAAGGTAGATACTGTGTGTGTGTGTGTGTGGAAAAATGTGTAATGGTCTTGTTAAAACATACAATTATATTTTTCAAAAAACAAACAAATTACTGATGAATACAATTTTTTTTTTTTTATTTCTATTTTTTCTTTCAGGTAATAATCGCTCCCTTAATGAGACCACAATCAAAACCGAGAACATATCAAATTCCGGTCATGATGAACCAATGACAACAACCACAGATGAGCCGAAAAATGATAAGAAAAATAAGCGACAACGCCGCCAGCGAACACATTTCACATCGCAACAACTACAAGAGCTAGAGCATACATTCAGTCGTAATCGTTATCCGGACATGTCGACGCGCGAAGAGATTGCAATGTGGACAAACCTAACAGAGGCTAGAGTTAGGGTAAGTACGAAAATATGGAGGAAGTAAAAGGAATACAAACTTTACAATTCTTTAAAAATTAATTAATTAGTTATGAGCGCCAATTAAGTCAGAGGACTCTTACAATGTTCTTTGAGGTAACCCTTCAATAGAAGAAAGTAAACGTATACTGCTCACAATACTCCAAAAACAAAAACCAAACAGTTGAAAGTAGTTGCATACACTCTGAAACCGGTTTGATTAGTGCAAAGCCAAAACTTAGCTACTACCTACCTACATACATACATACATATTTCGGTTCCATATACTTTAACATATACATATATGTATGTATGTAGGTGCATATGTGTGCAGTCAATTTCAAATCCCACACAGATACTCAGCTAATCCACAAAAATGGCGCATAAACCTGACTAGCTCATTTGATTCGATTCGCACGCCACAGTCAGACATAAATGTTGATTTTTATGGTTTTTTTTTTGTTTAAAGACTCTAACCTCTAACAATCACGGCAACCAATGAAGTACGAGAAAAAAGTTGAATGGCTTTCCAACTCACAATATGGCCAACGAAACTGGAAATGTACCAACAAGAAAAATAAAGAAGGAAAATATGAAAACAAAGCATTCACCGCAACACGGTAAAACGTACACAAACGAGCACTTAATGGCTTTTACGGGTATTTTTAGGTGTGAGGTATGAGGCCTCAAATGTATACATTTCCAGGTGGCCATTATCAACACCTGTCGCGGTGACTGAAGGAGACAAAAATAAAACAATCAAATGGAAAAGAAGTAAATAGAAAATAGAGTGCTGCCAATTTGTGAAGGTTTTAACCGACATTTTTAATGGACCATTTTTTACGTTTAGCTATTTCCAAGCACTCTAGTTAAAATTTGATAGTGGCCGCAAAGTGTTTTTAATAGCTCAGAATGTGAGTGAGTTAAAAATCAACAAATGTTTTTATGTTTCTGAGTTGTAATTCACTCAGACAATGCCTAATATTTTAAGGAATTTATGCTCTGGAAATTTATTAAGCAAATAAATTCGTTAACAGTATAAAACAGAATAAAGTAGTAGAAAAACTGTCATTGTTCTTGACATATTGCCTTAATTGCTTACAAATGTAAATGGGAGGATTATATCTGAAAAATATCTTTGCCAGAGAAATGGCTGCGTGTAAGCCACCCTTTAAAATGTACATACACCCGATGAAAATGGTTTACAAAAATTATCAAATACTTAAGCTCTCAGCCCATTAGCATTAACCCTTGAAGGTTCACTACTGCAAATGGCTTTTTATTTTAACAATACTTGATGAACGCTGAGTAAAAGTAAATTTTTTAGATCTACTATAGAGCAACCGTTTTTATGATTATTATTATTTTTTATGAGCTGGAAAGTATGCTCCATATGTCCATATGTTGTGTATAGTTACTAAATTGTTTCTAAATTTGAATTTCGTTTAAAGAATTTCTCTTTACTATCTTCAAAAAGTCGTAGCTATCGTCCTAATTAATAACTTTGTGCAATATATCATGAAAGCAGAACCATCTCTAGTAAGAGGATCTTTTACTAGTATCTCAAACTAGAATCAAAGCAAGTTTTAAGTGTTTTTTGATGAACGTTAGGGATCTTTCGAAACAGAAAGCATTAGCATCACTTGAGCACAATAGTCTTGTGCTACGTTTGGAACTTATTTTGGAATTGAATGAACTTGGAATTTAGAATTTCGTTAAAAGGCGCCTGAAATGCAAAATTTCACCATACAGAAACTCTCCCATGAAATTCGGAATTACAACTGAATTTCAGCGATATTCTCTTGATGATTGTGTACCTTAAAATCTAAAACTTTCTTTTTTTATAGTTTGCAAAGAGTTATTTACATCACAGCTGCCCGTTGTCCGCTGATAAATTAAATAAATAATGGGTGATTTTTTTGCTACTTGGTTTTTGACGTTTATATTTCTGACAGTTCACGCGTGTTTGTTGACATGTGTCAAAGTAAAAAATGCTGAGTTTGATTAGCCATTTTATCATGAATCGACTTACGCCTAAACAACGTTTGGAAATAATTGAAATTTATTGTTAAAACTCGATCCTTTTTTTTTATCGCAAAATTGTCTTCAGCGACGAGGCCCATTTTTGGCTCATGGATATGTGAATAAGCAGAATTGCCGTTTTTCGAGTGAAGAATAGCCAGAGGCAATTCAGCAGCTACCCGAAAAATGCACTGTTTGGTGCGGCTTATGAGCAGGCGGCAACATTGGGCCGTATTTTTTCCAAAACGATGAAGGTCGCAACGTTCAGTCAATGGAAAAAAATACCGGTACCATTCGATGATAACAGACTTTTTTTTTGCCGAAAATGCAAGAATTGGACTCTGCCGACATGTGCGAAAAAGTGTGCCACTTTTGTAAAATGTTTGTGTTTTTCTTGAATTTTCAAAAACCAAGCTCTTAAAAAATCACCCTTTATATCCACCCACATATGGGATCCCACACCAAAATTTTTTTTTTCTAAAAGTTAAAGTAATTATTAGAAGGCTTATAGAAGTTTGTAAGAACGATTTTTATTTGGAAGTCTTACAGCTTTCTTGCTTGAGAAAAAGTTGTTCGTTATGAAAAGCAGACAATTTTTTGACACCGACCCTCCCACCTCCTCTCTATACCCGTCTTTTTGAAAGTTTTTGGTACAAATGTCGAAAAAAATTCAAGTTAAGTGAGTCTGGGAGTAATTTTAATGTATGGGCGCCTCCTTTCCTTTATATTACATAGTATTTTTAGCGAAGAAGCAATGCCTTTATTTCAATTCATTTACACACTATAAGCACTTTAAGAAAATGTTAACCAAAAAGTAGAGGGTTTGCGTAAAAGTAAAAACTAAGTATTAAGCATTCTATAACGAACAAGTTTGCTTTAGATTTCAAAGGTGTAGGATTTCAAATAAAAAATTTGCCCATCGATTTCTATCAGACCCCAATCATATCCTTGAACTCGGCATAAAGAAATTGTATCCTAACAGCCCATATACGTTTCCGGAAGAGCTAATCTGGGCAGTGACCCCTTTGGAAAAGTCACCAACTCACCGTAGCGGTAATCAACAAGTTCTAATTTGTTGTTCTGTATTATCCACAAATGTAATATCAATTATTTCTATCATAATTGGATGTGGACCCTTTTTAGGCAACCATTTTTTATTATTGTAAAATACACACATCAATTAGGTAATTCACAAGGTCTTATAAAGTCAAGTACTTACTTTACTTTACTTTTAATGGCACAACAGCCGATGGAGGGCCTAGGCCGAGCTTTTCTTATCCACTCATGTGGTAGTAGCACTGCGTAGCAGTCCAACGCACTACCACTACGCCACAGCGACCATAAGTACTTAAGTACTATTTGAAGAAAAACATAATTTCTATAAGCACCCTATCATATTTGAATGTGATATTGAAAACTGAATCTGTTGATTACTGGAAGAAAAAAAATCTAAAAAATTTTTTTTGTTTTTTATTTGTGCCGAAGTTTACGAAGAGCAAAAATTACCAATGGCAATTGATGAAGAAAAAAAATCAAAACAATAAGAAACAGCTGATTTAATAGGACACTCGATATACAAACGTTGCACAGTTATATCGTCGTATAATAACATTTTTACAACAATTATAAAATTATATGACAGTTTATGAAGCCTTGTGAATCACCTAAAGACAACAAAAAGCAGCTATTGCATAAATGAAATACTATTTTTTGAAGAAGTTCCAATTTTTGGTCGTGCAAACATCAAAAATCCAAACTGAGGATTTCGCTGAAATTTTCTCTCGTATGAACCAGCAACAATAAAGTTTTACCAATAAACACACAGTTTTCTTTGGCTGTAAGGCTGCTATCATTTTTTTTTTATAATTTTTTCCATTTACACTTATACACTTATTTAACTTTAGGAGCAATGATGCTAATATTTGTTTCTCTTACTTCGAAAATTACTATTACCTTTTTTTTGTGTCTGCCAATATTTAACTTTTTTAAACCTACACTTTATTTGTTCTCGTTTCTTTGATATTCCATATCGTCCTGATGCCGCACCCCACTGTTTGTGTTTTTTTTTTTTTTTATTGTGCGAACACTTAATCCTTTTGTATATTTGATAAGTTTTATTGCCGCTATTATTACAAACAGCAAGCAGTCAAGTCAAAGTTTCCCTTTTCTTCCCTTCTACATTTTTTTTTTTTTTTTTTGGATGATCATTAATTTCAATGTGGTTTCTAATTCATTAAACTACTGAGTGTATTTATGTGAGTATGTATGTATGTATGCCATCCATTCCACCCCGCATTACTCTGCGAAGCTGCAGCGGCCGCGTTGTTGACAAATTACCCTAGAGCGACTTTGCATTGTTTTGCATTTACATTAGAGTCACATTATTACAATGAATATTTTTCATTCCATACCCAATTCATGGTAATATAATGGTCCATAAAGTAATCATTATTCGATGAGAATCCCCTTCTTTCTCTGCTATACGCGTTTTCGTATTGGCGTGCTTGAAGGAGGTACTTTCCTTTCTCATAAATACCTACATACATTCTACATGCCCATGTCTATGCAATTTTTATCAGCATTCTAGAAATATGTTTTAGTTTTAGCAGTTTTACATTCAACGATAGTTACATAATGGATATTTTTCGGAACACATGTTAAAATTGACATAATTTCGCATTATGATCTAAATTCTGTGGTTTTGTTTCGGGGTGCATTCTTTATATGGTATGTAAAGTATGTAAGTAGTACATTTTCTGGGTCTAACCCTCGTTTCTTTCATTATACACATTGATGTATGAATAACTTTTGTTTTTATTCAGTATTTGGCATGAGCTGACAATATTTTTTGTCTACTTGTATCAGTTTTGTCTAGTGTCAAGTGTAAAAGTTACTTTTTATTTTGAGCATATGCGTAAATTTGCATAAATAAACCATGAATGATTTTTCTCGCATGTTATAAAATTTGTCAACAAAGACTTGTACAGATATATAAGTATGTATATATCATGAGTGATATATTATTATTTATAACAATCGCAGATGTTTTTTATTTATCACTAACTAATTGTATTTTTATTGCATCAACATTTTCTGCCGCTTCTCAATTTTGACACCAGCAGCTCAATTTTCTACGATTCAAGCTAATATCTGCTCATGTTCGTAATGATAATTCGCCTTTCCTGTTTCGATTTATCTTTTTTGTCACTATTATTACTATATTTGTTGTTTTTTTTCTCGAGGTGCTTGCAATTTGATTGATAAAGAAAATGTTCATCGATCACTGCTCGTTCTTGTTGTCTTAGAGTTGATTTGATTGCTGTTTTTGTTGTCGCTGTTGTTGTTATTATTGGGCATGGATCGCGATGCGTTCGTTCCCGCCTGTCAAATAGAAGACACAACTGTGCGTGTTCGTCTCGATCTTTTTCATTCGATCGTTTTATAACTATCAAGCTAATAAGGTTTGCTGCTTGGCGCCACTTATTTTTCTTCACACTTCACTTTTACAATGTTTACTGTTACCGAGAACATTATGTGCTGTTGACAATTCTCCCTCCATACTAAGTGCATATCTAGGCAAGTATTTACATTACATTTGTCTACTGCAATAATATTGTTCTGGTATGGTATTTGAGAAATCAGTTGCTCCTATAATGTTATAACTAAACTATGATTAAATTAAAAGGTATGTATGTACAATATGTACTGGATATCATCAGCAATTGTATGATAAGATCGCCGTTGGGTTAAGTTGTCAAAGTTGAGATTCATAATCATAATGATACTTACAAATAAAATGTCATGAAACTTCACTTTTAAGTGGAAATAAAATCTAGCTTTTTACGTCGTATGAAGTAAAATTATTTGATGCTTATTAACATAAGTGATGTACTAAAATTTATAACGGGCTCTTATGAGAAAATATCGCGTTTTTTATTACTACAGTCTATCAAGTAAAAACTTGCGTAAATAATTGTTCGGAACAGCATAGACTACTAGAAAAATTATTAAAAAATTTTGTCTCATATATGAATACATTGTTCAAGGTTCGGATTAAAATTTTATTCCATCATTGATTTGTCCGATCGCCACCACAATTACCGTGTTGCCTTTCTATGTGTTCTTCTCCCAATAAAGTGTTCTTCATCGCATCGCGATATTTCATGTCATGACCTCGTGGTCATGACATGGCTCCGAATGGCTTCGTGCGACTACAAGTTAGGCCGTACACTCTCTTACTTGACAGACTAATGTGTTTGGGAATGTTATCTACGATCTTGTTATTGATGGATTACAAGCACTGGGGTGCTTATACGTATTTAATCACAAAGGGCACAAATTTGAAAATTGTTAAGTATAGAGTATCCGTTAGATTTGTTTAGTATACGAAAGAATTGAAAAATAAAAGTGGTAATGCATTTGGCACACTAAGGCTTGTCTATACGGTGAAGAGGAGGGACAGAGAATCCCCCCGAGGGGGCTCCGAAAACAAAATCAGGAAATTCTTAAAAAGTAAGTTCTGTTGAAATTTCTTTCAACATGAATTTCTATAACAGTTTAGTCACCTGTCGTCTCTTTCTAATATATGGGGCCTGCGAGGTTATAATTTCTACATCAACCTTGTTATTTTATCCACATAGAACGAGGACAAAACGAAATACCTTGTGTCAATGAGTCTTGGCGTCTAGGACAAAATGTTACTGTTGACAATTATACTTTTCAAGTCGTCAAGGATTTCGATTACCTAGGATCCAGCATCAATACCTTGAGATCAAGCGGAGACTAACTCTTGCCAACAGGTGTTGATACGGGCTCAGTAGGTAATTGAGAAGTAGAGCCCTCTCTCGACCGACGAAAGTAACTCTCTATAAGTCCCTCATCCTTCCCATCCTAATGTATGGCGCAGAGACGTGGACATTGACCATCAATGATGAGAGGCTGTTAGGAGCGTTCGAGAGGAAGATACTCCGTAAGATCTACGGTCCAGTATGCGTGGACGACGTGTATCGAATAAGATGGAACGATGAGCTGTATGAGCTGTACGCCGACACTGACATAGTTAAGCTGGGTCATGTTGAGCGAATGGAAGAAAGCGCTCCGGCTAGAAGGGTGTTTTATTCGAACCACGGTGGAGGAACATGCAGAAGGGGACGTCCTAATATCCGTTGAAAAGACCAGGTGCAGGGCAACGTGACTGCACTTGGCCTTATCAACTGGCACCAGCGCGCGCATAGCAGAGGCAAGTGGTGAAGCTTTATAGAGGCGGCCAAGACCGATCATCGGTTGTAGTGTTAGCTAAGTAAGTAAGTAATAGGGAGTATGTAAGTTGAACAACCTCTTTCCACTCGGTCTCATATTTTCACTCCACGTCCCTGGGTATGTCTGCAAATCACTCCCCGCAATATGCGGCAGGCCTAAAGACAGTAATCAAGGAAGACTACGCACACGAAATGGTGAAATAAAATAAAACAAAAGACCTTAATCGATAGAAATGCTTTGTTGCAGCCCATTACCCTACAAGTACCAAAGTAAATGGTTTAAACTCGCCTAGGAACTATATGAATTCTCAAATTAGTTGTTCCAGATATTGAGAAACGGAAGCTTACAAGCCTAACGAAGGTTACTAATTTCCTTTTTCTGTTAATCGCACAACTGGCCATGGAGGGCCTAAGCCGAGCTTTTTGCATCCATTTATTTGTGCGAGTCATATTTGTGCGAATCCGAACGTCTAATTGAAATACTTTTCTTAAACAATTTTTACTCTTGGAGGTATGCCATTACCTGACAATAGGTGGTCCGGTTTAAAATTTTTTGTGTTATTGAATTTTTATTTTTTTTTTTTTGTTTTTTGACTGTGCCAAATTTCGAACCCGGGCATTCGGCGTAGCGGTCCAGCACAGTACCAACTATGCCACGGCTAATAGAGCAGGTTACAAATTACAATGCAAATGAGAGCAAAAAGTAGTAAAATTTTGCTAAATTTAAGAAAAATCGAGTGGGTATCGTTCCCTGTAAAGATTCATCAAGAGATTTTTTCCTCATTCGAAAAACACAACAGAAGCGCTAACAGCATTTAAACAACCATCACCGCGAAATATACACAATGGTATTGTTAAAATATAACGCAGCATCGCAATAGCTTTAGCACTGGCACTTGCCGCTCCACGGCGCTTCTTCCCTTTCACATTCCCCACTAACAACTATTTACTACGTACACAACCTAACAACCTGGAGAGCTTTAGGAAATTGCGAAAACGCGCGGAAACCCCTTTCCAGCAGCAATTTTGAAACCAAAATTTATGGCAACTTTACAGGGAAAATGCTGCCTAGTGTATCGTTGTTGTGGTTGTTGTTGTTGTTGTTGTTGTTGTTGTTGTTGTAGTATTGCAGCAGCAACAATAAGTACAAATGAAATTCCTCTGCAATGCGCGAATTTCCTATATTTATTTTTTCTTCCATTTTTATGTGCAGCGTAAACGTTGGCAACTTTTGCAAATAAATTTGGAAAATGCATAAAATGGTGGCGACCCAAAAGCTTAATCTGTTTATACACGCGATGTTTTCTCGTTTGCTCTTGTTGTTTTGCAGAGTAAAAATGAAAAAAAAATAATAAAAACACACATATTTATGAATTAGCAGCGGCAGTGGATGCGACCAGCAACAATAACATCATTCCAAGTGAATTCCATGTGTGGTGGTCAGTCAGTAGCAGCAGCTGGCTGAACAGCGCCAATTGCCAGCAACGGACAGGCAGCTACAGCAGCATCAAAATTATAGCGGTCACTGTTTCGTGTTTTGCGGCGAATTTTTGTGTTTATTTAGGAGCGTGTGTGTGTGTGTGTGTGTGTGGGGTGTTGCATGAATGCATAATTTAGCTTGACTTTTGTTGTTGCTGTTGTTTAATTAAATACGAGCATCGCATTTGTACGTTTGTAATTTACAAATAAAAATAAAACATTTGCGAGTAATGAAGTAAAATTATTGGCAATTTTGCGGTTTTCATTTTCGCAACGGCATCGTTCTTTTGACGAGGTAAATTTATTGAATATTTTGATTGGCTGCAGTCATTAAGAGCTTAACGTGAAATTTGCATACTTGAATGTTTTCATATACCTAGGCTACAAAGACCTTATATCGTAACACTGTGCGACAAAAATCAACTTACTAGATTCCTAATACATATAAACAAAATTTGTGCAATTCGGTTTCTACTTACAAATCTCGAAAAACATAGAAATAAAATAATCTGGTGTAGCCTACTGCTGTCTGTGGTTAGTGGTCCACAGCGTCAAGCATCTCAGAGAATTAGAATTGATATGTCATTTTGATATCTTTATCAACCAGATAAACTCTAGCAATCTTCTATTCTTCGAAAGATATAAATGCTTTTTCGTGTGGTATTGGAAAACTTTGAAGATACCGGTAACTTGTTCCTAATTCATCTGGTTGAGGAAATATGGCTGATTATATTCGTACATACTCATACATAAAATTTTAATAATTATTGATCTTCGACAGTACAATTTATCTGTGGAAAACAACTAGAGTAAATACAAATACATTTCTGTGTCGAGACTCGAACCCCAGACACTGTGCATAACAGTCCAACGCACTACCACTACGCCACAGCGACTGAAATAACAATAATTCTGAAAGTAGATGGAAATTGGACAAACTAAACAAGCTATTTCAAAGGTTTTAAGTTAAACCTATCAAGTTCCGTGATTTTAAACTTCTTCCAAGATCCAGTTTTTCGCAAATTTTTCCAAATTTCTACCAATATGTAGGCTACTGCAGCTGATAGAAACGAAATTAAGCGTAAATTTCTAAAGTCACTTACCGCAAAATATTTTTACTTAGTCAAAACTTTACAGTACTTGAAATCAGAATTTTTTTAATTCCTTTCTCAAATTAGATTAAAAACACTATTGTTCTTAAAATGGCAAAATACAATAGCAAATCATATTAACTTACTTCGACGTTGTAAAATCGTTGTAAATCGTGTTATGGAAAAAAGTTAAGAAACTTTAAGTATTACATTTGGGGAATACCTGGTATCCTAAAAAGTGGGTCGGAGGCAACTGATGTGGTTGGCCACTCTAGCAATCTTCTATTCTTCGAAAGCTTATAAATGCTTTTTCGTGTGGTATTGGAAAACTTTGAGAAAGACAAAAAAGTTTGTGGAGTGTTCTTAAGAAGTTTTTCTCAGACACAGAAGACATCGTCTTCATATGTCAAAAATATATCGTTACATATGACCGAAGGGTAAAAAGGTACTACAGATTCGAATTCAGTGGACCCAAATCTACATTCCGAATCCATTTTTTTCACAAGAAAGTAGTTAAAATGCTTTAAGTTAAAAAAATATAGGTAGGCTAAAAAGAGCGCTCAGAAAAGTGAGCTAAGTTTAACCAATGTTTTCTCATATATCAAAATAACATTATTGAGTCAAATATTTTCCATTGTTATTGACCACCTATCGCCATCTTTCGGGCGAAACCATAATATCGTCGTTAAAGAATTCCTGAGGTTTCTGCTCAAAAAAATCGGACAAAACTTTTTTACAGTCCTCTTGGGAATTCAACTTTAACACATAAAGATAATTCTGCAACGAGAGAAACAAATGTTAATCCGAAAGTGCAAGGTCTGTTTTTGAGTTTTTGGCGGGTCACCAAAGAAGTATGTGGTCAAGCGTTGTCGTGATGAAAGACAACACCCTTTCTGTTGACTAATTCCGAACGTTTTTCCTTGAGTGCTGCATTTCGTTCTTGTTAATTGTTGACAGTATAGTTCCAAGTTAATCTTTTGGCCACGCGGAAGTAGCTCGTAGTACATAGAACCCTGGCAAGCCCACCAAATATTAATCAAAACCTTTCTTGGCGTCAGTTCCGGCTTTTCGACGGTTTGGGCAGGCTCACCTCACCATTTTTTGTGACCAGCAACCAATCTGTACAAAAATGGTTCGAGATCATTCCGTTTCAGAAGAGATTCACAAACTGAAATGCGGCCAGTGAGATTTTTTTCTCTCGGATTATGTGACACCCAATAAGCAAATTTTTGGAATAGCCAGCCTATTTTAAATGGTTTAAAACCGTTTGGTGAACAATGCCAAGATCCGTAGCGATGTCACGACTGCCTACCGACACGGTCTCCCTCCACCTTTTCAAGAATTTCGTCCACTTTTTCGGTGCATGGTCGAACAGATTTAGGTGAGATTAAGATTTTCTTTACTAAATACATTTTCGAATAAATTTTTATGTATTAATATTTGAAGTTTAAAAATATTAGTTTTAGCTTAAAGTTCAAAATCATCTCTAGCATATCTGCTGTAGATTTCTTTTCGTCAACTTAAAAAATTCATTACCTCAAGGACTAGCGTATTCATAAGTACTTACTCGCATATGTACTCACACACCTTATGTTCCCATTCTCCTGGCCACGATAGACTAGCATCATCGATCTCATCAACTGTCATTTTCACGTATCATTTAGTAGTATTGACATCGCATAAAAAAGCCAAAAGAAAAAAGTAGAAAAAAAAACGTTCATGATTGCAAATTGATGTAGCACTAAAAAGTTGCTCTATGCACCATGAAGACCGAACATGGTGTAGAATATTCCCTTTTTGAAATGCTAAAAAGGTAAAGGGAAAGTGATTGGATTCGAGCAGAAATTTCTAATTGGTTTTGACGAAAGCAATGACGATGGCACAATTCCGTTTTTTCTCCGCTCACTTGCTCGCTCGGTGTAAAGGTTACCATTTTTTCCAAGCTGTGAGCTGTGTCTAGAGATGCATAAGAATGAAACGTAACGCTTCATCAGGTAATAAAAAAAAGACGAATGCTGGTTGAAAGGCAAAAAAATAATTGGAAAATTAACGAATATGACAGAGAAAAAGGTTCTAGCTTCTCTGTGTGTGTGTGTGTGTGTGTGTGTGGTTGGTGTCAGTGATGGTGACGCTGATGATAGTAATTCTGTTTTTTTTTTGTAATGGAAATATTTTCAATTCGTTCTTTGCTTCTCTCGAAAAGTGAAAAGTTTCGGAAATTTTTTATTGGGTGTGATTGGTAAAAGTGTTGATGCTTGTTTGATTGATTGCCTCTTTGTATGAAAAGGGAGGACAAAGAATTGTTGTTTTTTATCAAACATATCTAGCAAAACTGTTTCTCACATGGGATGCATTTGTGTTTTTATACGGGATACATTGACTAATAAAGATTTAGTGACCGACCCTCAGCTACTTGGTGTACGTAAGTATTGCTGCTGCTATTACTGCTGATGATGCTGATGACGACGTTTAACTGGTTATTTTTGTTTTTTAAACTAAAGATGACGACTTAAGTTGCTAAAGATGATTTTGAATAGAGTCAAATCGATTGATGATGATGACATGATTAATTGCAGGAATTGTTCGATTGTACTCTACTCGTTGCATACAAACTTACACGAAAGTAATTTGCAGTGATTTTGATTGAATTGTGACTAATGATGAGCGAAGAAGAGCAAAAAGATAAATCTCTTCAATTGGAACAATAAAACTATGTATATTTAATTTTCTATATTTTTTCCCTACTCTTCGTGAGGTATGATTGTTTTCATCTGGCGCTGTTTACTGTAGCGGTTCCTTCTCTGCTATCTCGAAATCTCCAAATTAAAAGGAAAAGTTGTTTTCGATATTAAATAAAAATGTGTAATGCTCCAAGTTGCTTCAAGAGTGCTGATTTTGATAATCTAACAGTTCTAACTTAAACTCGCCCTTTTTGTTTCGGCGAATACTAAACCAACTATCTCTCTTTTTGTAATTCAAAGTACACAACGTTACAAAAGATTACCGCTTAATTTTACTTAACTAAGTAATAGATAGATTCGGTCCCAATGAATCTCATACTGCTCATTCGATTTCAATTCACTACAGCTCTAACACACGAATAACTATAACAAATTAGATTAAATAATGAATTTCATACCCATTAGTAAACATGCTCATTAAAATTAACTTTTGATTTCCACTTGTAACTCACCGGAACAGTAACAGTTCCCACAAAATAAACATTTACTTTATATGTTATCCTCAATTCCACATAATATCGAATAGGAAAAATCTGCGCCCCGAATTATTCTCACCGTACGTACGGCATACGTTCGATACGTTCCCATTCGAAATTTCACTCTATACGCGTGTTGCCATTTATGCACGCCAGCAATATAAACAAATAAATTTCATGCACTTTACCCTTCCTCAAATGTGATGTTGCCATTGATGAGGCTATTGCTGCTGTTGCTATTGCAGTGTTGCATACATACATACATATATGTACATATGTGTGTGTATGTCCACAACTTATAGGTTCACATTGTGCATAGACATACACATACATGAAACTAACCTGAACAAACAATAAATTTCATCCCCACAAATGTGCGTTGATTTAAGGACACGACTCAATGAAATCCCAACAAGCACAAAAACAACAAGTTTCGGATTACAACAATGCGGCGACATAAACGACATGGGCGACATGGATGCAACATGGACGATATGGGCGAGCCATGATTTATACGCTTAATTTTTTGGTAAACAATTTTAATTATACAGTAAATTTCTACGGCAGGCTCATAATTACCTGCAATGCTTATCAATTTCATGTTGCTGGCGTTGTTAAATTCGGAAAGAATAATTAAAATTTTGCACTTGGGATTTTCATGCCTGGTCAAACATATATGTTTACTTAATTCGGGCCACGAACCGTTTGTCAGATTGGTTCGAGTTTTCGACATAACGATTTATTGAATGTTTTCATTAAAGGCCTTTGGAGTTCATTGAGAATAGCTTATATCATACTTTGCAAATGGCCAACGGTAAAAATTTTTATACATAGGTACATATGTGGTGTAGGTTAGGTTGGCGGTGAGGGGAGGATGTATTTTCGCCTGAGGAAAATGTTTTTCTATTAATCGACTTCGACATTGTTCGAGCCATTTCACTAAATCATAAAAATTTTAACCTCGGTTTCAAAATCCTATCTAGGGTACTTATACAGAATATGGTATAATTTGACAATTTTTCGATACCGGTAAATAGAAATCGCGCACCAATCTGACAAAACAGTTGTTACCATTAATTTCTTTGCGCCCAAATTAGGTAAAATCAGACATAAACACTTACTTTACTTTTAATGGTACAACAGCCCATGGAGGGCCGAGGCCGAGCTTTTCGCATCCACTCATGTTGTGCGTGTTATATTTATACATGAATGGAATAGAATGGAATGAAGACATTGAACCAAAAAAAAAGTTAATAATCCGAGCACAGTGTAATTAGTTCGTAAAAAGTAGTCAGTTCTTGTGCAGATTTTGACGCTGAATCCGAACCAAAATTGTACCGAACAAAAAATGTTTGAAACAGGACTCTGCCTAGAACATTTATACGGAATACGCATACTATTTTATGGCCGTTAAAGGACACGACTAGGCTTTTTTCCCCCTTTTTTTTTTGTTACATTCAACACACAGGTTGTGCCCCTACGAATAGAAGAAAGATTGATATATGGGAGGAAGAAGGAGGGAGATAATGAGAGTGGGAATGCAATCACAGGACACCGATAAACAGATAAACAGCCATCGTGGCAAGTATTATGCCTAACAGTGTTTTCACCTAATCAGGTGGCCTTTAAAAATAAAACACGAACAATTTTTCATTTATTGGCAGTGCTTTTTTTCGACTTGACAAAACTGTTTACGTAGCTGAGTAATATTTATGGGGATCAGTGAGGTTATAACTACCTCTTCCATTTCAATATATACAAATATACTTAATATTTCAAATATATACAATATACTTAATTAAATTTACAATTTTTGTATGTTACCTTCAAAACACAAGCATGGCTGATTTTCCTCTTTTCAAGCAAGATGAGACCTTCGTACAGTTGTCTAAATAGATCAAAATGTATAAAGCTTGAATATAAGTACATACATAAAACTTAATGCACATTTTACAAAAATAAGAGATCCGTCCGTAAGTTGAACATTCTATTCCCCCGGGACCTGACCAGACTGTTGCTCGGTGTAGTTTTTAAAATTCAGACCCAACATTAACCAAAAGGTTTCTTGCTGGCAAAAAAAAAACAACTATACGCTGAATATAACTTTTTAAATTAAATGCGAGAAGTATTTAAATTAAATTCATTTAGTTTTCCTTCGCTGGCTCAGAAACTTTATAGTTGAACTTAACCTTAAAATCACTGAAATATAATCTTTGAAATTAAATTCGTTAAGAAAAGAAAATGGCGTTCCATAAATGAAATGGCACGAAAGCAAAACCAAATGCGAAATGTAAACTCCCCTTATCCCCACTCTTACGCTAATCTCCTCTTATGAATTATCCAAATGCGGAAACAAAGAACTACGTACTCATGCAAACTCAACAACAACAACAACGCATACCATGGCACATGCCTTTGTCTGCTCTCGCATTTCCTCTCTGCGCTTCACTTTAATTTCGTTTATAATATTTCTTCAACAAAATGTGACAGCGCCCTCTGCTGGTGCCTTCCAACTTAACTAATAAATTACACAGTTTGCCATTTTGTTTTATTTTTGTTCCTACTTAGTTTTTGTTCTTTTTCGTTGTTTTGGTGCATTTGCAAATAAAATTTTGATTTATTTTCATTGTATTATGTACTCGTACATACTTTTACATACACATACATATATTTTTTTTTTCTGCGCAATGTGCGAGTATTGCCCTCTTTTTATTTTGTGTGGGGGTTGCTTTGCAGTACTTTCTGCCATGCGTCCGTCCATTTGTCCGTCCACCCGCTAGAGTGGAGTTTATTTATGTAATGCTCTGTTAAAAAAGCAACAGTATTTATATGTATATATATATTTGTATTTATAATTACTGCACATGCGTATTCAGAGTTGTTGTTTTATTCAATGTAAAGGCAGTGTGCGTGGGTGGAGAGAAGTGGAGTGGAATGGCTGGCTGGCTCGGTGTGGATGGGAAATAGGGGTGAAGTACTTTATAAAATAAATATGGAGGCAGACAGAATACATAAATTTTGTTGTCATTGAAAAAGTTTATAGCAAAAGATTTTTGCACAAGTTTTGGGCTTTAAATTGCAAAAACAAAGTTTAACATATTTTAAAACATGCTGTAAATTAGTAGTCAGAAGAATGGGATTATTTACAAAAATGCCATCAGAATCTTATAGTAGTTTTGTTTTTATATAAAATATAATGAATTCTCTTCTCTCTTTCCAGGTGTGGTTCAAGAACCGTCGCGCCAAATGGCGTAAACGTGAACGTAATGCCATGAATGCCGCTGTCGCTGCCGCTGATTTCAAATCCGGGTTTGGATCTCAATTCATGCAACCCTTTGCCGACGATTCATTGTACTCTTCGTATCCGTATAATAATTGGACGAAAGTGCCATCACCACTGGGTACGAAACCCTTTCCGTGGCCCGTTAACCCACTGGGCTCCATGGTGACAACAAACCATCATCAAAATTCAGTGAATTGTTTTAATACGGGCGCCAGCGGCGTGAGTGTTAGCATGAATAACTCAATGCTACCTGGCTCAATGGGTTCGACTTTGACTAACAGCAATGTTGGTGGTGCACCATGCCCTTATACGACACCCGCCAACCCGTATATGTATCGTGCCGCTGCTGAGCCCTGCATGACATCGAGCATGTCCTCAAGCATTGCTACATTGCGTTTAAAGGCAAAACAGCATACCACCGGCTTTGCCAGCCCCTATTCGGCCCCGTCACCAGTATCACGCTCCAATTCAGCGGGTCTGTCAGCATGCCAGTACACCGGCGTGACTGATGTTGTTTGAGAAAACGCCCTCGGGGCTCTACTCAATCAGCATCAGCACCATTTACATCAGCATTTCTCAGCAGGCGGTGGCGGCGGCGGTGTCGGTGTCGGTGTCGGCGGTAGCAATGCTGTTGGTGGCAGCATAAATAGCAACTTGCATCATCTGCATAACAATAACAACAATACTATATTAAATAATAATTTGTTGTTGGACCATAATGGAGTTATTGGTGGCAGCCAAAACAATCATAATAAATCGCCACTTAATCACAATAGCCAACAAAATGATGTAGGTGCGGGTGCTGGAGGGGGTACGAATGGTTTGATGGGCCCGAACGGTGGCAACGATCCTGGTGAAGAAGTCGAAGAGGTTATCGATTAGAATGATGCCAATCTATGGAGCAGACAGCAATGGATGATTTTAGATTTAAGCGCAAAATTAGTTTACAACAACTACAACAGCATGAGAAGCACTTCTTCAATGTGAAAGAAGAGAAAAAATTCGTTATTTGTAAAAACAAAAGTATCTAACTAAAACATTAGTAATTAAGTAATGAAATTAATAGTAGTTAAAATAAAAAGCAAAACATTTGTATCTAAATAAAAACACTTCAAGAACAATAACTACTTTTAAATTCTAATTGTGTAAAAAATTTATATATTAGTTAAAGGGATGAAAATTATGAAAATATTCTAGATTTTTAATTATATATTTGAGATTTCATTTTCCTCAGTTGACACCAGAAATATCACCTATAAATATATAAATATATAAAACATTAAAAAACTATTGTATATATTAATTGAAACTATCGAGAAACAATTAGATTCTTATATAAATTTATTACAACTAAGCAAAACGTAAAGAAATATGCAAAACCAACCAAAACTTGTGTGCAAAACAAGAAACCAAAATATTTACATGAATAGCCAAAGAAATATTCCAACTATGCCCATATCCCACATAATGTATTCCGGTTTTTCAAACTCCGCCCGCCTTCACTCACTCCCCGATAGAAAATTTGTTAGCAGTTCCTTGTTTGTTCTCATTTTCTTCAGTTCATTTTGGCGCATTTCAAAACATTACACATAAATTTAAATAAGAATAATAAATTATTGTAAACCAAAATTAAAACAAAGGTAAGTATATACATAGTACATATATATATATATATATGCCATATATATATATACGTATATACTTACATTAATACATATATGTATAGATATGTATATCGCTAACAGTTTTTAAGAAGTTGTCTAGTCGTATAACATAAACAAAAATAAAAGGATGATTAAATAAAAATATAAATATTAATAGATTTAAGAGAATAAATCAAAACAAAAAATGAGAACAATAAAATTTATGAGAAACTTCAGCAAAAAAAAAGTATTTAATTTTTTCATGTTTTTCATACTCAATTTGGAAAAATATGTAGTTAAAAGGGTGGAGATTCCCAACATGGCGTAAGAAAATAAAAGACGAATTTACACCTGCATCACCTGACAGTAGAATTTTTTAACCCCATTTTGTAGATGGAATTTAAAAAAGCGGAGTTAAATACAAGACTCCAATATTCAAGCTTCAACATCATCATTAACGATTATCACCGAAATCAGATAACTAGGGCTCGGATTTCGAAGCAATTAACTTCTTTTTTTTAAATAGATAACAATTACTCGTATAGATCAAAATCAATTCAAAAGGAGTCACTACTTAGAATCCAAAATTTAAAAAAATTTTATGTGTTTTTTGTCATAAGGTAATTTTTTGTCATATTTTGAGTTTTACCGTCATTATTGGTTATGTTTCGGGTATTAATATTATGGCTTTTTTTCATTCATTTCTCTCCTTTTTAATGGTATATTTTTCCACATGAATTTTTATGCACAACAAGCAAAAAAGAAAATACTGAAAAACAGTAATTCTCATGCGCAAAAATGATTTCGGGAGGAAATCACTTATTTTCAGAAAAATAAATAACTAATTTCAAATACAAATTACTGAAAATCAGTATTTAAATTTTTGAAAATTTGTGATTTCAGCTTCGAAATAATTTTTGTGGGTTTTTGTTTTTTTTAAATTATATTTTAAGTATTTTTTGGTTGAACTTTTCCTTTCACCTGATTTTTAGGTCATCTTTTAATTTTTTTTTTTAGTTTATTATAAACCCCACGAAGCCCACTGATAAACAATAGAAAAAAATTTCTAGTAAAGTAATTATGTACTCAAAAAAGTAAGTTATAATTGAGGTACTCTATAGACTCGCGGACCAATTCACATAAACACGAAAATTTTCCCTGGAGAGCTAATCTCGAACAAATTCATATCCAAAGTTACACTTCAAGTTAAAAAATAGAAAAAACATATTTCATCAGCAATCAAATTTTTTAAAGCAATTCAACTCCTGACACCATATCGCCGATTTATTTTGAAAAATCTCCCTAAATAAACCAAGGTTCATCTTTAAGAGAGTGTAGTATTAGCTTTTGTCGCGAGGCAAGGCTCTTCTCTACGATGTTCTCTATAAAGAAGAAGTCTTAAATGTTAGTAGTTCTGACTTGAAAATAACGGCATAACCGCACATGACACACAAGTCAAATGGCCGGCACCCCAACTTGGCAAGTGACAGGAATCGTGAACACAGAATAGTGAATGATTTTTGGAAAAAGAAGGCAAATTAAAATCAAAATTAAATTGTAATTTATTTTCACCGCAGCACAAACTTACTGCTCGTATTCATTAAACAAAAACGGTGGCAATGTTGGCAGGGAAGCAAAGGGCACAGGATAGACTGAGTTTAATTTCACCATAAAACCACACGCTACGCCAAATAATAGAAGCGTTTCTAAGTACTAAACATAAAAGTTCAAATGGGGTAACAACTAGAACAAATAGCAACGTTAAAATTCGGATATAGCGCATCTTTTGCAAGCACCTTACTCACTAACTTTCTTGCTACAACGCCACATACTTCTGTGCTTCCTTCCTTCCTTCCTAGCTGGCTAATATGGTAGACTTCGTCCAACACGTTATTCAAAACATTTTATTTTGTGAGCTGGTGCAAAATCCATCCATCAATTTATTCATTACAATGAAATTATGTCGAATTTATATGCACCCCACCAGCCAGCCCATGGCCAACGAACACGACAGATCCAGCCGCATGGCTTATTTAGTCGCCTCATTTCGCAAATGGTTTGCTCGCCCGCCCTTGACGCCAATCACCACGACTGAGCCGAGCAATAGAAGAAAGTGTAGAAATCACCGCACAATAAAAATAATAATAACAAGGGACATGCTGCTTGTGATTCCCTTGTCTTGTGTTGCCTTTCAATTGTGCCACCACGTCTTCACCTTTCGCATCTACGCACATATGTGCCACTGTTTTATGCCTATGCAAAACGGCATAGAACCAAACAGAACTTGTGGTGCGTGCTGCACCAAACAGAACGAACCTGTGCCCACTTTTTGGGGTGGATTGCTCATTTCGTTTTTACCGCCACTTTTAACGCTGTGGCGTGTTGCGATGTGAGCAGCTAATAACCTCGTGATGTTGCTGTGCCGAAAAGGATACGCGCATATCCTGCTGCGTTAAATATCATTTACACCGTATAACGCCAGCGAGGCACAACCATAAATCGAAGAAATTAAATTTGTGAATGGGGTACGATGCTGTTTTCGTTGACTTTTTTGCACCATGAACAATGTGGCAAAATGCTGCTGTGAAGAAACAAAAAAGACTTACAAACATAGAGCATCTCCTAAGTTCGCAAAGTTGACGATTGCATTAAAGAAACATGTCCGGGAATGAAAATATCTTACGAATGGCTTAAGTTATAGCCATTTCTTTTGCCATATTGTACTATAGGTAATGGTGGTAAAGCTTGGAACCTTTCGAGCACATATCGTTGTATTTCTGCGTTGGCCTCGATACTAAAGTTCATTTAAAATTTAGCTTTTTAGTTCTTTGTAATCAGAAGAAAAATCGAAAGTCCTCAAGTCAAAGTTCGACTTGAAGACACACTTCCTTTGGCAAAATCGCCGACATAGTTAATATTTCTTCTATACAATTTCGATGAGCAATGAGCGATAACTCACCAAATTTATATAGAGCAAGAAAACAATTTATTGTTTCCTTTTTGGGATCGGCACAACCTACCTATGGGATGCTCTGTTTGGAAACTACTTCGTTTTAAGACTTTAAACCCGTTAAAAGTTATGCCGATTCAATGCAAATCTATTTTTCTTTTCTATGTAACTAACAACTTTTTCCTTAATTTTGTCGCTGAGTTTTCTAACCACACCCACTGTGCGAACCCAACAGTCTTAAAATGATATTACTATGACTTCAATTGAAGAGAGATTGTTTTCTTCTTTGATTCTTTTATTTTTATATTCATGACAAACTTTGCATTTGGAGCTACACAATAAATGTTTTAATAAGATTGATTCTCTTGCATGGTTGGTGTGTGCGGAGACAATGGGGGCTACATTAATGTTGCTGTCAAAGGGTTAATAAGTTGCACGCCTGCTGTTTTATAACTTCATTAGTTTTTGGCTTGTGTGTGCCAAGGCAATGAGTGATTTTGTGTAGTTTTTATAGTTTTGATGTGATATGAAATCGCTGTTGGAATCAAATCGAAAGTTAAATCGTGTGAATGATTTTATGTTTCAACATGACTACAAATTCATTAATCGAAATAATTTCGAAAATTTTCAATCAAACTGTTAGAAATGTATAAATTAATATCACTACCTTTATTTGTTAAAGCTCCGTACACGTAGTTTTAAAAATTTTCAAGAGAGAAAAATATTCATTTGGAAAAATTAAAGAAAAAGACTTAAGTTTTTGGTGTATAGCTTCAAAATTTTTGGCATGCGCTCAATCATAATCCATGATGTTTGGGCCTTTGCAAATTAAGTCAGCGATAACTATGCTCCATTGCCAAACAGTCAGTGGCAGGCTAAATAACAACATATTGGGTCATATAAAAAAGTATGAACGGTTACCACCCTCAAATCTACCATGTGGTTCATGATGAGGTCCCTGTGGTGTAGTTGGTAGTGCGTTGGACTGCTACGCTAAGTGTCCAAGGTTCAAAAAAAAATTCTTCGACACAGCACCACCTCTTGGCAGGCAATGGCAAACCTACAAGAGTAAAAATGGCTATGAGAAGCTTTTCACTTCGCCGTTCAGATTCGGCATAAAACTGTGAGTCCCTTCAATTCATGACCAAATTTAACTCGCACAACATGAGTGGATGCGAAAAGCTCAGCCTAGGCACTCCATGGGCTGTTGTGCCATTAAAAGAAGAAGAAAGGTTGATGTTTAGTGCCTCCCCTATCTCCTGATAGCTTGTGTGTCCATCTTCCGCCACCAGTAGCAAAATTGCATTGGCTTTTTCAGTGACTTTCAGTGCATCTTTCAGTGCATCTACCAGTGCATCTTTGATATCGAAATTTTCGGCAAGGAATCGAGCAAACCACTCCTTGGTCCTGCGTTCACTCACAGCTTCCTCACTGTAAACCGCTCATGTGTTTGCAGCGGTGTTACCTTCTCTATAGTAATAAAGCAACACACAGCGTATTTCTTCAGTATATCTCGCTCATTTTCAAATCAATGTAACTTTTTACACTAGCCACGAATTACACAAAATATAGCTTGTCTTCACACAAAATATAGCTTCAAATGCCATCTTTCCAACATGTGTTCGTTTGACATAATCGGACTAGACCAACACCGGAAACCGCTAATACTTTTTCTATGTATTCCAATATATTAAATTTTGTTGTATTTGTATCAATACTTTCCTTGACATTTTCCTATGAAGAATTCATTTGGATGGGAAGTAGGCATGACTATTTCCCAATGATTGCTAATTTCGGTGCTTAACCTGATTGCTAATATAATAATAACCTCTTTCTGTACCAGTTACGATATGGTTACAAAGTCGTGTGTGTATCAAATATATAGGTACCATAAATATATAAATCTAATTTCACTGTTACACAAAAAAAAAACAAAAAGTCTTTTTAAATATTCAAAAGATCCAACAAATTGCATAAATTAAAATTAAATTTTGTGCTCATTTTTCTCATGAATTTATGTGCACATGTTCTATGTAGGTATGTACAATATCTGCATTTCCCCCCCATTACTCTTGATGTGTAATTAACTTTTTGGCGTAATTAATGCCAAGTCTAATTATTGTTAATCATGCTCTGCTCTAGCATAAAAATATATGAGCTTCAATTAAAATCAGAAACATGTCAGTGCAGGAGAGATACCTTCTTACTTACTATGTACATAATACATACATACTTATACATACATACTTGAAGACTACCCACCCATAGATTCCGAAGCCCATTAACCCATCCCAAACTAGTTTTCCACATATAATATATTGTTGTTGCTTTCAGCTTTGCATCTAACAGTTACGCAATTACACATACACACATACATATATACATACATATATTCTACATACCACTGTTACTGTGTATTGCCGCCATGTTGAAATTTTCGTAAGACACAACCCATCTTCATTATCCCCTTCTCTTCATTCTCTCCACCAAATTGTTAACCATACCATAATTTTGCTCTATACGAATACGATATACTGCTACTCATTCGAATGCGCCGTAGTCATCAACTTCCCCATCATTTCCTTCGTCAACTTCTTCAACTTCATCATTATTATTATTGTCATTATTGTTGTTGTTTCGGGTTTAGTTCTTGTTGTTGTTGCTGTTGCTGTTGCTGGTGTTGTTGTTGTTGTTGTTGTTGCTGTTGTTGGTATTGCTGTTGTTTCTCTTAGGTACTTGTCTTTCTTAACTCATTGCGTTGGCAATAAATCTTTCCTACTCTTATCTTGTTACACCAAACACATTTTCTTTCCTTCCAAATGTCTTCAATATTTTTTTGTTTTTTTTTCTGTTTTGGGAAATATGCTTAGTTATTTCTTGCATCCATGCTTCTGCCCGTTTCCCACTCCTACGCCTTATACAATTCCAATTTCTCATTTTATTACTTGGAGTTTTTATGCTCCCCTCCCCCAGTTGTTGTTTATTTACCCCTTTACAATTTCGGCTTCATTCCATGTTTATCTTTTCATGTCTCACATAAAACATAAATACATATATAAATATTAATACATATGTATATGTATAAATATGTATTTTGTATATTCATGATATATCTATGTATACATGTACTATATTTGTATTGAAACCTCCTTCACATTATTTTCATTTTAATTGGGATTTCAATTGCTTTCTATCCAGATGAAACTCCATTTTCTAACCTCAAGACATATTTAGAATGTTATGAAAAGTCTTTGTCTTTTTGTATGCATAAACAAACATACATACATACATAAAAGCATATGTATGATGTATATGAAACGAAGTATATTAATCTATGATTTTTCATTGGAGCTTCTGGAATATTAAGTACAGATTACACGTGTTTCCTACACGATATAAAAATAGCTAGCAATCTTTGCTACTCTAACTTAAAAAAGTTCGTTTGAGATAAACCATAAGTACTTAATATCAAATAGACAATTTATGGCTTCATACTTATATGTCGTCGGACGCCTATTACTGCAGAATATTGAAGTTAAGCACTGAAAATTTCCCAAGCATTGTTGGATGAAAGCAAAGTTAATCGAACCTTTGAAAAATTTCAATTATATTCACTTTTTAAGATTTTGATGGATGATTCGACTCAAGCTATCGTTTTCTTCCGTTTTTAATGGCACAACAACCCATGGAACGTCTAGTTACAGTACAGTATACGAATGGAAGGGACCTACAGTTTTATGCCGAATCAAACGGCGAATTAAAAATCTCTTTCTTATTAAATTTTTACTCTTGTAGGTTTGCAATTTTTGTTTTGTTTTATCGTTACATTCAACACACAGGTTGTACCCCTATGAATGCAGAGTATTGTGTTGATTAGAAGGAAGATTTATAGGTGGAAGGAAGAAAGAGGGTAAATGACATAGGGAATGCAATCACAGCACACCGATGAATAGACAGAATAAAGATAGACAACGAATGTTATGCCTTTACCACAATGAACTTCAGTTTATCAATGTCGACTATGACAAAAGCCGAACTTTTCACATCCACTCATCATGTGCGTGTTATATTTGAACATGAATGGAAGCGACATACAGTTTTATGCCGAAACTGAACGCGAAGTGAAAAGCTTTTCATAGGCAATTTTTAATCTTGTAGGTTTGCCATTACCTACCAAAAGGGTGGTGCCGTGTAGGAAAAATGTTTTTTTTTGTTTATTTTTTAATTTTTGATTTTGACATTTGACATTTTGACATTTTTGATTTTGAGATTTGAACCCCGGACACTGTGCGTTGCAGACCAACGTACTACGAACTACGCCACAGCGACCACTGTGCAATCGATATGAACTGTGCCTTATATTCGAATGAAGTCATCTTCTTTCATTGCACTAAACGGGCTTTAATAAAACCAAATCTAGCTTCTGTGCCCTGACTATAATATGCGAAATTAAAGAACAGTTTAATTTTTTCGATTGGATCATCGTTCCCACTTTGCATTTAAATGAAATTTTCCATTTATTTTGGAAGCAGTATCGTCTTAGCCTGAGACTCTCAGGTAGCTCTGTGATGCCAAATTTTTTCTAGCAAAAAAAGCTAGCTTCTGGTAGTCAATCACCTCAAAGTATAGCTCTGGTATAATAAAATTTTTCTATCAGTTTTTCCGTGCGATGATCGTACTCTAGTTGTATTAATCTCCTTAATGGCTTTCTGCCTTACATAAGGTCTATCTTCAGCTAGCATAGCTGAAATTTCATTTTCAGGATGAGCCCAAAATCCAATCGTTTGAATGAGAAAACGATCTTCCTTGCATCATTATTTAAACAATATTTAAGGCACAGTTCAAATCGACGGCTTGAATTAACTACTAAGATCCGATAGCTGATTATATCATATACAAGTGGGTGGTTGAATAGATGTCACTTGCTCTACTGCTATGTTGCGTGCTGGGTAGTTTCACTTTCAAGCAAGCTAAAAAGAATTATTAGAAATTCCTCAGTTCATAGGAGAAATTCTTTGAAAATATAATAAAAAATTCGGCCAGCTCCTTTTTAGGTCTGTTCCTTTACTTGCAACTTTTTATTAATTTTATTCCATTTAGGTATTTTAAGGATTCTTTACATTAAGAAAGAGTAGTAGAAACTAGTAGTACCCAAGTAGTAGAAAAAGTATTAGAAATGTACTAACAATAGAAGTAGCAAATAAAAGGTTATAAAGTACAATAATAAAATAGAGACAGTAGTAAAGATAGTAATAGAAAAACAGTACAAAATAGTAGTAGAAAAAAAATCAATTCTTTTTCGTTTTAAAAATTTTCAATTCACCTCGCTAAAGAAATTTCATTGCAAGAAACAGCAAAAAATAAAGTGACTGGAAAGTGTAAAAATATTATTATTATTATAAAAACTAATTTGACTTGACTCCATAGTATTAGAATGAGAAGAAACCAACTAAGTTTTAAAAAATACTCACATTTCGGTGTTTTGGATTAAACAATAGCCAGTGCGTGACTTCAAAAGCGAAGGATAAGTCATTAATTATGCAATCAGAAAAATACTGGAATATTTCAATTGAATCTTTTTCAAATTTAATTGTCTTCAAACTGATAAAGGCTGCAATCTTTTACAGATCTGCCACAATCACAGTGCCACTGAATACGTAATCTTCTTCTAGACAAGACTTGCGCAGTAAAACTGATCGGTATTTCAGTTCACCTGCTGAGATGGACTGAAATTGCAATGAAAGCTTGCCCAAATTTGCCACAAAACATTGAACAGGGAAGTTGTGGGAGAACCCGTTCGGTTATATTTAGTACATAAAGCAATATGTAGGTACTGTAAGAATAGGTAACACAGAAATATAAACCATTTCTAATACAATACAAATCAAACAAAAAGTAAAAGGTAAACAACACGCATAAAAATGATAAAAACATAAAAATAAAATTAAATTCAAAAAACAAAATGCCACAATATAAAATAAAACTGAGCAAGGAAAAATACAATATTGCAACATGGGAAAAACTAATAAAGAAAGCAGCCTACACGCCACGCCGCACGTCCTTTTTATGGCCAAAACGAACATAAAACATGACACCATTTTTGTTTCGTTCGGTTCTGTCCATTTTAACGTGGCAAATTTTGACCTAAAAATCATAAAAATTGTAATCAAAAGAAAATAAAAGCAAGAAGTTTATTGCCGTCAAATGGTCGTAGGATGTTATATTTCGTTCTAATGCAGAAACCTGCATTTTATTTTTATATACATAGACATTACATGTACACGCGTATTGCGCATAGGAATGTGACATCAGAGTTGCCACATTATCAGGTTTTCTTTCTGAAGTTTCATTTCAAGCAATTTCTGAGTATGTTTTAACTTTACATTGTGAGTTATGAGTTATTGACTGGATTGCATTAAAATTTAATGGTGACTCTTAGTTTTGCTTTAGTAAAATCCTAAATTTCTAATGGCAACATTGCTCAGCATTTATGCTTGTATATAAGTATTTTTAATGATTCGTGCAGAATTTGCTTGAGAGCATAAAATGCAGAGCTATTAAAAACAAAATACGCATTGTTTGCTTTGTTTCATTATTGTGTATGAAGAAGATATACGAATGTTGGAAATGGTAAAATATACAATATACATTTTTATAGAAAGTCACATGAAGCTATAAAACTGCATGAGAAAAAGGCATTCAATAAATCAAACAATAGCAAACCTATATCTGAAGAACACTGTAGGGACGTCAAGAAGCTCTCTTGACCGACGAAAATAACTATCTATAAGTTCCTCATCCTCATCCTTGAGAGGTTATTAGAAGCATTCGAGAAGCAGATACTCCGTAAGATTGACGGTACAATATGAGTGGACGACGTGTGGCGAATAAGATGGAACAAGGCTGGCTTGGTCATGTTGAGCGAATGGAAGAAGGCGCTGCGCCTTGAAGGGTGATTTAGTCAAGCCATGGTGGAGGAACACGCAGAAAGACCAAGTTCAGGGGGACCTGACTCCAATTGGCCTTGCCAACTGGCGACAGCGCGCGCTATTTAGAGGCGACTGGCGAAGTTTTATCGAAGCATACTTACTAAGTAAGTAAGTATGGATAACTTTTTACATAAATAAACCTCTAAAAACTGTAGAAGCTATTCAAACCTTCCGGCGAGATGACTTAGCAGTTTTATATCCACCTCCCCCACTGGTTTCACAGTCACAAATATGTTTTCAGAAACTTCGAATGATTTTAAACAATTACAAGAAAATAGCATGCCCTTAACAAATAATCAGCACCACAATGAGCCAATAAATTTAGCCTCAGCAAGCTGTGTTTTCAAGGCAGTGTCTGGTAGCCTAACCTGACTCATACTAAGTCTTTAGAATTAGCATTAACCCTAAAACCCAGCAGACAACCTGTCAGGCTCATATGCAGAATAAATAAATGGCTTGCTTGTTTTTCACTTTTCAAGCTCCAGTAGTTATTTTTCATTGACGAAAATTAAATATTGGATTTTTGTTTTCATTAGGACCCTGTGAGATTCATCCTTATTTTCAAAGAGCTCTCGGGGTCCTACGGAGACTTCTACTTTAACTAAATTAAAGTCGTTTTATTTGACGTCTTTAAGTTCTTATTCCAAACTGAACTGAATGTTTCCATACAGCTGCTGTGTAGCAACTGCAGGAACTTTCTCCTGCCTTAAAAAAAAACACCCTCATTCAAACTTGTAGCCACATATAAGTATATTCACATAACAGTTACACACCAGTTTCCAATGATTATTTTAGGTTTTGTCATTTCAATTCGCATTATCCTCTGCACTTATTTCACTTCTTCGTTCTTCGTACTTCTATTCAACTTCTATCTTTATCTTGCTGTGTACAGTAATCCTCGGCTAATTGCGTCGGCAAAAGTGCAATGTGATAGACTACAATTTTTGAGAAGCAAATAAACGGAGGACGGCGATTAACCGGCGATCACTGTAAACGTATGAGTGTGTGTAATATTCTCACAGTTTTTACGCCCGTAAATATACTACATATATACTCGTTTGTACATTCATATATGAATATATATTTTATATACATGTATACATGTGTGTGTGTGTGTATTTTTGTAATGCTCTTATATGTACATACATAGAATAGTACTGCCATTGTCATTGTACAAATAAAATATGTCACGACTCTAATACAACCACGACTGCTGGCTCTGCTCCGCTGCCATTGCTAGGAGTATTCAGTTTGCTTGACTCCATTCCGAACGACCCAACCCCAACCTCTCACTTTCCCATTCCCACACCATGAACTCCTTGCCACTTGGTTGCTGGGTTAGCTGCTCCCAACAACAGCTAACCAACAACAGCTAACCTTTTGTTACTCTGTACTCTTGGGGCGCCGCTCGTATCCATTCATTGTAGTAGTTACATTATGGGGTTTTGTCAGGGTTTACAAAATGAAAATCGCATTTATGTATGTATGTATGCATATGTAAGTATGTACGAGTATGTGTGTGTATAGGTGTATAGGTCTCTGTACACGTTTCTCCCCCGCCCCAATTGCGTGTAAATGTCACCAGAGGGCGCTGTTTATGTTTCACTCTTTTTTATGTTATTTTTATTTACTATTTATATATTGCATTGTTTAGCTTAAATTTCGTTGTTGTGGGAGCATTGTTAGAAATTTCGTTAAATTAGATGCTGGGGTTAAAATTTCCATTTGATTTGTTGATTTTTTTTTTTTTTGAATACAAAAAATTCTTTTATTTTTTTTACAATTTTAATAAAACTTTCTGTGGATACTGTTGTGCTATCAAACTGACAGCTATTTATGTATGTATGTATGTGTGATTCTCAGCTACTCTGTCAAATTCAAAGTGTATTTCTCAACTATAAGTATTTTAGATGTTTTCAATTTGTAATCATTTTTTAGTTTGACATTAGCAAACTCCCCTATACCGCTGGGGAATGATTTAACAAAGGTTTTGAGTCTACATCTTGCTAGAGCCGGGCAGTCACGCTGGAAGTCTTCGATAGATTCAACCTCTTCGATGTCATGAAAACTACAGATGAAATCATTATGCGGAATCAATCACCCAGTACCCCTTATATAACGCAGTAATTTCTGCGATTTTCACTCTGACGAAAAAGATAAAGTTATTTAATTGTGGTGCGATTATATTAGTGGTCTTCGTGGAAGCTCGAAAACGCCTCGTATAGCACGTAAACCTCTCAAGTTTGCATTGCGTGCATCAGCTGTCCTCTTTCTCTATATAAAAAGGGAACATATCAGACAATTTCAGTATGCAAACCTCGTATAGAGTCAACTGTGCTCTCTTTCTCTTTCTATCACATTCACAACATTTTGTACAACAGTTGATTTATACTCTCAAAATTAGCAGAGTGTGCTCATGAAACGGGTGTTTACAAGTACGAATATGTGAGATTCTACCACTTTAAGTGGAGTTTCCAGCTTTTAAGAAAACGCTCAATAAACAAAACTCATTATTCCTTAAGTAATAATACAACCTTGGGCTATATCATCATGTGTTGAAATTGGAAACAGAATAAAATAAATGAATTAAATCCGCGAAACGTCAAATAAGTGTTAAGTTTTAATAAATAAGTAATCCAATCCTGGAAATCAAATTGTTTAAATTTTTAATAGAAATACGTCACTTTTACTTTAAGAAATAAAAAACTTGTCCTTATAAATATATACATACATACAGACATAAATAAATACCATAAAAGGGTTGCATTTTCAGTGTTTTCACAAAAATCTTATATGTACTATTTATTTAAAGTAAATCTGGTAAGTGATTCAAAAAAAAAAATATCACAAGAAAAGTTTTATTGAGCATTTCTTAGCATGGACCTTACTTTACTTTTAATGGCACAAGAGCCCATGGAGGGCCTAGGCCGAACTTTTCGCATCCACTCATGTTGTGTGTGTTATATTTGTACATGAATGGAAGGGACCTACAGTTTTTATGCCGAATCCGAACGGCGAAGTGAAAAGCTTTTCATGTCAATTTGTACTCTTGTAGGTTTGCCATTGCCTGCCAAGAGGTGGTGCCGTGTAGAAAAATTATTTTTCTATTTTTTTTATTTTTTTTTGATATTGCCTGTGCTGAGATTTGAACACCGGACACTCTGCGTAGCAGTCCAACACATTACCACTACGCCACAGCGTGGACCGTTAACCGTTATACCCACCTTTACAGTATCCGATTCATTCGTATTAACATTACCGTTAACTAAATTTCGTTACCAATAAAACGGTTTATTAATCAAAACAAAGTCCCTAATAACAACCAAACAATGTAAAAAACATTATTAACTTTATTCCTTTAAAAATCCAATATCTCAATTCTTTCCAAAGCTCTGATGAGTAATTTATGCTTAGTACGGCAATGCAGATATTAATTTTTCCATAAATCATTTGTGTTGCATAATAGTTACAGTTCCATTCAAATACAAATACAAATACAAATACTCCATGGGTTGTTGTGCCATTAAAAGAAGAAGAAAACATTTTTACATTTATTTCGTTATCTTAACATACCGTTATACAGTTACCGAAATCAATTCCTTGCCGATATTCTTTTCGATCGCTGTTCCTTATGCTCAAATGTGTTGGAATATTGCCATTTTATAGGTGCTGGAAACTCCCCTTCAGGTTAGAATATTTCGAAAACCTAATCTAAAAAATCTTGGTGGGCTTGTGTTTCATATAAATATTATGATGCGCACATTGAAGGCCATGTTTTGAAGCAGGCTAAATTACTTTTTTCCTTTAGTACCTTATATAAATACAATAACAAAACAACAAGTAATACCAATCGGATATACACATGAAAGTGTAGTAACTGCAAGTTAATTTTGTAGCCAAAGCCATGCAAACGTTTATCGCATTTTAAAACTAACAAATTCCAATGATTTGATTGAAATCCCAACGATTTTCTTGTCCCCGCCCTTTCACTTCTCAAACATACTCATGCATAACATGAGGTAAAAAACAAACCAAAATACGATATACAATGTTTCAAATCTACACACACACACACACACACACATGCGTACGTGCATGAATGTTGAATGTGTGTGTGTGTGTGTGTGTATTTGTCTGTACAGTGCTTTCTCTATGAATATTTTTATTATGAACACAGAAAATAAAAAGGTAGCACAAAAAAAAGAAACATTCACATGTAAGTTTGTGTTCGTGTATGTGTGTGAGTATCAAAAAAGAGCTTTGACTAAATGCGAAATCGATTGGAAAACAATTTCCAATTTTTAAAGAATTATCACCGCCATATTCGCGCGTGCTCGTTTAAATCACACATAAGCAACCTCTAAATCTGTGCGCTTCCTCTTGTTCTTCTTCTGGTTCAGCGTCGATTTTACTTAGCTCCTGTTACACTCGTACACTGCATCCGACATCTTTTCTTTTATTCCTCTGCATTTCTTGTTTCATGTAAACGTGAAAGAAAATAAATTTTCAAAAGGTTTCTCCAATTATGGGAAAGAGATTGTTCATGTACGTTTGTGGATTGTAAGCAAATATTCGAATGGAAATTATTATGAAACACTCACGGAATATTTGAACATACAAATTTTGAATTTCAATTATTAAAATATTTAACAAGCTGTGTGAAAATATGAAAAATAATGAAAAAATTTATATTTTCTAATCACTACATATGTACAATTTTACTTTTCAATACATATGGTACATATACACATGCATAAGTACTCACACATACATACTATATCCACAATTCCATTCATATTCAACCACTTCTTTATTAGGTGCATTCATTCATTGGTTTAATTTTCGTTTTTTGAAAGAACTTGAAATTGAAGATGTTAAGAAAAAGGAAAAACTTACAAAGGAAAGGTGCCAAATCGTAATTTACATGGATTTCATTTCGATACCTGAAGAATTGAATTGAAATCCACAGTAAAGCTACCGCTAATGTATTGTAGATTATGCTAAATCCTTATTTTTATCCCCTGCCTAAAGTCACTTGGCGCAGCAAATGTGTATGTGTGTGTGTGTGTGTGTGTGCATGAGTCGGTTAGTGTTTGTGTGTGTGAGTGTGTTTGCGTTTGTGTTCTAGTATATGAATATGTATGAAGGCTATATCGCATACATACATATGTATGTATGTATGTATGTAGTAGAAAATGTCATCTTATAACAAAAAGAACATATTTTGATTATTTTTATTGCTATTTTATTATTATTATATTTTCTGGGGAAATATGTAGTAATGTATGTAAGTATATAGAGAGGGTTACCACTGGTAAAGGTTGTTAGTTTCATGACCGCTGATGCCGATGCCGATGCCGCAGTGTGCACAAACTAATTTCACTCTTTCTTCCAAGCCTTTGTCTTTTTGCCAACTTTGCTCTTCTTTCGTCTGGCCATATGTTCACTCACCATCTGTTTAAAAGCATTACTTTATTCGCATTGATAGTCAGTATATGGTACTTCATCCTAGAGCTCAAATACCAACCATTGTCATAAAAATCAAATTCTACATGATTTTAAATTCGTAAATTTTATCTGTTTACCGGTTTGAACAATTTTTTCTTTGAATATCGCGCTGTTTATTATAGGTATTATTTTTATTTTTAGACAGGCTATAGGGCACTGCGACCATAGTTGATCTTTGGTACAGTTCTTGCTTTTAACACCAATTCCGAATTAAGACATCGCTGATGAATTTAAGAATTGCATTAGGTTTTATGCGAGGCTATAGCTCTTCGCATATATTTGAGCCTCCGCATAAGACGAAAAATGTATAAATGAGGTTTCGAAATTGAAATTTTATTACACTAAGTGTTATAGTGCAATTGTACAGAACTATTCCGTGAATCCACTACTCATATGCTGTAACGATTAACGCAAAATTTCTTAATATTTTGAAACTATTGCCGTGTGAGATTAATTACTCAAGTCTGTAATAATGGCAACTCGTGCTAATGACAAAAAGTGAGTTATCGTATCAGCTGATAATGTTGCGTAAGATGCAAGTAATTTGCAACTTTCGGTGCACGCCAAAATAACTAGGTCTGATGAGAGGTGGTGTGATTCTCCCGTGCTCCGATTTTTTGAAGACGGTCCCGTACTTCAGAGCCTCCGTACTTCTATTGAAATTTACCTATTTTTCCATATGCATTTCTACAAAAGTTTGGTCAGCTGCATGTAGCCTTTGGAAATTATATGGGGACCTCTGAGGTTATAATGTCTACAGGAAGTTTGTTCTTTCATAAAGATGAATTTTCCATTTCAACTGCAAAACAACCGAAATTACTATTTTTGTTGATTTTCAAAACTAACTTAAATTTAAAGTCAGGAAAATGTAGAAATATTAAGCAGTGAATACTTTCAGGAAAATTTAATAAATTTATTTATGACGCTTATTTTACTTGATATCTGAAACATTGTATACTTAGATGCTCAAAATCGGTTATACATAATGTATAAGGCCTGAAGACTAAGCTTCATGTGTGCATTTCGAAAATAAAAGATTCTTAAGTTAAACATCCTCTTTTTCGGACGGATTATAATAATCTCTCCACGGTTCTCAGTCCCGACGTCAAGGCAGCCAAATTTTTTAATTTATTTTTGTAATCGGTGTCGATGGTGTTATGGCTCCAATCGTGGCACATATTTGGAAATTCACTGACCAGTTTGAAGACGTTGGTTATGCCGACAACATCTGTCACATGTAGTTCGAAAGCACTCACATATAATTCGGCGATCTTGTTGAATAATAGCATAGTAAACACGGTTTTAGGTTTGAGGCATCTAAAGCTAAATCACTTAAGCTTAATCATACATTGCTGGTTAATGATAACGTAAATAAATTCACGTATCTCGGCAAACGTATATAAATTCACACACCTCGGATACATACTTGTATTTTCTACTAATGCAAAAATTTGACTTGGCCGATATATTATGATTATACTTTTTAGGCAGCGTTTGACGAAAGACTGTAGTCATTATGTGATATGGGTACACATGGGTACCGCGTAGCAATACAGGGTGACAATTAATAAGTGTATACAACAGTTTTGGACATATACAAATTATTGTAATTAAAAACCAAAAACAGACCGAAGAAAACGATAACATAATGCATGAGCAAAAATATATTCATCCTGTTTCGAAGTGGACACCCTTGGTACGAATACGCAGCTCCTCCACCGCTATTCGGTCTCATTTACGACACAACGACTATTTCAGGGACTGCAAATTTTTATGACGTTTAACACCCTGGCCTCTAAAATAGACCATACACTATGATATGGTGGCCATTCTTGAGATATGATAAAATCAGGAAAATGAGCAATGCAACATTCTTGTGTTGTTTTGGCTCTGTGTGCTGACGCATAGTCTTGTTGGAACGTTTAATTATTAGTGTCAAAGTGCTGCTGGGCCACAGCCCGGGAGAGTACCACAGCCTCCAAAATTTCACGACGGTACATTTCTTGGTTTGATTTTGAATCCCTGTTAACTAAAAATCAAGGGTGTCTTGCCATTTGCGCAAACCCCATCCCATAGGGATGGCGGATTTTGGCGATGTTGAATGACGATGTCCAGGAGCCTCTGTTGACCAGCTTCTATCATTTTTACGGTTATGCGATTGTGCAACAGTAAACAGCTTTTCATTTGAGAATACGATATCTTCCCATCCAATACCTGCGGCCCAACCTTGAAGTAGACGACATCTTTGGGGTCGTACGTTCTTGTTTTCATCTGTAAATAACTGGCCGTTTTGGAGCTTGAAAGCATTGAGTCCTAGTTAGTTTTTTGTTATGACTTGAACTAATTCACGATTGATATCAGTTTCGTGAGCAACTTTTCTCATGGAAACCGTTGAATGACCTGTACCCGCTTTTGAATGATTTTGCGATTCCTAGGAGTATTAACGTTGGGTTTTCTGCCTCTTTCTGTACGATTACCTTTATGACCCAGCTTCTTAAATCATTTAACTGCACGACAAACTAACTGACGAGCAATGCGAAGCTGCCGCGCAATCTCATAATTGCGTTTACCTATGTAGCTGGTGCAATGTTACGAGGGTAGATCAATAAGTACCCGTGTGTGAAGACAGGTGGCGTTGCGGAGGGAAGTTGGCATTACTGCCATCTGTCACAGGGCACCACACTAAATTTCAAACTGATTCATTGGATAGTTTTTATTTGGCAGCCATTAGTAAGTATCACATGTATTTCTTGTTTCGCGATAAAATAGAAAAAGAACAATATCGATCCGTAATTCACTTTTTAATTTTTGGATGGAAAAACATGCGAAGAAATAAAAGCGAAATTGGATGCTGTCTATGGGGACCCTTGACCATCTATGACAACCGTAAGATATTGGTTCAACGAATTTAAACGTGGTCGTACATTTGTTTTTGATGAGGAGCGCCCAGGCCGCCCCGCAGACGTGGTTACCGAGGAAATCGTTGAAAAGGTCCACGACATGATTCTCGCTGATCGCCGAACGAAAGTACGCGAAGTAGCAGAGGCCGTAGAAGTGTCGTACGGAGCGGTAATTAATATTTTACATGATAGGTTAAGCATGAGAAAGGTGTCGGCCCAATGGGTGCTGCGATTGCTTACGGTGGACAACAAGCGGATACGGAATTGTCGCGGCCAAATTGCATGAATTGAACTAAGAAAAAAAATTTGTGAAAAACTTGCCTCTTCATTCCTAACTCGGGTAGATATTGATCTACCCTCATATGAAAGCTGATGGATTATTTGGCATCGGTAAATAAATAACTAAATGAAATCCAGACCACTTAAAAATTAGTCAGATATACTTTCGATTACGTTGAATAATAAAATAATGAAGAAAATTGCAGAAAAATTACAATACTTTTTGTACAGCGTTAAGAAAGTTGAATACACTTATTAATTGTCACCCTGTAACAACTATTAGGAAATCTACGTTGATGTACGCTGCGCCAGTATGGGCGTCAGCTGCCAACTACAAATTGTACATAAAAGACGCCATATCTGCGCACAGGCTGACTTCGCTCAGGGTATGCTGTGCATTCCGGATCGTCTCAGCTGAAGCTTGTGGCGTAATAGCGGGCCGATGTCCGCATCACAGCGTAACTTGCGCAAGGGAGATCGGGAACTCCTTGAAGCCGAATACCTAAAAAAGTGGCAGGATAGATGGGATACCAGTACAAAAGGCCGGTGGACTCACGTTCTTATTCTGTACTTATAAAAGAGGATAGAGAGGAAGCATGGTAATGTAAATTACCATCTGACACCGTTTCTAAGTGGGCATGGGTGCTTCCGCCAATACTTGTTAAAATACAAGCACATAGAAGACCCATACTGTTTATTTTGCAACAACAAATACGAGAACGCGGAACACGTACGGATGGAATGTTTGAGATTCGAGTGCGCTAGGCATGAACTGGAACAGAACATGGCCGAACCAATAACGCCCAGTGGTCTTATACACTGCATGCTGAGCTCAGAAGAGACATGGAATGATGCGAATGCCATCTTGACGAAAATGATGCAACAACTACGACGCGATGAGCAAGCTGTAAGAGCCACAGCGGCCCCAACAATGGATAATAGTTAAAAAACAAATTCCTGCCTTGCAAAAGAATGCCTCAATTGGCGGTGCCGCGAGGGTCAATCAGGACAGAGTGGCTCAGGAGGTGGTTTTAGTACGTAGGTACACTGGAGTGTGAATCGTGCATGCTGAATAGTACGGGGCTGCCATTATCTATGAAGATTTCCCCCCCTACCTACACTTGCGATTTGAACAGCCTTAATCTCTGTTTTAGTTAGGCCAAACTGTTACCAACGTGCCAAAAGCAACGCTGGCTATTCCAACGCGGTTGCGGAGAGGTACACAAATTCTTTGACCGCTTCGACAGCATAGCCCTCAACCTGTACAACTGTGCAACGCGTATTTTCTGCAAGGCTTAGGATTTTCGTTTTGCCACAGTTTATTTTCAGGCACAGGAGAGAGTGCTTCCATCTCAAGTGATCCCACCGTGTTTGCGCCAATTTAGTTGAGCAGTAAAATTTTCTTTATGCGCTTCACATATGCACAAAGGGAAATTATTTTTCCACTGATATTGAATAAATATTTAATAAATTGTATGCGCCTTGTTTAAAATAGCGCTTTCGTTTCTCTAGCCTACTATTATTGAAAATCGCAATAAATTTTTAATAACAGAATAAAAACTAAAAAATGTGAAATTGCTAATATTGCTGCATGCAATTGCTATGGAAATGTTCATATGCATATTCATTGTAAATGCATAAATGCCAGTAAAGCGATAAAATACAGAAATCAAATTATTGAAAAAACGAAAATAATGCTATCTTTTGATATCAGAAACCCGCATACCTACCAACAACAACACTTATGGTACATATTAACTATTTGGAATATTGAAATGTTTCAATAAATTCCAACTGAAATGCGGCACGGAAGCTGAAAATGCACGCACACATTCATCCATGGATGTACTATATGGATGCGAATATTCGCGCGCATAGAATCACGAACAATTACATATGCGAAATGTGTACCTATGTACATACAGTAGTGGACAAAAACAAAAGCATCACATTAAATATTATTTAAAATATTTTTTAGTTGCTCTTTTTCTAGTAGGACACCTTACTACATTTGAAAAGCGTGAAACCGACCTCGACTCGACTCTGAAACCTACAGTCAGGCAAGAAATACAGAAGTTTGCCAATACACATCATGACAGACTGAGTCAACACTCAGACAGCACTATTCCGGCGTTACTTTGCGATGTTACTCCCAGACGTTTAAGTCGGTTCAAAACAAAGGACCTTTTGAGGCGTTTCAACCAGCAAGGAGATTGACTAGCTCAGATGTACATGCTCAGTTTAGATAAGTAGTATTACGTACAATTTTACATTGGTACTAACGCTTATTAGTCAAATGTGACTAGTTGTTGTGGTTCTTTTTTAAATAACAAAAAATATTTTTTAAATTTGCATATAAAGATTAGACATCAATGTGCATAAGTATGTGTGTGAGTACTTTTCGACTCATGTTCAAGTTTGAAGTTTTTCAGTTAAAAAAAACCACAAGTTTGCTTTTGTGAACTCTATTCCAAAAATAAGAAAATTTAAGTAGAATTTTTCTTTCAGAAGCCCTTAAACGTGAACCCTTCCGAAAAATCGGGACCCGTAAGGAATTACATGACTACCCCCCTCGTTAGACCTTACGAATTATAAACCATTTTATGGAGTCGTTGTTGTTGTTGTTTTTATGGTTGTGGTTCATACAACGAACCCAAGAAAGCCTAACTCGCCGTTTTGACACCACATACTCAGTTGTTTCCTTGTTTATATGGTTTGGTTGGGACAAGGCGGGAGAATCAGATCCATCTCGACTGGCTTAAGAAGTTATTGAAATATGGTTTATCCACGGTTTTTATCCTAGTTCGCCTTAGAGCCGGGCATTCACAGATATGGTGGATGGTCTCTTTTACCTCCGGATGATTCTCATTTTCGGTGCTTGCTCATGAGCCAGAAGCCGATAATGACCGCCGTCAATCTCGCGATATACTTTCGGTTTTTATTAATTAGTTCCAATTTCAGAAGGCTCTGCTTATTTGGCAAGTCGGCAGCCTGTTCCATCTCCCATTTACTCTTGCGAGGTATTTTGTTGAGATTTCTCGCTTGACCGTGTTCAGTGATGCCAATACCAGTTCAGTAGGAAGTCTTGCAGTGCCATTACGGGCCAGCTCGTCTGCCTTTTCTCTACCCGGTGTTCTATTCCAATCTCTCGGCCCCCTTATCAAGGTAACATTATGCTGTCAGTCTAGGTTCGATCGCGATAGTCTAGTGTGTAAATCACTAGACCTTCACCCAGGAGGTTGAGGAGGGTTCGATTTCCGTTTGTTCTGGTGATTAATAAACTTCTTATATGAAAATTATAAGAAAGAGTACAAGTGCACCACTTGGCAGACAATGGCAAAACCTCCAAGTGCTACCAAATTGCCATTAGTTAAACTGTAGACCCAAACATGTGGCATCACAATGGATTGTTCTGGCCTAATTGTTTCCTCTGAACAGCCTCCCAACCAACCAAGCAGAGTTATGTAGATGGACAGATTGATTAAAGCCTAGTTTCCCTGAAAAGATTCCTGCCCCTACGTCTCAGTTCATCTTGGATTCGTCCATATATACTGTGTGTTGAGTTTCTTTGTTATCATACCATTGTTCCATTCACAACGGGATAGCAGCGAAGTTCTTGGTGGACGTCATTATCGTGATGTAGTCTGTTTTATTTGGAATTTGTCGTTCTTGTGGCAAAAGAGTGTAAGATCTTTTTGGCCAGTGTCCCGCTTCCCTTAGCCATAACGCACTCATGGTTGCCGTGAATCAGATGCGTAAGAGCTTAAAGGGCCGTCGTGGAGCATGACAGTATAGCTCCTATAGCCCCTACGCATGGTCATCTTTGGATATTGAGTGGCAGAATCAGTCAGAAATTACCGTCGTTTATTGCTTAGAAATTTTTCAATGCTACAGGATATTTTTCTTTCGACAACTGTTTTTACTCTGTATTCTGCTGCTGCTGTCAAATCATATTTTAAGCTATTTTGATTGCTTGACTTTTGTGCGCGCACGGGATTTGCATACGTATGTGTGAGTTCCTGTACTATAGGAAAAATATGTTTGTGTTGTATTTGTAGTCATCGTAATTGAATTTTATTTATTAAAACCGTAAGCACACATACACACATACACACACACACACACACACACACACACACACACACACACACATATATATATATATATATATATATATATATATATATACACAGAAATAAAATTGTGTACCGAGAATGATGGGAGTGGCTGTCGAAATAGTGTAATTGAATAATGTATAAAGAGATTTTTCGTTTTATTATTTTGTTTTTATTTTTTATTTTTTTATTTTTTGTTTTGTTTAACTATCGTTAAAATACTCGTTTTTCGCAAATATGACAATGACTTAAGTGAATGGCATGACTGAAAAAGTCACAAATTTGTTATTAAAAGCTTTCCATCCCGGATGGCAGGATCAAATGTGACTTAACCGTACTATAAACATGCATGTATGCATAGGTGCCAGCGAGTTGGGCCACCAAACCAAACGAACCAAACTAACGAACGAAGAAGATACTGTCAACATATTAGCTACTGCCAAATTGCTAAAGTTTGGCACAGTCGTTCGTTTGTTGCTCTTTTGCAACACAGCTACTCACTTTTGTTGTTGCTATCTCATTTTCTCATACACACACACACACGCATAATCGCACTTAACCACACTCATATAAACATTGTATCTACGAATGTGTGTGTGCGTTTATATCCTTGCTATTGTTTAATGTAGTGTTGCCAACTATTTCACCAAAGCGTCAGCATAAGCTCTACACACATACTAACACTCACACACACGCACACAACATTCACTCTCCGTCGGGTTGCGGGTTGACATTCGTAAAATCTCAAAATCCCGAAGGTCGTTGCCAGGGATTTTCTTAGATTTTGTTAGATTTAAATGAATTAGTTGCGTGGACGATTGATTTTTTGACCTTTTTTCTCTCACTGTACTATGCAACTCTATGGAATAATACACTTCTCTTCTCCTCCTGTGTTTGTGTGTGTGTTTATGTGTGTAAATCTTTTAATTTTGATTTTATATTTTTGTATTTGCTAAAATATACAAACAAACAAAAAAAACACAAAAAACATGTACAGAATCGTTGGTGAGCACAAATAAAATATTGTATTATTTGATATTTCCTTTTATTTCAATATTTGCTACATGACTTTTAGTGCTGTAAAAGGTATAAGTATATAGTACTGATATTTACATTATTTACATATGTACGTGTATGAAAGTAGATATATTTACGAAAAGGGTTCCTCAAAATAGGCGTAAAAATGTCCTCAAATGAATTGGATTAGAGATGAACTCTCATTTGTGAGACTGTCCTATTATGTACTTATGGTTCGTCAATCGTTTATAGAGTGAAGAGAAAAGATCATAAACTTGAAAAATCGTAGAATAAAAAATTCCGAATTCCGAAAAAATCCTGAAATGTGAGCGGCTCTCAACTCTGGGGTTGCGGGTTCGATTCATGACTAGGGCCTAAAATAAGAGAAGTATTCTCTTTCTCTTAGCATGACGTCAATAAGACATTTTTAACATGAGAGAAATTTTTAAAAGTGTAAGCATACCACCGCAGGCTGATAATTTTGCATTTATATTTCTCTGAATCGATAAACTCATACTTAGTCCTACGTTGTTCCAATTTTTCCAAATTTCTGTGAACTTTTGAACTTTTTTCTTTAACAAATCACTAAATTTTTCTTCAATCTTGTTCACCCCAAAAAACAGCACCCAGAACTTTCTTCTTCATTTCATGTTTCCTTAACGGTTATAATTAGGCCCGAAATTTCTTTTGTAAAGAACTTAAGCATGTCCAAACAATACTCTAGTCTCAAATTTTTCACTCGGTTTACACAGAAAAATTGCTTCCAAGAGTTGACAAAAGGATAAAGAAACTTTTTTCAATTATCTTCAGATATATTGAAAGGCATCCGATTTAACGAAAATATACAGAGATTTTTAATACTTAGAATTCTTATTTCAAGTGCTGTTAAGTTTTAACTGAGCAAATATTCATATTGCAAGGTCAGTAAAATTCGAATGAGTGCCTTATGGTTGAATATCTCTAGATAAACGTAGATCAAAATCAACTGTTTACATTTGTGGAGGGAGAAGGAAGGGGTCATTTAGATAAGGCGCTCAGGAGTCCCGTCCTCTGCTCTCCCACAACGCCATTTGCACTTTGAACAATTTCACACAAGAAGATTAAGATTCACTTCAAAACTATTACTAAAATGTTCCTAGTCCAATGGCAGTCCCTTTTTGGAGGCTGCTAACACTAGTACAAACATGGCAAACTATGAGAGAGAGACTGACAGGTAGAACAGGTAAGGTAGTAAGATAGAGATAGACATTTGAATCAGTTACCACAAAGAAAGTCAAAAATTTTCCTAAGATTTTCTTTTATTTTTGCAACCAACCCACAGGAATTAAATCCTAGAAATGTATGCCTTAAAGGAAGATAAAATAAGAGGGAGGGAAAAGAGGGCGTACACTGATCTTGATAGAATTGTGAGTAAAATTATGTGCAGTGAGTTAATTCCATAAATGAAGTAGAGTCACAAAGCTTACAAGGTTCCTGATGCCTCAACGTAACGAATTCGTTATTCGTCCGAAGCCGAGTATGCTCCTTTACCTACGTATGATATTGCCCATTGTTTTGTTAGTAGTAGTCCGTAATACATCTAATTTTTCATATTTAAATATTTTCCATAATTCATGAATAATGAAACCAAATAAAATATTTATTGATTTTAAAATAAAGATTATCCAAAAACAAACCAAAATAGGCAATAAAAATCATTCGATTTCATTTCAATCTACCCCCACCTGCACATTAAACTAATACACAAATAATCACAAATGCATGCAAGGACACACACACACACATGTGTATTAAACCCAACGGGCCAGACCGGTTTATCATCAGCTTCCTTTAGAAGCAAAGCATTTGCACTTATTTCATTGGACGCTTCTAATGTGCATTCATTGACGAACCAGCAAGTGCTTGTAAAACAAAAGCTTCGTTGTTGTTAATAAAATGAAAAAATTCCCAAATATTTTTCTTTAATAATGTTAATATTATACAGTTTTCTTTGTAGTAACAAAAATCAAAATATTGAATTCATTACGTAAATATTGAATTCATTAAAATCTTTTCAAATGCTCTTCTGCCTGGAAGATCAAAAACTGAATAGGAATCTGAACAATCTTTGAAGCGCCATTTTTCCACGTTGGGAATATTTCCGTTCATGTGTGCTCATGCATGTGGATAAGTGTATGTGTGCGTGTGTGTGTGTTTGCACATTTATAAGCTGTAATAAGCAATCAATTATTATTATTGAATTTAGTTGCGGTTTCGAAACGGATAAAACGCACCAAATGCGACTTCATCGACGGTGTGTCAAAACAAATCGAGATGGGAGCGGCGCCGATCGGCTGGACTGGGGAAATGCAACTAATGCGACTAATGAGAATTTAGGCATTTGCAAAGCAAATCCAACAAACACACACTCGCACGCATAATTGCGCACACATATGTACTCATATTTGCATATATGTATGTATGGATGTATGTAATATGTAAGTGTGTTTGTGTACCTATAGTATGCAGTCGTATGTATGTTTCTACAAATACAATTACAAACGAAATGCAATAATCGCGCGAGCAAATCGCGACGTAAATCGATGTTAGGAAACCGCATAAAATAATTAGAATAAATCTTAGCAGCGATGATTAGTTACTATTTACACCACATGTGTGCGTGTGTCGTTGTGTATGTGTAAGCGTATTTATTATGTGTTTGTGTAGGTGTATATGCATACAAGTGCAACGAATCGAAAGACAATTAAGCAAATCGATTATTATTAGTATTTAAATTGTATTAAATACGCTCAAGGACCAAACCGCAATAATTATTAAGTTTATCAGCGCATCTTTGTGTGTGTGTGTGTGTGTGTGCGCGCGTAAGTGCGTGTAATTCTAATTTGCAATGAATGCGTTTACACACAACAATAAACGCATTACTATTATTATTATTATTATAATTATTATTTGGTGCAGTGATTTATTTCGTTGACGCCAACATTACCACCTGCAAGTGAATGGGTTCATGATATTTGCAATACTCACCTCGATTATGTGCTACAAACACCAGCCTTTAACCACTTGCATAAGTGCGCAGCAGCGATAATATTAATTTAATTATTATTTACCACCCAAGATTACTTTTAGCTTATCCTAACTGAATTCACATAACTAAGTAATATCGATTATTGATATCAAAGATTCATACATACATACATATAAGTATATGTAAAAACGCTACACGCACTCACTCACAGCTCAAAAAGTATTTTGCCTTGCCCAACTTTCTTATTTACATTGGAAAAATTATCATAGGATTTGCATTGGTGGGGTCTAAATAGACCTGTTTGAGATGATTTTTGGGAGTTATTATGTTCAACTAAATAGAAGCCAAAAAAAAGGGGACAATTTCAAATATTATACCAAATCGAATTTCCTCACCGTTGAAAATAATCTGTAGTGTCAAATGCTACATCATTGGTTAAGTTTTTGTGATCATAATGCTCTACAATATTTTAGATCTCTTTCGAATAGTTGTGTGACCAAAGTATTGAGATAATTTAGGGTGATTTTCATGCCAAAAGCGGGAAAGCTTAGTCATATTAACGCAAAGGTTACATGGCGATTTTAATCTTAGGCACGTTCTTATCAACGATTAGTGTGCTAATGGAGTCTAGCTTTTATTGAGAGCACGATTACCAGTTTGGCCTCTTTTTTGGTGTGGCAACTATGATTGGATGTGATTTGAAAGTTTGATTGGGTGTGATTCGCGATTTAGCAAATATGCTACAAGCACCGGCCTTTAACCACTTACTTTTCTTTACTTTTAATGGCACAACAGCCCATGGAGGCCCTAGGCCGAGCTTTTCGCATCCACTCATGTTGTGTGTATTATATTTGTGCAAGAATGGAATGGCGAAGTGAAAAGCTTTTCATAGGCAATTCTCACTCTTGTAGGTTTGCCATTGCCTATTAGGAGGTGAGGTGCCGTGTAGAAAAATTGTCTTTTCTACTTTTTTAATTTGCCTGTGCCGAGTTTTCGAACCCCGGACACTCTGCGTAACAGTCTAACGCGCTATCACTACGCCACAAAGACCACGGAATACACGGAATATACAGCACAATAAATCAGACCTATTATTACCAATAGGTTTATCGAATGGTGAAAAGCATCATGAAGATGGAGTAATAAGTTGATAATCGGAAAGATTAAGAAACTGACAAGCTTGGAAATCGCAGGATAGATCAGTAATACGCTTTAAGAGGAATTCAACATGATATTTCAGCTGCTGCAGCATTTGTCACAAAAGGAACTCTCAGACTTCGGTAGTCTAAAGCGTGGAAGTCGGCAAACTATGGATTCACAGCAATTCTTGGTGAGATAGACGAACGTGGTCATTATGAAAATAAAGCTGGCATTAAAACGGCCCACAGATTTCATCGTAGCGACCCTGAACATTCATATAAAGTTCATGAGCTTCATTCAACCATAGAAGACTGGGACAAAGGATCGGTGTTACGTAACATTGAAATTACTATTTATACCGATGGTCCTAAGATGGATGGCGGAACCGGAGCGAGTCTCTAATCAGAAGCAGGTAAGGCAGTCATAACGTCTTCCTGATAATTGGCAGTGTCTTTGAATCGGAGATCTTCACAATCGAAAAAGTAGTCGAATATCACCATTTCTGTGTGGACTGCCAGGCCGCTTTAAAAGCAATGGAATCTAAAATAAGTAAAGATTATATTACAGTGTTGTGCTTCGCTCATGTCCATGAAACGTGAAGCTGTCTCTCTATGTTGGGTTCCCGGACACATCGTAATATCGCAGGGAACGAGATAGCAGACGAGATGTGCAGAAAAGGGTCATAAGAGCCGATACTGTGGTACAATAAGTGAAACCATAAGTACTATCAACCTTTGAGAATTTTAGATTCATCAAAAAACAACCTTCATTTTATCGCTGTAGGACTTCGTTGAGTGAATATCAACAGAAATCTGTATCAGATTTATAAGTCCTGTCATTGAATACTTATGTATAGCCGACAACGATAATGTTCGACTGGGATATCTCAAAACCCGAACGTGGCACGTAATATTCAATTTTCGAAAACAGATTTCAATTCGGCAGCAGTAGCCGCACAGCACTGTTCAATTGATTCATTTCAGATGCAATATATTCATAAAATAACTAGACAACATTTTTGTAACTGTGGAATTAAGTAAAATATGTAATATCACGAAAGTGAGCGAAACGAAGTTTTATCATCATCATGAAATCTGCTAATTGACACCATAGTCTACTGTTTTATTTTTATTTTTGTTTATACTTCAACTAAATACAATTTTAGGTAAAAGGTGGCCGTCATAATTTTGCCGAGCCACATTTGAAACGCAATCACCCGCATATTCTCCGGAAAACCTACACTAGTTGTAAAATAATTTCTTATTACTATGCCAGCATTTTACGTGCATTAACATATGTACGAGTATGTAGTGTGTAACACTGTGCAGCCAAATAGTCGCTGCTAATTGAAACTAATGTTAATGAAAACAAACACCCTAAAAGTTGAGCACAGTAACGGAAAAAAACGTGAGAGCTCTACCTTCCACTTTTTAGGTACTGCATCTTCTGAAAACGATTGGCATTTATCAATATTTGCTATAAGTAACTATGTAATATTGTAATTGTAAATTTAAAGTGTTTAGATTTGTGTTACATTTTGAAACTTAAATGCCAACTCAAATAAAATGCATAAAATGGTAGTAATAAACAGTCACGAAAACACACCTCAGAAAAATGGCAAAGGAGCAGCAGCAGCACCAGGCAGGAAGGTAGGAAGGCACTCAGGCAGGCAGGCACTCAGGCAGGCAGGCAGGCAGGCAGGCAGGCAGGCTTAAAATAGCATCAAATTTCATATTCAAAATGGCACTTTCATGTCCAGCATAATTTATAAATGCCTCAAGGGTTACAGGCAACAAGGCAGTAGCAGCAGCAGCAACAATAACGACAACAACCTCAACAACAAAAGCAAAAGCAAAAGCATCAACAAGAGAAAACAATATGAAGTTTCCAAGACTGTCTACTCGTACGTGGTTACGCTCGGTTGCTGTAAACGGCAATGAATACTTTATTTGTTAGGCATTGCCGCAGGAGCAGCCAAACTCCTCCTCGTGCTCATGCTGCATTGCATGTAAATTTTGAAGTGTCGACATCGACACTTTTTATGCTTGGCCAATATGCTTGGCGAGTGTTTTTGTTTTTTTATTTTTGTTTCTGTTTTTTTAACACAATTCAGAGCAGGGCTATGTACTCGATGTACTCGTACCTGCAATGCCTTGAAAAAACAAATATTTTAATGGAGCTTTTATTCGTAGATATCCTACACACATGCCTGCATTTGCATACATACTATGTACATACTCATATGCTGCGTATAGTTAGTAGTGGTTGATGTTGTTGAAAGGATTTTTAAGTTTCGCATTGTGTAAAATTGTATAAAATATATCGGGGGTACGAGTGCCTATGAGAGGCGCTGCTGAGCGACGACAACAACAATAGCCAAACGCTGACGCCTGGACTGGGTACAAGTGCTGGCTGCTCTGGCCCTGACACAGTTGATTGGTTGTTATTTGGTTTTCATCGTCGAGTGACGACAATGCGGTATTCCTGTTGTATGCTGCCTCTGGTCATGTCTGTCCAATGTTCACTGAAATTTGCATTTGCAAAAAAAAAAAAACAAAAACATTCACACGTTCTCATAACACAAACACACTCCTACATAATATAAACTTTCGAGGGTGAAGTGAAAAATCCACTTTATGCGTGGATATTTGGTTGGCTTTAAGCAATTTCTACCGGACCATCGGCTTATTTACACATGTTGGAAAAATAACTAAATAAAAATAGGTTTTTATAAGAAAAAAATTACTCATTTGGTTTTCCGTAGCCCTACCAGCAAGGACGACTTCACGCATATAAGAAAGAAGAGAAAGTGAATGGCAATACAATGAAGAGGAGATTTAACTAAGTACTTGGTCGTTTCATTCGAATATGTTAATCGAGTTGGCGAATAAAACACAGATAATAGCAACATAAGCTAATTTCAAGAACAATTTAAATTCAATCCTTTTAAGGAGGGTCAATACGAATAAACACAAGTATGTATGTAATCAATCTTATCTACAATTGGCATCGATACTTTTGGCGGCAATACTACTTAAAAAAGTATTGCTAAAAGAGTACTCGTTTCGAACAACGAGTAATTTCAGAAATATTATATTTTTAATTCAAATGTAAAGGGATACGTCGAAGATAAACACGAGACAGAAATTCAGAAAGGATTTGGATTTGGTTTTATTGAGACAAATTCACATGTAGTAAATCTGCTTCATTACTTATTCTTAATAACATTTGATATCCAGTATTCAGACAGAATTAGAAGATACCACATTGTCAAATTATGATTTCTTGGAGCTCCACCATGAATTTATAGTTCAACAGTCAGAATTAGAAGATACCACATTGTCAAATTATGATTTCTTGGAGCTCCACCATGAATTTATAGTTCAACAGTCAGATTTAGAAGATACAACATTGTCAAATTATGATTTCTTGGAGCTCCACCACGAACTTATACTTCAACGAAATCGTATAAAATCTACTTACTCCCCTTTTGCCTCTAGGCAAATTCTCTCGAAAGTAATTACCCATTTCTATTTGGGTCTCGCCACTTTCAACACACCAAGATTTCTTGAAAAATATTGCTTTTATTTCAAAAGAACGGACACAGCAAAAAGGAGCAATTGCCGGTATGTGCCCGCTCCTTTATGTCTCTCGTTTACAAACACGACTCGCTTTCGAGAAAACTCATCCAGTGGTAAAGAGAACTTATACTAATAAATTTTTTTTTTTTTTGGGCCAAGATTTTGATGGCTGGTCTTACATAAAATGGGCTCAAGGAATTCTATGGTGACAACGGTTTTGTCAGATTGCATCGAGTTTTCGAGATAACGTTATCGAAAAATGGTAAAATTAGAGATTGTGTCTTATATCTCGAGGTGGAATGTAAAAATTTAATAGATTTTACTGCCATTAATAATTGCAATTAGTTAATGAAATTTTCAATTCCTCTACAACTTAATATTACATTTTTTCAATTCCATTACAAGGAATGGTATTGTCTTGTACTCAAATTATTTTTTCAATTCCTTTGAGGTATCATATAAGGAATTTGAGAAACTTGAATGACAATTTCAATTTAAATTACAATTCCTTGTAATGGAATATGAAATTAAAAAATACAATTTCAATTACTCTATTGAGTTGGAAAAGCAATCAATTCGTTTAACATGACTCTAAAGTAATCGATTATAAATTACAATTCCTTGTAATTTGCAATTAAGCATAATTTAATTCCTAAAGTTATGATTCCCAAACTAGCTCTTTTTTTATATTGTATTTATTTTTCTGATACAGTCCACACACCTAGGGGTACCTCTATGAATGCAGAGCAATGTGTTTATTGGAAGAATGATTGATATTTGGGAGGAAGAAGCAGAGAGAATTAGTTATGAGCTTTTGCTATAAATTTGCAAGGGTCAAAATAATCGGGAAGCCCTAACTCTTTTTCTATATTGTATTTTATTTTTTTTGATACAGTCCACACCTCCAGTGGTACCTCTATGAATGCAGAGCAATGGGTTTATTGGAAGAATGATTGATATTTGGGAGGAAGAAGGAGAGAGAGTAATAATCGGGAAAAATTTTTGTAGGGAGCTAATGTCAAATGCGCGCGATACGATAGATAAAAGAACTTTATCTGTAATGAGTAGTACGCTGGCGGTGGAACACCGTGTCTACATGGAATGCGTGAGTTCCGCTTGATGTTCTGTAGAACACACGAACTGGCAGCATCAGCTTGCACATCTCAGCAGAACAACTGCCGTGATAGTAACGATAAATCAGAGAAACGCAAGCCACGTTTCGACGATGTTGCAAGGAGCCAATAGAGCTGTAAACTCTACTGTCTCCTAATAGCTTTATCGCTCGATGTTGGATACGGTCCAGGCTCTTCAATTCCAAATGAAAACAAATACATGCAATATTTCCTACCAGCTCGCTCTTTGTTAGCTCTTTTCGGCATCCAGTACCCTTGTGAGATGCTATTTTCTAAAGCGCGCGCCACCATTATGAAAACTCGATGTCGTCTACTAGGAAAGCAAATATTTATTTTTATTTTATAGAAAAACATTTGGAAATATTATTGTTTATGGAAAACATGTACGAGTATGTATTTTTTAACTGAAAGAAATCATTCGATGCGAGGACATACGAGTAGTACTCATTCAGTGTTACAAAAACTTTTCATTATTTTCACACCAACCTAATGAAAATAACCTCTGTCCTGAGTCTATGGACATTACGGGTATAATGAATGTAGAGTGTTTGTATGCGAATGGAATGGGAGGGGATGGGAGGGGAGTTGAGGGGTCGGTCATAGTGTTATGCAGAGCTTTGCATTGTGTACGTGTTCTCTATGAATTTATGAACATAATATAAATTTATTTTGCAGAGCTCATGTTGCTTTTGCTGAAATGTGTAATGGATGCTTTGCTTACTCCTTTTCTGGTTTTACTTTTTTACTTTTTCTCTCTCTCAATTTTTTTTTTTTTTTTTTTTTTTTTTTAATTTTTGAAACGTAAGTTTTATGTGATATTTTAAATACCTTCATGTTAAAGTTTATTTATGCACGTATGCAGAATTTTTAATGAAAATTTAAATGTCAGAAATCATCTGATAGATATGTACAAATATTTTCTACTTAAATATGTACATGTACTGTTTACTCGTATGTATGTATGTATGTAATTTTTCCTATGCTATGTAGATATGTATGCACTAGGTGCTTCATATCCATAATATTATTTAATATTTTATTTTTTGACATTTTTAGTAGCACAAGTAAATTGAAAGGATTATTTTCTAAGTATGCATGTACATACATACATATGTATATAGGACGAGTATTGTATGTACATATGTATGTATATTAAAAATATATATCTTATTTATGAAATTGAATTAAGGAAACTGTGTATTTGTGATTTAAAACTGATATCTGCATTTCCATTATACATATACCTCAATTTCACATGCCTCAGAAGCAACAAAAACAACAAAAATTCATGCATATATTGGAACAATAATCTCAGCAATTCCAATTTAAATCACCACAGATCTCGTAAAGCAATTTCCAGCATAAATCTTTACATTTAATTTATTTTTATTTTCTTTTCCAAATAAAATCACAAACTCAAATTCTCAATTATGTTGCATAAAAAATACAAGTAAAAACATATTTCAAATAACAACACAATATTTATTAAAATTTTAATATAAAACTAAAATAGGAAAACAACAAATAAAGACAGAGCAGCTACTAAATAAAATCAGTTCAGTTCCGTCCAGTTCAGTCCAGCCCAGTATATGAGGGAAGCAGAACCCAAGGCGGCAAATCCTTTGCACAACTTCAACTAATGTAATGTAATAAGTTTATTATGCAAATCGACAAATTTTGTGTCGTCCCTAATGTGGACAGGGATTCTATTCTCCATCCTCTCCATCCTCTCCATTCTCTCTCCCTCTCTCTCTCTCTCTCCCTCTCTCTTTTTCGCTTGCTTGCTACTTTTTATTCTAAAATACACAAGTATGCACAAAGTCCTTTCGATTTAGATGCAAATTCATCATATCCTTCGGTCGGTGTTTTGGTTCTTTTCCTTGCTCATACTTACCTTCAGCTTTAAATTCTCGAAGCACTTACAGTAAATAGTGGACATTTAGCACTAACCCATTCATACACATACACACACACACGTAGTCACCAGCTTATGGTGTGTCCTTTTTGCTGTACATCCAGTTGCAATTTCATTTCCGGTTCGCTTAATTTTGCGCATTTAAATTACACCTTTGCATACAAAGTGAAATTGTGTGAAAAATGCAATGTCTGCATTACGAGTACACTGTAGCTCTGTAGTAAGTTTTGAATGAACCAAAGAGAGAAAGGGAGGAAAACACCACAAGCGCGCAAGCTTTCTATGTGGATGGGTGGCAGCCCTGCATGTTGTTGGTTGTTGGTCAATTTGATTTGGGATTTATATTTTAATTTTTTTTTACTATATATTATACGTACATATGTTATATATGGTATACATAGTATACATGCATTATACATACCATACATATGTACATGTCAACATTTCTGTTCGATAAAATCGTAATCCATTGCACAATGAGGTAAAGATGAGATGCATAATGCAATTTAGCACATATCTTCGAGTTTGAGACCTTAGTTTGCGTAACTAAAATCTGGTATTTTCTGTTTCATAATCGCATGAATAACAATCTGCCAACTCTTTGAGTCACTCAGTTTTTTCTCCTAATGTCTCAGATTCCTTTAATCCTTCCTTTTCTTTAGTCGACAGCTAATTATAAAAGGAACAAAGTGAGCTAAGTTTAACCAATTCATATACCAAAATAACTTTATTTTCCATTGTTATTGACCACCTCCCGCCATCTTTCCGAGAAAACCATAATACCCTCGTTAAGGAATTCCTGAGGTTTCTATTCGAAAAACTCGGACAAAACCTTTTTGCAGTCCTCTTGGGAATTCAACTTTCCGTTTAGATAATATTGCAACGAGTGTAACAAATAGTAATCCGAAGGTGCAAGGTCTGGGCTAAGTATATGGTGGATGCGTTAAAACTTCCCAGCCAAGCTCCCTCAGTTTTTGGCGGGTCACCAAAGAAGTATGTGGTCTAGCGTTGTCGTGATGAAAGACGGCGCCCTTCCTGTCGACTAATTCCGGACGCTTTTCCTTGAGCACTTCATTCAATTTTATTAATTGTTGACAGTACATTTCCGAATTCATCGTTTGGCTTCGAGGAAGCAGCTCGTTGTACACAGGACCCTTGCAATCCCATCAAATACGAGGCAAAACCTTCCTTATATTTAAAGTCCAGGCATTTCAGGGTAGTCTTGATCTTGAGGAAACTTACTCCATATTAGCTGTGAACACCCAACAACATCTCTCGCTTTATTGGTGTTTGCTTTCTTGTTCGTTCTTCTTGATGTTAACTTCGAGGACCCGCCATGTTGCTAAATGTTGATAAATTCAACACTCAGGATGTACCCCTATGAATGCAGAGCATTGTGTTAAATAGAAGGAAGATTGATAAGTGGGAGAAAGCAGGAGGGAGAGTCAGAGAGGGAATGCCTCTTCTTTCGGACTATTCTTTTACCAAGCCTAAATAAAAATCAATGACGAATGATGATAGTTGTCTTGAGGTCACCATCTGTTATATACGGCAAGCCTATTGAATAATTTTGCACAGCACGAAACACTCCTTCGACAAATCCTTTGCTTTTTCGACCTTATGTAAGTTTATGAACGTTTTTTAACCGGCCAAAGAACAGAGAAAAGCTGATCGACACACAACATCTATTGGTCGATTATGGAGCCACCTTCAACAGTAAGATTAGGCATCACTTGTACGCCGCAATGTCTGGTTTTGGTATCCATGCAAAGTTCACATGACTTTGCAAAATGACATTAACCAACACACTGACCAAATTGAAAGTCTAGGTATTAGGGTATTTATTTTCTTCAGGAAACTTGCTCCATACTGGCTGTGAACACCGAAAACATCTCTCGTTTTTTTGAGTTTGCTTTTGTCCTCCTTTCAAAGTATTCAACAGACTGGTCTTTCTCATGTGCTTAAGAATCCAGCAGCTTGGCTTCGCTAGCTCATATATATTGAGCACATGTAAAAAAAAAATTCGAGTCACTGTGATGGAACGCGCAGAAGAGGACGATCTCATATCCGATAGAAGGACTAGGTGTAGGGGGACCGAACTGCAATTGGCCTTAACAACGGGCTCCAGCGAGCATAGTGGAAGCGACTTGCGAAGCTTTATTGATGCGGCCAAAGACTGGAAATAAGTATAGTAAGGAGTGAGATCGAAAAAATCGGATAAATTTAATTTGTCCTAGCATTGAAATCCCTTATGCAAATTAAAAAATGTAAACAGTTTTGAAAATAAATTTAATTTCTAATAAAATGATAAATAAAATTAATTTGTTTGTTGTTTTTTACAGAGTTCGGACAGCTTTTCCGGTATGCCTGCCATTAGAGCCTTTACTGTCATTTCTGAGACTCTCTTGGCGGTAGCATTCTACTTATTTCTAAAATCGTTCATGGATTTAGCTTCCTTGTTTGTTGCCTTTAATGTTCTTTTCACTCGGCAATTTGGTGGATTGGCGATTTTTGGTACCAATTTGATGTTTTGGTCTTCGAACCATTTAAGGGCCAAAAGAAAGTAGATACATTGTGCTTTCTAATGAAGGGCAGCAGTCTCTTCCGGAGGCACTCCTTCATATAAATTTCGGCGTTAACAGTGACACTTGTTACGAAACTTTCATCAGAATTTCTCCAACGCAAAGCCTACTGTTTGAATTTTTTCATTCAGATGAAGAGTTTCAAAGCAGTGGTCTTTCAAAGTTATCCGATTTTTTCGATCTCACTCCTTAAGTATATTTACCAAGAATCACTAAAATTTGTGTGTTCGAAATTATGTTAGAAATTTTATATCTCTGAAAAATTCTTTACAAAATTCATGTACAGCGCATAGGCAAATACAAAACTCATACCAAATCCAATAACAATAAATTACATCAACAAACATTAAAATTCGCTTAGAAGAAGATGAAAAATAAAACTTTCTCAAATGTTATTTCTGCTCTTTTCTTATTTCATTTTTGTTGGTGTGAAAACTTTTCCTGCATTTGTGAACAAGCTCAAAGTCTATACTTTGGCCATTTTGTGTAACTCCATCAAAAATACAAGTTAACACATTACAAAATAAATCTGTGTTCGTTGTTCTTGCTGCTGCTACTGCTGCTACCAGTTGCTGTTGTTGTTACTTTATACACTGAAAAGTGAACTATCTCAAGCCGAATATATGCAAGTTGAAGTCGAGAGTGAGTCGATTCCATAAATTTGATAGCAGCTAAATTGGCTTCACATATTGTTTTGTTATTATTATTATTATTATTGTTGTAGTTGTAGTTGTTGTTGTGGTTGCTGTTGCTGCTCTTAACTTATGGGAGTTTCGATTTGTGTAGATTTGGGCCCATTTATCTTCTCTAGCTTACAAAGTTATGAAATATGTGAACGAGAATGTATCCAAATGCAGAACATGATTTGGATGTGCAAGCGTAAATATTCATGATGTACATATGTTTGATAGATAGTATGGAAATGGATGGAAATAGGATCTTTGTTTATGATTTGTTTTCCCTGTGTTTGGTAAAAGGAAATAGAAAATAAAAAAAAAACAAAATAGAAATAAAACATAAAAAAAGTATACGAAATACTCAATGTTATTGAATTGCCTGAACACAATTGAGTAAGGTTTTTTTTGCGCAGATTCTTAAATTAAACTTTTGTTTCGAAATATTTACGCTCGCCTCCAGACCTCCAGAATACATTCACTTATAGACAGAGTCATAGGAATTTTATGAGGTGAAATTAAATAAAATTAAATGAAAATAAAATTAGGTTAACGCTTAACTTAGTTCACTGTGTTTATTTTATTATTATGTAGATGAGATGAACATTAACCGAAAAACAAAGGGATTTACTTTCTCCCACTACACTCACACAGGCACACTTACTTACCATAGTTACTTTACTTGCACCCTCATGCTCTTCTCCTCTTAACAACCACATTCATTCACATGCACATGCCATATGTTTGTTTGTATGTATGTATGTGTGAGCCTTAAGCAGGACTTATGGTTATCTGAGCATTTTATGGATATTATCTAAAAGGATGCTAAGAAGCAGCGAGGACTCAAGCAAATATAAGTAAAATAAGTAGAGTAAGCATGAGAGTGTAAACGAAAATTAAGTTACTCTCAACATGTGACTGCGAAATGCAAATATAAAAAAGATTCATACTAAATTACACACTTTCATTTCACATTTACGCGCTATAGTCTTTTTTTGATTTGTGTGTGTGTGTGTGTTTGTCACATGTATGCATTCATTGTAATAATACTTACATACTACGCACTAAAAAGAGAAAGGATATCATTTCTGTTTTTTGAAAATAAAAAAAATAAAAATGCGAGACTCAATCAAAAAAAAAAAAAAAAACTAATGTGGCATTTGAGAATAAATTTAATGGCGCAAATGAAAGCGAAACCCCAACAACTGTTGTTCAGTTCAGTTGGCAAATGATGACACCAGCACAGTGGAGCAAAATGAAAAAAATTGCTTGAGAAAAGATACCAATGTAACTAAGAGTTTAATGTATCATCGATTCGAAAGACATAAATCTCACATGACCTTAAAACTTGATGACCACTAAACAAGAATTACCAATTTGCAGCGTTCAGCGCCATCTTTTTCGCAAAGCATGGACTTTGCCTTACCATGTATGGGAACATAAAATCGTAAATGCTTATAACTTTAGAAAGAGTTTCGTGATAGCACCTAAAAGATTAAAAGAAAAATGTATTTAAGCTGAGGCCGAATCGTCTGATCCGTGAGCTAAAAACAATTACACCTTGATTGCAGATTTTTGATTAACTGCCACTTTTTCTATTTCGCTCTCGTTCGTCTACTTGTTTTGCGTGTAGGTAAAAAAAAACGAAATAAAACGATAAAAGAAAGTGGATGTAAGCTTCTGAATTCATAAGTTATATAGTCTGGTATAAAGGTGAAGTGGTCTCCAGAACTGTAGAAAAAACAAAATTCCATACCAAATAAAGTTCTCGAAAATACGGGTACACCATATTTTATGTCGGTATGTGAATATTGAATAACTTTAAAAAACACAACCGATTTCTATATACGAGGTACTTTTATTTAATTTCATCCTTTACAATTTATTTGATTTATTTATTTTTATTGAATACAACATTAATCAAGTGGCCGCCGTTATTGACCATAGCAAAAAGTGCCCCTTTTTGCTGCGTTTCCATCACTTTTTCGAGCATCTCGGGCGGTATAGCGATGATTTCGGCACGAATGTTTGCCTTGACTTCGTCAATGGTCTGAAGCTTGCTGTTGTAGACTTTGCTTTTCAAATAACCCCACAAAAAGAAGACCAGAGGCGGCGTGAAATCTGGCAATCTGGGTGGCCATTCCTTGTCGGCATTTTTTGAAACCACACGTCCATGGTCATGCAACGGTTTTTCATGGATCTCCTGTGGATTCACCTTTCGCCAAATGCGGCAATTTTGCTTGTTAACGGCGCAAGAAAGTGTGAAATGGACCTCATTGGCCATTGAAATTTCCTTCCAAAAATCAGGCTCAGTGTCAACTATTCGAGTGACTATTTGGCCGCATTCCCTGCGATGTGGACAAATTTATGGTTAAAGTTATACTGAATTGACGTTTCAAAACGTTTACTCAAATCAATCGGTTGATAAATGGTAAAATTGTTTAATGTTTACGTGCCGACATAAAAAATGATGCACCCTGTACTTTCTTTGTGAAATTTTATTTGAATTCAAGTTTTACTTAGTCAAAAATATAAGCAAGAGGATAGAAATGGCAGGGCGATAGACAAAGTCAGGCTGAATTTTATGAAACTTTTTGACGTTTCTCTTATATGGCGTAAGTTTCATAACGAAGTTTCCATGCAAGTATTTCACTGTGCAAAAGCTACATGAAACTTCAAAAAGGAATGCGAATAAAACCTTATGTAACTAATTTCATCGTGGAAGAGCTGACTTACATACATAATATTGTAATAGATTTTTGTGCCTTTTGTAAACACAGTAACTGCAACCTTGTTTTACTTTTCTCAAAAAATAAGAGCAATACTGATTTTTCTGTTGTCACATTTTGGGCCTGTAACTGAAGAAAGAGAAAAAAAACACGATTTTTTCGAAAAATTTGTAAACTAGTAATAAAAATTTAATAAAACCAATTATTTACTGTTTTAACTCCAAGGGATTTTATCGTCAATTTTATAATTGGGTTGTTCACAAGCTGTCTTACTCAGTGTCGTATCCTCTCAATTGTCGTAAATTCTCTCATTTCCCATATGTATAAAATGTTACGACTTAACATAAGACACCTTGTGAACACCCCAATTATTTTACGATTACATAAAAGCTTACCGATATAAAAGTCCAATATTTTTCCGTAGACTACAAGATTCTCTGCGTTTTGGACGGCTTTTGGTCGGTTTTTTGAGTGCATAGTATGAGTCGATATTTTTTGATGAAGTAAAGTGCGGTGTTGAAACAATTGGCTTTGGTATCTTCAAAATTTAAGCTTATTAAGTGAAAAAAATCATTATGTTCAAACAAATTTATTTGTATTCTACTATTTATAAAATATATAGATGAGCACTATTTTTTTTTTATCAATTTTCAAGTTTGCAAAAGCTAATTTGAACAAGTGAAAATTCAAACAAAAATATTTGTTCTTATTTGGAGCCAAAGTTCTTTACATAGAAAAAACTTTAAGACCGGGAACTGAGCGTGGCTCTAGGAGGGTTAAGAGAGTAAGTATAGAATTTTGCAAATTTTTTATTCTATTTTTTTGCTTTATATCTATGTATTTTCAACAGATGACAGGCAGATTTTGCGGAAGCCCCTAAGTTTTCTTTCTTGAGGTTTTTCTTAAAACCTAGAAACTTCGCTTAACGCAGTAATTCTGCTAACAAAACTTTATTACTGATTTCAGTATCCCGTAAAGAAAGAAGGTAGTTTCTGGCGGTTGGAAAAGAAACCTTGTTGGAGCTACAATGACACTGATGAGAAGGAAACTTTGGGCCATATTCAATGTCGCAGTCAAAAAGGCAAACGTTAGAAACAACTCTAAGGACAACTCAATGCATATTTCAATACAGTATATATACTAGAGTATTTTAAATCGTAGTGAAAATAGCTATATTGAACTTCAACTCGAGGGAAGAACAGTAGCGACAATGTCACTGCCCCACTGTATGGATTCTAAAAAAATATTTAGAGCAATCATTACTTACCCAAACACATTCACTCCCGCCCATTGTCACACCAATAACAACGGAACGAGTCGCAACTCTAGCATTACTGCACCCCATAGGGTGTCAGCCCTATGTCCTTTGTTTGACATTTCTATTTGATTACCTTGTAATTTAAAGTAATTGTACTTAGTGCTTGATTCAGCAGCATTGGTATGCGAGCAGCCGCAGCCGCAGCAACAGCAACTGACAAGTTGCGAATACGACAATGAAATATTGAAATTGCTGAGCATTGAGCACAAATATTTTAATGATGGGACCGTAGCAATAAAATCGAATGTAAGCGGATCAAAATAAAAAATGAAGTAATTGCTTAATAAACTCGTAATTTGATTATTTTTGGGCGAAGTACGAAGGTCTAAAAATAAATAACACAAGAAACACAAAGTATTTCATAAAAGTAAAATCTTGAACTTAATAAAAAAAGATTCTAATTAAAAATATTTCAAAACGAAAAAAAAAGAGGAAAGGAAATTTCCCTATGTATGTATAATAAAATTAACTTCGTTCGCACTAATCCTGCTTAATCCTACCAGGTTGTTTTAATTTTTGATTTTCATACGAAATACATACAGCAACAGCAACAACAGCAGCAGTGGTAGCACACGTTTCCTTCCCTCTCAAGATGACTTGAAATGAAACGGAGCAAGAAGCACAGCGAATTCAACTTACAATTTGTACACATTAGCACACGAAACACAAACAGTACCAGCCAGCAACAGCAACAAGAACGATTCAACCTAAGCAGCAGCACCATCAACAAAACAACAGCGAGTAGCAACAGCAGCAACATTGGTATGTTGTATGTAGGTACCAACAACAACGACGCTGCCTGTCTGCCTCTATTTTGTTTAACCTCTCTCTCTCTCTCTCTGACTCTTCCTCCCTTCACTATCTCTCCTTCACATGCTGCCTCGGCGCTGCACTGCTTTGTGAGGGATAAAACTGCTTAATCCACCTAAAAACAGAAAGTGACTCCTAAAACAGAAAAATATAAAAAAAGAAAATGTAACGAAATAAAATAAAAGTGGAAATACTGAAGAAACTGATGCGTTTGTTGCTTTGACGTATGGGTTCATTGATGCTGTTGTTGCTGTGTTGTTGCTGCTGCTCGGCTGCTTGGCTGCTTGGCTGCTCTTCTCGATTGCATGTGAGTGGGATTTGTCTCAGAGCTCAAAGAAGATGCGTGCTAGCTGCCAACATCATGACAAGAAACACACAACCACGCACAATACTAAAAATAACCTCTGCTCGTATCTAAAGTCAAATACGAACGAAAGTGTGGCGAGACGTCCTAATTGACGAATTATTCTCTTCTAAGGAAAATTCTATTGTAATCAAATATTATTAATGTCCATCATCACTCATATTTTTTAAAATTGTTTTCTATTGATTCTAGTGAAAAGTTGAAAGAAAGTTGAAGAAATTGTCATAACAAAATCTGGAGAAACAAACCAGCTGAGCTAAAATCACTTAAGATCAGGCCTGACGAGAGAGAGGGGACGTGAGGGGGAGGAAGATACCTCGCAGTTTTTAGAGCGGCCTGTGCTAGTTAGATTTCAGAGTTTCACTTCAGCTAAATAATGAAAAATGTGGTCGCTGTGGTGTAGTGGTAGTGCGTTGGACTGCTACGCAGAGTGTCCGGGGTTCGAATCTCGGCACAGGCAAAATCAAAAAGTAGAAAAAATAATTTTTCTATACGGCACCACCTCTTGGCAGGCAATGGCAAACCTACAAGAGTAAAAATTGCTATGAAAAGCTTTTCACTTCGCCGTTCGGATTCGGCATTAAACTGTAGGTCCCTTCCATTCATGTACAAATATAACACGCACAACATGAGTGGATGCGAAAAGTTCGGCCTAGGCCCTCCATGGGCTGTTGTGCCATTAAAAGTAAAGTAAAGTAAATAATGAAAAGCAAATTTGGTTAAAAAACAAGTATAAAGCGAAGCACAAATTTTAAAATATTAATTTTTATATACGAGTAGGTAATGAATTTCTTTAAAACCTAAAAATTATTTGAGGACTAAACTTTATATAGTAATATTGGCTCTTGGGGAGATTCTAATGTATGATGACGTCAAAGAAGCTTTTACCCCCCGCGAAGTATAGTTCCTTTACGTATCGTCTCCAACGATTAGAGTCCCACACAATTATCACATAAAAATTATCAAATCAAAATTAAACGTTTTGGGAGGCTCTATTCAAGCACCTGACAAAAGTTTTTATATCTCTTATCTTCTATTCGCCCTGTTAGTTCAACTTTCTACTTTTAACTTAGAGGGCCTTGATTTTCGCAGAGAAAGTTGAAGAAATTGTCATAACAAAATCTGGAGAAACAAACCGGCTGAGCTAAAATCACTTAAGATTAGGCCTGACGAGATAGGTTGATTTAAAAACCTTCTATGCTTGACTCATCGAGGGAGAGAGAGAGTTAAAGGGAGTCTTCAGGATATCATTGTTCAGAACCCTGCTTTCATATTGTGCACAAACTAGAAGAATTACTTTTGAAGCAATACATTCTTTTAATGGCACCAACAGCCCATAAAGGGCCTATGCCAAGCTTCTCGCATCTATTCATATTGTACGTGGTAATATTTGTACACGATTGTATCTACAGTTCTATGACTAATCCGACTGGAGAAGTGAAAAGCTTTTTTCCCCTCTAAAGAAATGGAGCTGTGTAGAAAATCTGATATTTTAATTTTAATCTGAGCCCGGGCGCACTAGGTATAAGGCCAGCGCCACGCCACGGCGACCACATGTGTACTCGTCGGGCGATATTCTGTAGTCGTAGAACAAACCAAATTACGGCGCCAACCTCATTCTTCCCGATTAAAAATCTTATTTCATTCTAATTTGTCAAGGGACATTATACCTAAATCAATATCGGCTAACACATAAATTTTTCTAGAGTTGCAACTAAGTTCTCATTAGTGCAATCTGTTGGCATATAAGATTTTACTATGTATAATTTAACTACCATAAATATATATCTTTAAATTAGACCTGTTAGTGTGAGGGAGTGTAATTGCAGCTACTAATATTTTTGAATCAAATTTTTTCATTTTTCGTAACCAATTGTTTAGAAGACAAGTCGATAACAAAAAAATATAATATTTCACACACACTCGTACTACACAATTTCAATTTCGATTATATTCAAAACATTTGCCCTTGATTGGACATTTTCCCTTAAATCCCCGTGTCTTAGTCGCTTTGCTTGCGGAGCATAGCAGCGTTTCCGTTTTGACTTTACAATTCGTGACTTTTGTACGTTTCAATTTCGTCTTTCCATTTGCTTTCTTTCTATGGAATTTGATGGGGATGTTTCGTTCCCGCACACTAGTCAAGCGCAAAATGCTGTTTCCTCTCCTTCCTTACACACACACACTCTCACAAACACAAACATTTCCATTTCAGAATAGAAATTTGAATCCTTCGTTTTAATTTGTTTGCGTCTTCATCATAACTAAAGCAGGCAAAACAAAACTGAAAAGTTTTCATTTCATGCAAATTAGAAATTTTCAAAACGAAAAGATTTAATACGAGAGAAGAAAGGGTAATTTCCAGGTTCGTTGGTGATCAGTACTTGGGTACATATCGCTAGCTCTATTCTTCTACCACTTACTTTTAATGGCACAACAGCCCATGGAGGGCCTAGGCCGAGCTTTTCGCATCCACTCATGTTGTGCGTGTTATATTTGTACATGAATGGAAGGGACCTACAGTTTAATGCCGAATCCGAACGGCGAAGTGAAAAGCTTTTCATAGCAATTTTTACTCTTGTAGGTTTGCCATTGCCTGCCAAGAGGTGGTGCCGTATAGAAAAATTATCTTTTCTACTTTTCGATTTTACCTGTGCCGAGATTCGAACCCCGGACACTCTGCGTAGCAGTCCAACACACTACCACTACACTACAGCGACCACTACCACTTATCTCCATAAAATCACGTAAGAATCGAGGTTGAAATAAGTTCTCAGCGAGTTTGTATTAAAAAATAAATTTTAAAGCTACTTCTTCAACCTCGTATCCCCCCCACTTTAGCAGTAAACTTTATTGTTTTATGTAAAATGGTACTTCTGGAGATACGTGGGCTTCCGGAGAGATACTTGAATACATAGAAAGAAAGTGTACGTTCGAGTAGCATAGTGATGGAAAAGGACCCCAAAAGAGATCACCGAAAAATTTAACAATTGTTTTCTCATTTCAACTTCACATAACACTTCTATTAGTCTGCCTCTCTGCACTCTCTCTCTGCCCTCTCTCTCTCTCTCTCTCTTCTCTTGCTACTGATGTAATTGGTTTCACTTGGCCGCACTGACACCATTTTCCAATTACTTTTAATTCGCTTCAAAAAGACAAAAAAATACAAGCAAAAAGTGTGCCATCTTGTTGCTGGACCACGTGGGCTCTCCTCAAACAATATAATTATGGAAATGTCTGTCCATGCATCTGTCTGTCTGTTTTTTTGCCTTTCTACATATTTGTCTTCCTCCATTTATAAAATATTTTGCTTCGATTGACACATCATTTCGTAAACAAATCAGAAAAGTAATGAAGCAGTAGGCCGAAGCTATTTGCTTTTCTTCACGCTCCATTTTTGTTCGAATTGAAATTTAAATATGAAACAAATGCGGGTACAAATAAAAACTAAGATGGGAATGGAATTGAGAGTATGCCCCGGGTATGTTGAACTAAAAGTTTCCGGTATGAATTTCCTTCTTCTGCCACATTTCATATAATATAATTGAGCGTGTCAGTTTTGTTGTTTTTGGGCTTAAGGAGAAGCGCGCGTGTGGCGTGAAATTGAAATAATTAGAAATGAGTTTCAGAAATGCTAAAAAAAATCAAGTTGGAGAAATTATTCTTCATATATAATACTTAGCATAATAAATAGTATTTTAGATATGTACTATATATATATATATTTAGATAGAAGTTAAATTTTTCATAATACATATTTAAAAAGGAATCATAGAGTGGTGCTAACTTTGGAGTGATGGAGCAAAATTTCCTATTTTCCAAGGAACTTCAATATTATCTACTAAGTGCTGGGAAAAAATGTTTCAATTCATATTTTACTATGTACTATTGTACGACATCAGTATTTTTCATAAATATAGTAAATATTTGAATAATATTTATATAAGTACGAGATCTGTAATATTTATGTATGAACAAGATTTTGAGTGCATGTGTGTGTGTGTGTGTGTGTGTCTGTGTAAGTATATAAGTAATTATGTATGTAAAATATGTCGCACGAAATTACATTAAAAATGCAAAATTCATAAATGTTTTGCTAGAGAGAATGTTTCGCAAATTTGTGTATGAATAAATGTGTGTGTGTGTGTGTGTGTGTGTGTGTGTGGGTGTGTGTGTGTGTGTGTGGGTGTGTGGGTGTGTGTGGGTGTCTGTGTCTATATGGAGAGAGCATGGGCGTACGCAGGATAGCGACCACAGAGTATGATGCCTTCACCCTATTAAATATGCCAAAAGACTAGTTGTTAGTTTCATCTGATTCTTGATTCTTGATTCAATGACTACCACAGCTCACTCATGTCTCCTACATCACACATTTCATTTCATATTTTGAAGAAACTATCAATCAAAATATTAATTAATGATGTTAATACTAGAAAATGCGAAGGAAGGACTTTTTGCAATTGAATTTCTATTAGCCTAGTTGAAAAGCAGGTACCTACGGTAGGGAAGTCATTTGTCATTGTTCACTGTTCGCGGCTAACTTCCTTGTTATACCAAAACAACAACGTCACACTCGACGGTATGAGGAAATTGGTTGATTTTATATGGCAGTAGACAGTAGTTCCTGCTTAATTGAGTCGGTTAAAATTTGAAAGTTTCGAAGTTATTAATTAACCTTTTAATTTTAATTAATAATTTAATTAATTGATCCTCTGACACAATTAAAAGAAACCTGTTCAAATAATGGGAACTACAGAACATAAACTGGGGAATATTGTACCTTCAAAATATTGACATAACTTTGTGGTCAAGTGCTTTTTATTTTGCTCAATTATGCGGCAACTCATGAAGCGGAAACTACTGAATCTAGACCCGTACTCGCCAATATTTCATCTCATTGAGTATATACGGACCTAAGAAGTCACGCAAGTGATAATTCCATACTTACATAGACAGCGATAGCAAAAACTTTTATAAATAGATAAAATAGGTTGGATAAATTCAGACCGATTTTAAATATTCTCATTAATATTACATCCACAAAATGAATTTCTCCCGTTAGAAAATTCTTCCAAATTCCGAATTTCCCGGGCAAACTTTTCCACTTCAAACGACTGATTAAATCAGCTGTTAGGCATTTGTAAAATAATAATTTGAAAAATAGTAAAAATTGTATAGTTATCCATTCGGAACATGCAAGAGCAGCAAGGACCAAGAGTTATTAGGAGAAGCTTGCGAGATAGTATGTATGTACAAAAAATGTATGTATGTACAAAAAATGTTTCTCCTACATATGTATTTAAATTAATAAGTTTCCTTTTTAAATTTAATAGTTTAGCGTTTAGTTGTTTTCTTCACTTGCTTTCAAAATCATCCCATCCGTTTGGTTATGGAACCCGCAACCAATTTCATCAAGTTCTCCATCAAGTTGTGGCCGCTGTAGCGTAGCGGTAGTGCGTTGGACTGTTACGCAGAGTGTCAGGGGTTCGAATTTCGGCACAGGCAAAATAAAAAAAATTAAATAAAGTAAAAAAATAAAAAAGAAAATGTAACAACAACCTCTTGGCAAGAGTAACCTAACCTACAAGAGTAACAATTGCCTACGAACAACTTTTCACTTCGCCGTTCGGATTCGGCATTAAACTGTAGGTCCTTTCCATTCATATACAAATATAACACGCACAACATGAGTGGATACTTGGCCATTGGCGCAACATGCGGTCATAGTCGACACTGATAAACTGAAGTTCCTTGTGGTAAAGACATAACACTTGCCACAATGGCTGTCTATGTCTTTATCTGTCTCCTGTGTGATTGCATTTCCTCTCTCATTCTTCCTCCCACCTATCAATCTTCCTTCCACTTAACACAATGCTCTGCATTCATAGGGGTACACAAATTTCACGGGTGTTTAATTTAATAACAAAGAATTGAGAAATTATTCTCCATGTAGTTTTCTCACATGTTCGAAAAAATATCACGGGTGTTTAATTTAATAACAAAGAATCGAGAAATTATTCTCCATGTAGTTTTCTCACATGTTCGAAAAAATTTCACGGGTGTTTAATTTAATAATAAAGAATTGAGAAATTATTCTCCATGTAGTTTTCTCACATGTTCGAAAAAATGTCATTTTAGTTTAATTTAAAACCAAAGAGTCGAGAAATTATTCTCCATGTATTTTTCTCACATGTTCGAAAAAATTTCACGGGTGTTTAATTTAATAACAAAGAACTGAAAAATTATTCTCATGGGAGTATTATCACATGTTCGAAAAAATTTCATAGTAGTTTAATTTAATACCAAAGAAATTTTTATCAAGATAAAAATCTTTAGTTGAATATCTTAAGATTTGAGATTATAAGCCGAAGATATGAGATTTTTTCTGAAAAAATTGTTTACAGCTTTTGATTTACGTTACAAATTTTAGTTATGCTATAATTTTGTACATGAGTACTTTGACCACAATATCTTATAAACTAAATTCAGTGAAGGTATTAATGGATTTGCATTATTACTACTGATGGTAATTGGTAACAACAACAACTTGCTACGTAGTTATCCACTGTAGCATTTTGTTTTTCAAAAAGATAGGATTTCTAGACTAAAAATGCTAACACTGAAGTGCTTGAGTAAAATGTAGAATGGTTCAATACCATTAACTTTCGCGAATAGAAACTATATAGATTCTGAAAATTAAAAAAAATTAAACAAGTTTCGTGCTGAGTAATTTTTGCTTCTATTAACTATAGTAACTCTTAGTATGTGTTTCAGTTCTCAGGGGCGAGAGAAATTTTTGCCCCTGCCTACGCCCATGTAAGAGAGAGTATTTACATAAAAGGATGCAGAGAAAACAAAATGGCGTTATAATGGTTTGGGTAAGCGGGATGTTTCGAATGTTTGGGATGTTGTTGTATAAAACAACTGCGCTTTCTTGTTCAGCAGCAGTTAATTATTCATGTGATGTCGTTGTCGGTGATGACAACAAGGACACCCTTTTTAATATTTATGAACACAACCGATTCACTAATTATAATTAGGAATTGAAAAGTTTGCAAAAGGCTAAAAAGCATCAAAAACAACAACAACAACAGCAACAACAACATCGAATATATGATTGGAATTCTAAAAATATATAAATCGTAAAAAGAGAAAGAGTCAGTGGGAGTGGGAGTGAGAGTGGGAGAGTGAAATAAATTTGATAGATATGGTAGTTACATACTTAGGTTCAAACTTATTTACATAAAATCCAGTAATAAATATTTTAAGTTAGCAAAGTGACATAAATATGACGGCGTATGGATTGCATACATATGTACTATATTGTATGTATATTGTAACTAAATGGCACTTTCAACTCTATGCATGCAAAGTGATGGGTCTGAGTATCTATGGTGACAAGCTACTGAAAATGCCTAGCAATTGGACGTTGCCTATAACTGAGCAACAGCTCGATATTATTGCTAGATTAAGACAATTTTGCGCATTTCTCATTGTACGAATTACTTACTTACTAAGGATTTTACAATACTTTTAAACCGACATCAAACACAATTGAGTCGCAAAAACCACATGACTCGCCATCGACGTTAGGTTTAGGTTGTAGGGAAGTGCTCAGAAAGATCTGAGCGTCCACGGGAGCCAAATTGGCATATTATGATGTCCCTTATATGGTTGGGTTGACTGGCTGGCCGTCTATGTACTTCAGGCAGAACGAAAAAAGTAATAGCATCCATATTAATGTCAGAACGGCCCAATGTGATTCCCGATTATCTCCTACGTTTTAACGCCGGTTCCGAACAGCGGGTGGCAATTTGTTATCACTTGGAGGTTTTGCCATTGCCAGCCAAGAGGTCTACTTGTACACTTTCTTATAATTTTTCTATACGGGACCAACTCTTGGCAGGCAATGACAAACCTCCAACAGTAAAATTTATCTAAGAAAAAGATTCAGCATAAAACTGTAGGTCGCTTCCATTTGAGTATAAATGTGACACGAACAACATGAATGGATGCGAGAAGCCTGACATAGGCCCTCATGGACTGTTGTTTCATTAAAAGAAGAAAGAAAAAGAAGGTATACTAAAAATGTATATATAAATGTATTTCTCGAAAACTGTGAGTGATACAAAAATTATGTTTTCATGTTCGTGGTTTAGCATCGCAAAATCTATAAGAACCACCCTAAGCGGTCTGAGAAATATTTAAAAATAAAAGTTTTTTTCTAAAAGATAATTAAAATGAAAATCTTTTGTTGATTTTCAAAACCAGGAAGATGCAGAAAACCCACTCTCAACACTACCAGGAATCGCAAAATCGTTCAAAAGCGGGTGCAGCGTAATTCAACGGATTCCATGAGAAAAGTTTCTCAAGTTTTAACTGGCATCAATCATGAATCAATTTGACTCATAGCATAAAACGAGTAAGGACTCAATGCTTTTACTTTTTCACTTCTACTTTTAATGGCACAACAGCCCATGGTGGGCCTAGGCCGAGCTTTTCGCATCCACTCATGTTGTGCGTGTTATATTTGTACATGAATGGAAGGGACCTACAGTTTAATGCCGAATCCTAACGGCGAATTGAAAAGATTTTCATAGCTTTACCCTTTCTTTTACCCTTGTAGGTTTGCCATTGCCTGCCAAGAGGTGGTGCCGTATAGAAAAATTATTTTCTCTACTTTTTGATTTTGCCTGTGCCGAGATTCGAACCCCGGACACTCTGCGTAGCAGGCCAACGCATTACCACCACGCCACAGCGACCACAATGCTTACAAGCGCTAAAAAGGCTCCTGAACTATCATTCGTCATTCAACATCGCCGAAATCCGCCATCCGTCATGGCATGGGGTGTGATTTGCGCAAATCCAAGGTATCTTTGATTTTTGGGGAATAGGGTGTCAAAATCAACCAAGAAGTGTACCGCAGTGAAATTTTCGGAGGTTGTGGTACCCCCCTGGACTCTACAGCACTTTTGCGATAATGATTGAACTTTCCAGCAAGACTCTGCGCCAGCGAGAGAGCTAAAGCGACACAAGAATGGTGCAAGTCTTTTTTTGCTGATTTTATCACATCTGAAGAATGGCCACCATATTCATAGCGTATGGTCCATTTTAGAGGCCAGGGTCTGTGCTGGACGTTATAAAAATGTACAGTCCCTGAAACAGTCGTTACGTCGTGAATGGAACCGAATAATGATGGAGGAGCTGCTGCCCATAGCTCAAAATTTTTGCGTTTGACGCTGTGTATTCGTGCCAAGGGTGGCCACTTCGAAACCGATTGAATATAGTTTTACTCATGCATTATGTACTCTTTTCCTTCGGTATGTATTTCGCTTTTCATTACAATAATTTTTTTATGCCCAAAAATATTGTAAAGACTTACCATATATTATATTTGTTCACCCGACCTTTTAACAATATACTAGTTATACATACATATGAGCTATTATTTTAAAATTTATTAAATACAATTTCAAAACCAAAATATGTATGTATAAATATTGGAAAAAGTTGGTAAATACATATATATTTTTTACGGATTTTAAAAAATTGCTGTCCGGAAAATCATGTCAAATGCCCAAAGTGGGCTAAACTGAATGAAACTTGCACCCTTATTGGGAGTTCCGGGCGAAATAATATTCCACGTGAATTTTTCTGTTCGCCCGAAACTTTTCCCCTTATTGGCAATTCCGCCCGAACAAAATTTTACTGTGAATGGCATAGAGCATTTCGAACACACTATTGCGAACTGATTGTTTATTTGGACGTTTGGAATAAAAATAAAAATATAAAAAATTTAAATATTTCAACATACAGACACTCAAACATGAAAAACCGTTTTTACGTGTCCAGACGTACTTAGTTTATTCAATTTATTTTGAACACATTCAGACATACATAAGATAAGAACTAACCTAAGTTATAATACTTATACATACGTTTTAAAAACAGAAGAAATAAATAAAAATATTGAATTTAAGTAGTACTTGAAACGAGAATTAAACTAAGTTTGGTAAAAGTGAATTGGGATCGCAAATTTCTTATACTTGTTTATTCCGAAGAAAAAAAATATTAAATTTTCTATTTCCAACATTCGACGATTCTTCTCAATTTTAATTTCTACTTCCTCCTTTCTCAATTTCTCCATTTCCAAGTTATGCCTTTTCATTTCCAATATCGCTTCACCCACTTTGGCGCACAAATCTTGCTGCATTTCCAGTTTTTTTAAGACTACTTCGTCAGTTGTCATCTTACAGGATTTTCCTTTGGAATCTTTAATCTTTCTTGATTAACAGCAGCTTGACTTGGGATAAGAGGATCAGACGATGAACTCGTGGCTTTAACTAATGGCTGATCTATGCTGCTTTCCCCACATTCCCCCAACATTTCATTTTCGAGAAATGTTTCTGCTTCTGTGCTTAACCCTTTTTCCTGCTCAGCCGGAGGTAATTCAAAAGCCTTTGAATTTCCAACACCTTCTACAGCCTCCTTCATTGCAATGAGCTGAAAAATGGACTCTTCTGCAGGTGAAAGCTTTTGGGTCTTGTTAGGTCGACCTACAGTTCCTCTTTCATAAATTTTATTCAAGGAAGCCTTCTTCCGTACGTAGCGCATTTGATCTGGCCAAACCTAATCAAAAAGGATTCTATTAGCTAAAGACTTATATAATCAATTAAATTCATACCTTCTTCCATTCAGATACGGCCTTCACTGGTGGGTCTGAGATATTCAACTCCAATGTTAATTCCTTCCAAAATTGCGACACTTTTTCACGATTTTCCCTGACAAAACATTTAGCAATATCAGGTTTCTCCAGCATTCTATTTAGTAGAACCTCGCTTTGAACCTTATTTATTGTTTTAATCCTGAAAAACACACACAAATTATTTATCTCACTTTTCTTTGTTTTAACAATGCAAAACTTACATGTTTCCGGTGTTTTCGCTTCCAAAAGTGAAGTGAAAAATAAAGGTGAAAAATTCAAGAAGTGTGAAAAAAGTGTTGTCAATAAGGGGAAAATTTTCGAACATGAAAATTTTCCGCCCGGAATTCACAATAAGGGAAAAGCGAAAAGTTAAATATTCCGGGCGAATGCCGTATTCACGAACATGAAAATTTTCCGCCCGGAATTCACAATAAGGGAAAAGTAAAAAGTGCAACATTCCGGGCGAATGCCGTATTCACGATCATGCAAATTTTTCGCCCGGAATTCACAATAAGGGAAAAGTGTAAAGTGAAACATTCCGGGCGAATGCCGTATTCACGATAAGGGTGAATATATCATGCGCAAAATACTGCTCAGTGTATATACAGTTTGAGCGACATTGCACTATACTTACTTCCTACAAACAGTTTGAAAGCCTAACAAGACATGCTAATAATACTACCCAAGACAACAACTATGTATAGTGTATAACTAGCATGTGCTTAAACCAATCACAGGATGGTGCCTTTTTTGAAATAATAAAAATTGCACAGAATTAGCGATAAATTAAGTAATTTAATAATTCCAATGGTAAAAGTATCACAATCTGAACAATATTTATACTTGTATCATACCCAGGTTTCTTCTGACCTAAACATATTGGTCTCTTACGCCTCCATGCTCTTCGTTTAGCGAAACAAAAATGCATTCAATATTTAAAAAATGAAATTTCATGATTTTATAATAGATTTTTGTACAATTTAGAGTTTATAACAAAATATACCATACATGATATGTATTGTATAATTATTTTCAATAGGTTAACAAAATCTCCATAAATTCAACAAACAAGTTTTCGCGTTTTTTCTTTTTTTAACAAATGCGAATAAGCTAATTGAAAGATCTTAAGAATAATATTCGACGAACTCTTTGTATACAATGAACTAGAATATATAACTATTTTGTCTAACTACTTTAAAAATTAAACCCTGCAGTTTTCTCCTTCTTTCACGTAAGAATCGGCACATTGCAGCCATTATTCAAACGATATTCAGCGTAAGCAATACCTGAAGAAATACAAATGTAAATGAAAGTGAAGGAAAGGTCAAGGCGCTATAGCAAACAATTGTTACCTGTATTATGCCAATGATAGAAGGCGGCCAAAATGATTAGATGCCACCAATTGTGCGAATGGCCGCAGAAATCCACCTTGCCGTCGAGCCAACGCTCTGGAATTTTGGCAGCATAAAACACAAAGGCGATAATGCACAGGCTGTACATAATAACGACACGTGGAAGCATTATCTAAACGACCCAGAGATTGATTCCGATTTGCAATTATGTACATACTTATATTTCCGCTGCCGCATGCATACTTACGCGTACCAACTCGTTCTCCAGACCGCCCATCACCATTGTCCAATGCGCCAATGGTATGATGCCATAGGCCGACCACACCAACAGCACCACAATCTTAGCATCTAAGGAAACGTTCAGCTTGGGTATTTGTATTACCATAGCCAGCACAAACATGCCCAAAGCAATCACAGAATAAATTATTCTAAGTGTCTGGAGAGGAGATTCCCAATGTGATTCGTTATAAATGTAACAGATTGGCAAAACATCAAATGAGAACTAACCTCGAAACACCAAAAAGCGTAATACATTCCGCTAATATAGATAGCGACCAGCGATAGTGATATTCCTAGAAAATCCACTGATAAAAAGAAATCATAATGTTCTTCCGATTTACACGAGAATGTATGGTAAATCGATGAGAGCAGCATACACAGGCAAAAGCAGACTAGAAGGCACACTACCAACACTTGATCATGGAACTCGGCATGCACTTTGAGAAATTGAAAATCGAATATGGTGAGGCCAATGAAAAGTATACAGCCGACGAGATGGCTCCAAATGTTGACCTGGAGTTGTTAAGAAAGAAGAAAACACACGTCATATCTTTGATTTTGGAACGTGTGCAATCTTTCAACGCAGTATGACCACTCACCGTTTCATTTGTCCACCAGAATATACTTTGTAGACATAATTTTGTGGAGAGGAATGTGCGGTAACCACGACGAATGTAGGGATTGAATTTGAGATGATCGGGAGCCTGAAATACATACCATAAATAACAAATAATTCATTTTCAAAACGTAAAGATCTCGGATTTAAAGAAAACCGACATAAACATACAAATCTAATTATAAGGGGACGTTTACACGGTCGAGCATGACTCACAACCGCCCGCAACAACATCAGTGTTAAGCCGTGTAAACGCTGTTTTTCAGTTTTCAGAACAGCAGACGAACAGCATGTTCCGTGTCAATAAATGTTTGCCACACGCCATACAATTGTCAATTGAAAATAAGAGCTCAATAGAAACATCTCTGCTCAAAGAACAAAAAAGCATTACGAATTTTTCACATTTCACTTTTAATTGTTAAATATTAAAATTAAATGCAATCAATTTGTTACAAAACAGGTCTGGGTCGTCTTAGCCTTATGGGCTGACACAGAATCCTGCTGGAAAGTCCACGACTGATTTTGGAACAGGGAATGGTTGAGTGGCTTGACAACAGTTTCCAAAACGGGTTCTTGGTAAACTTTGGCCGAAGTTTTGACCCCTTGTTCGCAGAAATGCAAGACAGTGATCACATCGTAAGAGACACCCCACCAAACCATAACTGAAGCCATAACTGGGTGATGACCCTTTTCGATCAGTGGGATCAGTTCAGATGCTTCCTTAGATGACCGTGCATACACGCTATCATTTTGCTTGTTAAATTTTTCCTACACCGTAAAAATTGTTTCATCCGTAAACAAGATTTTTCTGTACAAGTTATCAGCGTGCTTCACCAGAAGACAGTTGGATTTTTCTACCCTATTTTTCTCCAAGGCTGCAGTCAACAAATGTGCGTTGCGACGTATGAAGACCCCAAGTTCCAAGTTTTTTTTTTTTAATAATTCGACACATGGACTTTTGCGTGATATTCATTTCACGGACCATGATTTTCTGTTTTCGGAGCGGATTTCGCTGATTTGGCGGCTTTTATGACTTGCGGCGTGCGAACTGTTCGTGGACGGCCCGACCGGTGGCGGTCTTTGAATTATCCATTCTCCTCAAACAGTTTTATGCATCGGTAGACGAACATGCGACTAATCCCAAGTGGGCGGAGCGTTTTAAAAATATCCCCTTTTTTCCATTTCACACTTAAAAGGTGCTATGGTATAACAGCGTTACAGTTCTCATTATCTGACACAATTTTGAATTCCCGTTCCAGACTAACGCTATAGAGGTTAGCTTTCATAAACCATGTGGTAATAACAGGGTATGTTAAATTCTGCTAATGGAATGAGTGTGTTCAATGTTGTAACAGTATTTATGTCCCTACTTCATAAGTAGTACCTATGTATTTTTACCTAAATGTAGAAAAGCCCAAACTAACAATTTTTTTATTGAATTATTTATGCTAATTTGAATGGTCGATAATCAATTGCAACAGAAAAAAATAACTAAAAGAAAATGTTATCTTAGTTAGGGCCTTTCTACATTAAGGTAACAACGATATATAGTGTTTTTTGAAACTCATGAAACTCATTTTATTTACATACATACTTACATACATACGAGTATGTACTAGTACAAGTATGGTATATAATAATTGGTTAACTGCCAAAACTGAGACCGAAACCTTTTCAATTAAAAATTGTCTTTAATTTGTTTGGTTTTGGTTTTGGTTTCTTATTTTTCTGAATTCTTTGTTTCTTTTCTGTTTACATTTGGACAGCAACCAAAATGAAATGTTAATAATTTTAACCTTGATTTAGCTTGAATTGCTGTTTCTCTTTGCTTTTCAGTTGAATGGTTTCAATTGTGTTTTGCATATTTTGGCGTATCTTCTGCTGCTTACAACAACACAGCAACAATTGACAAACTTGTTAATAAAAATAACATATTTGTTTTAATGGTGCGTTTACGCCGAACATGTCAACGGCCAATGAAGTTACCACAATGTTAACTATGGTAGCTAACTAAATTGGGAGAATACGAGTAACTTTGAAATGAATTTTTGGCACATCCATCCACCAAGGAAAAACAATCAAACAAAGGTCTTCGGTTCAATGTAAGCTGAAGCACATAAGTATGTATTGTTTTGATAGGTTTTTACGTTTTCCCCGGGGAAGTGTTGTAAGCAAGCGAAGGCTAAAAGTTGTTCTCAAATTTGACAATTGCAATGTACTTAATATTTTGAATAATTGATAAAATTTGCATAAAAACAAACAGACATACTGAGTCTCTTATTTAAGACTGAGTCTATCCCAAGAGATTTTTAAAGCCAGTGTTCCTTTAACTGAACAAATTTTAAGAATTTCCTTTTTAACTTCAGCGAATAAAAATTACGAGAAGCCAAGGTCCTCCGTGGGATGTTCTGCCATTAAAAGAATAGAAAGAAGAAATACAAATTTAGTTAAATTTATTGTACGAATGTATAAAAAAAACTTGATTTCAACAAAACAAACAAAAAACAAAATTCTTTAATTTAGCATTTGGCAAAGTCACGTTTTTACTTTTATTTATTACTTTCATTACTTTTTCTTGTATTCGGTAATCAATGAATGAACTCAGAGATGTGATGTCGATATTTATAATTTTTTCCAAGCACGATTTCACATAAAAAAAGGTCAACTTCGAGAGGTCAATAGAGGAAAGGCGAAAGAGAGTTTTGTCTTTCAACTATCGCCCACGAGCTAAGAACATAAACCACAACATAATGATCCAAATTTTTATCTGAAATTCTCCGGTAGTACCTCAAGTACATTGCAATTGTACTTGAAAACAGGTACAATTGTATCAAAACTATCAACACTGATGCAGAGAAGGAACATTACGTTGATTGAGAAAAGAAGGAATATATTGGTGGGCAAAGGTAAGTGGGAGGCTGCAAAGGTGGCGTAGTTGGTAATGCGTTGGCCTGCAACGCATAGTTTCCGGGGTTTAAATCTCGGCACAGGCAAAATCAGAAAGTAGAAACAACAATTTTTCTACACGGCACCCCACTTCTTGGTAGGTAATGGCAAACCTCCAGGAGCAAAAATTTGCTTATGAAAGGTTTTTTTTCACTTCGCCGATTGGATTCAACAACAAACTGTGGGTCCCCACAGGCTGTTGCGTCATTAAACGAAGAAGAAGGTGCTAAGTGGTCGCTGTGGCGTAGTGGTAGTGCGTTGGACTGCTACGCAGAGTGTCCGGGATTCGAATCTCGGCACAGGCAAAATAAAACAAACAAACAAAGTAGAAAAATTAATTTTTCTACACGGCACCACCTCTTGGCAGGCAATGGCAAACCTACAAGAGTAAAAATTACTATGAAAAGCTTTTCATTTCGCCGTTCGGATTCGGCATTAAACTGTAGGTCCCTTCCATTCATCTGCAAATATAACACGCACAACATGAGTGGATGCGAAAAGCTCGGCCTAGGCCCTCCATGGGCTGTTGTGCCATTAAAAGTAAGTAAAGTAAGAAGGTGCTAAGTCAGAGGAAGAAAGAGTGTGAGAGAAAGTAGCTTGGCATTTGGCAAGGCTTAATTTTTGGAGTTCATGTCACCTATTGGTGGTCGTAGTGTCCGGGGTTCATTCCATGTACAAATATAAGACGCTCAACATGAGTGGATGCGAAAAGCTCGGCCTAGGCCCTCCATGGGCTGTTGTGCCATTAAAAGTAAAAAAGTAAAGTAAAATGTCCGGGTTCAAATATCAGCACAGCCGAAATCGAAAAGAAGAAGAAGAAATTTCTCGACACGGCTCACCTCAGGCAGGCAATGGCAAATCTCCAATAGTACAAGTTGCCTAAGAAAAATTTTCCTAGAACCGCCATGAGCTGTTGTTGTGCCATAAATCTCATTTGCCCGACGCGGGTAAGTCGGTCACTAAGAAATCGCAAAGCTGTATTTGTTTGTATTTTGCTGTAGATATTTAACCTGTCGCTTTAGGAACGGTTTGACTATTTATATTATTTCAGGAAGACAGAAACACAGGAGTGCAGAATAGTTAAAAACTGATTGCTTAATGATCTTGCGCATGATGATTTGCTCAATACATGGGCTAAGATAACATCGGAAGCCGAAACCATGAGATGGATTAAAATTAGCAAGCACCAATTAAACAATAAAAGTTTGAGATAATACCACAGGCGTGTACATTCTATAAGACGGTGCCAAGTCTTGTTGGAACGTCCATGGTGTACGACCGAAATGTTTGCGTGCTCACGGCTTTAAAATAGCTTCAAAAACATTTTCCCGATAATAAGTCGCATGGGCTTTGACACCAGGCTCGATGAAAATGATTGGACAGCGGTTATCGGCGGTCACAACTGCCCATACCATTACTTGAGATGGAAAATTACTTCCAGTGGTCGTTCGTAGGCTCAAATTGTCGTACATAAGCCACAGCATAATGATTCAAAATTTTATCTGAAATTCTCCGGTGCGTTCAGTTAAGTAAACACGATAATTTTGAGAGTTTATGAACTGCTCAATAGGGAAATTTTTCTCATCAGAGAACACAATTTTTGGAAATTCGCCACGTTCGTGCAAGCGTAACAACTCCTTTGCTCTTTTGAGTCTAACTTTTTTTTTTGCCTTGGTGTAAGGTCATGTGTTTTTTTGGAACTTGTAAGGCTTCACCTTGAGCTCATTTTGGAATATGCGTTGGATGCTTCGCTGGGATATTTTCAGTTCTTTGGCCATTTGATTACCACTACGATGCGGATTTCGTTTAAGTCGAGCCTTCACTTTCCGAACCATTTCAGGTGATGTTGCTGGTTTTTTTCGTCTACCACCATTTGTCATTTGGCAATGCTGCCTGTATCATCATAACGATTTATGGTGCGATACACAAACATTGTATTCACTTTGAGATGCCTGAGCTAACGAACAATAGCTGGTTGTGATTTTCCACTCAAATAAGTATAACGCAATCACACTATTACGTTTCAATTCCATTTCGAATAATTTTTGTTATATATAGTAAAACTTAGGCGCAAATGCTTGTGGTTGCTTGTAAACAATATAAGCAGCTGTCATTGGTATGAATTTAACATAGTTGACAATATCGCGTTGCCAGATATACCGGTGTGAAGTTTGGCAACACTTCCATCGCCCAACCCTGTAGGTAGGGGCAAGAAAAGCTATTGATATTTTTTGTGTTTGATAGTGATTCTTTGTACTTGATACTTTTAAGACGATACTTTTTGGTATCAAGTAAGTATTTCAACAGTAGAATTGTATCTAATTAAAGATATTTATTAAGGTTTTTATCTTCATAAATTTAAAGTTTTAAAATATTTAGTCGAGCTTGTATTTGCTTTAGGCTATCAAATCAACTATGTCTTCTTTAGTAAATAGGATACGAAAGGGGAGAAAAATGTTTTTTGTACCTCTCTCAAAATGAACCTCCATTTATTTTATGAAGATTCCCAAAATATTTCGCTCCTAGCGATTACCGTTCATGAAGATCGTTGTGAAAAAAAACTATGAATATCGGCTTTTATATTCAAAAGTGACTAGGTTATGCATCGAAAAACTTGAAAAATATTATAACAAATTGTTGTATTGAAAATATATTTCATCTTGCAGTTCTACATTAAACATTATGAGTATTTACCTACTCGCTTCCAAGTAAATACTCATGTAACAAAAATTAGTACAGAAAATCCTGTTATTTTTAGGCCGAGCTTTACCATCCACACATATCGTGCGTGTTAGGTATATTTGTACATGAATGGAAGGGACCTAAAGTTGTATGCCCAATCCGAACGACAAAGGCAATTTTTACTCTTGTAGGTTTGCCATTGCCTGCCAAGAGGTAAGGTGCCGCGTAGAAAAATAGTCTTTTCTACTTTTTGATTTTTCTTGTGCCGAGACTTGAACCGCCCGGACACTCTGGTGTTTTGTTCGAGCCACGGTGGAGGACCACGCAGAAGAGGACGTCCTAATCTCCGTTGAAAAGACCAGGTAAAGGGCGACCTGACTGCACTTGGACTTATCAACTGTTGCCAGTGCGCGCATAACAGAGACGACTGGCGAAGATTTATAGAGGCGGCCAAGACTGACCATCGGTTGTAGTGCCAACTAAGTCAGTAAGTAGGTAAGACACTCTGCGTAACAGTCCAACAGCGATCACATAAAAATACTCAGTATTCAAAATAAGTATTCATATTTATTGTAGTTACTCATGTCGATGAAAAACTAATTGGAATCAAATCTCATTATGTAAATCGTGTACCTTATGTATGATAGATCGTATTCCTAAGGCTGTGGTTATATTCAGATTTTGCTCGGCGAACACGAAGAGAGAGTTTTTTCTCACTCTCACAGCGAACACGATATGCTGGGTGAAATGTACACCGAAAACGCCGAGCATTCAGGGTGGCAATGAGTTATTCTACAAAAAGGGAACAAAAATGTATGTAAAAGGAAAGAAGGAAAACATGCAAACCTGTACATCATTATTTTCATATGCAGAAAAGCGAAGTTGCGAATTTTTTTAGTTTTTAAAAGTGAATAATAAATATTATATATTATTCATAGAACTATTTTAGAAAAATCATATTATAATCATAATTTTTCAATTATATTATTAATTTCACTCTCCATATTGATAAAATCGTTTAAAGTTTTTTTGGTATACCATTTAGTGTTGCCGTTGCAAACAAAATAGTAGGTATTATTAAAAAAAAACTGAATTTCGACCAAAAGCAACTCTGCAACGAACTCCAACGTAACCACTACACCGAGCAAGAGAGAAAAATATGATGTGTTCGTCGAACAGCGAACACCGGATATAACCAGCACCTAACAAAATAATTTCTTGAGCCAATTTACATAGTACTAATGTAAAAGCCAAAGGAACCGAATGGCCTTGACATTGTAGATTGTAGATTCTTATTGCGATTTATATCATTTATAAATAAATACTTACATCCTCAAAATTAAGTAACAATTTGCATTTTGTTAATTTGCCATCGCTGAAATCCAAATGTTTCTCTTCCAATGGAGTGCCATGGCCCAAAACATTGGCTTCTTCATTTTCCGGAAATTGATGTGAGTCTGCAGCGAACTTCTGTTGGCCATCAATCTGCAAGAAAAACGAAGACTGCAGCATTTAATAAAATAATGAAACGATTGGTATTTCTTATTTTTTATTTCCTTAGCATAAAATCGAGAAGAAATCTTAATCGCCGATTTAAGGTCAACTTGCATGTTTCCGCATTATTTATTAGTATTTTTTTTTTTTTTGGTTTCGTATTTTCGTCACATTTGCATTTCATTGTTTTTTTGTTTTTTCTGTTGTCATGTGAATTGCGAAATACTTTAGTGATTTCCTTTTTTTGTTTTTTTTTTAATTTTTTTTATTTTTTTTTTTTACAATTATATGTACATATATAATTTTGTTTTTCTTTACAAAGCTGTAAACAATAACAAGAGGGAGAAAAAAAAACAACAGCCACAGAAACGTGGAAACTAATTGTTTTTATGATTTGTTTACAATTTTTATTTGCTTTTATTCTCTCGAAACGGCAATTTGTTAATGGCAAAATTGCGCTTTTTGTGACGTAGATAAGTACATACATACTTAGTTACGAGTAGGTAAATGCACAATTGTTTAATGTTGTTGTTGTTGTTGTTGTTGTTGTATACAACAGCATGATCTTTTCACAACATGTGCATTGTTGAACACCCAATGATTGTGTTTTTCGTTTCTTAGTTTCTAATAGCGTTCAAACACTTACTACTTATGTTTTAGTTATTGTTATTGTTAATGTTAACGTCATTGCGCTAATGCGTAAATCGCATTAATAACTTAACAAAATACAATTGGCAACGAATGAGAATTGATTTGTCAACACACTTTAATGCATAACTAACGCATACAATTGCTTTGTAAAATATTCACTTAAGCTTCATTAGCCGCCTAGCCAGCATTCTCTATCCTGCACTCCTCCCTTCATGTCTATCTCAGACGGAATTTGCTTAAATCATTTTAAAATCGAGATCGGTACGGAATTCCACTCAGATCGCCTACATGCATATCTTATCGGCTGAGGGTGTCAAGTGAAGTGACTTACTCTATTATTATCTACATAGATCTGATAAACGGATATCTAAGTTAGAACTATTTCCTGTGCTGGGTTTGAACCAGAGGCTACTGGGCTACTACAGTCCAGCAATCATTCTCTAGACCACCGAGATGAGATAGCCTTACACGAATACCATTATATGAATTTCATTGGATCCACGGCGAATGAGATAAGCCTGCAAATCTAGTAATCGAACTTCCACATTTTCACAACTAACCAATATGAAGAGTTGCTCCCTTCTTTCAGTCCAAAATTGGATTGATATTACTTAGCCTAGTCTAGGCTACAGGGTGTTTTATTCGAGCCACGGTGGAGGAACACCCAGAAGAGGACGTCCTAATCTCCGACCAGGTAAATGGCAACCTGACTGCACTTGGTCTTATCAACTAGCGTCAGCGCGCGCATAGCAGAGGTGACTGGCGAAGCTTTATAGAGGCGGCCAAGACCGATCATCGGTTGTAGTGCCAGCTAAGTAAGTATGTAAGGCTACAGGAGTGATTTAAAACCGGGGATAAGCTTCAGCTTGTCGTAATGCGTTGGACTGCTACGCACAGTGTCCAGGGTTCGAATCTCGGAACAGGCAAATGTCAAAACAAAAAAAAGTAGAAAAAAATTATTTTTCTACACGGCACCACCTCTTGGCAGGCAATGTCAAGCCTACAAGAGTAAAAATTGCCTATGAAAAGCTTTACACTTCGCCGTTCGGATTCGGCATTAAACTGTAGGTGCCTTCCATTCATGTACAAATATAACAAACACAACATGAGTGGATGCGAAAAGAGAAAAGTTCGGCCTAGGCCCTCCATGGGCTGTTGTACCATTAAAAGTAAAGTAAAGTCAAGATAAGCTTCAGACTTTCATCAGAAGCTATCAATGGCAATATCCCAGAGCAAAACAAGCCATATACTTCTGCGACTTTGTACACCAAAAAAAAAAGTCCAACCAAATTAAGTGGTACTTCCTTTACCTCACCCATTTCAACGTAGCTAGACTGACTACAGAATTTACTACTGCACACATCCCATAGACCCTTAACCATCTCATTGAGGATTTTAACCTCATTTGTAGACACTAGTTGAAAAATTAAACAAAAATTAAGTTTACGTATATCGTATTTCGATTAAAAGCCTCTCAATTTATAAAGGTTCAATATTTTTCCATTGTACGGCAGTTCTTTGCGAGAGTTCATAAACGTTTTTGAGCACATAATACATTGTATCAGAGTAGATTACTATGCTCTTTTCCCACCACTGCTCTAGACTAACAGTGTCCTATGAATTTTGTTCAGGTTTTTGTATAATTTTCAATGCAAAAGTAAAGTCGACAATTAATTCAAGTAAAAAACAAAGTGCGGTCTTAAAACATTTGGTTTGTGTGGCTTTAAATTATACTATTTATACAAATTGTGGTGGCTGTGGTGTAGCTGTTAGGTCGATGGCCTGCTACGCAGAGTGTCCGAGGTTCAAATCTCGGCACAGTTAAAATCAAAAAGTAAAAAGAAACTATTTTTCTACACGGCACCACCTCTTGGAAACCGACAAGAGTCAAAAATTGCATATGAAAAGCTTCTCACTCCGCCGTATGGATTCGGCATAAAACCGTAGGTCCCTTCCTGTCATGTAAATATATATAACACTCGCAACAGTGGATGCGACAAGCTCGGACTAAGCCCAGCATGGGCACATGTTGTGCCATTAAAAGAAGAAAAGAAAAAGTTTAAATAATTTATACTTTTTGTAAAGGCTAATTTTCTGCTCAATTATTCTTATAAAGGGGCAATTATTGTGGATTAGCGGTGTGTGCAAACAAAAATTCAGATTGAAAGACGTATTTCGTATCGGTGCCAAGAAATATCTCATAGAAAAAAGATTAAAGTCCGACATCAAGGAGTTGACCACACGATCTCAATTAAATAAAATTAAATTCTTGTGGCTGGTTTCAAAAACACTTTTGACCTAAGGAGTGGTATATCCGAATCGGTTGCTTTCAGAAAATACTACATATTAAATATTAAATGTTCGAGACTGTTGTGATCACACTCCTAAACCTAACGAGTTAGTAATTTAGGTTATTTAGGTTAGTATCTTCATTTCTACAAGTTATGATCATTGATCGTACCACATTTTTACTCTTGTCGCATTGTTGTTTGGCTTGTTTTCTCGATTCACTTGATTTTCTCAGGTCAGTTGTTGTAGTTGTTGTTGTTGTGGTTGTGATTTCCATATTATTTGTTTTAAATTTTATTCACATTTGCAACTAAAAATGAAATTTATTGTCGTGTCGTATAATATTTCACTTTTTACTTTGTAAAATTTGTTTGGTTAGTGTGTTCAAATCACGCTATAAGCAGCTATGTGTAATATGTAACTCGCTCAAATAACGCGGTTCCTATAATATTTTTTATTATTGGTTATGTACTCGTATTTTTCAGTATGAACAGTTTTTGCAACTCATGCGCATGTATAATTATGGTAAAAATTGTAAAAATTTCTCAGTTTTCTGTGTTTAATGTTTTTTGTTTTTATTACTGCATCGCATGCAAGCGCAAATCTAACTGAACAACGCATTGATAAAGAATCGCGCCGAAAGCAGTTCACAAACTCCACACTAAGCCAACACTAAGTCTGATTTGAACTGAAATGCGCGAAATAATAACTGCTGCTGCTACTGCTACTGGCTGCAAGAGAATAAAAAATGCGCGTGCACCGAGTATCTACGAGCTTCAGTCTTACGTGCGCATGCGCGAACCAAGCAAAAACCACAAGCAAGCTAACGTTTGCTCGCCCCTTAAGTTGTTCATGGAATACGTTCGCTTGTTTGCTCGCCGTTTGCTTGAAGCGGTAAGTACCATATGTAGCTGAATGAGTGTGTGTGTGCTACGCGTAAATCAAAGCTTATGTTTACTGATTGAGCAATATCATCATCATCATCTCCATTATCAGCATCATCCGCAACATCTTTAAGTATTAACATTGGATTGCAAAATGAGACTTGATTGTTATTTGCTTTCTGTCTATCTGCCTGTCTGTCCGACTATCTCTCCCCGGCTGTCGCTGTTCCAAACTTTTCTTTTATACATGCATAGTATGTTTAAAACTGTGTGCAAGTGCACTCGCACTCGAGAAGCTTTTAGTTGAATGGAGATCCTCTATCTCAATTTATGTACTTTACCCAGTATACACACCCGCCAATCACAGCAAGTCAATCACGGCTAGACACTCACTCACCCACACACAGGGCCGTGGAGAGAAAATACGAGACCGGGGTGGAAAATAAGGACGTTCAAAAATGTTTAATTTAGGTATAGATCTGAACCCATTTTAGACATCTGTTCGATTTTCGAAGGGAGAGCACCACAGCGGTCGCTGTGGCGTAGTGGTAGTGCGTTGGACTGCTACGCAGAGTGTCCGGGGTTCGAATCTCAGCACAGGCAAAATCAAAATAAAACAAAAAAAAGTAGAAAAAATAATTTTTCTACACAGCACCACCTCTTGGCAGGCAATGGCAAAACTACAAGAGTAAAAACTGCCGATGAAAAACTTTTCACTTCGCCGTTCGGACTCGGCATTAAACTGTAGGTCCCTTCCATTCATGTACAAATATAACACGCACAACATGAGTGGATGCGAAAAACTCGGCCTAGGCCCTACAGCCCATGGGGGCTGTTGTGCCATTAAAAGTAAATTAAGAAAGTAAATGCTGCTTAATATTTCTACATATTCTGACTTTCAAATACCATAATTTAAAATTGTTAAGTCTCATCTTGCTAAAAGGCCAAGTAAACAGTATTGCTATTTTGAAAGGTAGCTCCTTAAAAATCAACAAAAATAGTAAATTTAAATATTTTGAATTGGAAATGGATAATTAAAAAAAAATGAAAAACTTGATGTAGAAATTATAACCTCACAGGTCCCCATACATTTTTCCAAGAAAATCTTCAAAATTTCATAGGTAAAAATTAGCAAATTTCAACACAAGTTATTTTCTAAAAATTTTTAAATGTCGCTTTCGGAAACCCTGAAGCACAGGCCCTTCTAAAAAATACGTAACCGGAGGGAATCTCCATCCTGTGATGCCTACGTGTAGCTCATTTGTCGTAGTCAGCATGACTCGATTTTAATTACAACTAACAAATTATGTTAGATATTGAACCGTATCCAAACTAAATTTTATCAATTTATTACAAGTTCAAATCGGACGGTCGTTTTTATTTTCACGTAAATTGCAAATTACCAATCAAGATTAAAACTGCTGCGGTATCTACTGCCAGCAATTATGAACCATGTGAAAAAATTGCATAATTTAAAAACAAGAACAACAACAACAACAACACCAGCATACATAAATATTTACATACTCGTATTGTACTACATAACATTTACCGACTTTTTTGTATTTTAACCGGTTTCATTGAACTTTTGGGAAATTTCAGTGAATTTTTTGTTTTGAATTTTGTTATCGTTGTAAGTTTCACGAGTTTCACCTCGTTTTCGTAGACCGTTTCGCCCAAATTCAATAACTATGCCAATCCATGGTTTTTGTTTAATATACGAGTATGGTACATATGTATGACTAGTCTTGTTGCCATTGATTTGTATAAAAATTTGTTATTGTCATGCGTTCACAATATTACTAACTACCTATGAATGTGTGTGTCTGTATTTATGTATGTATGTATGTTTGTTGTTAAGCAAACAGCGGACGTTCACTGGCCGACCCTTTGTAATGGGTGTAATACTTACATATGCATGAATGACCTTGAGTTTTATAACAACTCTTCGTTTTTTTGTTGCTATTATTTGATGAGTTGTGCAACTAACAGGGAAGAGAGCGAGAGCGAGAGCGAGAGCAAACTGAGAAGAATACAGAGAGATGATGCCTGTCAGATCAATTAAACAAAAGGTGAGATTTGAGAGCTAATGTATTTTACTGGAATTTTCGTACATTTTTTGTGATGACTTTTTCGAAATATACTCGTATCATACAATATGGACATAAATGAATCGACTTACGTACAAATGTATGTATGTATTTCGCTGCATATAAGTAGCGTTTGATGAAAAATTCTACTAAGAGAAATCTGATATTCGAATTGTCTTATAAAAATATTTATCTTTTGAAATTTGATTCGTTGCAAATTTAAGCATAAGATATGTAAATTTAAGTGTAACGTGTGTGTAAGTACTAAAGTGTGTAGAGTTGTAAAAGTTTATCGTAAAAATGATAGGGGAGAGTAAGTATTTGTACCTTGATCCGGATTTCAGTTTTCTTTACTCAACTCTTGAGTTGATTGGAAGCGAACTTTGTAAGCAAAACAGGATGTACACAACCTTCTGGTAATTGAATTTAACTCGCAATGCGAGTACATTCATATTTATATAAAATTGTAAAGATAATTAATCGTACCTACTGACACACCTGGACAAAATAATAGGTGTGATCCAAAAATTTTTAAAATGAACGTTAAAAATTAATTGGCTGGTCTACAATCAAAAGGGAAATTTGGAAGTTTGGTGGCACTGTTTTGGTTTTGAAATGGAGGAATCCCCGCAACAAAAGTTCTTCTCGATAAATATTGCGGCTTATTTATTTGTTCAACCTTCAAATTTATCTGAACAATAAAATCGGTGTGTTTTGGTAAAAATTAAAAGTGAATAAATTTAAAGCGTTATTTAGTTCCAGAAGGTAAGATTTCGATGAAAGTGAACTAAATAAAGCTTTAATTATAATTTTCAATAACAGTTCATTGCAGTACAGAGGAGAGAAGACTTGTTCGTCAGCTCTGAGACAAAGGAAAAACCTACAAATTCATTGCCAGATCGATGGGACGGCCTCAGAATTTCGTTACAAATGCTCTCAAGCCAGAAAAAGATATTGAAACGCGTGGAGCACCTAAAAAAACTTCATTAGTGACCGACAATCGTATCGTTACATTAGCTAAACGCGACCCTTTCAAGTTGGCCAGAACAATTGCAAGCGAAATTGGGAATGTTGTATCATCACGAACCGTTCCAAGACGATTAGTATGTGCAAATCTACCCTGTAGGATTTTTCGCAAATTTCCTCTCCTTAGAACTTTGAAGAAGAGGAAAAATTTTGCATTAGTTCATAAAAAGTGGTGCGGTTCACAGGGAGAAAAAAATGGCGCAATATTCTCTGGAGCGATGAAACAAAAATTAATTTGTTTGGTAACGATGCGGAAAGAAATGTTCGGCACCCGAAAGGTTCACAAAGAAAACAGTGAAGCCCGGAGGTGGCAGCTTAATGGTATGGGGCTGTTTTTCTTGGCGAGGTATTGGTACGATACATCAAATTAATGGCGTTATGGATAGATTAGTGTATAAGGATTTGTTGGAAACGGTAATGTTTCCATATGCCGAGGATAATATGTCAATCCCCGGATCTACATCCTATTGAGAACCTCTGGGCAGAACTTAAACGCCAAAACAAAACGCAGTTATAGGCAAATATTCAAAAAATTTGGTACAACATTCCTGTAGAAACTTGTCGGAAGTTGAGATCGTCAATGCCCAGAAGAATCGAAAAAGACATCAAGAATAATGGTAGATATTCGGGGCATTAATGAGTTCTTACTAATTCAGTAAAATACGGGACCATAACTAGCAAAATTTCAATATTTATTCCTAAGTTTTTTGTGCACACCTGTTATTCTGTCGAATCAAAAATCTGTGTATTTTACGAATTAAACAAAATTTAAGTTATGACGCTAAAGTATGTCTATATTGAAAACTAATTTATTTTTTGAAGGATAAAAAAAATATGAAAGCCAAGCTTTTTTGAAAAAAAATATGTTCACACCTATTATTTTGTCCAGGTGTGTATATAAGGTATAATTAACTAAACGTCGATTACGAGTAGTTTCAAATGTAATTGCATTGAAAATATTGCCTACGCAAAGATATTTAATGAGGGTGAACCGCAGATAAATAAAAAAAGGTTTGGTTCTTCCCAATAACTAGTTCATAATACTAATATTGAATATCATCAGCAATATTAGCGGTGTTTTATTCGCCAACTCGTTTAATATTAACATTTGACATATAATAAAACGTCCAAGTTTTTAAATCTTTTCGTTGCGTTGTCTTTCAAAATGAAACTGCACTGGCAGATGAACAAAGTCTTCCAGCACATGAGTATAAGCATTTCTTGGATTTCTTGTGTGGTTAAACTTATCCTTGCGCTCCAAATTTATTCTTTCTTTTCTTATAATGGCACAACAAGCCCATGGAGGGCCTAGGCCAAGCTTTTTGCATCCACTCATGTCGTGCATGTTATTTTTGCACTTGAGTACAAAATAACACGCTCCAAATAACATTTTTAATTTCATTTTTAACTCGATTCTTTTCCCCGCGGACATTTGAACACAATTCGTTCACATTTTTAGTCAAACTGTCCTTCTTTTTTAATTTTCTCAGAAAAAAATGGTTTTCCACTTTCTTGATTTTTCCATGTGCCGAGATTTAAACCAGGGCACTCATAGCAGACCAGCACACTACGAACTACGCCACGGCGACCATTTTATTAAAATTATTAATTATTAGATACTTTTCAAATGTAATCACTGGATTCAATTATTGCTTTCGAATGCGAGAAAAGTGTTAACTAAATTTCACTTGGTATCGAATGATCGTCTTTTATAATAATTAGTCCGATCGTGATATGAGATATTCGACGGATAGGGTACACATTAATCCCGTAAAAGCAAGTTCTTACTTAGTTCCGTGATATTGTATTACAGAATTTCTTTTAAAACTCCTTTTCCACCTTAAAACAAAAACTTCTTGACACCACATTCTTATGCACTTACCGTATTTTCTTTGTTGCGTTTATAGCATGTTGTTGTTCTTGTTGCTGCGGTATTCGTTGTTGTTATTGACCGATCACATTCGGCAACAATGTGTGAGGTAATTATATTATCATATTGTTTCATTTTATTCAATTCCCTCTCTCTCTCTCTCATGCACACACAAACGTGCACGCTTACAATAAAGTTGATTGAGAATTTCAATTAAAGAGAGCTTCAATAAAAATTGAAATAAATAAATAGTTAATAATTTGTAGCTTTAAATTAATAGGACACTCATAAATTAAGGAAATTGTATATACATATATGTATTCATATACATACATATGTACATATTGCTTGACATGTGTAACATATTTATGTATGATTTTTTGTTCAAAAGTTAAGTCTTTCTCCTTCGCATGCTAAGAGAATGTTTCTTGTATAATCAAAGCTGATTGGAAGCCAACAACCTGACCTGACCGCTGGGACCCTAAAGGGTTCATTTAACCCTTTTCTTTAGCATTTACGACTATTTTTACTTTACTTTAATTACTTTTAATAGCACAACAGCCCATGGAGGGCCTAGGCTGAGCTTTTCGCATCCACTCATGTCATGCGTGTCATATTTGTACATGAATGGAAGGGACCTACAGTTTAATGACGAAGCTGAACGGCGAAGTGAAAAGCTTTTCATAGGCAATTCTCACTCTTGTAGGTTTGCCATTGCCTGCCAAGAGATGGTGCCGTGTAGAAAAATTATTTTTCCTACTTTTTGATTTTGCCTGTGCCGAGATTCAAACCCCGGACACTCTGCGTAGCCATCCAATGCACTACCACTACGTCACAGCGACCACTTTAACCACTTGCATCCCAAAATATCTGGTATTCTTCCTGGATTCTGTTGGCTTAAAAAAGGAATGTTGAATAAAGAACAACAAACAGGCTAAGAGAAGTAAGGGAACTTTTGGAAGGGAATGGTGATTGTCACCGTATATTGTTCACGGAATAATCTTTTTATAATGGCACGACAGACCATGGAGGGCTTAGGCCGAGATTTGCGCATCCACTCATGTTGTTCGTTTTATATTTGTACATGAATGGAAGGGATCTACTGTTTTATGACGAAGCCGAACGGCGATGTGAAAAGCTTTTCATAGGCAATTCTCACTCTTGTAGGTTTGCCGTTGCCTATTAGGAGGTGAGGTGCCGTGTAGAAAAATTATTTTTCCTACTTTTTGATTTTGCCTGTGCCGAGATTCGAACCCGGACACTCTGCGTAGCAGTCTAATGCACTACCACTACACCACTACGACCACAAATGATTATGGTTTTTTTTTAATTATTGGACAGTCCAACTGTTTGTTGCATAATTAAATATATGTGGAATTGAATATTTTCTCTGATCAACTCTTTCAAAACGATTTTACACTTCGATGGGCATACGTTGTCCCAGGGTTGCCAGCTGGTGTGTTTCACCAGGGGATTTTACAATTTTATATTTTCTTCGAGTACAACACAAAGTTTGATATTCTTCTAGGAAAATCCCTATCTTATTATCTAATAATCAAACTTTTATAAATTACAAAAATAATATGCAATTTCAGACAGCTTTGGTATTTTACCATTTTCGGTATTTATTTTCCACATGGCGGAACATTACGCCAAATAATCATTTTTATAGCTTTGTCTTTACGGTGTATTTTTATCGGATCTTTTGTTACGTCAGAATTTTGAAATGAAATTTATTATCATTCGTATTTGACTAGTTAGTTCCTGTAGTTACAGTCTTCTGTAGTTAAAATTATTGCAAAATTGAATTCATTAACTTAATTAACCTAAAATTGAAGAGAAATTATTAAGCTTTAGCCAGACGATGAATGGTAATATTTCTCTTAAGTAACGCTATGCTCATATCAAATAGAAATAATCCGAAAATGATAACGATTTTCAATTTATGAATACGAGCTAGTAGAATAAGATTGGGAGAATATAGAAAAAGTTTCCAAATACAATCTAATTGTATACAAATAACGAAATTTGAAGCGTTTGATGAAAAATTCTACTAATGGAAATCTCATATTCGAATTGTCTTATGAAAACGTTTGTCTTTTGAAATTTGATTCGTTGCTAATGTAAGCGTAAGCGTAAGAAATTAAAGTGTAGGGTGTGTGTAAATGTTAAAGTGTGCAGAGTTATAGAAGTTTATAACATAAACGATAGGGGAGAGTATTTGTACCTTGATCCGGGATTCAGTTTTCTTTTTTTACCCGAAAATCGCAACAACATTTTGGAAAGTTTTTATTTATGTTGACATCATAAAAGTTTTTACTATTAAACGGTGAATAAATATACAATATTATTCTGGTATTGCTCACGACTAATTAGAAACATTTTATTACAAAATAATTGAATAAATTTTCCAACTTCCAATAAGGCACTAATGAAAACTTTCTTTCAAAAAATTAAAAACAACATCAAAATACTTTTGTGTTCACAACAAGGTGTTCGTTCGTTTTTGTGACACGTTCAAAACCAGGCAATTAACTGACTCAGACCAAGGTACACGTCTTTCCCCTACTTAAACAAAAAAATTTATAGCAATATAAGAATTGGCCGTTGACTTAAACTGCCCGATAGTGGAATAATTATATGTAGTTACGAATTGCGAATTTACTTCGTTAAAATAATTCAAAGAATTTATAATTGAAAGTTTTAAGAAAATAAAAATCATTCTGAACAGATATTATGTTAAAATTTTTTACATTCAAACTGATCGTAACTTTGAAACTTGAAAAGTTAAATTACAAAAAAAATATTCAAAACTAGCAAAAAAAATTTTTTTTTTTTTAATTTTGAAACTTTGCCAATTTAGAACTTATAAAAAATCGGAGCAAGTTCAAAATTTACAACGTGCTATTTTTCTTATATAAAAATAAATTTGCTATAAATTTTAGTTAGAAAAAGCGAAAACTGAAAAGATTCGAAAATCACAGCAGGAGAGAGTAGAAAAAGAAAAAAAGTGAACGATCTCACGTGGGCCAAAAGAGAGGAGCAAATTTCACATAAAAGAATAGAACAAAAAAAAAGAAAAACCCCAAAATTGCATAACTGTTTATGCATTTTCTCTTTTGCAAAGTTATTAGTATGCGTAAAATCGTTTCTCAATACCTTTTTGCTTTTTATCAACTAGTTATTTCATTCAATATTCAAATTTTGTTTCAATATTATAAAATATTTGGCACTCAACATTTGTCAGTCAGTAAGAAGTCAGCAAATGAATTCTCTTCTCACACACACTCGAACGAATAACGACGACAACAACAACGAACGCTGTGCATTAGCAATTTTTCAATTATCACACTCGTTGCTTTCTACGCGTTCGAATAGCAAAAATCAACTAAATCAAAACTTATTGTAATCGCTCAACATTTTTGTTCTTCGGTTGAAAAAAAAGCATTTCATCGAAACTATTAACAAAAACGCAGAACATACTAGGGATGAGCACGTGAGCACTTTTTGACTTACGTCACGCACTGTCACGGCTTTGAAATTATTAATTACGTATCTTCACGGACGTCGGTATTTTCTAAACGAAATTCACGCATTTTCATATTTCCAAAAAAAAATTCATGCATATTAACGCAAACAATTTTAATTAATGTACTAGAAACCAAAAAAAAAAAAATTATAAAATTGAAGAACATGAAACACATGCATAGTCAAGACAGATTTAGGATTTTCAAACTTCTTATTTCTTCTTCCTTTCTTTTAATGGCACAACAGCTCATGAAAAGCCTAGGTCGAGCTTTGCGCATCCTCCCATGGTATGCGTGTTATATTTGTACATGAATAGAAGGGACCTACAGTTTTATGCCGAATTCGAACGGCAAAGTGAAAAGCTTTTCAAAGGCAATTATTACTCTTGTAAGTTTGCCATTGCCTACAGGTGGTGCCTTGTCGAAAAATTGTCTTTTTCAACTTTTTGAATTTGGCCTGCCCGATCACTCTGCGTAACAGTCCAACACATTACCACTACGCCACAGCGACCACATTATTAAGGGAAATATTGCTTTGTTAACTACCAAAATCAGCGTATTAAGATAGAATGTGAGCCGTTAGTCGTGCAAATTTACAAGAACGTTATATATTATGAAAACTATATCACGTTTACGGGAAAATAAGTTGAGGTTCACGCGTCTAGCGTAAAATTCACGTCTTGCTGCATACACATTGACGACGGCAACTACACGACCACATCTGTCAACACACGTTCTTACGGCGACGATTATTTTTAGCGATGACATGACCACCTGACCACGTGACCACTGATCACAATTAAAGCTCTGTTACCAATTTAAATCTATTTCCAATTTGACAAACAACAAGAAGAAAAACCGTTCATTATGATAAATTAACTGACTACACGGCGACAATTGAAGTCGCCGGCAATTCGTAGTCATGTGTATGGAGTATCACGCTCCCATCTCTAGAACATACACAGCATTAAATGTAGCAATCAGCACGATGAGAACGAGTGGCGACTGTCTGAGAGAAATTATAATAGTGCAATTAAAGATTTGTAACTGTTTATTTACTGCTTTATTCTCTTTATTCACACAAAGTCCTCTCATTCTAAAAATGATAAATGTTGCACGCTCACTTGCCAACAAAAGTTTGTCCTTTAACCCTCTCCACCCGACGGTTATCTCATAAGCATATGACTTGTGGACTACTGCCCAGCATGACAGTTCGCCACATTTGTTATATGCAATTAAATTATAATATAATATTTGAGATTGTCATATGCAAAAGGGAACTTTTTCACTTTTAATCGTTTTACAAATTCGACTAAGTTACCGAAATATGTACATGTATGTAGTGCTAGATCCAGAGTCGGGTCAAGTTGCAAGTGTCATATTTTAAAACTGAGTTCAAACCAAACCTTCGAAAATGGGGTTTCGTGCAAAACTGTTAGTTTTTCCGAGTAACTTTTGTCGGTTTCACAAAATGTAGAAAGCGCCCATTTGCATATCACAGAGTCATTTGTTAATTATTTATTGCTTTTTGCTGTCATTGTTTAATATAAAAAGCAGATGCCAGCACTTGTGCGCCGCTCTCAACTCGGTCTCACGCAGAAAATACATACTTACATATGAATGTACAAACATATAAGTGTGTAGGATGTGATAAATATATATGTATGTGTATGTATCTACCCTTCACATTGACCGTTGAATAATTTTCCTTTCCTTGATTTTTTTTTTTTTTGACTACAAATTTATTTTGGTAACAGTACAATATCTCAAAAACATCAATGTAGTATATAATAAAAGAATATAAATTTGCAAATACTAATAATAATGTCTGTATGATTTAGTCGGTATGAGCTTTCATTTGTAAATGCTGCATGCAGGAAGTGTCACGTGTTTATCAAAGCTTATCAAGAGAGTATCAGAACAGAATACTATTAGTAACATTTAAATGTAATTAATCAATTGAAAACATTTTATGTAATATACCATAAACAATCCCTTGCAAGCATTGTGCTAAATAACTTTAATTGCATTACAAGCGATGATCGGTTTTTGCCGCCTCAACAAAGCTTCGCCAGTCACTTTTGCTATGCACTTGCTATATGGTAGTCGGTTGGTAAAGGCCAAGTGCAGTCAGATTTCCCTGTGCCTGGCCTCTCCAACGAAGATTAGGTAGTCCTCTTCTGCTTGATATTTCTTTTTATTGGATGTTGAATTGCTTAAGCAATCTTGCTACGTAGAAAATCAAGTGGCCAGACCAAAAGACAACCGATAATTACTTTCGAAAAAACTTGCCTTTGTGCATAAAAAAAGGTTTAATGCATGAATGATAGTTAGTTGGTTCGAATGGCTTTCCAGAAACTAAGCCTACATTGTTGACAGTACTAATGGTAAGTAAAGAAAATATCCCAAACTTTTGGTAGGCTCCCAAATGCGATATTTTTTCTTGATTAAGCAATCAATGCTCCATATACGTACATACATACATGATGTATATAAACTAGCTAATTTGATCTGCATGTTCCTGCACCTCTTCAAAATATTTAAATTTTTCTAGGTACTATGTGGTAGTACATTGAATATAAAAATTTTAAATAAAAAACTAATACGTTTTAAATATTAATAAAAAATCATCATTCACTGGAATTTTCTTAATTGCATCACAAAAAGGCTGAGGAATTCCTATTAAACCTACTTTATTTGGACCTTTTCGAATTTGAATATATCCTAAAACTTTACGCTCCAATAATGTTGAAAAAGCCACACTTACTAATACACACACAAATTATTAATAATAACCCTCCAATTTCCCCAGTGCACAACATGCACAGAATTCTCTCTTGTAACGAGTTCTTGGCTTTCTCTTTTGCTTCACACAGGAGCAAAAATTATGATTGTGTGTGTTTTGGTTAGCAATGTTTTAGACCGTTAGAGTGGAGAACTCTTCAATTCCATTTACCCCCAAAATATAACCTCTTTTTAAATCATACTAAAATTCTACCCCACCCTATCACCGGTTATTGAGGTTTTGGCTAGTGTTGATTCTGATTCAAATTCAACAAAATTCTTGACAACTTCGGATGTATAGTATAATAATTGCCAACAACAAAATTTTTTCCGAGAATCAGTGACTCTTTGTTTGTTGAAACAAGATATGCCATTTATCCTTATTCACCACTAGACACAGTCGACAAAAGTCCTTTTCTAGGTTAGAGACTGTATCGACTGGAGACTATGCTAATGGTGTTTTTCATGATCAGCGTACGCTAACACGATTACTTACTTACTTAGCTGGCAGTACAACCGATGATCGGTCTTGGCCGCCTCTATAAAGCTTCGCCAGTCACCTCTGCTATGCGCGCGCTGGCGCCAGTTGATAAGGCCAAGTGCAGTCAGGTCGCCCTGTACATGGTCTTTCCAACGGAGATTAGGACGTCCTCTTCTGTGTGTTCCTCCACCGTGGCTCGAATAAAACACCCTTCTAGCCGGAGAGCTTTCTTTCATCCGCTCAACATGACCCAGCCAGCGAAGCCGCTGAATTTTTATACGCTTGACTATGTCAGTATATTGGCATGCAGCTCAAACAGCTCATTGTTCCATCTTATTCGATACACATCGTCCGCGCATATTGGACCTCCTAACAGTCTCTCATAATTGATGGCCACTGTCCACGTCTCAGCGCCATATTTTTTTGTATTTATTGTTACATTCAACACACAGGGTGTACCCATATGAATGCAGAGCATTGTCCAGTTTGATAGGTGAGAGGAAGAAGGATGGAGAATGAGAGAGTGAACGTGATCACACAGGACACCGATAAAGAGATAGACAGCCATTGTTGCAAGTGTTATGCCTTTAACAGAACGAACTTCAGTTTATCAGTGTCGACTATGACCGCATGTTGCGCCAAAGGCCAAGCTTTTCGCATCCACTCATGTTGTGCGTTATATTTGTACATGAATGGAATATATTAGGACGAGAAGGTTGAGCGACTTATAGAGCGTTATTTTCGTCGGTCGAGAGAGAACTCTGCTTCTCAATTGCCTCTCTTCGTTCCATCTTATTCGATACACGTCGTCCACGCATACTGGACCGTAGATCTTACAAAGTATCTTCCTCTCGAACTCTTCTAACAGCCTCTCATCATTGATGGTCAATGTTCACGTCTCTGCGCCATACATTAGGACGAGAAGGTTGAGCGACTTATAGAGCGTTATTTTCGTCGGTCGAGAGAGAACTCTGCTTCTCAATTGCCTACTGGGCCCGTAGTAACACCTGTTGGCAAGATTTAATCTCCACTTCATCTCAAGGCTGACATTATTGTTGATATTAATGATAGATCCTAGGTAAACGAAATGCTTAACGACTTCAAGAGTATAATTGTCAACAGTGATATTTTGTCCAAGACGCCGGAGCGCTTTCTTTCATTCGCTCAACATGTCCCAACCAGCGAAACCGCTGGACTCGACTCTTTATTTGTTGACACAAGGTATTTCGTTTTGTCCACGTTCACCACTAGACCCACTGATTGCTCGCGCGTTGTTGCCAATGATGTCAATATCATCAGCATGACACTCTTGTAGAAAATAGTGCCAGAGTGGTCGATGTTCGCAACTCGAATTATTTCCTCCATCATGATATTGAAGAAATAGCACGATATGGAATCACCTGGTCTGCGGGACACCAAAGTCAGATATCGTATTTACATAAGCTTAGCTTACCTTCTTTTCAAAAGTAACTTACCTGATATAAATTCTTACAATGAATAATAAAAGTTTCATATTCCTTCGTCGCACATTCCCTGGATCGAACAGTTATGAAAACATACTAGTGTGGGCAAAAAGTAGTAAGACTTTTTAATTTAAATCTCGCGCGGAAACCCATTCATCAAAATATTATTTTTTTAAGGTTGGTATGACTGTCGGTGACATCTGTGCCAAATGTCACATCAAAATAATCATTAGTGTTTAGTATACGCTTGTCTTTCTGAAGTACAAAAAGTGCATTCGGCGATTTTCACAATGAGTGAAGTTATTCAACAAAGAAGTTCCATTAAATTTTGTGTGCGGAATCAAATTTCTGGTGCCGAAACGTTCAGAATGTTGCAAAAGGCCTTCAGTGATAATTGTATGTCGCGAGCAAGTGTTTTTAATTGGTACAAATTGTTCAAAGATGGTCGAGAACGCGTTGACGACGAACCACGTCCAGGACGGCCATCAACATCAACTGATGATCAACACGTCAATAAAATCAAGGAATTGGTGCTCGAGAATCGACGATTAACAGTCAGAGACCTTACTGGCATCGTTGGAATATCGGAAGGATCAGTGAAAACCATTTTAAAACATCATTTGGGCCTAAGAAGAGTGAATGCACGATTGGTTCCAAAATCACTGCATTGGTTTTACGAGACCATTTTGCCAAAAATTCGACAGATATCGTTCCGTAACCACCCTATTCGCCTAACTTAGTACCGTGCGACTTTTGGCTATTTTCTAAACTCAAAAAACCGCTTCGTGGACACCGTTTTGAGTCAATTGAAGACATTAAACATGAATCGCTAAGCGCATTCAAGGCTATTCCGGAAATCGACTTTAACAACTGTTTCGAGAATTGAAAAAAACGTTGGCACAAGTGTATTGGGGCCGGGGGGGGATTACTTTGAAGGGGACGAAATAGATTTGGAAGAATGAATAAAAAAATTAGAAATTATGAACAAAGTCTTACTACTTTTTGCCCACAGTAGTAAATGTGTATTGCACATAAATCGTAGAAATTTCAAGATCAGATAGTTATGGAAAAAACAAGCAGCAACGGCCTTCTGCATTAACAAATTACGCACTTGTAAGAAACTACCACAATATGCTTATATCGCCTTAGACAAGAAAGTTATTAATCGAACTAGTTAATAAGAAATATGAACATTAACAGCCACTTCCTGCATTTCGTTCTCGATCGTCTGGTTACCTGGTTCGAATTGTATTTTGTACATATACAATGTTAGTATTACGAATCTCGATCGACTATCGTTCGCTATCGATGGACGATCTTTTTCCTAGCTCAAAACTTCTATCTCTTTCTTGATTACCTTACATTTCAACATGTCTCTCGCACAGTCTTTCATGATTGCGCCAGTTTAAACAGCCACAATTCTAGTTTGTCTATTGCGAGTCTTGATGGACCATTGACTGACTTCAGTTTGTCTATTGTGAATGTCGACCAGAATCAACCAGATCCACAGTCGACTGACTGTCGCTCGAAAAGTTACAATAGTGCTTGTCTCAGTCCAATAATCGACGCACTACAAGAAGTAAAGTGGTAATAAATATTATCTATATTTATAGGTATAATATTCTAAAATGTAAAATTTTAAAAATACGAATATCTGGCAACTACGCAATGAAATTTATTTCTATATTATACGAGTTTATGCATATTAATTTACACCTATGTATTTATATTATATTTAACATATAAAAAAAATTTTAAAACAAAAATCATTATAGGTAGGTATCTGTGTCTTTGTGTGCAGAGGATGAATACTTTGAAGACTCTTCCATTGAGTGCAGTAAATGTTCTTCTATTCCCATGTGTTCCCTATCTATGTGGTGGGTAAAACGTACTGCCATTTCGCTTACAACATTGCGTCTTACCATTTGCCACAAGTTACCAGAAAAGAAACAAGTAATTCAAAAGCGAAACGCGATCGATATTTAATTTCTAAAAATTTATTAGAGAAAAAGAATTTCAATTTAAACATTCACCAAAAACAAAAGATATTTCATGAAAATAAAACGAAGGAAACAAACAGTACAAGTTTTGTTTTCTTTGTCAGTTTTTTGAAGGGGGCAAGGGGGAGTAGGGCGGGATGCGGCACAGGAAGAAAGAGAGAGAGAAAACGTTATATCGCGTTTTCGTTTCCGCCTTCTTTTCGCATTTTGCAAATGTACATTACAAAAAATATATATATGCAAAAATAAATTCAAATAAATTAACTATACTTTCTTCAATAGCAAAAAAATAAAATATTAAATTAATCATAATGTTTTTTGTTGTTTTTTTAACGCTTATAAAGCGACGAACGTAATTTTTATACTTGCAGATGTGTGTGTGTGTGTGTGTGTGACTGTGTTTTGATGTGTGAATATGTATGTGTAGGATAGCGTAAAACACTTGACAACAAATACATAAATATAGCAAGCAGCAGGCAAAAGCAAAAATCACGATGCATTTGCTTTGCTGCTGTGTGTATTTTTCAATTTTGTGTTTGTGTGTGTGTGTGTGTGTAATCAAGATGGCGTCTAACGGCATAGTTTTAAATCTCGAAAATACAAATACAATTCGTTACAATAGTGCGACATTTACGAGGTGCTGCGCATGCGAGTGCCCACCATCACCACGACCATCGATCGGTTCGATACATTCAGATTTCAGATACTTATGTATATACATATATAGATTGCACCAGATAAGAGATGGAACACGTCCATATTACTTCTCTCCTTCTGCTAAGCACAAAGCACAATCTTTCTTTTGCCATGCCACGTTGCCATGATCATTTATCGCTTAATCGCTTACATCATATCGAAAGCTTTTCATTTTCGATTTTTGATTTCCTTTTTGTAATATTTTTTTTTTTTATTTATATTTATTTTTGTTTTATTGGTTTATCTCTGATTTATCTTTTGTTTAATTTTTCTTCTGAAGAATATAATTATAATTTATAATAATTAATTAATTATAAATGTAATAATAATAAGTAAGTTGTTGTTGTTGTTTAATGTGTTTTTTCCTTTCTTTCTTGTTGTTGTAAATTTCTGAATCAATTTTATTCCTTTTCTTTTATTTTCAGCGGTTTTTATTTTGTTTAACTGTTTTTTTTTTATTTATTTTATTAATTATTTGTTGTAGTTGTTTTTTCAATAAATGTATTTTTTATTTTGCTGTTGCTGTTGTTGTTGTTGCTATTGCTGTTGTTCTTGTAGCAAGCCTTCTTCATGTTGTTGTTGTTGTTGTTCTTAATGTTGATGTTATTATTATTATTGTTGTTGTTGTTGTTGTAATAGTTGTTATTATTTATGTTGTTGTTGTTGTTGTTGTTACTAGTTGACGGATCGATAGTACAAACTGGAACGCATCACATAGCATACTTTCTAGTCCATTCTCGTGCCAATTCATTATATTTTTCCCGATCAGTTTTATATATTCTTGCAATCTCTGGTACAAGAGGATCGTCTGGATTTGGATCACAGAGTAGAGAGCAAATAGATAATAAAACTGCAAGTAAAACGTGTAGAGAAGAAAGAGAAATATAATTAATAAATCACCGATCGATCCACTATCCATTCATCGTGACAATAATAATGCATACCTTTTGAAATAGTTAATGCTGGCGACCATTGAGATCTTAATATGTCGAGACAAATCGATCCGTTGCTGTTAATGTTTGGATGGTATATACGCGTTGTAAAAGCCACTTTTGGCGGTTTGAATGGATAATCTGTTGGAAAATGAATTGTTAAGAAAAACACGCCACCTTGGTACGGGCTGTCAGGCTAAAAGTATAAATAAAATAAAAAAAATTATTAGTAGGTGCATTAAACACAATAAACACAAATGCCAATCGGCATTTCTCTTCATCAATACATTTTTTCTCTCATATAAGGAGTGAGATCGAAAAAATCGGATAACTTTGAAAGACCAAAAACTGATGAAATACAACCACATGTTTTTAGACTTGTGAACTTTCAGTTGAGTCATGGCATCGGAAGTGGAAAGACGCGATTTAGTTGTTGAATTATTTCGAGAAAATCTGCAGTAGAGCCAGAAAACCATTGCAAATAAGGCGATAGTCGCACAAAACACTGTCTCGATGATTCTTAAAAAATTTAATACAGACTTAACAGTTGCTAGAAAATATGGTTCTGGAAGGAAATGCGGTTTTGTGTCTCCACAAAAGGCGAAGTCGTTGCTCTCTTAGAGAAGAATCCAGCGTTTTCTAATCGAAAGTTGGCGGAAAAAGCGAGTTGCAGTGAGTTTTTAGTTCGTAAAATTTAAAAAGATGCGGACTTTAAAGCGGACATACAAAGCACCTACAAAGTACTGACTGTACCTGACAGGAACGCTACTAAGAACTTAGTAGCCCAGAGCCGAGCTAAAAAGTTGAAGACAGATTTTTTCCAAAAATTCGATTGCTGTGTTATGCCTGGTCAAGAGTTTTACACCGCAAAGTAACGAGGAGGAGTTGAGGAAAGATTTAGGACAAAACAAAAGTCCAAGTTCCCGCAGAAGTTTCTGGTATGGCAAGGGATTTGTAGTTGTGGGCTAAGGAGTAAAAGTTACGTAACAAGTGGCACTGTTAACGTTGAAATTTATGTGAAGGAGTGCCTCCAGAAGAGATTGCTGCACTTCATTAGAAAGCACAATGTATCTTCTTTCTTTTGGCCTGGTCTAGCCTCCTGCCACTACAGTAAAGAAACCCTTACATGGTTCGAAGACGAAAACATCAAATTGGGACCAAAAATCGCCAACCCACCAAATTGCCCATAACTTCGGTTTATCGAGAGATATTGGGCTCTAGTGAAAAGAACATTAATTAAAGGCAACAAAAAAAAGAAGCTAAATCCATGGAAGATTTTAGAAATAAGTGGAATGCTGCCGCCAAGGGAGTCTCAGAAATGACAGTAAAGGCTCTAATGGCAGGCATACCGGAAAAGCTGTCCGAATTCTGTAAAAAACAACAAACAAATTAGTTTTATTGATCATTTTATCAGCAATTAAATTTTCTTTTCAAAACTGTTTATATTTTTATATTTGCATAAGGGATTTCAATGCTAGGACAATTTAAAGTTATCCGATTTTTTCGATCTCACTCCTTACAAACATCATATTTCCAATGTTTTTTGTTTTTTTAACTTTGATGTTAGACGATGATAATGTTATGTTACACCTTTTCCAAAGCAAATTTTCATACATAAACATCGAGAAATATACGATTATGATAAAAAAAAATATGGCAGAAAACGCCAATTCATGAGCACCTGAAACAGTCTAACAACGGGTTTTACTGAAATGGTCTATGGGTGTTGTAGTCCTCTCACCCCATGCATTATGTTTATCAATCATCTTCCGTTAGCCAGACCCAACTAGAGTATTCCAGGCACAAATATTCGCCATGCCTCATGCTAGTAGGTTATTCCTGGACGATGTGCCAATAGGGAAAATGTATCAATGATAAATGTATGTATCAATGAAAATGTATTGTGATAATCAACAACCCTCGATCAAAGCAATGATCTCAAAAATTACCAAATCCAAACTAGTGAATGATTAAACTTATTGTCAAACTTAGACAACAAATTAATTGTTATTTAACACTCATTTTGGTGCCTGGTAATAGGTCATAGGGTCAGGTCATGCTCTCGGTATTAGTTATAAGTATCTGCCTTAAAAATGCTAAAAGGACCAATTTTCTTATAACAATTCAACTTCAGGGCTAGAGGTTTAACAAATTGCGCCCGCCTCGTCATGAACGATGTAGCCTCAATATAAACTCTTCAAAACTAAACTACTATTGTTCTTCCAGGGTGGAAATCGTACAAGCAACAGCATTAACAGCAGGACAATGGGCGATTGGAGCGCATGTGAGACTGGATGTTCCGCATGTTTTCTGCCTTAGTTGTTATGGCACAGAAGAGATAGAAACCCTCGAACATTTCCTTTGTAACTTCTTTTATGGAAAAGGGAATCCTCTCAATATTCTGCTGAATTTTTGTGATCTGATTAAATTGTTTAGTAGAGACCTATTAAACTTCCATTTAACTAACAATCGATATAGTGATATCAAAAAAGCGCTTTTGAACTAATTGAACTCTCAGTTCAATTGGAGAAGCGCAAACCTTTAACCTAACAAACAAAAAGTGCATCCCAATTCATTCGTGCGAAGAGAAAACAAGCATTGTTTCCAGTTTAACAGAAGTATGGAATTTTTTCAAATAAATGTTAGGACAATATCAAATGGCAACATCATGAATGGCATCATCATTTGCTTAAAATAACGTATTACTTATTAGTTGTTCGAATACCGACAATATTTTGGAAAAAAGAAGAAAGTATTATCGCTAAAAGCCAATCATTTTGAACGTCATCATACAGAGAAACATTTGCAAAGCAATGGCACCGATTTTTTATATTTCGGAGAAAGCGACTCGTAACTGAAGATGATTCATTGCCATTATGACTATCTACAAATCTAATATTTCTTAGAATTCACAACCTATATATACATGTACCTATGTATTTTCATATTTTAATTCAAACTGAGCTATTCTAAGAATGAAAACAATCGACAATAAAAAAATATTCTTTCCTATAGACTGAGTAAGAATCCTTTCAAGGATGGTTACAAATTGGACTGTGGAGTCGGAGTAACTGTCTTCTTGGGGAAGCCCATAGCGATAGCTGAACAAAGTTTTCCTTGATTTGGGACCTGGGACATTGGAACATAGGGGGCAATAAAATGTCAGCAACCAGCTAGCGCGGAAGAGCCCTTCACTACATGAATCTCAAGCTGATCTAGTGTGAAAACCCCTGTCTAGAATCAGGAGTGTAATTACATCAAATTACCTCAAAAATGCCAATTTCAGGTGGAATGGGCTAACGGGCTGCAGAAACAGCAGAGCGTTGTGGCCGAGCTACAATTGAAGGAAGACAGAGGAACACTAATCGGGGGGATTATTCAAGACTGATGGCAGCCATTAACAGCTTCTGGCGCATTGGAAAGCAAGCGACCAAATTATGCATCATGTTCTGTCGCAGCTGACGCAGAACGCAGATGAAAAAAAATTCAATGTACATTTCCTTTACCAACGTCCAGCTTTATCGAAAAAAAGGACGAATAGGCAACCTGATATTTAATTGCTTTGGAGAGCTGTCTGAAATTCGCATAGAGAAAATCTTAAACTAAATAGGTACTAAACCAAATAAAATGGATATAATCAAATTGTTTAGCTTCACACCAAACTGTGGGCTGTAGAGGGGCAGATTTACGCAACTACTCAAATTCTTTCCAAATACTTAAAATTTTCACTTTAGTGCAAGCTACAAACTAGGTCACTAGTTGTGTGAAACTGGCACTCAATGATTGAAGGCTGAAGAAGTGTTTGAACAGATGGTTACAGTATACCAAACTAACCAAATGATAACTGAGGATGAGGCGTTAAAACGGTATTTTATCCTGTGTCTGTGTCTGTATCGACAACGACAATATCCCGATGATTCCATTACTCCAAGGGATGCAACAACAGCGCTAATTGGATTCGACGTTTCAGCAGCCGCCATTTAAACCAACGAAGATACTCCTATAAAAAGCTAGTATAATTGCCCAAGAGGCTCAATAAATGTAAGTATGATGGGAAAACAAGTAGTAAGTATTCATTGAATAAATAGCGAAATGGTTAACCGAATTACAGTACTTTCAAGAAGAAAGCAATCGGCTTTTTCGCATGAAATAATTTGAATATCAAGTATGCCTTGATTTCATTGTAAATTTCGCAATGTAATTGTAGAAACAATCCATTATACGCTTTCGTCTCAAGAGCATATTTAAGAAATGAGTTCCGTATACGCGAAACGTTTTGAAGCAGTCTTTCTTTGTTCCCATCCAAAAGGTCCCAAGATGTCCCACTTGAGTGCTTCGAAGTACTTAAAAAAGTCGAAGGGGTTTGTCCAGCATTGGAACCAACGCTTTTTGGTGCACAAAAATGTAGGCGAATTGTCAAATCGCGGCATTTGCAGAGCTACCTCGAAACAGGAGGACTTGGTTATATAGAGGATTTCCGAAGCTAATCCAGCCATATCCTTGAAAACAGCTAAACAAAAATTGGCTCGAAAGGGCATAAATGTCTCTCTGAATACAATAAGAAACCGTTTGAGGGAGTTTCAGATTCAATTTCGAGCAACGACGGTAAAACCCTTACTAACTGCAAAGCAAATAAAAAAAACGCCAAGAGTGGGCAACTGAACATGTGGATGACGATTGTGGAGCCAAGTGGTGTTCACAGACGAATACTCCTTTTAAATGACAAACACTATTAAGTGTGCTTGGTCCACTAAAGACGGTAAGATGCTCCAGCGATCAGTGGAACATCCAGAAAAGGTTCAAGTTTGGGGATGCTTCACAAAACAAGGATTTGGCAAATTAATCATGTTCACGAGGAATTTGGATGCCAACTTCATGATCACGATATACCGTCGTGGACTTCTGCCATCAACGGATATGTGGTTTGGGGCAGGAATTCGAGATTGGGTTCTTCAAGAGGACAACGACCCAAAACATCGCAGTCGCTTGTGTAGCAGTTGGAAAGAGGAAAACGGCATAACTTCATTGGATTGACCCTCACAGTCGCCAGATGCGAATCTGATTGAAAATGTTTGGGCTGTTATGAAGTTAAAACTACGTGGGAAAAAGATACGTTCAATAAATCATTTGAAACGGCTTCTTAGGATAATATGGCGAAGTTTAATACGGTCATATGCTAAAAAATTTGTCGATAGCATGTATTTCCGTTGTAATTAAATTACAAAGAATGGTGGCGCCTGGACGCCATATTAATATATTTGCGCAATGAATAATTAATCATTTCAAGATGCTGTGGACTTTTTTTTTAAGATATCTTAATTTTGTTAGTGACTTAAGCCGATTGCTTTCTTGTTGAAACTACTGTATATCCCTGACTTATAGCTAGAACTAGCTAACTATAAGTAATGAATATTTTCTTTCTCTGCATTAGTTTTTTCAAGGTATTGCTCAGTTTTTTCAAGGTATTGCCCTCAGACACTAATCCAACTCCAACGTTACACAATAGTAACCCTTTGGAACTAATAACTAACATATGATATGATTTCCTTGTGATGCTAAATGTAATAATTAAAAAAAAAAATTCTATGCCAAATAACTGCAATAGGATAAGGACAATCAAGAACAAACAAACGAACTATTACATATATTATATAATACTTAATGTTGCTAAAATCGATTTTGGCTGGTGACGCTAATGTCTATATTCCCACTTGCACCTAACTCGAATAAATTTGTATATTAGAAATAGAACATTGAAAATAAATACACGTTTCTTTTTTCATTTGCTTTTACTACAACAATAGAGTTGCAGGATTGTATGAGGGTGTCGTAATTGTTGCTTGCTTACCGGTCCCATTATTGTTGCTTGCCAGTGAAATACTGAAAAGAGAAAAAGAAAAAAAAATGTGAGCAATTTCATTTATACTTTTAAAAATCATATCGAAAAAAAATTAATTTTTCTAAATACATCTAAGTATGTAATTTACCAAATAAAAAAAGGAGAACAACACAATTCCTGGTACATTGGAATGAATTTACCATTCAAGATATCATCCAATCAGTATGATGTCTCATTCACTCAAAAACTGCACTCAACTTTATACTCTCGGCCTTGTATCCCTCCTACTACTAATTTCCAAAATCATCACCACAAAGTCTGTCTTCTTCCTACTTGCTACATACAATTCATTGCATTGCATTTGCCAGAGAGTGAACTTTTCCCCACTCACGCATTAGCTTTAGCATTTGTATAAACGGAATGGGGATGATGGATAAAAAGTACAAAAAAAATAAAAAGAATTTAAATTTTCAACTCAAAGAACGAATGTGCACGCACAGCATACTGCGCTCTCGTTTATGGCTGCACCAACAAAATCAGCAACAATATTTTATCCTGTGTCTGTGTCGATAACGACGATACCCCGATGATTCCATTTCTCCAAGGAATGCAACAACAGCGCAGGGCTTGGTAAATATTCAATTTCAACAAGATGAAACCAAAAATATGCAGAGCTCTCGTTCAACAATAAGTTCGTCATCAACGCCAATATCGTCCAAGCATTATTACAATTTTATTTTACACTTCCTGGCCACTTTCGACCAGGAGCCAAATTTATTTTAAATCATTATTTGTTTAGGTAGTATTTATGTAAATAGTAACATCGCATTAAACAATTTTACCAGCGCTAAAGGAGCCCTAAAACTACTCTACAATTTGTTGAATACTGAATATTTTTGGAGCAAAAGTTAACAAAGTATTCCGTTTCTTCTTTTCAGGGGGCACAACAGCCCATTGGGGGTCGAAGCCATTTATGGGTATTTTAAAAAAATCATATTTTTCCGAAGAATACTTTTCTTGTAGAGCTGGGAAAAGCATTGATAACTATCTATTAATATCGATAAGCTGTGGGCATTGGTAAGTTTTTATTACCGATTTTTCTCAGCCGTACTTTCTATAAAATGTACAGACCTGTGTAAGTTGGAAAAATATACGAAAACTGGGAAGTTGCCACTTTATAGATTCAAGTAGTTCTTTTTTCTATATAGAAACATGAATGCAATAAAAATTTAGTTTGTTCAATGTCGGACGGGTATGTTCATATTAACGGACGAGAGGAACTTAAGAAAATGAAAAAAAAAACCTTGACTATTCTGACTGAAAGGAAGTTTAAGTAAATATTTTCTTATACGTTTAATAATTTAGAATACAGGACTTAACCCTTTGACGACGATAGGCAAATATGCTTGCCATGGGTTTTTTGTTTTATAAATTTAGTGCTAGGAAATACTTAGAGCATTGCTGTTCAAAGGTTAATTATAGAGGAGAATTAGCGCTACAAAAGTTTAGTGGGCATCATATTTGTACCTGGTATACCAGTTGGCGGCTGGCCGCCAAGTGAGATGAAAGCTGGTCAAAAAATGTTTTTTACTCAGGGTCAATTTGGAGGGGCAGTGGAAGTACGCTCCTGTATCGAAGCAAGGAATGTTGTAGTTCATTGTCCTACTTTTTATTTTTAAACTTTTTTATATTAATTCACAAAATGTCAGTAACATTTTTTTTTTGTGTCTGCAATCGGAAATTAACTCTATACCTTTGCACTACTCGTAAGTAAATCACTGTAAAACTATCATACTTGGCATAACCGCCGATATATTTGCCAAGCAACCATTGGGAGAAGCAGGGGACTCGGTGAGACTTTAAATTTTTGACTCAGACTAATCTGAGGTTCCTGATAACGAACCAGGGAGAAGCAGGGGAGTCGGTGAGACTTTAAATTTTGGACTCAGACTAATCTGAGGTTCCTGATAACGAACCAGGTCTACAGGGAAAAGTCTCGTGGCCAAATGTTTAAGATTTATAGCATTTATAATGAAAATATTTTTAAATAACTGTGAAACTATAACTTGTATGTATATCACAACCGAATATTTTAAGCTTCACGACAACATTTAAGCTTAAGTTATGTACAGTCTGTTCAAAAAAATCGTTACTCTCTTAATCAGTTAACTTCCAAAAAATCGGAATGTGCTATTTTAAATGGTCAGTTAAAAAAACTGCAAAATATCTTAAAACTACTTGCACATACATTTGTTAAGAGGTGGTCTGAGTCTGAACGTTATTCAGAAACAGGAAACGTTGACCACGAACCAGGAAGAGGCCGAAAGCCTACCACCTCCACGCGGCAGGATAAAGTCATCTTTGGGCTTTTTGAAAAAAATTTAATGATCAGTTTAAGGGAAGCAAAAAAAAAAATGTTATCGGAGAAGGGGTTGGATACATCCTTAAACACGATTCGCGACAGACTTCAGCAATTAGGCATAAAACGTGGCAGTACCTTGTCAAAACCATTGCTTTCACAAAAGCATGTTGAAAAGCGTCTTCAGCGGGCTTACACAAACATCGATCGAGATTGGACCAAAGTAATATTTACAGATGAATTCACTTTTGTGTTGTTAAATCCAATTTGGTTGAAAATTGGCGAAAAATTTATTCAACGAAGTGTAAAACATCCGCAGAAGGTTCATGTCTGCGGATGCTTCTCTGCCCAAGGATTTGGTTTTTTCAAGTGCTTCACGGAAAATTTAAATGCTGTTAGAATGCTGAAGTTGTATAAGGATTGTCTATTGAAGTCAGCTGAATTATTATATGGGAGAAATAACATCGATTGGATATTACAAGAAGATAACGACCTGAAATACAGAAGTAAACTGTGCATGCACTAAGTGGAAAGAGGATTACAATATTACAACTTTGGATTGGCCCTCTCAGTCACCAGATGCAAATCCCGTAGAGAATGTGTGGGCTCCAATGAAAGCTAAGATATCTAAGAAGAAAATAAAATCATCAAAACATTTTATTTGATTGCTCAAAAGTACGTGGCGTGGAGGTCTCTTTCAAAGATGCCAAGCAATTATAAACAATGAAATAGATTGGACCGCATATTAAACTTCCTGTCGAAAACCATAATAATATGTATTTCTCAAAAATAAATCAATTTTTCAAATAAATGTAACATACTGTTACAGTCTGTTGGAGAAAAACGTTTTTTGTTGAACAGAGTGTATATCTTTCTTTTATCGGTTAACCTAAAAAATATCTATTGTGAAATAACAGTTATGAGTAACTTGAAAATATATAATTTGCAGCACGTAACTGTTATCCAGTAACCTATAAGTATTCTTCTTTCTTCTTTTAATAGCACAACAGCCCATAGAAGGTCTAGGCAGAGCTTTTCGCATCCACTTTATGTCGTGCGTGTTATATTTGTACATGAATGAAAGGCACCTACAATTTTATGCCGAATCCGAACGGCAAGTGAATAGCTTTTCATTGACAATTTTTACTCTTGTCGGTTTGCCATTGCCTGCCGAGTACCAAAAGCTGTTTTTCTCCTTTATTTTGTGCTTTCGCCTGTGCCCAGTTTTGAACCTCGTTTTTGTTTCACTTTCAATTTCTGAGCAACGTTTAGTCAGGTAGCTTAAGCAATTTCAGAGAGAGAATATTTTAACTGAAAGAATACATATTTGGTATTAACAGAAAATGAAAAACTACTTCTACTAGTAACTAATAACGCTACTTAGTACGAAAGCGTGTAATAAATTTGTTCTTTGAAATATTCATTTAATTTTAGAACTAATCGATTTGTAAAATTATTTTATGGTAAAATTATAAAACATTATCGCTTTGCATGTACTGATTAAACTAATGTTCTGACTTTTTCAGATTATATAGTTTTTTTTGTTTTTTTTTTTGTTACTTTCAAGATTGACGCAGATCGGTTACGACTGATTATTCAAGAATGTGAAAAATTCGATTTTTTAATGGATGTATAAATGGATAATTGGTTAAAATAAAAAAAAAAAACAAATTGGTCTAACTCACTCATCAAAAACAAGCTTCTTTGGTAAAAGTCGGCCAACTTATTCTACCACTGTACAACATGGGCATAAACCAAACCGATTTATTTAATCATGTAATGCACACTAGACAGCAAATAATCAATAAGAGAGGATTAATTTTAAGAAAAAGGGGCACTTTAATAACCGAACAAAATGCTTCTCAAATATTACTCATTCCGGAGAAAATAAAAAAAAATAAAAAAATTACAACAATAACTTTTGTTTGCACTTTAATTTTCTTTAATGTTTATGAAATATACAAACTAAACAAAAACTGATAAGAAAAATTTTGTAAGATAACAATTATAATTGTATAATACTCGTCGAACTAGCAAAATTATTTAATGCGCAGTTCTGGGCAAGATTTATATCAGGAGAATCGTAGGATGGCGAATGTAAAAGGATATCTGCTATACCAACCTCTTTCTACATACGAGGTTTCATGTTTTCTTTTCATTTTTATGAGATTTTTCTGCTTTTTTTTCCAAATTAAACTAAAAGATCTAGATATACAGAGATTGAAAAAGCAAAAGAGCGTACAATTGAAAAGAGAAGATGAAATGTCATATGTAAAGACAGGTTGTTTTGTCAAAAGGCCACATTTTAACCACTCTTTTTGCCAGTTCTATTTCCCGCCAACATGGATCGATTAAAAAAAACAGAAACCTAATATCTTTGCCTAATTACTCACCCATTATAGGGAAGAGCTGCACAGTTATTTGCAATTGAAATTGCAAGCAACTTGAAATCTTAGAACTATTGTTTGATGATACATATGCACAGTGCTGTGCAAATCATTTGCAACCGAGAACACATAAAGCTAATCATCAATTTTCGGTCACTAAAAAAGATGCAAATAAAGAATGTGGTATGAGGTTTCATATCATATATTTGGACGTTTATAAAAAAAAATAAAAATTACAAACTTCACTAATCCAAAAACAAAACATTACTTCAATGTAAAAATATATCGTGGTTTTTATAACAGCTGCACATCTCCTTGGCGTAGATGTGATTAGATTATTTATAAATGAATTTCGAATGTCCTTCCACTGTTTTTCAACTTCTGCAAAGAGCTCACTTCCGGTTTTTTAAAATTGCTGTTGCCTATTCGTTGTTTTAAGATCTCCCAGAGATTCTCGATTTAGGATTTAGGTCAGACGACTGCGCCGGCCATTGAAGAACATTAATATTTTGACCTTTGATCCAATATTTTACCACTTTCGACGTGTGTTTGGGATCCTTATCATGCTGGAGCCTCCAAGTTCCATATGGCAGCATAGTATTTTCTAATATGCATTTATAATCGTGAGACTTCATTATTCCGTCGACACAATGAATCGGACCGGTTCCGGGTCTGAAACAACCCCAGACCATGATGTTGCTTGACGGTTTCTTTTGTATACTTCGGGTTCAGCCTTTCACCCTTTGCTCTTCTCACTAGCCTTTTATCATCCGATCCAAACAAATTAAATTTGGACTCAGCAAACAAGAGAACTATTTTCCATTGGCAAGAAGACCAGTTGAAATGATTCCGCGCAAAATTGAGATGAGATGAGCCAACCGATTTTTCGCTGAAACAAATACTTTTTTCTTTTGTTTGTAACTGCGAAGATTAGCTTCTAAGGCTCTACGTCTGATAGTAGAAGTGGCCACATTTAATTTGAATGTGTTTTTGATTTCTTTTGAAGATGCCTTTATGAATCTTTATGAATTTTATTATTTCTCGATCCTCTCGGTCGCTTGTCTTGCGAGTTTTTTCACTTTTATGGTATAACTGAACATTTTCACTGTTAACAATGCGCGAAATAGTTGACTTATGTATAAAGTATTTTATCGGAATTTCTTTTTGAGTCATTTTATTTTTGTAATCTTTCAAAATACTTGATTTAATAAAAGAATTATATTTATTTTCAACCATTTCTTTTTTTTTAAATGGCCCAATACACTTTTATAACTTCCAGAGGTTTAATCACTATAATAACAAATAATAAACTGACAAATTTCAAATAAATTACAAATGAATTACAAAAAATAATGAAAAAGTAGCAAAACAAAAAAAAATGCATTTCGCTTTATAAAAATTTTAAATTTTTTCCTTTCTGTGAACAAAAGTTTTTAGTTTCAAATGTTTTGCACAGCTTACTACGATATATATTTAAATTGATGTTAAGTTTTGTTTTTGTATTAGTGAAGTATGCACTTTCTATTTTTGTTTTATAAACTTCCATATAGTATATATATTATGGCATGAAACCTCACACAAAGTTATTTATTAGCATCTTTTTTAGTGTCCGAAAATCTATGATTTAGCTCTAACTATTCTCAGTTGCAAATGTCTTGCACAGCACTGTATGCACATGCATTTGTGAATAACTAACTCCAAAGTAAAGGGTGAATTTTATAAGTGTTTAGTTTTTGAAATTAAAAAAAAAAACCGAAATTTTACAAAAGTAAATGAAATTTTTATTTGGATCGATAAATCGATTCCTGCCATTTCTTCCAAAGCAGCAATCGTGTTTGGATTGTCCCCACGATCTTGGTGCCCAATTGACTGCACAAAACGTGAGATTAACTTCTCACCAAATTCGCCTCTCAATTGATGCATGGTTTCACGTGCAGTGTGGCATGTGGCATCGTCCCGTTGGAACCACATGTCGGCGGAATTCTTGCATTTTCGGCAAAAAAAAAAGTCTGTTGTCATCGAACGGTACCTTTCTCCATTGACCGTAACGTTGCGGCCTTCATCGCCTTTGAAGAAGTACGGCCCAATGATGCCAATGATTCTCATAAACCGCACCAAACAGTGCATTTTTCAGGATGCACTGGTAACTGCTGAATTGCCTTTGGCTGGTCTTCACTCCAAATAAGGCAATTCTGCTTATTCACGTATCCATTGAGCCAAAAGTGAGCCTCGTCGCTAATTGGACTTAGCTTGCGAAACACTTTTTTCACAGCGCATGAATTTTCATAATAAATTTCAATAATTTGCAAACATTGTTCAGGCGTAAGTCTATTCATTATGAAATGGCAAACCAAACTGAGCATAAATCAAGTGACAGCTGTCAAAAAGACCAACTCCGAAAAAAGTATTGCCAGATTGAAAACCACACTTCTGGAAAAAACACCCTTTATTTCGGGTAATTGTACCCTCACGCATCTTATTGTTGGCGAAACACTAAAAACTCATTAAATTCTAGGTACCTATAAATTTGCCCATTAAAGTTAATTTGAATATCTAAATAAATATTATACTGTAAATAACCATTGCACAAAAATACTTACGATCATCCCCAACTGGTCCAGCTGAACATTGTGCAGGTGGATCTCTGCCCAAATCTTGTAGTTCCTGAAAATTTTTGAAAACATTATAGAACATGACTTTGAACATGATTTTTTTATAAATTAAATTAATAGTATTAAATTGCTATGCATTTATGAGGCACGATACAATGCCGACTTATGAGGCACGATATAAAGCCGACTTATGTGCACTGTACACAAGTATTTGGTTTTCAAACAGAAAAAAGTTAGAACGGATAAATGAGTCTAAAATTTCCAACCTTTCACAGCAATAATCACAGCCATATTAAACACCAAAGCCAACAAAGAGGCGAAGGCGGTGGTTATAACTTTCAAGCCGAACAAAAACAAGAAGAAGAACAATACGCTCTAACACACACACACACACACACATAAAAGGGTGAAGTTCGTTGGCCCTTTCTAAATTCTGGCAACGCTCAGAATTTTAACACACATTGGTTTGAGGCAGCGGACACAAGTACACCAGCCATTAGCCGGAGTAGGAAGGAGAAAAAAAAAAGAAGCGCAGATGGAAAAAGAAAAAGAATTAGGAATAAAATGAAGGCGGCAATATAATTTTCATATAGCAGCAGCAGATTTATTCTTTATAAACGGTATATTTTATTTGTATTTCGTTTCTTCTTCTTGATCATTTATATTTTTTATTGTCATATATGCTGGCGCTCTAACAGTGCCAGTCACAAGCGCTGGTCGCGTTGCTGTGCGTTCAGGAGCCCGAATGACCCGCCCCTCCCCACCCTGTCTCTACACACGGACGCATCAACATGCGAAAGTGCCAAAACATCTAACAACGATAGTTTGAGGAAATTTTTATTTAAAATAAAGACGATTTCAAAATTAATTTAGAAATTTCTAATATTGCGTATGAGAGCGAAGATGAGGTGAGGAGGTGAGGAGATACATATGTATATGCTGGCAGAAACGATATTTTTGTGACGACAGCAAGCATATCTGCGCCAACAATAATATCACGAGTGAAATGGGAAGTAGAGAATGCAAAAGAAAGAGCCAAAGCCTACGACAACGTGAAAATTTTATGTCCAACAAACAAAGAACACTTTTGAATGGATAGTTGTGTAAATGAGAAAAATAGAGGAAATAAAAGTGAATCAAAAAGGCTCATTTAACAAGCATGTGCTGTGCTGTATTACGAGCGGAAATGATTTAAATCGGATACATCGATCAATAAAACATTCCAACTACTATAGAATGATGCTTCTGGAGCAGCAATAGTAGGAGTTAAAAGGAAATAAAAGCATCTTTTCCAACTTTGAAAATACTAAATACTATGGTAATATAATCAAACATTCAAAGAACACACGATTAAGTGGTACTTTGGAACTATGGCAATAACCAAATATTTGAAGCGCATAGCAAAATATTTAGGTATTTTTCAAGCAACGATTCGTGCAATAAAACAGCTTTTGCAGGTAAACTACAATTCTTTTAGTTTAACGAGTGCAAATTAAATACAATTAAACCATTTAACACTTATGTATGTAAGTACTATATAAATTATCCATCTGGCCACTCTGAGAACTGTAACAACTGAGACACCTGTACTTCAAGGATCTGGAATGGAATAATCAGGATCGACCAGAGAAATGGCACCACATGAAAGAAAAATGCAATAAGAAATTAAAAATTGAAAAATAAAATAAAATAAAACATTGTCGTTCGTTTCGAAAGTCATGAGTCATTTAGCCTGCAATGAGTAGAGTTAATATATGAAGGTAGTATGTATAAATAAAAACAATCCCCAAGCAGAAAGAGTGAGTAGCAAGCAACGCATTCCAATTGAAAGACAAACAGGCGTAAGGGGGGCCAAGTTGCGGTAATGTTGATGAGTGAGAGGGAACTCTTTGGGGTACATGAAAAATAAATGAGCAATATATGCTGTTACTTTCAACGAACACTGTGGAGTGGCTTGACCGACAAGCTTGGAACAGTTTTCTTTGTTTGGCTTGAACAAATTTCGAGTATATCTATTAGTTTTTTTTTTTTTTTTTTTTTTTTTGGTAATAACCCGAAAAATGAGTACAAAACTAAAATTCAACAGGAAAGAAATTAAGTTACGTTGATGTGTGAACAAAGAATGAAGCAACAAAGTAAAAACGGAGTAAAAGCTGGAGTAAAATACAAATTAAAGAAAATGTAATGGGAATATGTATAAGCTGAACTTGATTTAAACCATAACAGTACATTTTAACCAAAACAAAAAAAAAAAAAAAAAAAAAAAAAAAAAAAAATATGTTAAACTGCTGCTTTGCACTAATGCAGAAAGTAAATATGGCTATGAAAATTCTAATAATATAATTATTTGATGTAGAGATAAACCCATACATATGGAAGCCCAGTCATGCAAATTTAGGACTAGATACCGTTTCCCCCTTAGAAACGATAAAAATATTTAGCATCTACAATATTTTCATATCTGTGGGCACAAGGAATAATAACAACTTTTGCATATTTTTCATGATAAATCCCCAAATGTTGAAACTTCTTGAAAAATTTTTCCAATTTAGTAATAATTAAACTCCAATAATTGTAGAACTTTCAATATTTTGGTATTTATAATAATAAGTATGCTTTAGCTATTATTTCTTGGAGTCACAGATATATGTAAATATATTTAGTTATTATTTATGCACATTTCAAATTAGTTATAATTAAATTGCGAAAATGTGATATTATTGTATGTATCATTTCATTCAATATTTTATTTTTCTTAATTTTTTTTATTAATTTTATTATATAAATTTGTAAAAAATTTTTTTTGTTTTCTTTTTATATAAATATTTTTGCTTGCATGTTTCACTTTTGCATTTCCTGATCTCGCATTCGCTCATAACTTTGTGTTTTTCATTTCTTAGCATTTTATGAATTTCTTTGGTGAAAAAATGTAATTCTCATTTTCATTTATAATAAAAATTCAATGGCCATGACGGTGACTATATATTTCTGCTGCGCAGCAGCAGGCGTCGCAGTCGAATTCCTCTATAAGAAGCAGCTACAATAGCAAAAGTAACAAGAAATAGCAGCAAAACCAAGTCATCGTTTTGTAAGCAGAGCGCTCAGCACGACAGAAACAAAACCAGTGTTGCTGCCTCTATCACAAAATGGGAATTCCATTTTATTCAGGAATAGTTTTAATTAAATACTAACCAAAAGTATTTATAGCGAAATATAACACAAACAATGAATGAAAATTTGTATGACTCGTTGAAACAGTAAATGAAAAATTTTTCGATATACTTTTCTCTGCAGTACCAAATACTTGTCTCAATAGATTATAACTTTTTCAAACACTTTTCCAGATGCGTACATGCTCACAAATTACTTTAAATATTTAACAAATTATTTAATAAGAAACTAAAATAATTATTTAACATTTTCGCTTCCACTTTACCTTTGTTAACACAAACGTCATTTGAGCTCATTAAGTTTACAACACTGTTTATGCTCTTAAAACTTTTTCGAAATTGAAAACAAGCAACGTCAATGTACGCAGACAATTAGCGTGAAAAGGACAAAACCAACACCTAGCAAATATATGTTAAAATGAACACTTGATCAAAGAATAGGGACAGCAGCAGGAATGAGACAAATACACCGTACGGTATGTATCTGTTCTGTTTGTGTATGCAGTAAGTCGGCAGAGGTAAAAGCGATGAACAAAAATAGTACACTGAGAGTTATAAGGATAGAAAACTGAAACTAATGGAAACGACAATTACGAACGAAAAGCGAGCGAGCCAACGAGTGAAAAGCCCGAAGACGACGATTAGCCAACGACGACTCTCAGTTGCTGCTGTTGCTTTGCTTTACGTACTGCCTTATGATATGTGTATTGCTGATGATGAGTCGAGGCAAAACAATGAAGAGGCGGGCGAAGTTTGTCAGTGCTCATAGCATATAGAAAAACACGACGAGAAGCAGAGGGAGAAGCTTTTTCAACGAGTGTCTGGCATATGACTGCTGCGCGAACAGTGCTGCAAGCGTCTATGACTATCAATCGAACGCGTCACGAATGGAGCGAGTGAATAGCTACTATACATGATTCGTGAATGTAAAAAAGAAATGGAAAGTAGCAGTGCCGACGTTAACATCAGCTGCGTTAATCGTCGCTGCGACGTTGTTTCCTTCTTGTTTCCATATATATCTCGAACGTTTTTTTTTTTGAGCAAATTTTTGGTTTACTTCTTTTTTTTGCATACGGCAACTGGAAAAGGATAAAGGACGAGACAATATTGGGTGCAAACGCTGCGCGTTCGTGGAGAACGAATATGTATATGATGAAAGAAATTTAACAGCAAAGTTAATTCTATAAATTACTCTAATAGCCACTGAAAGAATTTCGTAAATATTTTATATCAGCAGAAGGCAACGAGAAAAAAGTAGGGTTAGGTATCTTCTGGATTTCTCAGTCGCAGAGTGCGACATCGACAAACTTGTGTATACCACTAAATTGGGTAACTGATTCCAGCTAACAGGGATTAAAAATGCTCAGGCCTCGTTTCTCGCATTTGAGAAAGCCGAAACGTAGACTGAAGTATAGAAAAGGAGCGGTTACGAACCGGGTGCAGACGCTACTACGCTCTTTTTAACAAATTTTAAACAAATTTCTTCTTTCAATTTTCATCACAAGTTCATTTAGTTTTCCTTTGGGGTTTCTTCTGCTCCAGCACAGTACCATCAACATTTTTGCTATCCGCCGACTCAGCACATTTACCAAAACCAAAAAAAAAAACACACGTTGTTCGCAACAGCCGCGGAGTACCACAAATTCCTTTCTTTAGCTTTTATTCTTTCCTTCCCGTTGAGCTTCAATTTCTAATTAAATTCTTTTCTCTACTTAGAGCTGGTGTGTGCTTCGTGGTGCTTCGTCGCCCATTTTTTTCGATCAATTTTTCCCCCATCATTTTCAGTTCGTTTCACATATCTTGCATAAAAATTTCTTCTTTTCAACCGACCGACCACCAAAACGACGACGGCGACCGTGCCCTAAAATGCATTTCAATTTGATTGTAATTGTTTTTGGAAACCACATACCTTATTGATTCTTTTTAACGCCATTTTATGATTGAAATTTGATTTTTAGTGTGTTTGGAGCGCAGCGCACAAAATTATATTTGTATTACAAAAAAAAAAAGAAAAAATTTTTCTTCTTTGCTGTTTGTGAGTTTGGCGAGCGAGTAGTTGTAGTTAGTACGACGAATTCAATTCTCGCAGCAATCGCACTAAATTTGACTTAACGACGAATCTTCTCGGCAGCGTACGAAAAACGACGACCACGACAATTCGATTCGCAGAAATAAAAGCACACAAGCGACCACGATGAACAACAACGAATGTATTCGAAATTCACTTTCGATATTCAGAGTCTGAGTGTATAAGCAGCACAACTACTGTGCACTTAGAAAGTTCTCTATGTACGCCAATTAGTCGTGTACAAGCGAGATAGCTGCTGTGTGGGAAATTTACTTTTGACAGCCGGAACTCAACTTGGGCGAATGATTTTACTTTTCGCACACTATTTCGCTTTGGGGATTCTTGCTGCCCAATTTTATATGCTTATTCACCAGGTTTTTTTTTCACTTTCCAAGCACAGACACAAAACCAACCTCGGCTTTTCTTCTCAATCTACTCGATTCAATCAGTTTTTCTGATTAAGCAATACAATTTTCGCCTACTTTTTTGTAGTCAACTATTGGAGAAATAATTATGAATTATTTTCAAGTAAATATTTTTAATATTTCGACAGAACGACCTGCTTTCTTCCACACGCTATTCTGCAGATACCTTCTCCAATTGAAAAACGGCGAATTGAAATGGCAGTTGTAAAATGAACGTTCGAATTTCGCTCCGCTTCCTTCTTGCTATAGATGTATTTTATTGGTTGATTTTATTTTCGAAAAGTAAATACGCACGTACTTATTTATGATTATGCACAAACGTTTTTTTTTAATTTCTATAAAATTTTCACACAAAAAATTATACTTGAATTTTGTTTTGAAACTGTCATTGACCTAAAAGTTTATTATAATATAAGATTTGTCTTCTTTTTCCATTTACATCTTTGCTTTAATATAGTGAATTATTGTATATAACTTACTCTTTCTTTGAGTGTGTTCGTTCCTATTGCTGCCAGAAACAAAGAAAATTTTTCGAACTTGTCTTAAATGCCGTATGTTCTTATAACTTTATGTTTCTTGAATAATTATTTAGGCCGACTTCTATAACTTGTATACATTCAAATTTAACATGACATAGAAATTGCAGCACCAACATTGTATCACGTTGTATAGTTGCAGTGCACTAAGCTGTCCTCCCAGGTATTTGAGGTTTAATTCCCAGCTAGGGCATGGTCTCACACTATTCTTTGTAAATGTTGACCTTTGTTTCACTTTCTATCAAGATGTGGGTCAAAATCGTTTAGGTAACTAATGTTATCCAACACACCGGCCGAACTGTGTCTTGGAAGGATGTTTTCTCGTATATGGCGGTTATTGGCGCACGAAGGGATTTGAGAAGTTTTAAAGTTAGCATCTCTGTTTATAATAGATATCATAAAAGAAGAGGAACACTTCGTTTGACTGCAAAGAATTGCAATGCATACAAATCTTCTATATTTTTCTTACTACCTTACTTTTCTAACTAACTCTCTCGCACAGTCTTATATGCTTGCGGCAGTGTAAACATTCACAATGTTCGAGAGAGAAAATAACGGTAGTAACGCTGCATTTAGGCTTCCTGAACGAACGAAAGAGTCTTCATTCGTTCGGGCGGTGTAAATGGTTTAGCGTTGAACAATGTGTTCGCTCTAAAGAGTTCTGGAACAATGTCCAAGCAGTGGAAATGGTTTCATAATCCTAATCATTCGGGATAATCGACTGAGTTTGATCTTATTTTGACGAATCCAGTGTTGCTGTTGTTGTGTAAAATGAAAACGTAATTAACGTATAGTGCATTACAATACTGACAACAACTGCTTATTTCCCGAACTTTTGCTAAAATATTTAATGTGATGGTTGGGAACATTATAATTTGCTATCTACGCAAGCGAACAAGATGGCGTCTGGTGTTTGTTCGGGGCCTATGTTCCGGTGTAAATGGTTGCGCGGATAAAAATTTATCAGCTACAATTTTTACGCGAAAGAATCTTCATTCGTTCGGGCGGTTTAAACGCAGCGTAAGAAAGAAACGGAAGTTTTGCGAAAAGAAAAGAAGACGGTTCGAGAGAAACAGGTATAAAATTAATGTAGTAAGTTAGACATAGGAGTTGTGCATCTTTTTTTTATCACCTTACTTTTCTATCTGTTTATACACTAAGAGGGTACTTATACGGGCGCAAGCATTATACACTGTGTGAAGGAAACAGGTAAAAAATGAAGTCGGGAAAAGACACAAAACTTCTATACAGCCTTCGCATACAAACTCTCATTGTCTTCCTTACTAAGCTTCCCCAAATTGGTAGTTTCAAGAATTTGTTTTGTATGAGCAACACACCCTTGCCCAAAAAATACCCCAGTTTGCCGAGTAACTACTACCAACATAACACCTCCTCACATAGATCATCATTATCTTCTAAACTGTGGTTGGAATATTTTAAATATATTACTGCGGACCAATGTGTTTAAATTATAAACTTTTGAAAAAAAAGTTTACTTCAAACCACTTGACTCTAATTACTTTCTCCTACGTACGTAACTGACATCAATTACTATCTCCATCTCTCTTATTTCTTTTTTGAATTTTACATGGAAAACAACACAATTTTGTCTCCTCTGGGGCAACTGTTGTCAGTGCGATATCAGCTTTTGCATTTATCAACCTATACATTCGTTTAGACTTAAGTATGTATAAGATAGTTAGTTGAATTAAAAATGTGACAAAACCCTACTCAAAGAGAAAGTTGCATTTCATAACAATTGATTATTTTCATTTTGTATTTTGACAACCCGAATGAAATAAGAAATGCATTTGTCTATTCCCCACAAAACTCATCTCTCATGCCTTCAAAAAAAGTAAGGTTGCATGAATATAGTCATCATATACAATCAGTCAATGACCGATTTACCTTGCCTTTATACCACACAGAAATTATTTAAAAGCAGTCAATCTGAAATTAAAATGGTACTTTCAATTACAATATTTAATACCTTTTATGCAACGCTGATCAAGAGCACAAATTTGCATGAATGAGGAACAACGAAGAAAAATGGAGCATAAAGAGAGCACGAAAAATGTGAATTGTCAGTTCCGTTAATCAAAAGCGAGTGGTTTTTTCATGTAAGGTTGCAGTAATAATATCAAAAAGTAGTGAAAATTCTTATAAAATAATTGGAATTTCTGTGCTAATATTTTAAAGAAATAAAAGCATCTGCATAATAGTTCAATCTCTTCATGCAATAAAACAAAAGAAAAGAAGAAAAAAGAAAGTGATCTGAGTGGAAAACAGAGAAAGGTTGAAAATAACACAAAAATTTTTATTGCAAAAAACAAGAACGAAGAACTTATAAAAGTTTTGAAATAATTGAGAACATTTGCAAAAATCAAAAAAGGCTTTTGCACCTTCTGCCACTCGTCCATTATCCTCATCCTTTTTTTTTTTTGGCAAGTCTTCATCGGCCAATTCGTCTGTTCGTTGTCTTTGTCTTCTTTGTTTCGTTAATCATCTTCGTTTTTATTGTCTGCCTTTTAAACTAATTTTGCTGCTGGGTGACTACTCCCAATTTTATGTGAACTTTTTTTTTTTTGCATACTAAAAGGAATTTACTTGGACCATAAAAGGTGTAAAATAAACATTTAATAAACATATTCTATAAGTAAGCAAAGCATATGAAAAAACACGTAAATTAAATGTTTTCGCGACGCATATTTCTGTTTCAAATAACATGTCGCTGCAATTAAGATCAACCGTCCCACAAAAAACCAACAACAAACATAAAAGACACTTGCGTTCATTTTTATAGTACCACCAGTAGAAAACAAAAAATAAAAAAAAAACATGAATACAACAACGGCGGGCGAATCGGGTACACCACAACAACAACAAAGAAATCATAACTCTGCCGTAGGTGAGGAAATCAACATTTCCTCATCCATCTCCACCTCCATAAAAGCTGAGCAGAATCAAGCGGCCGAGTGCGTCACGAATGCAGTCGCAGCTTCACAGCAGCAACAACACAAGTTAAAAAACTACAGTGATCAAGTGAAGGAGGAAGAAGATTCAGACACAGGGGTTGGCGTTGAGACAACAGCAGCGTCGTCGTCGACGTCGTCTGCGTTCAATAAAAAACTGCTACTTTGTCGACGTTTTAAGGATTCAGGTGGAATATTAAGGAACTTTAACTCATTGCCCCTATTTGTCTATGCAACGTCGCCATCCACGCATGCAACATCGGCTGATGGTGTAGGCGTAGCGAAAGAAGCAGCTGCAGCCGCTGCAGCAGCCTCTATTGTCAACGGTGATAAGGTAAGTTCCAAACCAGCTAACGTTTTCACAAAATTAAGCTATGGTAAAAACATAAGAGTTCCGCAATGCACTTGTCTACTTGCTCTTAGTATTTACTGCCAATCTTCTTTTTTAATATTATACTAAAAACTAAGAGAGGCGGGATAAGAGCGGGTGTGGAGAAGAGACGGAGAACACTACTTCCGCCCTAAATGACAATTTCCGTGCTCCATATCTATGTTGTTGTAATTGCAAACATTTTCCAACAATTCAACTGCAGCTTTCCTCTCTTTGTTTTCTATGCTACTTATCCCACTTCCCCCACGTCCCCCTCTCTACCACACCCCTCCCACCAACAGTCGACGTCGCTGTTGGAATGCTTCGTTGCGCACTTGTTTTGCGATTCAACGACTGCATTATTATTATTATTTTTATTATATTCCCATTTTATTTTTATATTTTTTTTTTTCATTATGTTTAATTTCATTCGATTCATTTATGCATCTGTTTTCAGTTCAGTTCAGCGCAACTCAGTTTTTCGTTTTACTGTTTTGTTGCTGTTACGTTTTTGTTTTGCTGGCTGATGTAGTATTTCTGGGAGTTCTGCTTGGTTGCGCACTCCATCCATTAATGTAACAGTGTGATCACTCGATCACAACTTCGATGTTGTCTTGTTGCCGCCAACACTGCAGCGCACCACACCGCACCGCACCCCACTCCCCTCCTCTCTTTCCAACCACCAACATTCAATAATAAACAAAAATGAAATTAAAATAGTGCACAGGTTTTCAAAAATTACCACAGTCAAAAATTTGTGTATTGCAAGATTTGCGGTGGTGGTGGCAAATACAATTGGTGCATGCATGCATTTTGTAGGCGCGCGTATGTTGCACATGTTTTTCAGCAGTCATTCACAGGCTCAAATTGACGTTGACATTTAGTTGCATGCTATGTCGAGAAATGCCTGTAAATTGTTCATTCATCTTTTCATTTTTGAATAGTTCCTTATCGGGTAATTATCCAAGTACTTAGGAATTGATTATAAATCTGCAGTCTGTGAAATTCTAAGAGGTAACGCAGCAGGACATGAAACATTTTCTACAACGTTCCTTGTTCCTTCTTCTACCAAATACCATACTGTATTTGGGCCTGCAAACGATCACTGAAAGCATCTGTTTTAAGATGGGAACAATACAGGCGTTCGAGTATTGCTTTCTTGCTACCTCCTCCATTGCCGTTTCCAAGCGGCATTAATTGCTAAAGATAACCTTAAAATTTAAGTAGACTGAGTAAAAAATATTTGTTTATAAAAACAGAAGAGCAACCTGCAATAAATTTAACTTGGTCCAATAGTTTTGTTAAAATTTCTTGTGCAATATTGCCTCCATTGAATGATTGCTTTGGTTAATTAAACCAATCTAGGTATTTGCCAACAGAAGCAGCAGTTCAGCATCAAATGCGGTGTCATTCCGAAAACAATTATTTAGGTCTTAGGTCATACGGAAGATATTGCCTTTGTAGAACATGAATGTAGGAATAAATTTAATAATATAAAAATGCCTACAGTCAGTGCTCGATAACGTGATTATCTGATTATCCGCTAACGTGAACATCCTCTAGTATTAACACTTTGGCTATTCTAAAACGAGAGAAAGTCTCAAAGCTTTAACTTTTTATTTATTCATTTATATTTAAGTATTTAATTTTCAAATCAAGGGAACTTTTTTAATTAAAAATATTTACCAATAAAATATTTATTTTTAAACTATAGTGTACAGTTTTTATTATTAAAAGTGTCCTTCTGTGGTATGATTACAAAGTTTCGGTTATGCTTTTCAACAATGACAAACGTGAACAATCTCTTAAATATGTTCTGCTTAGCTTTTACAAAATGTTTTTATTTCTTTTGTTGGCTATTCTGCCAACAACACTTGAAAGAATATAACAAAATATAATAAATGGAAATGTAGGTATAAAACAAGTTAATATTGCATGGTATCGAAAACGTTATAAACATTCTGGAGCCTTCTCTAAATCAAATATAAATGTATTTTTCTATCAGAAACTTTTAAAATATCTTGAGTTATAAGCTAAAAGCAACATGAACTCTTTTTTTTTTTCTTATTGATACATTCAACACACAGGGTGTACCCCTATAAATGCAGAGCATTGTGTTGAATGGAACGTAGATTGATAGGTGGGAGGGAGAATGAGAGATGGAATGCAATCACACAGGTCGCCGATAAAGAGGTAGACAGCCATTGTGGCAAGTGTTATGCCTTTGCCACAATGAGCTTCAGTTTTATCAGTGTCAACTGTGACCGCATGTAGCGCCAAACGCCAAACTTTTCGCATCCACACATGTTGTGCGTGTTATATTTTGAGGTAACTCTGTCTGTTCTCTTAAGTATTTTTAATTTTTTACTCCATCCTCCTCTGTTGTTATTTCCATTTCTTCCTCTTTTCACCAAATTGTCAACTATACTTATAGTATCGAATTTATACATTGAAAAGCACCGCTAAAGAGTGAGATCGAAAAAATCGGATAACTTTAAATTGTCCTAGCATTGAAATCCCTTATGCAAATAAAAAAATGTAAACAGTTTTGAAAAGAAAATTTAATTGCTGATACAATGATCAATAAATCTAATTTGTTTGTTGTTGAAAAGAAAATTTAATTTCTGAAAAAGTGATCAATAAAACTAATTTGTTTGTTGTTTTTTACAGAATTCGGACAGCTTTTCCGGTATGCCTGCCATTAGCGCCTTTACTGCCATTTCTGAGAGTCTCTTGGCGGCAGCATTCCACTGATTTCAAAAATTTTCCATGGTTTTAGCTTCTTTTCACTAGAGCCCAATATCTCTCGATAAACCGAAGTTATGGGCAATTTGGTGGGTTGGCGATTTTTGGTCCCAATTTGATGTTTTGGTCTTCGAACCATGTAAGGGTTTCTTTACTGTAGTGGCAGGAGGCTAGACCAGGCCAAAAGAAAGAAGATACATTGTGCTTTCTAATGAAGTGCAGCAATCTCTTCTGGAGGCACTCCTTCACATAAATTTCGGCGTTAACAGTGCCACTTGTTACGAAACTTTTACTCCTTAGCCCACAACTACAAATCGCTTGCCATACCAGAAACTTCTTCGGGAACTTGTACTTTTGTTTTGTCCTAAATCTTTTCTCAACTTCTCCTCGTTTCTTTCCGGTGTAAAACTCTTGGCCAGGCAATTGAGAAAATTTTGACAACACACAGCAATCGAATTTTTGGAAAAAATCGGTCTTCAACTTTTTAGCTCGGCTCTGGGCTACCAAGTTTTTAGTAGCGTTCCTGTCGGGTACTGACTGCACTTTGTATGTTTTAAGGCCCGCATCTTTTTTAATTTTACCAACTAGAAACTCACTGCAACTCGCTTTTTCCGCCAATTTTCGATTAGACAACGCAGGATACTTCTTTAAGAGAGCAACGGCTTTCTTCGCCTTTTGTGGAGACACGAAACCGCATTTCCTTCCAGAACCATATTTTCTAGCAACTGTTAAGTCTGTGTTAAATTTTTTAAGAATCATCGAGACAGTGTTTTGTGCAGCTTTCGCCTTATTTGCCATGGTTTGCTGGCTCTACTGCGGATTTTCTCGAAATAAGTAATTCAACAACTAAATCCCGTCTTTCCACTTCCGATGCCATGACTCAACTGAAAGTTCACAAGCCAAAAAATATGTGATTCTGTGTATTTCATCAGAATTTCTCCAACGCAAAGCCTACTGTTTGAATTTTTTCATTCAGATGAAGAGTTTCAAAGCAGTGGTCTGTTCTTCTAACAAATTATTTAAAAGTTCCTCGATCTACTTTAAATGTAAAGGATCACAGACAATAAGTTTATACAACTTTCTTTGCTCTATAGAGCGAAATTTTTCTGTAATTCTCTTCATACTTGTATTAAGTATTCTACATAATCGAGAGTAAACTTGATCTAATTTTTGTGTGGTCTTCATTTCATTTAGTTATTTATTTTACAGTGTCAAATAATCGATCAGCTATTACAATATAACATTGCACCAGTTAGGCAAACGCAGCAGTCCAGATTGAGATTGCGCGGCTGCTTCGCATTGCTCGTTCGTTAGTTTATCGTCCAGTTAAACGGTTTAAGGACCTGGGCCATGAAGGTGATCGTCCAGGAAGAGGCAGAAAATCCACCATCAATATTCCCAGGAATCCCACTCGACGGAACTCCCTTTCCAGGTTGGAGAATGCTGCACTGACTGCTCGAGCGTTTTTGCCAATGATGTCAATATCATCAGCGTTTGCTAGTAGCATGACACTCTTGTATAAGATAGTGCCAGAGATGTTGATGTTCGCAGCTCGGATTATTTTCTGCAGCATAAGGTTAAAGAAGTCGCACGATAAGGAGTCACCTTGTCTGAAACCTCTTTTGGTATCAAATGGCGCGGAGAGGTCTGTCCCAGCTTTTCACTGCGCTGATGGTATCGGTCAGTGTCATCTTGCAAAGACGAATGAGCTTTCCAGGGATACCAAAATCAGACATTGCGGCGTACAAGTGATTCTTAATCGTACTGTCGACGGCGGCTTTATAATCGACGAATAGATAATGGGTGTCGATTTGTTTTTCTCGGGTCTTTTCCAGGATTTGGCGTAGTGTGAATATCTGGTCGATGGTGGATTTACCAGGCCTGGAGCCATACTGATAAGGTCCAATCAGTTTGTTGACGATGGGCTTCAGTCTTTCGCACAGTACGCTCGATAGAACCTTATATGGAATATTAAGAAGGCTTATCACACAGTAGTTGGTGCAGATCGTGGAATCGCCTTTCTTATGGATTGGGCAGAGTACTCTGAGGTTCCAATCACTGCATGCCATATTCATCCGACCATATTCTGCATAGAAACTCATGCATGCGTTTTTTGAGCCTCCGGTCTAAAACAACCATCTGCACCTGCCGCCTTATCGTTTTTCAGCCGAGCAATGGTTGTTAAGACCTCCTCATAGTCGGGCGGCGGTACTTCAACGCCGTCAGTGATTGGGGTTTCCGGAGTAGATTCCGCAGTGGCGGGATTATTGCCGTCATAGCCATTAAGCAGCTGCGAAAAGTGCTCCCTCCATAATCTCATTATGCCCTGGATATCTGTCACCAGATTTCCGTCTTCATCCTTGCAGGGAGAGGCCTCGGTCTTCAAACCATCAGTCAGGCGTCTTATTCTTTCAAAGAATTTTAGGACCTCGTTCCTGTCCCGCAACATTTTGATATCATTGAATTCGCGTCTTTCTTCATCTCTTTTCTTGCGCCTGAAAATACGTTTCTCCTCCCTGCTCAACTTTCTGTATCACTCCACCGCATACCTAAAGGGAATATCGTCGATTATAGCGCCGCCATCTATCAAGAATCGAAAAATATGTTCTAAACAAATCCTACGCATTTTTAGTCGCTAAATCTGAATCGGAAATAATCTTTATCGGTGTCCTGTGATTGCATTCCCTCTCTCATTCTCCCTCCTTCTTCCTCCCTCCTTCTTCCTCCCTCCTTCTTCCTCCCTCCTTCTTCCTCCCTCCTTCCTCCCTCCTTCTTCCTCCCTCCTTCTTCCTCCTTCTTTCTCCCACCTATCAATCTTCCTTCCAATCAACGGAATGCTCTGCTCTGCATTCATAAGGGTACACCCTGTGTGTTGAATGTATAAAAAAAATAATGCTGATGGATTAAATTTTTATTATGGATTTTTTTTTTCGTACTTTTTAATACTTGAAATTATTAAAAGCTTCAAGCTAAAAAATACACCCTGTATACCATATACCATATGGTGTTAGCCCACATTACAGTACATCACAGTTTATGTATCTTTTAATGGAGGTTTAAGTTTCTATATGTAGGTACTTTATGTTTAGTTGAACAATATTGTTCAATATTGTACAAAAAAACGCAACTACCAACAAATTCATGAGCAAAGAAATGAACGGATAATGGCAGAAAGGGAAAAATTAAAGCATCTCTGATGATGGCGATGATAATGACGATGGTGGATGGCGATAGCAATGAAAATGACGATGATCGCTCATTCGATAGAAAATTCCATTTTAGTTGCTGCTACTGTTGTTGCTATTGGTGTGTGTTCATTATCGTCATCATTAATTGAGCTTGCAATTCAATTCAACTTGACTAAAGTTGATAATTATTGGGGGCGAATGAGAAGGTGGCTTGGGGGGGGGGGGGGTGAGCTATTTACAGGTGTACCCACCACACATGCTCTTCTTCCTCTACGCTTCACTTAAGCGAGCGTTGCGCTGACTTTTCATTTTAGTTGTTGCTGTAGTTTGGTGCTGCTGTTGTTTCACATATAAAATTTTTACATTGCAATTCACTGAATTGTGACGAGACGTGCTCATAAGCTTCATTATCATTTCTATTTGGCTGCAGCAACAGCAGCAGCAGTAACAGGCATTCGTGGCTTTGATGTTGTTATCATTATAACTGATTTTTTGAGGGGGCCTCGACAGAGTTTTACTCGTACTCGTATTTATGAATTATTTCGTTTGCGTTTGCAGTTGAAATTGAAAGAGAAGGCTTAACAAATTAAATGAGGTTGCATGCTTTCGAGTTACTGCTGCTGCTGCTGCTTGCTGTTGCGGCTGCGGCTGTGGCTGTTTGCTTGCCTACTTGCCTCCTGGTTATTTTAGGTATTTTTTTCATTGCACAGTTTTAAGGTTTGGTTGTTTTGTTATTGCTGTCTGTAGTTTTTGTTGCTGTTTACGAGTGTTGGTAACAAAATTTTAATAGTTACAGTACATCTAACGCTATTCGCATCACACAAAAAGTTCTATTAAATTTAATTCATTTTACAATTTACATCTGTACAAAGAACAATTTTGTAACAGTTTTCATATTTTGATTACATTTTTGCTATCAAAATCTACAAACTGAGAATTGTAATTGGTGTTTGACTTATAAATTCATCAGCTGCCTGCACACTTATCAGTCAACAGTCAAGTCATTTATCAGATTGACAAATTGGGATAGTCAGGAGAATATTTTTTGCAAAAGTTGATATTTATTTCACAGGTACGTTACTAAGAGATCAAGATTATCGGTTGTGCTTATACGAACATAGAACGATTCTTGAGAACATACATTTTGCTTCAATTTTAAACTTATCATGTGCACTACTAATGCTTCTATAGGATTTACATTTTGTTTGCACTGTTAAACGACTTCAAAAGTACAAAGTATTAAAATGCGATGGAACATATTTTTTGCGATGAATAAGTTTAGTTCAAGTACTTATAAAGAGCACAGTTGGGCAGCAGTAACCTGTAAAATATACGATTTTTACATATGTATGTACCCACTAATTTACCACAAAATAAAAATTCAATTAACGAGAATGTGTTATCAATTTTATGAACGTTCGGCGGTCATAAAAATCGCACCACGTTCCAGTTTGAAAAAAATTTAAGCTAACATAATAACACCGTATGTCAGTAATAACGCGCCGAATATTCTCTTCCAAGGCGTCAATCGTCTCGAGCTTATCTGTGTAGACAAGCGACTTCACATAACCCCACAAAAAATAGTCCAGCGGTGTTAAATCGCACGATCTTGGAGGCCACGTTACAGGCCCACGACGCGAGATAATGCGCTCACCAAAAGTTTCCTTCAATAAATTGATTGTTTCGTTGGCTGTATGGCATGTAGCACCGTCTTGTTGGAACCAATTCAGGCACGAAAAAGTCATTAATCATGGCTCTATAGCGTTCCCCATTGACTGTAACATTATGACCGGCTTCTTCCTTAAAGAAATATGGACCAATGATTCCCTCTGTCCATAGAGCACACCAAACAGTGACTTTTTGAGGATGTAACGGCGTCTTGTGGATTATGATCACTCCAAATGCGACAATTTTGCTTATTAACGTACCCATTCAACCAAAAGTGAGCTTCATCGCTGAACAAAATTTTCTTGTGCAAATCGGGATCGGGATCGGTGGCCATCTCGTTTTGGGCCCATTCACCGAACGTGCGACACGCTTGATGGTCGTTCGGCTTGAATTCTTGCACGAGTTGGATGATGTAAGATCGCAAACCAAGATCCTTCCGCAAAATTTTCCATAAAGTGGATGGGCACAGCTCCAATTGTTGCGCGCGATGGCGGTTGGACTCATTCGGGTCTTCTTCGATATTCTGCTCCACAGCAGCAATAGCGTCTTCGGTGCGCACTGTACGGTGTCTGAGGATGCGCATTATCCACAAGAGTAAACGTGCGAAACCGATCCATGGTTGCTCGAATTACCGACTCTGCTGGGCGATTATGTCGACCGAATATCGGACGGAGCGCGCGATACGTCGCGCGAATCGAACCATTATTTTGGTAATAAATTTGCACGACTTGCAAACGTTGTTCAGGAGTAAGTCCATTCATTATGAAATGGCAAACCAAACTGAGCATAAAACAAGTGACGGCTGTCAAAATGACCAACTCCGAAAAAAGTATTGCCAAATGGAAAACCACACTTCTAAAAAAACACCCCTTATATTTACTTTTAATGGCACAACAGCCAATGGAGGGCGTAGGCCGAGCTTTTCGCATCCACTCATGTTGTGTGTATTATATTTGTACATGAATGGAAGGGACCTACAGTTTAACGCCGAATCCGAACTGCGAAGTGAAAAGCTTTTCATAGGCAATTTTTACTCTTGTATGTTTGACATTGCCTGCCAAGAGGTGATGCCGTGTAGAAAAATTATTGTTTCTACTTTTTGATTCTGCTCGACTTGAAAGAAATCCACTTCGTAGTGGTAATCAAATGGCCAAAGAACTGAAAATATTCCAGCGAAGCATCCGAGGCATATTCCAAAATGAGCTCAAGGTGAAGCCTTACAAGTTCCAAAAGGTACGTGATCTTACACCATAGCAAAATAAAGTTAGACTCGGAAGAGCAAGGGAGTTGTTACGATTGCTTGCGAACGGGGCGAATTTCCAAACATTGTGTTGTCTGATGAGAAAAATTTCCCTATTGAGCAGTTCATAAACTCTCAAAATTATCGTATTTACTTAACTGAAAGTCTCATAAAGCTCGTGTGAAGCAATGGTTAAAAATCCATGTCCACACTTCATTTCGTCCACTCAATACATTTCGAATTCGCCAGATGCAAATCCGATGGACTTATCCATCTAGGCCATTTTAGACAGCAAGGTGAGGACTAAAAAATACCAGTATGGATGCGCTGAAGAGAGCCATTGTACGGGAATAGGGCACAATACTGCAAGATCATATTCGTGCAGCATGCAACTCATTTTTTGACCGTTTGAATGCCATGGTCAAGGCAAAAGGTGGCCACATCGAGCTAAAGTGAAACGATTCTAAATTTATATTATTTCCACACATTTTTGTAATTTGAATCAATAAAAAATAATTTCACACAAAAAAAATATGGTCGTTTGAATAGGTAACCCTGTATAATAATCTCTAATATAAGTAGAAGCATAAGGTTTTTACTGTGACTGCACTTTTAAACTTATCCTTGCAGCTTATTTTTGTTTTAATTATGCCATTTGCTCTTCCGTGAACTTTCTTAATCCTTTGAAGCGAGTCTAAATTGATTTTTTTTCTGCGTCAATTGTTTTTGATTAAGATTTCCTGCATACTCGTATTCTCGTATTTCTTGATCAAGCAGTAAATATTTGTAAAGTTTGCTTCCTTGTTAAGAATGACTTAAACGAAGTTTTCTTCATAGAATGTCTTCTTTTACATTTGAAAACTGTTTTAAGCATTTTTCAAACTAATCTTGTAGGCAAAGGAAGAAAGAAACTTAGTAGACACCTTTTTCTTGCATCTCTTCCCATCAAAACTTTTAAGCATTTAGTAAAAATTACATGAAGTAAAAAGATTAAACAATGTATATTTCCTTTTTATTTTAATTTGATTTATTTCATCACCATTATAAAAGTTATTATCTTAAATATCATCTTATCAAAGTCAAGTGTTGTTGCTGTTGTTTTTACTACCACTGCTGCTGCGTTTTACTGTTAGATATTCTCTCTCGCTCATTGGTGGGAATTGAATACATTTGACTTTATTCTACCACTTAAGGTCGTTTATTTAAAGTGCGAGTTTCAAGTCGAGTTCTAATTCTCGCGATTCTTTAATATCTCTATTCACACTCGCTGACATGAGTGAGTGTGTGTATTTGTGTAAATTGTGTACTCTATTGTGGTATTGTTACAGGATGAGCCAATTGCAATGATACTAACTAAAAAGGTTGCCACTGTTTTTAATGCTTCAACTTGTTGAAAATGTATCTGGAAAACGATAAATACTTTAACTGTCTCACCCTGTAAATACATGTACATACATAGAATGTTTTTGTTTGCTTTCGAAGAAAATTAAAACAATTTTTTCTTGATTGTGGTTAAAATATGATTCAGTTTTACATATTGTATTCTGTTTTTCTTATGACTTGACTGATTGCTGAGATTTTGTGTATTTCGTATGACTTTTAATCTTCGTCTTTTGTTGCTGTTATTGCAAAAGACCCTCTCATGTTTCATGCATTTAATTCAATACTTAAGCACTTAATTATGTATGTATGTACATATGTATGTATTTATGACAATATATTTTTGATCTTGCTACTGCTGATTTAATAAATATCTAGATTGAATAAATTTGAATGTAATCAATTTTTTAGTATTGCCAGCCCTGTAGTGGCACAGTTGTTTACATTTTAAAATCAATTTTCAAATTGCTTTTTTTTATATTATTTTTAATGCTCATGCGTGATACTGAACAAACATTTCTTGCTGTCTTCACTTGCTGTGAGTAATTCGACTCTTGAAATTGTTTTGCATTCATATTGTGCGTTTCAACAGCAGCATTCAACAGTGAAATTTTTATGTTTTTATTTTGGTAAATTCTGGTGTGTTTTATCGCTACTTACATAAAAATAAATTTTTAATTATTCGATATTCAAAAATATTCAATCAATGTTAAGTATGTAAACGAAAGCCAAAAGTTCTGATCTTCCATGTTCGAAATTTCCCAGATTTGTACGTGGCAACATAAAGAAATAATTTTAAAACAATGGCAAATTCAGAGTACAAGGGTCAGTGCAATCGGGACAAGAAAACTCGAGAATAACAGGGGGACAAATGTACAAGAACTCAGAGGCATTCAAGCACTGAGCGCGAACACTATAAAAGCGTTCCCAAGCGATCTGTAAACGCATTAAAAGGGTGGACGGGGGGTCCATTTCTACGAGGATCTAAGACGCTTACGATACGAAAACTTGATCTGTTCTAAACGACATATTTTCTTGAACACCTGTTACAATAGTTCTGAGCAAATCCACCTTGGAGTGTTAGTACTAACTTGGCTCTTCAAACTGTTCACGAAAAATTTTCTCCTGTCCAAAAAATCATTCATTAATTCTTCTGAGAGTCAACTAAAGCTTCCACCAGGAATACAGTAATTCTTAGTATAATTTAACTTGCTATATGTTTGCGTTTTTGTGCATTAGATTAGATTTAGTTAGGTGTTTAAAGGTTTTAGGTGATAGGTTTCAGGTTGAAGGGAAGTGTTCAGAAAGATCTGAGCGCCCATGGGGGCCAAAATGGTCCATTATGATGTCTCTATATGGTTAGGCTGTCCACTTGGCCTGAACGGCCCAATATGATATCATATAGTTGGACCAACAGTTTGACGGCAGTTCCGAACAGCGGGTATCACTTGGTGATTTTGCCATTGCCTATCAATTATTAATTCTCATTCACTTCATATTGGCAGAAATATAAGAAGTTTTATTGGAATTAACCATCTAACCAAGAGGGGAATTGAACCCCCCACCTCCTGGTTGAAAGTGTAATGTCTCACACAATCTAGCAAAGGTTTCAGGTGTCGATCAAATCGACATTAACAACAGACAAACTAAAATTAGTCGATCGTTGATGAGCCATCGACAGTCAAGTTATTAATCGATCCAGATTCGCAGTAGCGTCCATTGAATTCATTTATTTTATGTTTTAGTCACATAACTTATAAATTTAGTTTGTTGAGCAAGCAGTATGCTTTCGAATTTCCAATTTTTTTTTGGACAGCACTGCATGTACATATATCGTAGGATACTCCTAACATCTTGACCGCTATTACGCCTAACTCCATTCTCAATCACGATTATCTGTTTTTTTTTTACCCTAAATGAACTTTCCCTAACAAACAAAACATACTTTAATTACACAATATGATTTACTACGCTCTCTCTACCTGCCATGGTAACATAATGTTGTGTTTGGAAAAATTCCTAATCAAAGATAACATACTATACATACACAAGACTGACTAGGTCATTTGTGCGAATATCCCGCCAATTACTGCAGCTGTAGACACCATGACGTCTTCACAACATTTGTATTTGCTGGAAAATAAAAATAACTGGATAAATTTAATATCATTTTTTGTTGATAGCTAGAAAATATGTAAAGTGTGTGTGTTGAAATGTTTTTTGTATGAGACTACTACATAATTGGCAAATACGAGTACATATAAATCTTTAAAGTGTTTAGTTCAAGTGGAGTACTTGGTTTTATTCGAAAGGGTGTAACTTAACACCACTTGAAGTGAATGTGTTGTTCTTATTGTTCGCTGTATGTGAAAAATGTAAAAGAGCTTAAAAATATTTTGTTTTGTTTTGTTTACAAATAACAAAATTACCCAAAAATAAATTCCACGTTAAGAAAATCTCGAAAAACGAAAACAAAAGTAGCATAGATAATGTTAAAAATTGAGGGCTGGCAACATTTGCTGTTTATTTTTTATGTTTGAGAAAGAGTGTTAAACGGAAAATCATGTACTTACTCTCTCTCGCTCTCTCTGTTAGGGGCTGAATTGTCCGCACATGAAAAGGAGCGGATTATTATGAGGAAAAATAGATAGATAAATAGATCAACCATTGGTTTTGGAAATCATTTAATTTTGTTTCTATTTTTTATTAAAACTTTGCTACATCTTATGTATGAGTAAAATTTCACGCTTCACTTCTATTCAACATTTCCTCTTGTTTGCGTCTGACAAATGCGGTAAAGAGAAAGTGAGCAAACAATAATTTTTCAGCTGCAAGTTGTACTCTCTCTCTTTCTACAACATTCTCCGTATTCAGCTTATAGACTTCATTGTTACGTTTCCTCTCTATCTTGCGCTATCTCGCGCTTTGCAATTTCTGTATCTCAGTCTAGAAATATTAGACATTAACCCGTTGTCTTTGTATGGAGCGGTGTCTGCTATTTGCTAGCTCTCTATATCTATCTATCTACACTAAACAAGTTAGCAAAATGACTCACGTCTTCGAACACTACACACACAGCCACTAGGGAATGATTGCTACGAAGAGATACACAATATTTTACGAGTGTTTTGCGATAGATTCTCGATATTTCTCTATGTAGCACTCGCTCAACTTGAGTCTAGAGCGCTGTATACCACTAGGTATCGAGTTTAGTTGTCAAACATTTGTCAAAACGCTAACAACAGGCTAAAGTCAACCACGGATTGTTGTTATTGCATTACGTTTTCGTTTCGGGGTCTTTTTTATACCTATTTCGTTTGTAGTTTTTCTATATCGTTGAAATTTTTATAATTCAAACCTTATTATTGTTAACATTGCTCATTGTTGCTGCTATTATTAATTGCTAGTGCAACTTTTACTCTGTGCGATGAATCGCCGCGTGTCTATTTCATCGTCGTTACGCTGTGACAAGTAAAAGATATTTGCGAAAAGAGAAAAGGTAAAAGAAATGAATTTCATACCTAAAATCGAATATGCAATAAAATTTGAAAGGAATAGAAATTTTAAAGTGTTGTTAACTTCGTTTTGAAATATTATTGCTACTGTGACGTCACATCCCATCAGCAGTCAGTCATCAGCCAGTGTTGCATTTGTTATAATTTCACGGTCTTTGTTTGTTTGTTTGTTTCTTTTGCATTTTGCTTTTGATTCAGAAAATAATACAAAAAAAAAAAAAAAAGAAAGAAGAAAAACTGCTGCTGATCTGATTTTTTCTGGCCTTTTTATTTATTTCGATTTTACAATGTTTTTCATTACCCCCTAGGGTGCCTTTCGAAAGTATCAAGTTTGTGATTTTGGAAAAAAGTGATATCAATCAGAAAATTTAAATTCTTATAAGAAATCAATGAGAAACAGTGAAAATTTAATAAAAAGAGTATCACAATAATAATAATACCACGGATAGCAGAAAAGTTTAACTGAGTTGGCTGAAAATTCATACGAGGCGCATCCGGCATTTTATCGTCGACTTTAACAATTACTACTAACAAGAAAAGAAGAAAAGAAGAAAATTAAAAAACTATTTTACACCACAATTTGAAAAACTGCAGAGACAAAGATCAAAAGAAAAATTACTTAGTTTTTCCTGCATCTAATTTGGATTTAAATCGCGCTTCAACATGATCAGCATGCAAACATTTATGCTGATATTGGCTGCTGTTGCCATCATCACAACGACTACATCGTCATATTTTTTGTAGTTCGCTGTTGCTGCTTCTGTGAATTCAAGTGAAAAGCTTAATAATTAAATGGTTGGTACCCTATCATCTAATTGTTTTCAATGTTCTTTTGTTTGTAGATACTTACGTGCATTTCAGCTCAGGCGAGGTTGAGGCTATTACACTTTTCATTTTTATATTTATTCGCTCCATTCCTTTTCACTCTTCACCCCATTGCATGCTTTGTATTTACCCGGGTAAACATATCAATTGTCTTTAATTGGCAAATAAATCTCAGGTACCCAATCTACGACGGCACACTGAAAGGTTGGGTAAAACGGGCACAAAATTTAATCTAATCTTTAATTTTTTATTGTATTTCTCAGCATATGTGTATTATATTTATCAGGTTTTACCAAATCTGATAAATATTTTTAAAATTTGAGATTTTTTGAAATTACAAAAATTGAGTGAAAAGTGTAAATTATTGGTTTGAGATTGATTGTACCGAAAAGAGATCGACTTCGTGGTCGAAAGAGGAAAGCCAAAAGGGGGCTGGTACAGAACTGCCCGTACCGGTAATATTTGCCTTTCATCTCATCCGTCGAAGTCGACTTGTCGGCAAGAGAGCTTTCTGTGTGGAAATGAGGAGAAAGGCACTTTGATGATAAACAAATAGGGAAAAGGTACAATTGTATCTAAAATATCGGCACTGGTCGTCTTAGTGGAAAGCAATTTTTTTCATTGCCAAACAAATATGTTTTTTTTTTACGGTCCAATAATAAACCCCTTTTTAAGGGTTTTATCTTTTTCGAGATACTTCATGAAAATTATTCCCTCTTTTCCGATAAGGTTTTTAACATTTTCGGTGCACTTTCAAGAAGTAGAAGCTCATTGTTTTGACTGCTGTCTTATCTCTGGAGTGTAGCGATGGACCCATGTTTGGTCGCTGTGGCGTAGTGGTAGTGCGTTGAACGCAGAGTGTCCGTTGTTCGAAACTCGGCACAGGCAAACAATTCGTTAACGGCGCAAAAATTCGTTCAATTTACACTTAAACATGTCCAAACAATACTTTGAAGTGATAATTTGAGATGTAAACTATATCAACAATCTCTCGTGCCTCGAAGCCTTGACTTTGTTTTGTATCATATCGAAATTTATGAATAAATTTTTGGATTTTCAAGATCTTGAATTCGTTGGGTAATTAGATTAATTCTCCCTTATTCTTATTATCCACAGCCGACAACTGCTTGGCTGTAACTAGCGCGGAAACAAGTACTAGTGTGACGTTATTGAAAAAAATTTCAATTATATATTCAAAATTATCAAGCTTTGGGGTAACGCAAGTAAGATTTCTCATGGAATTTGTTAAACAGTGTTGAAATCTACATTTACAGCAACTTCAACTTATACATAAATAGTACATATCGCTTGTTTGCTAAAAGTGACTGTTATAAATAAACAATTTTGAGTTAAGTAAGTATACAGAATTACGTGTTATTTTGAGCAAAAAAAAAAATCGTAATTTTACCTTGTACCTTCACATGAGAAGAGTACTCGTATATGTCGTTATCAATTGTATGGAGTTGTAGGTAAATTGAAAAGTTTGAATGCGTATTTCCAGAGATTTTTATATTTTTTTTTTGGAGTTATGACACTCTTGCAGCAATCGAGCAATATGTTGTTATCTTTATGAACAATTATGCATGTAGATAATTCTTCTCCATTGGAGCTAACAAGTTCCTAATATGAATTAATCATCGCAACAATGACATCGTCGTCACCAACCACCAACCACCAACCATCGCCTCAATTATCAAGGCAAATGTTTCCCTTTGTTTTTGTGTTGTTAATTTTTTATGCGGGTCTCTAGTTTCGCGGTTGATTTTTTTTTAATTCATTGCATTAGTAATTTAAAATATATTTTGATCATTTGGCTTACATTTCTGGCTTTTTTTTTTAGTAGTTTTTCCTCTTTGTTTTCTTTTTTATTGTCTACTGCTGAATGCAACATTGTTGGAATTTTAATTTTGTATTTCTATTAATTCATTAATTAATTAATTATTTTTAAATAGCTGAGGTGTTTTAAAATTATATGTTTTTTGTTACCTACTTACTGTAAGTTTTACAGGTTAATTGAGACCTTTATGTCTAGAAAGTTTTTTTTGCTATCTATTTACATACACACAGTATCGGACAAACAAATAGGAACACCTTGTTCTGAAACCAGAAACCTTAAAAAAATACTTCTCTAGGCTTATGATAAATTTAAAAGGTATTTACTTGTATTTATTTATTCCATAAGTTTAATTTTTTCTTAAAACAAAAACAAAATCAATTCAGTGTAAAAAAAGAAATTTAAAAGTTATACATAAAATCACATTTCAAAAGGACAAAACAATAAAAACACTTTAATTAAAAAAAAAATTTTTTATAAAACATTGACTCAAATTGTTCACTAATGCTAATATTTTGTGAAATAGCCTTTGTTAATTAAAACCGCCTTACACCTCCTAGGCATTGATTCCACCAGAGACGCGCAAGTAGCCACGCTCTTTGAATGCTTTGCTACAATTCGTCTTTGTTTTTAGCTCTGGTACTGCCAATCTTCTCTTGGACAATATTCCACAAGTTCTCGATTGGATTAAGGTCAGGAGATTGTGTAGGCCAGGTCATAACGGGGAATCCATTATGGGATAACCAATCTCGCGCAAGGATTGAGGTGTGCTTTGGGTCGTTATCCTGTCGCATTTGCCATTTCAGGGGCATTTGCCATTCAGCATGAGGAAGCATCACCTCCTGAAGGATGTTTACGTAAAGAAATCTGTCCATCGTTTCTTTTATCCAATACAGAGGGCCCACACCATACCAAGAGAAGCATCCCCATACCATGATGCTCCCGGCTCCGTGCTTAAACGTTTTCCTAGTATATTTTGGGCTCAATTGTACATTTTTCGGGAGTCTAACCCAACATCACTTCCAACAAGATTCACCTTCCTTTCGTCTGTCCATAATACGTCAGGCAAGTTTTTTGCATTAATTGAACCATCCCAATCAATGTGCGCTTCAGCGAACTCTATGGGACACTTTCGATGTCTTTGTGTCAACATTGGTACTTTTCGTGCTGTTCTCCCATAAATTTTTTCCCCCACCAAACGTCTCCTTACTGATCGAGCACAAATTTGAACCCCTGTCTCCTCTCTAATTGCGGCAGCTGCCTTAAATGGACCGCGTGCCGCCAAAATTTGTATGCGATTATCATCTGCACTTGTGGTTTTGCGGGGCCTACCTCTCTTGCAATGAAATTTTTGAGGTAATAAAGATTGGTAGAATAAATGTCGAGGATCTGCTAATAGTTTTAGCTATTTGGCGGATGCTTTGCGCCTTATTTCGCAGTTTTTTCACCAAATCACGCTCCTCCTTGCTACAGTGCTTTGCTCGACCCATCTTGCTGTGACATTATGGAATAGTTTACAATTTAATTTGTTGAATCACTTTCAGTGCTACCATTTAAATGCTTACCAGTACAAATTATAAACAAATTTTTCTTCTTCTTTTTAAAATATAAATTTTTTCGTCTGCTGTTCTTATTGCATTGTCCGCCTTCGAATGCTTCGCTTCAACTTTTTTGTTTGGGGATCCCCAAAAACTATTTAAATGCAGTGTTGCCACCTAGAAATCTATTAAGTATATACCATGCCATTTTCTTCTCTATAAAAATTGTTTGCCATAAGCAGTACGATCAAATAAAAATCAATGGATGTTTTATAGTGCAAGGTGTTCTTATTTGATTGTCCGACACAATATTTGTGTATGCCAGTTTCAGATATTTAAATGTATTTTTTTTTCATTTGATAGTAAGAATTTATTATATGAATCGGCTATATGAAGAAGCTAGTTTCATCATGTCGTTACTATGTAGGTACCTAGTAAAATTACGAGATTTTGTATTCTAACTTTCATCTTTAAAAGTTTTATTAAACTTACTTTAGCTGGTACAAATTAGAAACGGTATGATGCTGATTTATATTTTCTTCATTTAATCCATTGGTTTACTAATTATAAGTGAAAAAGGCTTGCAAAATCAAATCATCGAGAAATCATTAACCTGAATGACTCTAACCTTGTTTTGAAACTAGCTAAAAGTTTCACGAAAATACAAATAAAAAAACACGAAAATATTTGCATTACAATTGAATTTTGCAAACTTATTCGTATTTATTTGTTTGCACTCCGAAAAAATCCAACTTGAAGTTGTGAAATTTTTTCGCACATTTGATTAGTACAATTCCCAAAAAGCACCTCCCGCAACACCACAGCACACAAAAAACACTCCACCTCACCCCACTCTAAATACTCACCTTCCTTCTTAGCAGCAGCACCGACAACGACAACAACATAAAGATATCATTCAATTTAATTAAAATTATATTCATCATTATTCACACTGACTGACTGACTGGTGAAGAAATGAACAAAAATATACTAGATGCTTGTGAATTAAAATTGAAAATAATAAATTTAATAATATTAAACAAAAAACGACACTGCATAAATTGGAATAAAAGGTATAAAGAAAAAAAAAAAAAGATAAACAAAACTCAAAAAATCATCCGTATAAAAGTAATGGCAAAAGTGGAAAGCTTCACGAAATGGCAAAAATCACAATAGAGAAAAGTGCAAACAATAAATACAATTTTTTATTATATTTTGCTTTCAATTGCTCATTCAACTCATAAAATACACTCGCCGAAATACGAAATAAGTATGGCAAAATGTAGCGGTTAATGGGAATTAGTAAGAATTCGTAGTTGTTATGAACAGTTTGAGTAGTTTCCAGCTTCTAGTGATATACCCATACAAATTTTTTTTGAACCAGCCTCTTGGTAATACCAGGTGTACAAGTATGAAACCGGTACTGACATATTTGTGTAGCTAGGTACAACTATACGCTCTGTCAAACCACATAATTGCCGCCATTTCTTCGCATTTATTTCTGTCAACAATTTTCAGTTCATAAACAATCAAGTTTCATACAACAACATATTTTTTTTTTCGCTCGTAAAAATGTCGAATTTTACGACATGATTGATTTTCTGTTTCCAATTGAAGAAATCTGCTTTGGAATCTCACCGAATGCTTGTGGAAAATTACGGCCAGCACGCTCTAGGCAAAACACAGTGCAACGAGTGGTTCAATAAGTTTAAAAGTGCCGATTTTGATGTGAGAAACGAAGAACGTGGAAGACCACAGAAAAAGTTTGAAGATGCCGAAATGCAAGCTTTACTCGATGAGGATGATGGTCAAACGCAAGAACAACTTGCAGAACAATTACGGTAAATGTGACCCAACAATGCATTTCTCAACGTTTAAAAGCCATGAGATTGATTTGAGTGGGAAGATGAAAAGATGGGTGCCGCTTGAATTGACTGAAAGACGACAGCAAGAAAAGCGAAAAACCACCTGTGAAATGCTGCTCGCCAGGTACAAAAGAAAGTCATATCTTCATCGAATTGTTACTGGCGATGAAAAATGGATCTATTTCGAGAATCCCAAACGTAAACGATCATATGTTAAGCCCGGTACACCGGTACACCGGCCAAATCGACAGCAAAGCCAAATCGCTTTGGAAAGAAGACAATGCTCTGTATTTTCTGGTTTGACCTTCTGAAACCAGGTGAAACAGTTACTGGCCAACTACCAACAACAATTGGCCGATTTGAACAGTGCTTTGCGCCAAAAACGTCCAGAATATCAAGCTAGGCAACACAAAGTGATTTTTCTTAATGAAAAAGCAGCATCACATCGAACAAAACAGACTCGGGAATTGATAGATTCGTACAGTTGGGAAGAGCTCCCCCATGCGGCTTATTCACCAGACTTGACTCCATCTGACTACCACTTATTTTCATCAATGGGGCACGCACTTGCTGAGCAGCACTTCGATTCGTACGAAAATGTGAAAAAATAGCTCAATGACTGGTTAGACTCAACAAATGAACAGTTTTTTTCGGCGAGGCATTCACAAATTGCCAAAGAGATGGGAAAAATGTGTAGCTAGCAATGGCCATTACTTTAAATATTGAATGTACTTATAACCATTTTTCTTAAATAAACGTTTTTTTTCTTAAAAAAATTAGCTGGTTCATACTTGTACACCTGGTAAATACGAACACTGGCACAGGGTTACCAACTATTTTAAAGAAAAATCAGATGTATTACTTTTATGTTTATTTTTTCATTATAAGTTAGCACAATTGAATGGTTTATTTCAGAAATTCCTTAAGTGCAGAATCCCGAGTTGCCTGTTTTTTTTTTGTTTCTAAATTTATGATATTAATTAAATCTCAGTTACGGGGGGGAAAAGAACAAAACTGAGTCATTAATAGTATTAAACTTTATTTTGGTCAATTGTGCTTGTAGATATTTATTTGGGTATAATATGATGTTTTTAGTGTTTTGCATAGTCAGAGTTTCTCTTCTATCAAATTGAAATGTCGACAAACTTAAAATATCACTGTGCATAATTCAGCATAGTTCTAGCCAGCTATGAGAATTGAGATTTACTTAGCTGAGTGGTAAATGAAGGCGAGTGGTCTTTCTTAAAGAAAATATTGTCTCGACATACGGCCCCAATGGCTGGAAAAAGTGGTCGAAAATTGGGCCTCTCGGCTGCAATTTATTCGAACCAGCCGTGGCGGTTCACTTGCCCGAAATCGTTTTTAAAACAAATGGAAAAAATAAATGATAAGAAAATCACACTTCCAAAAAAAAAACACACTGTACAAGTAACTAGTACAAATTTCTCTGGTTCGAAATCGTAACAGTAGTCGAATACAAAATATAATGAATATCGCTCAAAATTCTGAAGTTAGAAAAGAACCACCCACCAATTTATAATATAAAGGAATTAAAAAACATTTTTTAGAAATATGCAAAATGATATTTTCCACTTTTGGTGAAGATTTATAACATTTTGAGATGATAAACTATCTATCCAGATTCTGTGTTAGCATTAAAAGATCATGGTTCTTAAATCTGATATGCGGGAAATTAAGTCAATTCTTATACAGAAAATTTCTTTCAATTGCAACGCATTATGAACATTCTGTAACAATGGCTAAACAAAACTTGTGTTCAATGTTAGTAATACTTATGCACCTCATGTTTTTAAATAAACTAACATAAATATCTTATTATTTACAATTACACTGAAAATTTGTACACTTGAAATTTGAAAGCTGCATAAAATTTAATTTATTTTAACTTAGTTACGAATTTTATACGATACGGAAATTCCCGTAAAATGTAAAATGTTCTCGTAGTCTTCGGGTGGGAACACGCCAGTTGGCAAGCCTTCCCTTACACTTTTTAGAATGAAAAGCAAATAAAGTAACTTTGAGTAGAATTTTCTTTGGGTGTTTTATTTTTGATGTTATTATTAATTGAAATGGTTATACTATTCACTACATGCACACTTCCGCAGCCGCACCCGCACCCATACCCGCACCCGAATATGAATTTAAATTTATCAGCTCTACAGTTACACGTATTCACTTAAGCATACACATACATACACACACACACAACTCCACACCCAGTGGTGATACATAGAACCCTCGACTTGTGATTTGCGTTCAGCAATAATTCATAAACATATTTCGGACTACACATTTGTGAATTCTTGAATGATTTGTTTAGGTTTGTTTGTAGGCGAAAGGCAAAACGGGGAAGAAAATTCAAATTACAAAAAAATTTCGTTTCATAATTGAAAAATGTCACTCATGCGCTTGACAAGTCCCTAATTGGAAGATAAAAAAATGAATGAATATAATGAATAAATCCACCATCGACCAGATATTCCCACGACCAGATATTCACACACAAATCCTGGAAAAGACCTTTGCAAGATGACACTGACCGATACCACCAGTGCAGTGAAAAGTTGGGGCAGACCTCTCCGAGCCATTTGATACCAAAAGAGGTTTCAGACAAGGTGACTCCCTATCGTGCGACTTCTTTAACCTCATGACACTCTGCAAGAGTGTCATGCTGCTAGCAAACGCCGAAGATATGGACATCATTGGCACCAACGCGCAAGCAGTCAGTGCAGCATTCTCCAACCTGGAAAGGGAGTCTCATCGAGTGTGTCTGGTGGTGTACGACGACAAAACGAAATATCTTGTGTCAAGAAACAAAGAGTCACGGCTTCTTGGACAAAATGTCACTGTTATCAATTATACTTTTCAGATCGTCAAGGATTTCGTCTATCTAAGATCCAGCATAAACACCAACAATAATGTCAGCCTTGAGATCAAGCGGAGACTAACTCTTGCCAACAGGTGTTACTACGGGCTCAGTAAGCAATTGAGAAGTAGAGCACTCTCTCGACCGACGAAAATAACGCTATGGCGTGAACATTGATCATCAATGATGAGAGGCTGTTAGGACAGTTCGAGAGGAAGATACTTCGTAAGATCTACAGTATGCGTGGACGACGTGTATCGAATACGATGGAACGAAGAGCTGTATGAGCTGTACGCCGACACTGACATAGTCAAGCGTATAAAAATCCAGCGGCTTCGCTGGCTGGGTCATGTTGAGCGAATGGAAGAAAGCGATCCGGCTAGAAGGGTGTTTTATTTGAACCACGGTGGAGGCACGCAGAAGGGGACGTCCTAATCTCCGTTGGAAACACCAGGTGCAGGGCAACCTGACTCCGCTTGGCCTTATCAACTGGCGCCAGCGCACGCATAGCAGAGGCAACTGGCGAAGCTTTGTAGAGGCGGCCAAGACCGATCCTCGGTTGTAGTGCCAGTTAAGTTAGTAAGTATAGGTATAATGAATAAATAAACATAAAAATAGTACTAGATCTGATTTTTCAGAAGTGAGTGAACTTTCTCAGCTCTTGGCGTTGTAACTTTCCTGCTTGGTATATTCATTGTTAATACTATTACTTATGTATTTTTTCAAGTATACATATGTATGTATGTATGTGCTCATTTATTTACTTTTTATTTTGCAATTCTGCGCCTGAAGTTTACGAATTTATGAGTTCTACTTTCTACCACTTTCTGCGTTCTTTTAATATTAATTTGTAGTTTTTTCGAATGATTGCACAATATTACCGATTATAATTTGATTGAATAAATGTGGTAAAAATATGGGGGGGAAAAAGTAGGTTAACAACGATATTGATATTGATATTGATAGTTGAGTTTCGCTCTCTCTTTTGCAGCTAAATTTAAAAGTGACAAATCTCATTTCCATTAAATTGCACTGATAAAGTTCTTATAAATGGTAGTGACAATTTGTCTAAATTGTTAACACTTAAACACTTTTAACTACAGAGAAAAGAAAAAAAAACACCACATACCACTTTTGTTTACGAATAGACTTAATAATATTTGTTGATTTTCATAATATTTTGTTTGTCTATTAATAATAAAACTTAAAATAAGTTAAAAATACACGTTCAAACTCAAGTGTGTGTTTTTTTTTCGCTACAATTGTGTCAACTTCTGAAAAACATAAATTTTTATATAATTTTCAAAGAAAAACGCTTTGCATTGCGACCTTCATCGAAACGCAAAATGATTTGCAGAAATTTACATGGAAACCAACTCTCTGAGTTGGCATTATTTTGATTTATGGCTTTGCCATAGTCTTTATGCTATCTTGAAATTTTATGTAAAATGCTTGTCAAATATTTGCGAACTGCTTAGCTGAAAATATTTAGTATATGACTATGATTAGCTCACAATTGCAAAATATAAACAAGCTCTGCCCATTTTAAAATTAGCTATGTTTTATTCGCCCGTCGCTTATACATAGTTACAATATTTATAACTAGCAGTGATAATTTTAGGGGAATAAATCAACAAAGCAACATACATAATATGTATAATTATAGGTTTTACGAGTATGCACAACTAGTATGTTGTTTAACAACTAAACAACTGTTAGAACCCAGTTAGAACTAACCTATTCTGAAATATCAATAAGAAGAAAGAAGAAGAACAGTTTGGCAAAAACCAAAGTTGAAATGTACGCCGGCAAAGAGAACGTGTTCAAAAGAAAGACGATAAAAGCGTACACTCTCATGTGTTGAAAGACCACCTCCAGCAATCCAACTCTATTTTTTATTGATACAGTGATGGAACAAATAATAGAAACGACATACATTTTTGCAATTCTAACCATACCGATAATTTACTTGGCGAATTCTATGCGTGAAGCCTACTGTGCACGATTTGCTGATAATGGTACTTTACTTTGTTTTCAATTTTGTGCATATTTCGGCATGAATACTTGTTGCATTTGAGTGTTTTTCAATCAACCACGTTTTTGCCTTGGAAAAAAAAAATAGAAACGCGATTAAATTTCGTCAAAATATTTTCCTAGAACGTGTGAAATATTTTATTTGAGGTAGTTTTTGGACATTCAAAAAAGGAAAAAGTGTCAGAATAGCAATTCTTGCGAAATTCGTCCTTCTGCATTTTTTCGAGATTCAGAATGAGTCGTGGAGTGCATTGCACGGAGGTTGAAAAACGAAGGCAAATCAATGGCTGATATTGCGCTAATAATGAAGTGCTCCAAAAAAAAGTGTTTTCCGCAATTCATTTTGAAGAAAAACAAGGGAAAAGAGGCATGAAGCGAAAAACCTCCCATAAATTCGATCAACTTCTTATTCGGCAGTCGAAAAAAAATCCATTTCATTCATCGGAAGAACTAAGGAAGGAGTTAAATGCATCAACATCTTTGGGGAGTCTTAAAAACACGAATTGCTGGGTTTAAGTCCAAAAATAAGGAGGATTTATGGAGAAAAGTACAGGCTGAATGGTACGCCATTGATCCATCAATTTGTGCCAAACTGGTGGATTCCATTGATCGTCGGTGTGTCCAAGTTATTAATAAAAAATCGTGGTAGAACTACTAAATATTAAAAAATAAACATTCTACTAAGTTTTATCAAAGACTTTTACTTTCACTTAGTTTCAAGTTTTTTGTTTATATTTTTTTTTCCAACCGTAATAAATGAAGTTAAATTTTTTTTTTATATGGACTCTCAGAATTACCTTCTTATTTTTTTATTTTGAAATATGATGGAATAAGAAATAAATAAAAATTAAAGCATTGAAAAGAAAATTCATTTTACAAAAGAAAATTTGAACATTAAAAGAAAAATAGGTCGTTTCTATTATTTTTTCCATCACTGTATATTCAACACACAGGGTGTACCCCAATCTAAGTATGTATATGAGCATTGTGTTGAATGGAAAGAAGATTAATAGGTGGGAGGAAGAAGGAGGGTGAATGAAAGAGGGAATACAATCACAGAGGACACCGATAAAGAGATAGACAGCCATTGTGGCAAGTGTTATGCCTTTACCACAATGAACTTCAGCTCTATCAGTGTCGACTATGACTGCAGGTAGGGCCAAAGGCCAAGCTTTTCGCATCCACTCATGTTGTGCGTGTTAGATTTGTACATGAATGGAGTAGTTTGTTGGTTATGACAATACACCGAAGAAGAGATTTAACTAAATACTTTGGCGTTTTATTCGCACATGCTAAACGAGTTTATGAATAAAACACGCATTATATTTCACGAATAAACATACATAGCTACTTTACTGAGTCACGTATGCACTTTGTTCGACTACTGGTTTTTATTGAATAACTATCAACGAAAAGTATTAAATTTCACATTGTTGCTGACAAAAAATGTATCTTCTTGTGTCTGTTAAAATGAAAATACATAAATACCATCCATCAGCTTTTCTATTCTACTGTGACTAAGCATAAACAACGAGAAAGAAAAAATAGATATCTATGACAATCCCTGTAATTAAAAATAAAATTGGCAACACTTTCCACATTTAGTTGCAATCAACTAAACTGTGTGCTTCACTGTATGTACATATGTATGTATGTGCATATGTAAGTACAAGTCTACAATGCAAGTATATTTCTCTATCTTAACTGTCTGTCTGACTGTTAGCTGCATGTTTCCTTGTCTGCCAGCTAGCTTCGGAGGTAGCCGGTTCACTGGTTGCTGCTGGCTGCTGCCTGTGAGTTGTTTCTCCATTTTTCGCACGATTTTCGCGAAAATTCATCACATTCGCGCGCCACACGCCGCACATGCCGCACCGCACACTGAGCGCTATGAAAATACTATATGGTGACGCGATGACTATTTCGGCACGCAGCATAGAATTTAGGTTGCATTGCGCTATCTACGACTGCCCGCACACATACTTACATATTCCACATGCATGAATGTAATATCTATGTAAGTGTGTATATGAGCGAATGCGAATATGTCGAAGCTTTTGCTACTTCTTCAATTGATAATTATTCGCATAAAGCGAATTTTTGTGTTTTATTTGGTTCATAAAAAGTCGAACAACGCACACACACTCACTCACTGTGTAACATTGAATGCACCAAATAAATAAAAATAGAAACATTTGAGTATGGGGCGGAATTTAGAACCATCTTCCCGCAGCAGTTGATTCTCATGGATGGTTGGTTGGCTAGTTCGTTCGTTCGTTCGTTCTTTCGTTCGTTCATTTGTTAGATGTGTGTCCGTGGAATGCGGAAACCTTATGAAACTCATGGATAGTTACATACATAAGTGTGTGTGTATGTATTCATATGTGCGCAACACAGTGCAATATCAAAAGCACCAAATGCAGTGGCAAGTGATGTGTTTATATGGTTGGTTGACTTGATTTCTTTATTTACCAAACTTTAATTTGTCTGTATGATTATTGAGGAGTTTACCGCTCATATTTGCTTTCTTTCCTAAGTACTTCACTTTGTCTATGATGCATGACATTCAAATAAATTTTATCATATCTTTGTCGTCGCTGGCAAAGTAAATGGTCTCTACAGCGTGCGATCAGATCACAGCCAGTCTGTTAGAGAATAGAGAACACTACTACAGCCAAGCATCGATGTGCATACGGCGACGAGAACGACTACAATAAATTGCCATCTTGTCAATCAATCCAATCTTTGGCAATCTTTTTCTCTCTTTTGCTATTGCTTCCGTTTTTTGTTTACCTCTTCTATGTGGTTTGCTTTTCATTTAATTTCAGTTTTAATTTAATTATAAAACTTGACACAACCAATAACAAAAGCCAAAAGTGTGACAAACGCAAATGACCTTTGTGTTCAGTTTGTGCTGCATTCTTCATTACCAGTAAATTTTTTTACACTAGTACTTAGTTGTTTTCTTGTTCAAATCCACTTCCATAAATTGGTTTGTCTTTTGTGTGCCTCTTGGTCGGTCGACACAGTCTACTTGAGCATGCTTACGTTTGTATACATGTGTGTGTGTGTATCAATGTGTAAATGCATCTACTTTCTTTGGCTGGCATCAGCTTAAACATCTGGATCAGAGTTTTTCCAAAATGCGGCATTTAGATTCTTCAGCATGTTTATTGTATGATCAAAACAGAAATGCTTAGTTAGAAAAGTCAATCTCAGCTTTTCGTCTCAATCTTATATGTATTACAGTGAATCGATTGTGTAACCCCTTTTGCGTTCCTTAGCTTTAGAAACCCTAGTTCACAAAAATTAAATGGTTTTCTAGTACAAAACAGAAATGGGATATTTCGTGCATAGAAAAAAACAAACAAAAAATTGGTTTTTGCATGTATCTAAGGTTCTTGTACCAAGGAACACATTTACGATCTTCATTTTGACCTTAAAATTATTTTTTGAAGTGGCTTCGGAGTAAAAGTTAGTAAAATGTGGGAGAAGTTTATTTTATCCTTACATTGGATCATCTATGGACCGACAGTTTTTATTAAAATGTTGTGTACCATGGTTTCTGAAGACAAGGAATATATTTTTGACCTTAATGGTGATCTTGAAATATTCCTGAGAAGGCTTCGGTCGCCATCTATGGGCCTACCGATTTTATTAAAATCTTGTGTACCATGGTTTCTGAAGACAAGGAATATATTTTTGATCTTAATGGTGATCTTGAAATATTCCTGAGAAGGCTTCGGTCGCCATCTATGGGCCGACCGATTTTATTAAAATTTTGTGTACCATGGTTTCTGAAGACAAGGAATATATTTTTGACCTTAATGGTGATCTTGAAATATTCCTGAGAAGGCTTCGGTCGCCATCTATGGGCCTACCGATTTTATTAAAATCTTGTGTACCATGGTTTCTGAAGACAAGGAATATATTTTTGATCTTAATGGTGATCTTGAAATATTCCTGAGAAGGCTCCGGAGTAAAAGTTAGTAAAATCGTGGAGAAGAAAATTTTTCCTTTGTACTGTAGCGCCACATACCTAGTCCTGCCATAAGTTCTGTTACAATATGAATATAGTGTAAAAATTAAAGAAACGAGTTTTTTTAATGTGTTGTAATTTTTATTTTGTTACTAATTTATAGTGTTTCTGAAAATCAACATCATATTCAAAATGGTCGCCTCTCGCTTTAATGTACGCCTTTAGATGATAAGGCCATTGGGCTATAGCGGCACGTATGGTTTCAATGGGTATTGATGACGCTGCTGAAATAAGAGCTTTCTTAAGGCTCTCCAAATTTCGGTGGCGAACTTTGCATGTCACACCCTCTAGCTCTGACCACAATTTGTAATCAATGGGTTTCAAATCTGGGCTTCCCGAGGGCCAATCTTCAGCACTAATAAAGGCTGGAATATTCTGACGTAGCCACTCTTGAGTCGTTTTGGCTTTGTGTGCCGGTGCAGAGTCTTGTTGAAAGACCCAGTGCTCTCCATTAAAGAGAGTTATTGTCAAGTCTTTCACCACGCCTTCCAAGACCAGTGTACCTTGTTGGTACACTTTTGCTCCAGTTTTAACGCCCTTTTCGCAAAAATGCAAAGAACTGACGCCTTTATGGGATACTCCCCACCAGACCATAACGGATGTTGGATGATGACCTCTCTGAACCCTTACTTTACTTTACTTTTAATGGCACAACAGCCCATGGAGGGCCTAGGCCGAGCTTTTTCGCATCCACTCATGTTGTGCGTATTAGATTTGTACATGAATGGAAGGGACCTACAATTTAATGCCGAATCCGAACGGCGAAGTGAAAAGTTTTTCATAGCAATTTTTACTCTTGTAGGTTTGCCATTGCCTGCCAAGAGGTGGTGCCGTGTAGAAAATTTATTTTTTCTACTTTTGAACCCTTGGCACAATAAATTTAGCTTCTTCAGATGTTCTCGCATAGATTTTGTCGTTTTGCTTATTAAAAGCTTCCTCCACCGTACAAATTTTTTCATCCGTAAAAAGGATATTCTCATAACAGTTTCTTGCGTGCCACTGCAAAAGCTTCTTACATCTTTTCAATCGTATTTGTTTTAGTCGTGGAGTTAAAAGATGGCCTGTGCACCTGCGAAAGGCCTTCATGTGGAGGTCATCACGGATTAGTCGTGACATGTATCTGGAAGACATATCCATTTCTCTAGCCATGATCTTTTGCTTTCTTAAGGGATTTCAGAGAATCCGCTCGCGCACAGCTTTTATAGCTCCACTCGTACGAACAACGCGAGGTCGACCACTTCTCAGCCTATCTTCCACTTGAAACGATTCCAAGAAACGATCGATGGTACGATAAACAAACATTTTCGATATTTCGAGTTTTTTTTAGCAACGTGAATATCTGACTTGCGCTATTTCCGCATTTGTGCAATGCAATCACCGCGATGCGATTTTCGTTATTGCCCCACTCCATATTAATTGGGCAAAATTTGAAACCAAACTGATTTGAATTTGTTTTGCCATAGAACATTGTACCAAAAAATGCGAATAAGGGGATCATACAATTTAAAATTTCAAAGCCTACTAATTTGAAAAGCTTGTAACAGAACTTATGGCAAGACTAGGTACAGATGAATCAATTTTGTTGAAATATTACGTACTAGGTTTTCTTTGCCAAGGGAATCACATTGTTAGTTAATAAAAATTTTATAAAACTAGAAATGCGGATATAGAATTTTTTTTTTTTATTAAAAAATTATGTCTGACATCATGTGGTTATCCATTTTTTTTCCATGTATATCCACTTTCTTAGGCGTCCCTTATGCATATACGTGGGAAAAATTGGGCTATTGGGTGTGATTTCCATTTGCCACACCTTTTGTATGGCCTACCCACGTCACGTTCTAAACTTTTTATGTCCGATTGGGTAAACTATTGAATTTCGAAGTAGAAAGCATTCCGATTTTTAGGTTGTTTAAAATTCTATCTTTTAACTGTAATTAGGTAATAAAATAATGATATTTATTATTTGGCTTTTCAAAGACATTTCTATTGTTATGCTAACCGTCAACTGTGAAATCTTCATTTAATATATGCAAGTAGAAATTATCATATGCCATAAGTATATGATTAGGCAGAAAGTGTGAAACTTGGGTACGTTGGCGGCAATGCAGGTAATGTTTAAAGTTGCCTTTCTGTATCTGCATTACAAATAAGAAACAAAACGGAGGGGCTCTCAGTGAAAGATGATGCAAGAATAATTAAGCATAACATAATCCCTAAAGATTACAAAAAAGGTAATTAATAAAACATGTTCGTATGAGAAACATGAGCTCATGAGAAATAAAAATATGTTTTGTTTAGTAGGTATTTAAAATAAAATGTTATGCATTTACTATGCCAGGAAATTCAAAGTCAGCGTGAATAGTTCAATAATTTATCTTTGAAACTTTACTCTTTTATATAACTGTATGGGACGATACGCCTTACTTAAAGAGCGTACCTATACATGATGAAGCAAGATGGCTTGATCGTTTGTGCTTGTACAAACGCTTCCTTAACATGCCTTACATAACAAAACGAGGTTTATCCTCTCTTCTTACTTACTTACTGAACTGGCACTACAACCAATAATCGGCTTTGGCCGCCTCTACAAAGCTTCGCCCGTCGCCTCTGCTAAGCGTGCGCTGGCGCCAGTTGATAAGGCCAAGTGCAGTCAGGTTGCCCTGCACCTGGTCTTTCCAACGGAGATTATGACGTCCCCTTCTGCGTGTTCCTCCACCGTGGTTCGAATAAAACATCCTTTTAGCCGGAGCGCTTTCTTCCATTCGCTCAACATGACCCAGCCAGCGAAGCCGCTGGATTTTTATACGTTTGACTATGTCAGTGTCGGCGTACAGCTCATACAGCTCTTCGTTCCATCTTATTCGATACACGTCGTCCACGCATACTGAACCGTAGATCTTACGAAGTATCTTCCTCTCGAACTCTCCTAACAGCCTCTCAATGTTATGTGATGGTCAATGTTCACGTCTCTGCGCCATACATTAGGACGGGAAGGATGAGGTACTTATAGAGCGTTATTTTTGTCGGTCGAGAGAGGGCTCTACTTCTCAATTGCCTACCGAGCCCGTAGTAATATTTGTTGGCAAGAGCTAGTCTCCGCTTGATCTAAAAGCTGAAATTATTGTTGGTGTTTATGTTGGATCATAGATGTACGAAATCCTTGACGACTTGAAAAGTAGGGTTACTTTACTGTAGTGGCAGGAGGCTAGATCAGGCCAAAAGAAAGTAGATATATTGTACTTTCTAATGAAGGGCAGCAATATCTTCTGGAGGCACTTCTTCACATAAATTTCCGGGTTTAACAGCCCATCTTGTTACGAAACTTTTACTCCTTAGCCCACAGCTAGCTTGCCATACCAGAAACTTGTCCGGGAACTTGGACTTTTGTTTTGTCCCAAATCTTTCCTCAACTCCTCCTCGTTCCTTTGCGGTGTAAAACTCTTGACCAGGCAATTGAGAAAATTTAGATAACACGTATGTTTCATCGTCCATAACACAGCAATCGAATTTTTGGAAAAATCTGTCTTCAACTTTTTAGGTCGGCTCTGGGCTACCAAGTTCTTAGTAGCGTTCCTGTCGGGTACTGACTGCACTTTGTATGTTTTAAGGTCCTCATCTTTTTTAATTTTACTAACTAAAAACTCATTGCAACTCGCTTTTTCCGCCAATTTTCGATTAGACAACGCTGGATTCTTCTTTAAGAGAGCAACGACTTTCTTCGCCTTTTGTGGAGACACGAAACCGCATTTCCTTCCAGAACCATATTTTCTAGCAACTGTTAAGTCTGTATTAAACTTTTTAAGAATCATCGAGACAGTGTTTTGTGCAACTTTCACCTTATTTGCAATGGTTTTCTGGCTCCACTGTGGATTTTCTCTAAATAATTCAACATCTATATCACGTCTTTCCACTTCCGAAGCCATGACTCAACTGAAAGTTCACAAGTCACAAAACATCTGATTTATGTGTATTTCATCAGAATTTCTCCAACGTAAAGTCTACTGTTTGAATTTTTTCATTCAGATGAAGAGTTTCAAAGAAGTGGTCTTTCAAAGTTATCCGATTTTTTCGATCTCACTCCTTACCACACTGCTTCTTATATATGTACTTGTTTATATTGTGAATGGGGGGAAAAAGAAGAGAAAACAAGAAGTAGAAATTTAAAGAAACCAATTATAAAATTGATTTATACATAAATTTATAATTTTACAAAAAAGAAAAACACTTAAGTTTTGGCTTAGCCAAAAAAACAAAAAAGAAAAGAAGTTAGTGGAAAAAGTGGAATCGCAACCAATCCAGCCACATCACATGCGGTATCGGATTAGATTTGTACTGATTGTCAACCATCCTGGTCTAATTTATCAACAGTTATTTTGCTAAACCATGAATTCGTTTACTTTTGACCATACAACAGAAACAAATAAACTAAAAAAGCATTGTTACTTCCACAGTTCCAACAACTAATTGAATTTCATTATTATGGACACACATACATACACGCATTTTACCATATACTATACACACACACTATGACTACATATGACGAAATTTTAGAAAATATTTGTGAAAAAATCGTATTCGCACATACTCATTTATCATTAATAAATAAACCGACGATTATAGCGAAAACAAAGAACCAGCAACAACAAAAACTGACATTAAAACGAAGTCAAAAGGTATTAAACTAAACTTAACTCCAAAATAAAAACGTATAAAAGTACTCAGAGGTAAAGAGTGCTAAAGAGTGATTCAAAAAGAGAAATGCACCTATCCATTGACGGTAGTGTTGCCAAATTAGTGTTTTTTCCACCATATCTGGTGGATTTATAAAAAAAAAACAAAACACGAAAAATTTGTCATTTGGTGGTGGCAGTTTTTTTTTCAGTGCTTTTTTTCGACTTGAATAAACTGTTTCATTTGGTGGCAGTAGTTTTTGTTCGATTTGGAAACAACAACACGCAGCTCAGTAATATTTTTCTCTTCTCTGATGCATACTCATTTTCTCGGTTGCTCTCCTCTCTGTTATTGGCATAAAAATTTCATCACATAAAAAGTGCCAAATTCATTAATTTTTAATAGTTAGTTAAATTTGTAATAAATAGTGCGGTTTTTTGTTTTTTTAAACGTAATGTTTTTGATCTAATTTTTATATAAACGCTAGTATAAAGATCTGGGGTATTTATAAATAAAACACGATTGTTTTGGAGTACTGGTGGATTTTGAAATCTAAAATTTGCTAACACTGATTGACGATGTACATTCACTCAAAGCGAATACAAAAAAATTGCTGGAATTCACGCCGGAAAATCAGCAGCAGCGAGCACCTAAAGATTGGAGTATCTAAGTTTGTATTTGTAATATGCATATATGGTATATAATAAGTTGAAATAAAGCGAAATAATATTGCTAGAATCTACTACAAAACTTTATGCGATGACTGCAATTTGCAGTGCCGTGGAGAGAAAATACGGGCTCCGGTGGATAATAGGACGATCGACTTAGGGCCCTTTATTTTCGAAACGTTACTTACTTTACTTTTAATGGCACAACAGCCCATAGAGGGCCTAGGCCGAGCTTTTCGCTTTTCGCTTCCACTCATGTTGTGCGTGTTATATTTGTACATGAATGGAAGGGACCTGCCGAATCCGAACGGCGAAGTGAAAAGCTTTTCATAGCAATTTTTACTCTTGTAGGTTTGCCATTGCCTGCCAAGAAGTGGTGCCGTGTAGAAAAACTATTTTTTTTTTATTTTTTTTTTTATTTTGCCTGTGCCGAGATTCGAACCCCGGACACTCTGCGTAGCAGTCCAACGCACTACCACTACGCCACAGTGACCACTCTGGCTTTCTCTTCAGTCGTCGAATAAATCTTTCGCCTTTTTCGAAACGTTTCTCTACACAAAAAAGCTTAGTGCTCAAACTGTTTAAAGATTTTCAAGAAATTCATTGCATAAAATATTAATATTAGCCGATTTTCGTAGAAAACGATAAAAATATAAGTATATGGTAAAAAAATGTGCGCTTTTTGTATTTAATGAACCAAAATTGGACATAAGTATGTACATGCTTTAGCTAAAGCGAAACGGTTTATTTTTGCACTGATTATTGCGCTGAAGTCTAATTGGCACGGGCCCCTATAAAAACTGCGGGCCTCTGTTCTCCCTCTCTTCTCAAACCAATGGTAATTTGCATTTTAACAATTAATTTGCAGTTGTTTCTGTTTTCTCTCTACGTCTCTCTACGTTTTGTTTTTGTTTTTGTTTTTCGACATTACTCGATTGAGCGTGCACTTGACAGGTGGCCTGGTCTATGTTAAGTTGTGCCCAACAACAAACTCATTCACACTCAATTGAAAATTGGTTTGTGTATTGAAATATTCATGAGAGTTTTCACACTTTAGGTATTTCAATTAGTTTTAGAGCGAAGAGAAGAGAAGAGCACGAAAACAATAAAGTAATATCCAAATATAAGGAACGTACACTTAAGTACGAGTAAGTAACCAAAAGATACCATATACAGTTCTAAATATTGCCTAGAATTACTTCACTGACTTAGCTGAAAATTGGTACGCTACTCTACGATTAAACTGGCAAGAGGCAAAGCTTTATCAGCTTTTCAGTTTTTCCAAAAGTAGTACATCGAAAACAAAAGACAATCTTTTGCTAATACTCAACATTTACGACTTGAATTTTGTGGTCCACATTCTTCGAATCATTGAAAAGTTGGAATGAGACTACTCTTACACGATACAAAAACTCTAAAAAAAGTATATCGAAATGTCAGAAATGGAGAAAATATTGAAACTGCTGGAGCCAGTATTGTGGTAAAGTGGCCGTTGTGGCGTTGTTGGTAATACGTTGACAAGGTTCAAATATCGGCAAAAAGTAAAAAAAAAACATTTTTCTACACGGCGGCGCCACCTTTTGCAGGCAATGCTTGTTGGCACACCTACAAAAGTAAAAATTGCCTAAGAAAAGCTTCTCATTTCGCCGTTCAGATTGGATATATAAACAATTCATGTACAAATATCACCCACACACTATGCCTGGGTTGCTTAGTTTAGTTACTGATGCTCAAAAGATATTGATTGTACTGCTCAAAATTACCTCATATACAAACTAAAGAAACAACGAACCTATTGTCGAACATCGGCAGCAAACGGCGGGTTTACTAATGGAAAATTAATATTAATTCACACACACACAGAAAATCGTATGCGTGTACATACATACATATGTACATGCAGATAAGTTAATCGCAGCATGTAGTACATCAGACTTTTCTGTTGTCTACACATACATAATTACACAAATCTTACAAACTTAACTACTTTCTCCAAAAAATACTTACACTCTATATCTATTCTTAAAAAACGTGCAACTTTAATTGTTGAAACATGAAAAGAAAAAAAAAATAATTTTCTTTTTCGCTGTTGTTGCTGAGAATTTCAACAGCACTACATTTTAGTAGTCATTATTACTAACTATTAAACCTACTACTCATACTAACACTACACAAGGAGTGAGATCGAAAAAATCGGATAACTTTGAAAGACCCACTGGTTTGAAACTCTTCATCTGAATGAAAAAATTCAAACAGTAGACTTTGCGTTGGAGAAATTCTGATGAAATACAATCACATGTTTTTTGACTTGTGAACTTTCAGTCGAGTAATGGCTTCGGAAGTGGAAAGACGCGATTTAGTTGTTGAATTATTTCGAGAAAATCCACAGTAGAGCCAGAAAACCATTGCAAATAAGGCGAAAGTTGCACAAAACACTGTCTCGATGATTCTTAAAAAGTTTAATACAGACTTAACAGTTGCTAGAAAATATGGTTCTGGAAGGAAATGCGGTTTCGTGTCTCAACAAAAGGCGAAGAAAGTCGTTGCTCTCTTAAAGAAGTATCCAGCGTTGTCTAATCGAAAATTGGCGGAAAAAGCGAGTTGCAGTGAGTTTCTAGTTGGTAATATTAAAAAAGATGCGGGCCTTAAAACATACAAAGTGCAGTCAGTACCCGACAGGAACGCTACTAAGAATTTTGTAGCCCAGAGCCGAGCTAAAAAGTTGAAGACAGATTTTTTCCAAAAATTCGATTGCTGTGTTATGGACGATGAAACATACGTGTTGTGTAAATTTTCTCAATTGTCTGGTCAAGAGTTTTGCACCGCAAAGGAACGAGGAGGAGTTGAGGAAAGATTTAGGACAAAACAAAAGTCCAAGTTCACGAAGAAGTTTCTGGTATGGCAAGCGATTTGTAGTTGTGGGCTAAGGAGTAAAAGTTTCGTGACAAGTGGCACTGTTAACGCCGAAATTTATGTGAAGGAGTGCCTCCAGAAGAGATTGCAGCACAATGTATCTACTTTCTTTTGGTCTGATCTAGCCTCCTGCCCACAGTACAGTAAAGTAATCCTTAAATGGTTCGAAGACCAAGACGAAACATCAAATTGGCACCCAAAATCGCCAACCCACCAAATTGCCCAGAACTTTGGGCTCTAGTGAAAAGAACATTAAAGGCAACAAACAGAGAAGCTAAACCCATGGAAGATTTTAGAAATAAGTGGAATGCTACCGCCAAGAGAGTCTCAGAAATTACAGTAAAGGTGTAATTAAAGTCCCCCCTAATAATCTAATTCTAATTCATACCAGCCTTCAATTAAAAGACTAATTATTATGCTACCTTTGCACAGTTAATATACTGCGACCATTCAAAAAGTATTGATATTCAATTAACCTTGAATATGAAGTCCATTAATATTAGGAGCCAGGCATACCGGAAAAAGCTGAATTCTGTAAAAAACAACAAACAAATTAGTTTTATTGATCATTGATCAGAAATTAAATTTTCTTTTCAAAACTGTTTACATTTTTTTATCTGCATAAGGGATTTCAATCTTAAGACAATTTAAAGTTATCCGATTTTTTCGATCTCACTCCTTATATACCTATACGTATGTATATATGTTTTGTATGTACTATGTATGAAGCACTTGGTGCACTGAAGTTCATACTGTAAATGTAAACACTATACCTGCAATTATGTGTTTACGCATCTGTAGTTATGTAAGTAGTTAGTTTCAATACTTAGCCTTTAATCTGGTTCCCTTACGTTTTCTTTCTCCATCTTCTTGGTCTGGTCGCAGAGCAGCACCAAACAAGTAAATAAATGTAGTGTTTAAGACATGCGCAATAGATGGATTCGATACATAACCATTGATAAATATACCAACTTTTAATAACAATTGTAATGGGAGCGAGAAGGGAATAGCAAACGATGAAGACAATGAGAAATTTATGATCAAATTAGTAGGCAATTAAATGCATTTGATATTACTTTTTTCATTTGGCTCTTCTTCTTCTTGTGTTTGGTGCTTTCTGCGTCTGTCTTTCTGTCTGTCTGTCTGTCTGTCTGTCTTTCTGTCTGTCTGTCTGCCTTCCTGTGGAAGTGTATGGGATCGTTGTTTTTGTTTTAGCTGATTATAAGCGTATAAACGAGTGACCTACCTGCCTACTTATGGTATATTTAAACTAACAATCTCTTCAGCAACGTCTTGATCGTCTGCATCAAATTAAGTTTCACACATGTACACATGCAATGAGGAAATACAAATGGGAAAGAGATTCTTTAATTTATCGCTGTTTTTCTCCTCTACAAACACAATTTAAGCAGAAAAAGGAAGGCAAACTGTGATAAGTTCTTTTGCTGCAGTTGTAAAGCTCTTCTTTCATGTAAATAAGTAAATACATTAAAGACAATTGAACCTAGGGACCAATAGAGAAGCAATCTGAGGAGTGTGAGTTCAAGTTAGAGTTGGTAGGTAGCTTCATCTTCTTCTTCTTCTTCTACTTCTTCATTTCGTTAGCCTTTGTTTTATGTTGGTTTTTTTGTTTTTTCTTGTTTTATTAAGTGTGAATGTAGAAAAGTTACGCTTCAGTTCTTTTTTCGACGCCACTTAAACTAAAATGCTTAAATTACAGCTTTTTATTAAATTTGTATTCTCAATTGTAAATTATTTTCATATTAACTACAAAATTATTATTATTGTTTTCCTTCTTATCTTTCATTTTCTTCTTTTTTGCCTTTTTCATATGTACTCGTATATGTATTGCATTTGTATGATTTGGTTTCGTACATAATTATTCGAGCATGTGCGGAAATTATGACCTCATTCCTGATTCCACACAGGTTGCAAACGACGAATGCGAATTCTTTAATTTAATTCGTTTTTTTTTTTAATGATTTCTTACCTCAATTTTTTAATTTAATTGTACGAGTGCTTTTCTCCTGCTCTCTCTTATGCACTTTCTCGTTATTCTATTTACATGTGGTTTTGAATATTTTTTCGCATTTGCTGTATTTACCTTGCCACAAGCCTCTTGGAATGTACTTATTCATTCAGGTAATTATTTGGGAAACAATTTCAATTTGATAGTTTCAACTAATTTTCAGTGTTATTATTTGCTTTAAATATTAGAAATCGGTTAAACTTGTATCCATAAAGAGGTTAACCAGTCGGATGTAACGGGTCTCTTTTAAGGTTCTCTCTGAAGGTTTGCCATTGCTAGAAGTAGTGCAGTATGCCCTATAAAAATGCTTCGCTTGTCTAGTGGAAGTGTGTTAGATTATCCACTCGGAAGTGCTGGGTTCGATTTCTGTCATGACTTCTCTTATGTCTTAAATACTTACATAGCCAAAATACTTTTAACTTACTTAAATTACACTGGCGGTCACGAAAACCGCACCACCTCAAAATAACATGAAAATGCGAAAATACTGATTTTTATGTTGGGGAATATTTATTTATTTTTTTTAAACATTAATATGATTTTAAAATTATGCAAAATGTAAGAACGGAAAAATATTACTGGAGCTCAAAAACGTATTATTTTTGACAAAAACTTATATACAAGAAAAGTCGAAATTTTTAAGAAAATGTAATTTATTTTTATAATATTCAAAACTAAACAATATCTATTAGTTTTTAAAGTGGTTTTCAAAAACTAACATCAAGCTACAAAAAAAAAAAAAAATATCAGTAGGATGTTACTCCTCCTTTAGCCCGTATTACAGCCATTATCCTTGACGGCATCGAATCAAACAAAATTTGTTGGTTATCTTTGGTAATAACTTCATACCAAACTTTATTTAATGTTAAAATATATTTTTTTTTATTTTCGGGCTTCTGGTCAGTAAATTTTTTGTTCATAATATGCCATAAGTGCTCGATAGGATTCAAATCGGGCGAGTTTCCCAGCCAACTCGAGTGTGAAATTCCGATGTCCGTGAATATTTTTTCAAGCTGTAAGGAAAGTATTTTATTTTTAAATGTTCTGTTCTGTTTAATTTGACATTCTGTAAGAATCAAACAAAAGGTAGCATACAAAATTTACCGATTTTGCACGGTGGCAAGGCGCAGAATCGTCCTGAAAAATTGCGTTCATACTGCAGGATAAATGCTCTTCAAGAACTGGCACTAAGTTTTCCTTTATGACTTGCCCATATTTTTCAGCATTCATAGTTCCTTCTAAAAAGTACAAAGGACCACGTACGTAGTAGGAAAAGCATCCCCAAATCACCTGGCTCTGTGGGAATTTCACTTTTTTTACAATACAGTTTTCTTTATAACGTTTACCATTGGAACGGCGCACGTACGGCAAATTATCAGCGCATAGCAGGTAAAAATTTTTTTTCACCAGACCAGATGACATTTCGCCACTACTCCAGTGTCCAGTTCTTATAGTTTTTAGCCCAAGCTAGACACGCTTTTCTCAGACACTATTTTTTCAGTCAACAATGGCTTTTTTGCAGTACACCTTCCATATAAACCAGCTTCTCGCAGTCAGCGTACAGTTTCAACATTAATATTTACGTAAGGATAGGTTTCTAGCTCGGCCCGAATAGTTACTGCACTTTTAAATCGATCCTTTGTGCTAATATTTTTTATAAGGCTATCAGTTCTGTTACTGGTTGCACGTTTAGCACCAGATCCTTTTTTCCTCTCCAGGAACTCTATAGTATTCTTTTTTTTTTTAAACGGACAATTGTGGAATGTGAGCGGCCCAATTTTACAGAAATTTTCCGGTAGGAAAGTCCTACGTCCACTAATGTAAGTACAGCGACTTTTTTGTCATGTGTGAGTTGCTTTCATTTTGCACTCATTACTGCAATTATTTCACAAAAAACCCTTCTGCGTTAAACAAATGCACTAGAAGAACTAATTTCTGTTATTAACACATTTTGAATAATTTAAACCGGGAAATCCCCTTTATCGTAGCAAGAAAAAATAAGTAAATTACCCCAATTTTTGCCTATTAGAAAAGTGTTGCCAGTGGTGCGGTTTTCGGTTAGAACAGCGGAAAATGAGCTAATTTTCTGGTCATAAAGGATGTCTTTTATTACCAGTATTTGTTTTGTTTATGGTGGTAATTTTTTCTTATGTTTTTTTAACATTAAGGACGATTTATATTTGAGTTTATGTTTCTTTTAATCGCGTAAAAGTTTAACTAGTTTTTCTTATCATTACGAGTTATCGAGAAATGCTCTATAAGATGATTTTCAATAAAGTAGTCTTCCAAATACTGGGTGGGAAATCACATTTAAGTGTTTGCGGTTTGTTGTTGCTGCACGCACCTGTCTGTATATTGGTGCGCCTGTGATATTGTTGGTATACAACTATTGGTGTATCCTTTCGTTGTGTGTATTTCTGGGTAGGTTGTTGTCGTGTTGATGCGTTTTCGATGTTCTGTTGGGTTTTTGTTGTTGTATTTTTATGTTGATTTTGCAAGTTCGCAGTGTTCTTGGTTGCGAGTGATGAAATTGGAGGTGGTTGAAATTGGCGGCAAAACGAACGCTATTCAGCATGATACTTAGCAATTCAGCGGATAGCGCAAGGTTGCCTTCTTTACTATGTGAACATCATCTATTGCACACATTTATTAAAACTTTTCCTACATTTACACAATATAAACTAATTACTCTATTTCTTTAAATGAATGAATAAGTGTATCTCATTCACAACTATCGACGTGCTTACATATTTTAAAGTTACATTTAAAATTAAAATACTTGTTTTAGAAATCACACAATTTGCGCAAATCTAAATCATTACATATAATTACAAATTTATTTCAATTTGATTGATTGAGCTATTGCGCTGTTATTGTTGCATTGTAATTACAACAACGTAACTTCTCAATTATTGCGGCAGATATCCAAAAAAAAAAAAAAAAAAAAAAAAAAACCAAATTTTACAATAAAAAGAGGAAAAACTTTTAACAATTGTTACCGCTTTGTTGCTGGTTGTCTTGTTGCAGCTACACAATTGAACATTATTTTCCTTTTTTTTTTTTTGTATGTTGGTTCATTATGGTTTTATAATCTATCATATTTTCATCTAATAAAGAAAACTTCAAAATAAAGAAACTCAGCAAACACTCTGCAGCAACAAGTTGAGGTACCTACGAACTTATTGTAGTAGTGCAGCGTCATTAGCTGCAAAGTGGTGTTGTTTCAGCTATTGGTGCAGTTGTTGCATCGTAATCGTATTATTAATGGTATACGCCATTATGTTGGCATAAAAACGCCATTATGAAATTGCGCTAACGGTTCGCTCAGTCCGTCTGTCCGTTGGGCCTCCCGACCACCCGCCCGCCCGCTTGTTATTGCTTTTAACAATGATCTGAGCAGTAATGTTTGGTAGTACATAATTGTAATAGCATAATAGTTTGTGTTTGTTGGCCAGGCAAAAATGGCCAGCCATAAGCAAACGAATCGCGTTGCTGCGTCGTGTCGCTCGTAACATGGCAGCAACATGACAGTAAGTAAGTAAATTATGCGAGCTATTTTAAATGGTGCCAACTTTTGGCTACTGTCAGTTTTTTGTTTTAAATTTTGTGAATTTTTGACTGCTTTTCAGCAATAGATAACTTGTTGCTGACTTTTTTGTTGTTGGTATTTTTTTTTGCCTTTTTTAGTTTGCCTTTTGCTTTTAATTTAATGCCTTTAAAGACATCGAAATTAAGTTGTAAAATGTTGGAATTAACACTAGCTATATTTTGTGTTGATGTTTTTATATAGTAGTTTAGTTTAACTAGGTTTTCTGAAGCTTACATTATTTTATTGCATAGACCTTGGACCTTGATAGGTTTTGGGTCTCGCTTGACGCAGAGAGAAAGGGTATGTCTCATTTGTGTGTCTTTTGTAGGTGATTTGGGGAGCGTCAAGTCATGTAACCATCTTTTTAACTGTTGACACTAGACATTCTCTCTTCCCTTGTGTTTTAGCTCCTATTGGGACATACATACCACAGCAAAACACTATCACACTCACCTAATATCGTCATCGATATTGCTTCAACGTTTCCTCTATTCGTTTCCTTGCGGGTTCCACATTGGTGTGGGTAACGCAAGGTTTGGCCGTTACATTTCTATTTACAGTGCTTGATCTGGATCGAAGTATGGAAAGAGTATACTTGTAGTATGATTGGCTGAAGTCTATTTGCACAAACAATAGGGGATTTAGTAGTAACGTGTTGTTAGTCACAGCTCTATGTAGTCACATACTAGTACATGCAACCCTGCTATTTCTATGCGCTAGATGCACTTACTTTAACACACCTCCATTTCTTCTTTGCTATCAAGCCCAACTTAACTACATTCTTTTTGTTAATATGTCCATTCTGATTTTACTTCGATTGGGGGCTTGGTGTAAAAGAATAAAGTTCGGAGTGCAATTTAGTTAATCAAATCATATTAAATAAATCTTTATGGTTTTACTTTCCCTTCATCGTTGCGTTCGCTACACGCATAACGAGTTGATTTGCATTGCAACTAAAGATCTTTAGGGTAATTTGGTTGATGTTGATGTAAAGGTAGCCTTTTGCGCCATGAAGACCCCTAGCAACCGTTGCTAGAGGTCTTGGGATGCGTCTTCGTGCTACGTTCCGCACTTGAATTTGGACATAAAACCAAACCCAATTCCAAGTCACGGACCGTAATTGTAGAATGCATTTTAATAAAGTATTTATAATTTTTTTTTTTAATTATATCATATTCCCGGTGAATAATTTAATTTCTCATTTCGCGCTTGGTGTAAAATTACAGTAATTAAAAAAAGAAAAATGCATTTGCATTTTTTTTTTGGTACAAGAATCATAAACAATTTTGCTTTTATATATTTTGTTTTTAGTTAACGGCACATTACGCAAACATTTCAGCAATTAAAACATAAAAAGGTTAACGAGAAACAACAACAACAACAACAGTCACAGCCACCAAGTAGAAATAGCAGCAACATCTTCATTCAAATTCAGTTTATTGCTGCTACTCTACAACCGTCGTATGAATGGCCAAAAGATAAAGGAGAAGAAGAAGAAGATGAAGGCAATTTAACAGATGGAAATGAGTAAAACAGGCAATGCTAAACCGACAATTTAACATAACCAAACAATGCAATAAATTGTTTTAAATTCGTTGCTGTTTGTCTTGAACCTTTAAGTAATGCCAGTAACTCGCAGATAGAGACAACAGGCATCTAAAGCAAGAGCAACAGAATCAGCAACACTGCCATTAATAATAGCAGCAGCAGAAACCACAAACAATTTGGCGCAGAGAAAGACACACACAGCCACACACACACACATACCACACATACTCGAGGTGAACATGCGGCGCACAAAACGGTGTTGCCAATTTACGCTTTCGTGCCGCGAACATTTGCTTCCGACTTTCTCCGTTTCAGTGTGTAGCTGAGAGTGTGGATGATCACGATCGTGTCTGTGTTTTAATACTTTGGCCATTTGCATTAGATTTGTACATTGAATACAACCAAAAGAATTCGAATTCGATGCCTTTAACACATCTATTTGCGATCATACCTTATTGGCAGCATGAATTTGTTGGCCGATTGCCAGTTACTCACAAGCCATCAGCCATTAGCCGCCAACTGCCAATTGCCAATTGCCAATGCTCTATAGTAGTAGTGGTCTGTATCGCAGTCTACATACACTTAAAAAACTGAGGAGTAAATTGTACTCGTTTCTGGCTATTATCAACTTTGGCCACTTTTTTTTGAGAGCCCAGTACCTCTCAATCGGCCTTAGTGCTGGACAGTTTGGTGGATTGGCTTCGCTAGGCACCAAAATCACTTCATTCCGTTGGAACCATTCTAAGGCCGTTTTGCTGTAGTGAGATGAAGCGAGGTCAGGCCAATAAAACGTGGACACTTCATGTGTGGCGTAAAAATGGAAGCAATCTCTTTTGCAAGCATTCCTTCAAATATATTTCGCCGTTGATTGTACCCGGTGTCACGAATGTGCTGTTCCTTTTGCCACAACTACAAATTGCCTGCCAAACAAGGAATTTTTTTGGCTTTGAATTTTTCAGCGACATTTCCTCGAGAATCAGCTGTATAAAATTCCTGGCCATGTAGCTGGGAAAAGTCCGTTAAATATAAGTTTCATCGTTCATTATGCAGCATTCAAATTTCTTGACAAAATCTCGGCTCAGCATTTTCGCTCGTTGTTTTGCGATTTCATTCTTCACGGCGTTTCTATGCGGAACTTTTTGAAATTTGTACGTTCTCAGCTCAGCTTTCTTCTTAGTCCTGCGCACGAAAGATTCTGAGCAATCAGCCTTCCCCGCCAATTTCCTTCCCGAAATGTTTGGATCTCTCTTTAAAATGGTCACAACGTTCTTCTCCTTCTCACAGTCATGTGGCCTCTTCTTTTTACCAGAACCTTTCTTCCGATCAATACAATTAATAAAGCGAGAGATAATATTTTAGGGTTAGCCCCTACCTCTTTGGCAATTTTTTTGAATGACCAGTGAGGTTGCTTATGAAAAATTTTAATAATATTTTCTCGCACTTTCACTTCGTTTGTCATTTTCGTGTTAAATTTTTATTGTCTTTAACTGACACATAATATTTTCTGACATTTAATTCAAAGCTCAGCATTTTCGCTCGTTGTTTTGCGGTTTCATTCTTCACGGCGTTTCTATCCGGAACTTTTTGAAATTTGTACGTTCTCAGCCCAGCTTCCTTCTTAGTCCTGCGCACGAAAGATTCTGAGCAATCAGCCTTCCCCGCCAATTTCCTTCCCGAAATGTTTGGATCTCTCTTTAAAATGGTCACAACGTTCTTCGACTTCTCACAGCCTCTTCTTTATACCAGAACCTTAATAAAAATTTTTGATTTTGAATCTTTCAATAGCACAGTATGGGAAGAAATGTAACGGGCAATTTTATTCGACTCAGTCCTTATAAGTCCTAAAAGTATTATTGAAATCGCAACCAAGTGCAAAGTTAAGAAAAAAAGCTTTCGCAATAATTTTTTTTGATAGTAAGTATAGAAATAATAATTGTAACAAATTGAAATATTATTTTTATGAGTAGACTTTATTTTTGACACTTTTTGCATGGATTTTGTTTTGAGAAGTAACATTTAGAGTTAGAATAGAGTTGATCGCACTTTCCCGAGAACTACATTCTGGTTTAGACTTGTTTCGCAATTAACATTGATTCCGAATAGGTTTCTTAATAACTCACTGCGGAGTACTATAAATGGAACTTTTTGAAACAGTTGCATTAACAACATCATGAGCTTATGTTTTGAGGCGTAAACTTGACTATGAGAAAAGTTTAGTCGAATTGAAACGACTAAAGAAGAGTAAAATTTATTCAGAAAAACTTTAAATGGCTCTTTTTCTGTGTGGATTTTACTTTTTTACTGAAAAGGTTAAATCAACTCATATTAAATCGGCATATTTTTTTGAGTGTACAGAAAATCATTCATTTCACTCGCTGCTCGCATGTCACATTTGAATAAAGCTTAAGAAAAAGCATCAAAGTTAGTTGCTCTGCTCGTTGATCGGTGGCGGCGTCTCAGTGTCACAAACAATCGCATAGAGTTTTCATAAGTTGTGTACTGATGACAAGTTGATTCTGTCGCGGCGTCCGCACTCTATGAATTCACTGAAACAAAGTTAAGTTCGCTGCTTTAGTGTGCGTTTTTTTTGTGTGCTTTTTATTTGTCATCTTCTGCTGCTCGTTTGTCAAATTTTTAGCGATGTATAATATTGACAAGTGGACAGACACTTGCGCACTACTAGCAAAATGCTTTTGGGACAGGTTTCTGTTTTTCTTTGTTGTAAAATGAATTGATCAAAAATGATCGTCATCGCTCTTCTGTGCAGTCGGTATTGTCAGCAATGAAGAGGGCAATAATGATACCAATGGATGCAATGAGTATAAAGGGTTAAACAACATGTTTCTTAAATTTCTTATGCAGATCTTTTGTCGCATGATCGGGATCAACTTGAGATTGCATATTTAAACCTTAAGCTTTATTATCACAATAACCCAGATTGGCTACAATTTGTCGTCTTGGTCACATTTCAATTTGTATGCTTCCTCCCTATGCAGTTTTCCATTGAAATATACATTCATATTTCCAGCCCGTTCCACTTACACGCTTTTCCATATTTATGCTGACGGAGCCAATCTTTGTGTAATCTGATAGCAATACTTAAAGATCATGTTTATACTTAATTCAGAACCTCTTCAATTCCATTTTGAGACTACGCAGCAGGTTTGAATTGAGTTGCAGTAGTTTTTGCATTGCATATTTTCATTAGTTTCTTTTGAACAACATCAGCGTAAGCATTATCGACAACAGCAACATCTCTTATAACCATCATCATAATCGAATTGGCAACATTAAGCGATGACCTTGCTGTGGCGACATGTTGTTGCTGCATCTCTGCTACTTAATTGTGTGCCCACCTCTCGATTTCAATTTGCAGACACTGGCATGTTTGCAACAGCTGCTGTTGTAGCCGTCGTGGTCGTCGTCGCACCTGATACTTCTTGTTTCACAATCTGGCTTAAAGCAAATTGTTAGTATTTGTGTACGTAAATTAGCATAACACCATCGCCTATTAAGAAGCAGTACATACAACTTGTGACGTTTATTTTTCACATGAATTTTGCAGTTTATTTAGGTCATACAAAGCGGTTGCTGCTCCATCCGCTCCATCTGCTGCATCAGCAACAACACCAAAAATACACACACACTTCTGCTACTTCATCTTCGTCTTGTTCTGGTTTTTCTTCATCATCATTTACAAATAATTTGCTGATGATTTCTTGGCTATATATAGTATAGTAGTTTTAGATTTCCCCTGTAATTCGCCTCTACAAAAAATTGTTTAGTCTCTTCCTTTGCGCCTGCGTATTTTACATATTTCCTTCATCGAATTTTGCCCGTACATACACCGTCATAATTATGTGGTAGTTTATGAATATTTTCTAATATTTCTACTTTATTTTCATAGATTTTTTCTTGCTGCTATTTTTAGCATCTAACAGTTGTCTATGGAGAACTAGATTCACCGCATCTCAATTCCGTCATCCATACGAATCAGTTTGCTGTAATTTCAGCAGCCACAATATTTGCACCACCACCACCACCACCACCACCACCATGAAGCCATTTTCGTCAAACTTCATACACGTCGAAATATTTATCAAATTTTATTTGGCTCATGACACAAATCTCATTCACCTTGCTGAAAAGTGTTTCTTAATTTTCACCATTATATTGATGTTGTCTTTTCTAAAATTATTTTAGTTAAATGTGCTGAAAATCGTACTTGTGTCATTATTATTGTTATTATTTCTTAATCATTGTCATGTTCATCCAAGCGTGCTTACTACTGCTTGCTTTACGCGAGTAATTGGTATTTTCAAAGACACCAGAAAGTACATACTACGAAAGTTGCCTTTAAGTTTTCAGTAAGGTAATTGTTTAACCTTCCCGGGGCAAGTCCCTATTCCAGGCCTTAAATCTTTTATTTGATGTGTTTTTTATCTATATGAGTCGCTCACAAAGGAAATCGGAACCGGTAAAGAATAGAAGGTTTTTTTTTTTTTAAATAAATAATAGAAAATAATTCAAAATGTTTCGAGAAACTTTACTTACTTACTTTTAATGGCACAACAGCCCATGGAGGGCCTAGGCCGAGCTTTTAGCATCCACTCATGTTGTGCGTGTTATATTTGTAGGTGAATGGAAGGGACCGGGACCTATAGTTTAATGCCCAATCCGAATGGCGAAGTGAAAAGCTTTTCATAGCAATTTTTACTCTTGTAGGTTTGCCATTGCCTGCCAAGAGGTGGTGCCGTGTAGAAAAATTATTTTTTAAACTTTTTGATTTTGCCTGTGCCGTGATTCGAACCCCGGATACTCTGCGTAGCAGTCCAACGCATTACCACTACGCCACAGCGACCTTACTTGAACTTTTTTAATTCATCATAAAATATCAATTTGACTTGACTTTTGCATTAAAAATTATAACAATTTTTGAGATGTTCAAAATTTCTATAATTCTGTGAGTATAGAGAAAATTATTGAACCTTTTGGTCGAGAAGATTTTAATCGAAATATGCTATAGAATCCATTCTTAGCGAAGAGAGGGTTAACAGAAATTTGACATAAAGCTTTTGACGCTTTGACAGAGTCGTCTTCGTAAAGCTTTGAATTCACCTAATATCTTTCCCTTTACAACGTTCGCTATATAAAAAGCCGCAGCCGCTCACTCAGAGTATAGACGCTGCATCGTGTTATGTTCTTAGCTTCAGTGTCTTGGTATTTCAATCCTTATTTTCTAATAATTCTAAAGATTTCACATTGCAATGCACTTTTTTAAAGCCGTCAAATGACAATGAAGTTGGTTTTTTTTTCGTTCATGAACTTAATGCATATCCCGATTCACATGAGTGCCATGTCATCATGTCACCGGTCAAATAACTTATAAAAGACCACTTTTTGTGACTGGATGAACGAAATTGCAACACTGCACTTAAAATTGTTTCCAAGCTCAGTGCTATGAAAACCTTTACTCATGTACCCATACATATACAGGCGTGTGCTTACTTAGATCGTGGTTATGTTCACATTTTGCTCGGCGAATACCATGAAATTGTTGTTGCATCGAACGCGAAGAGAGAGCTTTTACTCACTCTCACAACGAACATGATATGCTGGGTGAAATGTATAACGAGCACGCCGCGAGTAGTCAGTGTGACAATGAGTTATCCTACAATAAAAGGGACAAAAATTTATGTAAAATAGTACGTAAACATGCAAACAATTGTCTTAATTTGCAGAAAAGGCTGCGAATATTTAGAGGTTTTAACAGTGGATATTATTTTCTTTATTCTTTATAAAAATATGAAAAGTATTTATAGATCATCTATGCATCATTGCAAATCATTAATTTTTACTCTCCTTCTTAATAAAATTCTTTAAAGTTTATTTGTATACTTTTTAGTGTTGCCATTACGCACAAATGAGTAAGGCTGTGGTTATATTCAAAGTTTATTCGGCGAACACCATGCAATTGTTGTTGTGCGAACACGAAAAAAAGAGCTCTTACTCACTCTCACACCGAATACCATATGCTGGGTGAAATGTACACCGAGCACGCTGGGTATTCAGGGTGTCAATGAATTATTCTACAAAAAAAGAACAATAATGTATGGAAAATAGAAGGAAAGCATGCAAACCTGTACATCATTTTTTTCATATGCAAAAAAGCGAAGTTGCGAATTTTTTCAGTTTTTAAAAGTAATTATTAAATATATTATTCATAAAACTATTGAAGAAAAATCATATTATTTTCATAATTTTCCAATTATATTATTAATTTCACTCTCCATATTGATAAAAACGCTTAAAGTTTCTTGGTATACCATTTAGTGTTGCCGTTGTGCAAAAAATTGTATTAAAAAAAGAACTGGATTTCGACAAAAAGCAACTCTGTAACGAACACCAATGTAACCACTACACCCAGCACGAGAGTAAAATATGATGTGTTCGTCAAACAGCGAACACCAGTATAACCAGCAGCTAAGACCTTAAACCGAGCACCATGAAATTGTTTTTGCACCGAACACGAAGAGACAACTTTTACTCACTCTCACAACGAACATATCACTACATCCTCAGACCATAATAACACCAATAAATAACCCTAACCCAGTCTCGTAGACAAATTTAATTGATTGAATAGTTCCTTCATATGTAGTAATTAAAAAGTAAAGTAAAAGTAAATAACCCCAAATCACTTCAGTGACAATTTTCAGTTGGCGTGTTCTTTGACGCATATAAACTTCCTGCCGGTGCCGCCTAAATAAATAACTAATTTCAAATAAAACTAATAAAAAGTTAAATATTCTGCAGGTAAATGAACTTTTCCAAACACCACCAAGACCATTCCACTCTAAAACTCATAAGGCTTGTCCATATGTTTCTACAACAAATTAAAAAAATGAAATATTGTCAACTTTCAGCTAGAAGGAGGCGGCGACAGGCAAGCATATCCATCCACCTTGCCGTCAAATTCAAAACCTACTGGAACTGTCAACAACAAGGTGCGTAGCTCACCACACAGTTGTAGCTGCTTCCATTTATCGATCGATCTATTCACTGCTGCTAGCTATTTCGTCCTCATTGCGCCAGACGTGCAAAAGTTAAATACGGCTGCCTGCCATAGCCATAGCCAGGTTTCATCCAACTCCCATATGTAAACCATTCCATCATTTCATGCCGCATACGCTGTGATTTTCTGTATTATTTTTTGTTGTGTTTGTCTTTCTTGAATTTCACATGATGACTGCAAATTAATGAGTGTCCCACTAGTTTTAGTTTTTCCTTTACTTTGCGCTCAAGTTTTTCCAGTTTGTTTTGTTTAGCTTTTGCTTTTGAACTATGATGACGAGTATTAGTAAAAACAAAAAAGAGTAGGAATCAATATTAACAATATTTTCTTATCGATTTTTAACTTGTTTTCTTAATTTTGTTAGTTTGTTTGTTTGTTTATTTTGTTTTTCCGATTTGCGCCTAAAATGTACAAAAATAATTAAGCAACATTTTCTTTAAAAGTGTGTGTGTGCATGTGTGTGCGTGTGTGTGCGTGTGTCGTGTTTGTTGCTTCACCTCACCACTGTTGAGAGCATTGAAGCTTTATTTAATATTGTAAATATGTATTGCGAATTCGTTGAATAGTTGGCAATTCAAAATCCTGCTGGTTTAAGCCGTTAGATTAATGTCATTTGCTGCCAATTAGGTATCTTATTGAATATAGTAGGTAAAACAACAACAACAACAACAACAACTAATTTATCATTCGAATTCAATTGAGCTAAGCCACGCCACAGCTCTTCTTCTTCTCGCTTATGCTCATTTTCTAGGGTACAGCTTATTTTATTACTTTCATATAATTTGCATATTTTGAATTTGTAAAGTAGCGCGGCGCCCTCACACTCAGTAACAACAATATTTAAGGTAAAATGCCAAGGTAAAATTATTTTCAATTACCTACATATTTATGATTAGCACCGCATGACATGCAGGGCATGTGTGTGTGTGTGTGTGTGTTTACGTTTTAACACAATCATGTTGTAGGTTCCTAAAAATATGTACTTATTTGCGATAATTTAGATGTTGTCGTGTGTGTTGCCAACGGCGGAGAATTATTTCTAATACACATTTATAAAAGCGTCTTATTTCACTTTAGCACATTATTTCACTTTAATTTTGATGTACTCGTACATATATGACATGTTCCGGACAAGAAGCGTATCTTCTCTTGCTTTCCAGGAGTCGTACAGGATGATCCAATTCTCGTCCGTTGTCCATTACTACAATTCATTTAGTTTTTTCCTGCGAATTGTGCTCTTATATTTTTTCGGGCTCTGGGTATCACTTTTCGAAAATGCTTGTTTCGTTTCGTTCTTCTTCCACGTTCAACCATTGCGTATCCAGCTTCGTTTTTTCACAGTCTCAAACGGTCGACCCTTTATTTTTTCACAATAAAACACATTGCTTTCGAGTGATGGTAGCGAAGGATCCGTTTTTTTTATCGAACTTCCGAATGATCTTTTGGATAGCGAAGAGGCTTCCGTAGCCACTTTTCCCTCCGTCATTCCTTGCTTCCATGATTATTCGAGCAAAATTTCTATCATATCAAATCGAGACTGTGCAAAATTTCATATGAATTGAACAAATACACATAAATGAATAAATGTTACTTAATTCTAAAAGCCTTACAAATACATAGGTACAGTGTCGGACAATCAAAGAAGAACACCTTGTTCTGAAACCAAAAACCTTAAAAAAAATATTTCTCTAGGCTTATGATAAATTTAAAAGGTATTTACTTTTATTCATTTATTCCATAAGTTTAATTTTTTCTTAAAATAAAAATAAAATCAATTCAGTGTAAAAAAAGAAATTTAAAAGTTCTACATAAAATCACATTTCAAAAGGACAAAACAATAAAAACACCTCAATTCTACATTTTTCGGGAGTCTAACCCAACGTTTGCCATCACTTCCAACAAGATTCATCTTGCTTTCGTCTGTCCATAATACTTTAGGCCATTTTTTTGCATTAATTAAACCATCCCAATCAATGTGCGCTTCAGCGAACTCTATGGGACACTTTCGATGTCTTTGTGTCAACATTGGTACTTTTCGTGCTGTTCTCCCATAAATTTTTTCCCCCACCAAACGTCTCCTTACTGATCGAGCACAAATTTGAACCCCTGTCTCCTCTCTAATTGCGGCAGCTGCCTTAAATGGATCGCGTGCCGCTAAAATTTGTATGCCATTCTCATCTGCACTTGTAGTTTTGCGGGGCCTACCTCTCTTGCAATGAAATTTTTGAGGTAATAAAGATTGGTAGAATAAATGTCGAGGATCTGCTAATAGTTTCAGAAATTTGGCGAATGCTTTGCCCCTCATTTCGCAGTTTTTTCACCAAATCACGCTCCTCCTTGCTACAGTGCTTTGCTCGACCCATCTTGCTGTGACATTATGGAATAGTTTACATTTAATTTGTTGAATCACTCTCAGTGCTACCATTTAAATGCTTACCAGTACAAATTATAAACAAATTTTTCTTTTTCTTTTTAAAATATAAATTTTTTTGTTTGCTGTTCCTATTGCATTGTCCGCCTTCGAATGCTTCGCTTCAACTTTTTTGTTTGGGGATCCCCAAAAAATATTTAAATGTAGTGTTGCCACCTAGAAATTTATTAAGTATTGTTTGCCATAAGCAGTCCGATAAAAAAAAAATCAATGGAAGTTTTATAGTGCAAGGTGTTCTTATTTGATTGTCCGACACTGTATGTAAGTGTTTTCTCTGGTTTCGATTATAATATAAAATATAAGTACTTTATATACATGAACAAAAAATGTACTGATTTTTTATGTTCTGTACTAATTTCTGCAAGAAGGTTTTGTGCTGCTACAAGGTGTTCTTATTGAATTGTCCGACACTGTATTTCACAAAAAGCCCTTCTGCGTTAAACAAATGCACTAGAATAACTAATTTCTGTTGTCAACACCTTTGGAATAATTTAAACCGGGAAATCCCCTTTATCGTAGCAAGAAAAAATAAGTAAATTAGCCAAATTTTTACCTATTAGAAAAGTGTTGCCAGTGGTGCGGTTTTCGTGACCGCCAGTGTATGTATGAATGATGACGTGAATGTTGTCAATGTTGAATTGAAAATATTTGATCTAGTCTTTATTGTGTTTAAGGAATTTTCGATATAGCGCACGACCCTTAACATTATATCATTCGATATTTTGGACCACAGCTGTATTACCGAAATGTTCGTCACAGATGACTTAGACTTACTTGGAATTTAATTACTCGTAGATACCCCTTGTGAGACTAAATAATGGTGTTATTTTTTAAGTATAGGTTCAAGATTTTCAGGAAACATTAGCTTAATTTTTTTTATTATTTACTATTATCCTTTCTTTAATAAATAATAACTTTATCTCAAAAATTGATTTATTTTATTTTCCACTAATAATTTTATCCAGCACCTTTTAGAAATTGAGCTGCATTTTGGTTTTTCCATGTTTACCTTAGGATTTATTTATAGATTTTATGAAGCTTTGCTTTGAAGCAACGCATGCTTTAATCTATACCTACTCATGGGCAAACCGGTCTAAATTCAAGAAAAACAATATTAAATCACTTTCATCCCTTGATAAAAATTTTCGAAGAACAACGGATTTCTTAATTACATATATTTGCACTAAAGTTTTCCTTACTCACTCACTCCAACACATACATTTATGAATGTCTGCATGAGACCACTCTCGCATAAAAGCAACAACATAACTGTATAACTGTATAGTAGCAGTGTCAGGTGTCAGGTGTCAGCTGACCTTCATTATCGTAAGTAGTACAGGATAATACGATAAAACAAACTGGAAAACAGAGAAAAGAGTTGCCGCTTTGCAAAAATTTCAATGTCTACAATAGCAACGACAAACATACAACAATCACAACAACATCATATGTAGGCATTAGAGATAAACATGCTTTCGGCTTTAACGCCTAAAGCTTTACTTTACATACGCATTGATTTTTGTTGACATTTTCGAAAAAAAAAAAATTATATATATTGTTTCGTTGTTCCTAATACTTTGTTGTTGTTATTATTGATGAAACCTACACACAGAGAGAAAATAAATTTAAATAGGTAAATCTCAAGTACGAAAACACGTATACATTTCATTCTACATAGTACCCCATGAGGCTTATGTGGTTTTGACCGTGAAATAGGAAGTTCAAAGAATAGTAGCAATTGTTGATACATATCATGCGATTTTTTTTTTTGTCTAGTTAACGCATCTGCCTGTATTCCCCTCACGATTTTTTCTCTTTTTCACGTTCAGTATGAATTTGCACATGACAGTTTAGTCAATCATATAATAATTATTATTTTTTTTTTTCGCTTTTAAACTTGACATTATTTTTGGCATTTGCTACTTGAGTATGCCAAGTTTAAAATTTGTATACATAATTGGCCAAAACATTTACGCACACACACACACACACTTTCATTCTAATGCATGTTTTTGTGTGAGTGCTTGTAAAGGTTGATTTTTTTGCTACTTTGTTTCTGACATTCATATTTCTGACAGTTCACGTGTGATTCGTGACATGTGTCAAAGTAAAAAATGCTCAGTTTGGTTTGCCATTTCATCATGAATAGACTTTGAAAAGCTGGATGAGGATCCATTTTTTCATCGCAAAATTGTCTTCAGCGACGAGGCTAATTTTTGGCTCAATGGATTCGTGAATAAGCAGAATTACCGTATTTGGAGTGAAGAACCAGCCAGAGGCAATTCAGCAGCTACCAATGCATCCCGAAAAATGCACTGCTTGGTGGGGTTTATGGTCAGGCGGCATCATTGGGCAGTACTTCTTCAGAGACAATGAAGTCCGCAACGTTACGGTCAATGGAGAAAGGAACCGTTGGATGATAACAGACTTTTTTTTTTGCAGAAAATGCAAGAATATGACTCGGCCGAAAAGTGGTGCCACATGCCACACTACACGCGAAACCATGCATCAATTGAGAGTCGAATTTAGTGAGCAGTTAATCTCAATCAATTCAGGTGCAGTCAATTGGCCACCAAGATCGTGTGATTTGACCCCGTTAGACTATTTTTTGTGGGGCTATGTTAAGACTCTTGTCTATAGAGACAAGCTAAACACGATTGTTACTTTGGAAGCCAACATTGAACGCGTCATTGGAGAGATTCCGAGAATACGGCCAAAATGTATGAAAAAGTGTGTCAAAATTGAACCTTCAGAATGGTCCAATTGAAGCGTAGCCGCGGGCAACATTTAAATGAAATTATTTTTAGAAAGTAAATGGCAGGAATGGATTTATCGATCGAAATAAAAATTTCATTCACTTTTGTAAAATTTCTGTATTTTTGTGAATTTTCAAAAACCAAGCTCTTAAAAAATCACCCTTTACTTTTGTAAGCAAACCGTGTAACACACTATGGTAATCCGAGTCAGGAGAATAGTTGAACAGTTGAACAAATAACCAACTACTAACGTGTCTAATAAGACAAAGCATAGACAAATATTAAATCGTAACGAAGTAGCCAGCAAAATAAACTGAAAAATGAAAAATGAAAAATTGAAATTAAAAATAAAAGCATAACTATCAAACATTTATTATATAGTACTATGTATATAACGTTTTAATGTGTTTGTATGTGTGTATGTATATTCTCAAGGTTCATGGCTTTATTAAATTGTTTGAGCTTTGGGTTTTTCGTTGCTACTCTGTTAAGAAGTTGGTTGCACTGGTTAGCTTGAGTTGCTGCACTAATTTATATGATTAGATTTACCTATAAGTAAATTTTTCCTTCTTTTTCATTTATTTCGGATTTATTTCATTTCAATTCTCTATTACCTCTATTTCGTGTTTCTTTGATTCATTTGTTAAAAACTACTTATATTTAAAAAAATTAACAAAATATATACACTGCTTTAAACACATTTTCTATCTGTCTGTCTTTCAAGGTTTTTGCACAGCAATTACACATGAATCTCTGAATCATAAAACACAATAGTACGCAGATACTATCTTCATGGAAAATTCTTGTTTTATAATATTTGATATATGTATGTACATGCCTGGACAAAATAATAGGTGTGAACATATTTTTTTTCAAAAAAGATTGGCTTCAACATAAACATACATACTTCAGCGTCATAACAAAACATAAAACGTTTTAGAAACTCTAAAAAATAACTTAAATTTTGGTTAATTCATAAAATACACAGATTTATGATTGGACAAAATAATAAGTGTGCACAAAAAACTTAGGAATAAATATTGAAATTTTGCTAGTTATGGTCCCGTATTTTACTGAATTAGTAAGAACGCATTAATATCCAGAATATCCACCATTATTCTTGATTCTTCTGGGCATTGACGATATCAACTTTCGACAAGTTTCTACAGGAATTTGGACCAACTTTTTTGAACTGCGTTTTTTTTTTGGCGTTTAAGTTCTCCCCAGAGGTTCTCAAGAGGATTTAGATCTGGGGATTGACTTGGCCACTCAAGGACGTCTACATTATGCTCTGGGAACCATGCTTTGACAACTCGAGATTAATGTTTAGGATCATTGTCCTGCTGAAATTTCCACAAAAGCGGCATATTATCCTCGGTATATGGTATACATTACCGTTTCCAACAAATCTTTATACACGAATCTATCCATAACGCCATTAATTTGATGTATCGGACCAATACCTTGCCAAGATAAACAGCCCCATACCATTAAGCTGCCACCTCCGTGCTGTTTTCTTTGTGAAACGGACGTCGAATTCTTTGCCTTTCGGGCGACGAACGTTTCTTTCCGCATCGTCACCAAATAAATTTATTTTTGTTTCATCGCTCCATTTGTTTTCTCCATGTGAACCGCACCATGTTTTATGAACTAATGCAAAATTTTTCCTCTTCTTCAAATTTACAGTTCTAAGCAGAATAACTTTACGAGCAATCCTACCGGGTAGATTTGCGCTTACTAATCGTCTTGGAACGGTTCGTGATGATACAACATTCCCAATTTCGCTTGCAATTGTTCTGGGGCAACTTGAACGGGTCGCGTTTAGCTAATGTAACGATGCGATTGTCGGTCACTAATTAAGTTTTTTTTTTTAGGTGCTCCACGCGTTTCAATAGATTTTTCTGGCTTGAGAGCATTTGTAACGAAATTCTGAGTCCGTCACATCGATCTGGCAATGAATTTGTAGGTTTTTCCTTTGTCTCGGAGCTGACGAACAAGTCTTCTCTCCTCTGTACTGCAATGAACTCCACGACCCATCTAATATTATTAGAAATTATAATTAAACCTTTATTTCATCACTTTCCCTTTCATCGAAATCTTACCTTCTGGAACTAAATAACGCTTTAAATTTATTCACTTTTAATTTTTACTAAAACACAATTTGAAGGTTGAACAAATAAAGAAGCCGCAATATTTATCGAGAAGAACTTTTGTTGCGGGAATTCCCCCATTTCATTCCAAAACAGTGCTTCCAAACTTCCAAATTTTCCTTTTGATTGTAGACCATGCCAATTCATTTTTTTCGTACATTTTAATAATTTTTGGGTTCACACCTATTATTTTGTCCAGTTGTGTATGTAGAAATAACTACCGCATTCAAATGTATAGAGTTGGCGTTTGATTATGTTGTGCTTTTTAATTTAGATTTTTTTAATAGATTTTATTTATTGTTTTACATGGTGCTGTTGTTAGCCTCTGGCTAAAATAGTATTCTCTAATTTATTAAGCGAGCCGCTCGAATCATATCATGAAATGGCAAGTTTCAAGTTTAAAAAGCTGAAATCTTTTTCAGTCATTACTTGTTTCGTTGACTGTATGGCATAGCGTCTTGTTGGAACCAAAGGTCGTCCACATCAACATCAACATCCTCCAATTCAGGCACGAAAGTCATTAATCATGGCTCTATAGCGTTCCCCACTGACTGTAACATATTGACCGGCTTCATCTTTGAAGAAATATGGACCAATGATTCCCTCTGCCCATAGAGCACACCAAACAGTGACTTTTTGAGGATGTAACGGCGTCTCAACAATGGCTTGTGGATTATGATCACTCCAAATGCGACAATTTTGCTTATTACCGTACCTATTCAACCAAAAGTGAGCTTCATCGCTGAACAAAATTTTATTGTGAAAGTCGGGATCGGGAGCCATCTCGTTTTGGTAGTAAGTTTATACGATTTGCAAACATTGTTCAGGAGTAAGTCTATTCATTATGAAATGGCAAACCAAACTGAGCATAAATCAAGTGACAGCTGTCAAAGAGACCAACTCCGAAAAAAGTATTGCCAGATTGAAAACCACACTTCTAAAAAAAACACCCTTTATAAGCGGGCTTTTTAAATTATAATTTTCCGGTACTTTCTGCAAGATGAAAAAGTTCCTGTATATAATAAGTTTGTGTCTGATTATATCGAATCGTCTGATAGTAACTTCGAATTTAGAATGGAAATGTGATACAAGCAGGTTGTACATGATTTATTTAAATTCTCGCTCGGCTTACAATTGGTTAGAAACTGAAATCTGTTTAACGAATCCTCAGCTAAAAAAATATTTAATTTGAATTAAGTATGTACAATAAATGTATAATAATTTTCTAATTATTTGTTTACTTTTGTTTCTTTGCAGGTATGTTTATACAATATTCAAAATCTGGCTAGTAAAATTTGGTACTTTCACTTCGCTTAATGTGATTATGTATGAACATATGTATGTATTGCCGTATTCGTCGTGCAAATTAAATATAAATGCAATGAATATTTTAATGAATTAAAGCAAGCGCAAAAAAAACGACAAAACGGAGCAGCAACAGTTGCACACATATTAGCGATAATCGCTGCGGCGAGTCTGCTATTCAGTGATGAACATGTGGACTTGGACTTTCTTCGAAGAGAGCGGAGAGCGCCACAAATATCATAATGGCTCATAAGCCATGGCCTATTGAACCAAACCATTTTTGTTTTGTTTAGTTTTATTTTCATTTTCTATGCACAAGCGGCGAAACTTATTTACAAAACACTGTCTAACTAAAGTAAGCTGCACTAATAAAATATTAATTTAAATTATATTTCAGTTAGTATTAATACGAGTATGAAGCGCATATTAAATGTGCAGCTGCTGTTGCAGAAGCGAAAGTATTTTGCCTCAAAGAGAAGAAGAAAACTATTGTATGATGATAGTGTGGTTGTTGTGTTTCGTTAAATATGACAGCAGCACGTATAATGTGAGCACTGCAATATGGAGTTATTATATTTAAGTAATTTGTATCTATAGTGTATTTATGTATGGGTAGTATGAATGTCAGTCCGTCTACCATATTTCTTAAGCTATCAGTCACTCATTCATATTCGTGTACTTTACGTATACTATTTACTTTCATAATTAACTGATAATGAAATATTAATTTTATAACTTTTTACTTTACAATTTACTCAAAGACTAAACAATTACCCAGATTAAAGTCTATTTGAAGCTTTAAAAAGCGTTAACAGTTTTCGATTAGGTACTCTGTACTAATGAAGGAAAACTAAAAATTAAATACCAAGTGGAAATGCTAGCCAATCGATTTGCCAAGTTGCAATCAGAGCGGTGGGCTCCTTTTGACTTACTCTCGAAGTTAGCCTGGTGTTTCTGAATGAATTAGGCCAGACAAAAAGGTCTTTCGAGTGAAAATAGCGAAAATTTACAAAACTATAAATTGTAGATACATAAGTTCAAAATCTATCACAGCTTTTATACATATACTCCTATGTGCTTCTGAAACGAGCGCTACAACAAACGATCAGCAAAACTATCAGAAAAAAAAATAAATAAAAAATTTAAGTTACAAAACAATAATTTATGGGGATACAAAGATACATTTGTTTATAATGAGCACCTATGAGCTATGAGCGTGCGTGTGTTTGTGTTTATGTTTGTAAGAGTATCTGGCTGCATGCCGCCGCTCTGTTGAAATACAAATATTTAATTTCAAATGTGCCCTTCATCATTGGGTACAATATTATGTACTGGTTGGTACAAATGAAACCTGAAACCTTGTTTTTATACTTATGTATGTGTTTTCAGTACGTTGCTGTTGCTTGTTGAAACCACATTTTGTACAACATGCGAGTGTGCGTGTGTGAATGTGTGTATATATATATATATATGTGTGTGTGTGTGTGTGTGTGTGTGTGTGTTTGTTTGTGCCTATGCGTACTTGTTACTGCGCGCTCTGGTCTTTTAGTCGGTCGTATCAATCGATCTTACTACCTCTGAACCAATGGACAAGCGCAATGTGTGGTTGGTGTACAGACAAATTCTGCTTTCTACTTCCTACCCCTCCGCCCCGATCCGGTCCGGTCTTTCGATTTACTCATTACAAAATGAAAGTGTTGCGGTCACATTGCATTACTTCATTATCTTTAGTAAGCATATAAAAGTCGATTTAAACTTATTATTTCTAAGCATAAAATACTCAAAGTCTTACAATAATAAATAATTAGCCAAGTTGTTACTTTATTTTTTCATATTCCCGTCTTTCGATCCCCTGTTGAAATTGATGAAAAAAAAAAAAACTAAATAAATATATATATTATACATTCATATATATTATGGCGGTGTTTATGATATTAGCGTTTTGTCTGTGTGCTTTTATTACCACACAGTAGTTGGTGGTAGTGTTGGTAGTGTTGGCCATTGGCCACTACTGGCCAATGCACAACAAACAGATAGATATCTACTACGTGACGAGCACAACCCGTTGGTCAGATAAGTTTATTGAACCATTCATCCATTCGCAACTCAATGTAATGAGTAAGTGTTGGCATTTCTATGAATCACATACTCTCATATTTGCATATTTATAATACGAATAGTTATTTAAATTGCACATTTAATTAATATGTTTTATTTCTTTATATTGTAATTAAGTAGTTTGTGCTGTTGAGCACAAGGAACGGCTCTCTTCCGGAAGAGTGAGTGGTGCTTGATTGAAAAAATGCATTCAAATTTGACAAGTGCCTAAATATTCAATCAACAAAACAAACACACAGAAATTTTACAAAAGTGAATGAAATTTTTATTTGGATCGATAAATTAATTCCTGCCATTTACTTTTAAAAGATAATTTCACTTAAATGTTGCCCGCGGCTCGCTGTGGGGTAGTCGTAATGCGTTGGACTGCTACGCAGAGTGTGTGTCCGGGGTTCGAATCTTGGCACAGGTAAAATCACAAAAAAAAAAACAGTAAAAAAATTAATTTTTCTACACGGCACCACCTCTTGGCAGGCAATGGCAAACCTGCAAGAGTAAAAATTGCCTATGAAAAGCTTTTCACTTCGCCGGTCGGATTCGGTCTTAAACTGTAGGTCCCTTCCATTGATGTACAAATATAACACGCACAACATGAGTGGATGCGAAAAGCTCGGCGTAGGCCCTCCATGGGCTTTTGTGCCATTAAAAGTAAAGTAAGCGGCTACGCTTCAAGTGGCCCATTCTGAAGGTCCAATTTTGGCACACTTTTTCACACATTACGGCCGGAATCTTACCAATGACGCGTTCAATGTTGGCTTCCAAAGCAGCAACCGTGTCCCTATAGACAAGAGACTTAACATAGTCCCACAAAAAATAGTCTTACGGGTCAAATCACACGATCTTGGTTGCCAATTGACTGCACCAAAACGTGAGATTAACTGCTCACCAAATTCGCCTCTCAATTGATGCATGGTTTCTCGTGCAGTGTGGCATGTGGCACCATCCGACATGGAATCACATGTCGGCCGAGTCTAATTCTTGCAAAAAAAAAAGTCTGTTATCATCGAACGGCACCGGTACCTTTCTCTATTGACCGGAATGTTGCGGCCTTCATCGCCTTTGAAGTAGTACGGCCCAATGATGTCGCCTGCCCATAAGCCGTAGTTCATTTTTCGGGATGCATTGGTAGCTGCTAAATTACCTCTGGCTGGCTTGTCTTCCATTGAGTCAAAAATGAGCTTCGACAATTCGCTGAAAACAATTTTGCTATAAAAAAACCTAACCTCAACAGCTTTTTCAAGGCCCATTTACCGAGGCGTAAGTCTATTCATGATGAAATGGCAAAACAAACTGAGCATTTTTTACTTTGACGCATGTCAAGAATCACGCGTTAACTGTCAGAAATATAAACGTCAAATACCGTCAGATACAATAGTTCTAAATCAGACCTCTTTCTGATCGGACCAGTTATTCTTGGCTGCCGGGGATTGCCCCAATTAGAAGCCTTGTCTGTATTTAGAGCAGCACAATTCAGTTTTGGGATATGCCATGTTGGGACTAGCCAACGTCAAAACAATATTAATTATACCGTCGTCAGTCGTCAATAAAACCACAATGGAAAAGACTGAAGAGGTTATTCAGTGGGTCCAAGCAAGAGCATGATGTTAGGATAGAGCCTTATTTATACATTAAAAATAAAGTAAAATTAAGGTAAAGATTTTTGGTTAAATGTTGAAAATAATTAGCTACAGATTTGTAAATGTTTACTCTGCACAACATATAAATAGTATTGCCAAAAAGCAAAAATCAGACAGACAACCACAAATTGCTTCCGCATTTACACATGTTGAATTCTACTTTTTAGAAATTCGCCATTAATCATTTTTGTTAAATGTGTGGCTTGAAATTAAATTGGATTTTTGTTTTTGCTAAACTGAACCACAAATATTAAGTACTAAATTGCAAAACAAGAAAAAGCCGAAAATTCGCAATGCTTTCTCAAAATTTATTATTTTAATTAGGAGTCGTAAATAAATACGTAAGAAATATATGAAAATTAAATTTTACAACAATTTATGCAACTGCAGCCAATAATAAATAAGTAGTAATGTTAAAACTTATCTGTGGATTTGTGTACAAGTAGGAGATTAATTTAAAAATATTTCAGACATTTTCAGTCAGCAACATTTATAAATATTCATAAATACATTTCATTGAATTTTAGTATGAATTATTTGTTGTTGAGCTGTCGACAGCGTTTCTTTGAAAATGAGAAGAGATTAAGATAAACATGATACAATAAAAGGAGCAGCAGTAGCTAGCGACATGCGTTATTGTGTTTCACTTGATTATCGTGAGGTGTTGATGGCGAAAACTTCCTCAAACTGCAGTTCATATTCTTCTGCTTTTGTGAAATTATAATTTTATTTTCTGAACTATATTTGATTTTATTCATTTTTTGCATTTTACAATTTCACGTTTGGAAATGTGGTGAATCTTTCATTCCACATCATCACGTATGGTATGTACATATGTGCGATATTTTATTATTGCATCTTCACTTCACTTTTCCAACAGCAGCAACTATAATATTATTGTTGTACTCTCATGTTTTATGTGTTGACACTTGCATACATTGCGTGTGTAAAGTTTCTTTGCTTACTCTCGCTACTGCTTCGTATATTGCCATTTGAAACCTGAAACAGCAACAACACAAACTGAACTAAATTTTCTTCTTTTGCAATTCTCTGCGCAATCATTGGACTACATTTTCACAACTTCTCATTTCACCATTTCACTCATATGTGTATCACACACTCACTGCTTTACTCCGCTCTCTCCTCTCCAGTGTTGTATTGTATTTGTTTTAGCATCTACTGTTTTTCTTTTGTTTGTCTCACCTCATTACAAGATTTTAATGTTGATTTTTAGTGTTTCAACTTTTGTCTTTTTTCTCAAATTTTAGTTTTTCTACGCGCATTATAAATGATGTACACATTTTAAATATACTTTCTTCTTCTTGTTTATTCTTTAACATTTCGCTGAACTTTGTTTATGTTGTTGTTGTAGTAGTGTGAATATTGGAGCGATTGCATTTAATTGGCACTCTTTTTTTTCTAGCTTAGATATTCTTCATAAAGTGTCGACTCGACTCTATTATATTGTATGATTTAAACAACTGAGAATTTTGCGATAAACTAATCACCTGCTCAGATGGTAAAAAAAATCTAAATTAACAAAATTAAAGCTAGGCACAGAATGTCTTGAAGTAGCCCATAGGCTCTAAGGAATAAAAGGAAGAAATCGCACTAGTTATTGTGACTTTTTGTAATTGACAGTTAACTATTGTGAATGTTACAATTGATATGTTTTATGCGTGCTTTTATAATTTTTAAGGTTCTATTTTGAAAGAAATGTTTTTTATAAATAAGAAATACTTACGTAAGATCATAGATCAATAAGTACCCGTGTTAGGAATGAAGAGGCAAGTTTTTCACATTTTTTTTCTTCTATTTTTCAACGTAATCTCCTTTTAGTACAATACACGTTTCTGCTATTTCTTTTCGGCGATCAGTGAGAATCATGTCGCGGACCTTTTCAACGATTTCCTCGGTAACCACGTCTGTCGGGCAGCCTGGGCGCTCTTCATCAAAAACAGATGTACGACCACGTTTAAATTCGTTGAACCAATATCATAGGTGGTGAAGGGTCCCAATAGACAGCATCCAACTTCGCTTTTACTTCTTCGCATGTTTTTCCATCCAAAAATAAAAAGCGAATTACGGATCGATATTGTTCTTTTTCCATTTTATCGCGAAACACGAAACACGTGTGATACTTACTAATGGCTGCCAAATAAAAACTATCCAAACTGAATCAGTTTGAAATTTAGTGTGGTGCCGTGTGACAGATGGCAGTATACGACGGTAATGCCAACTTCCCTCAGCAACGCCACCTGTCTTCACACACGGGTACTTATTGATCTACCCTCGTATGTCTCTTGAATTATGGTTCGATGGTGTGATGAGGAAATTGAAATAGAATTGACAAGAATACGAAGAAAATTAAGAGAAGTTTGCAATGTTGTAGAAATGGATATCAAAATGTTCTTTGTCAAGGGAGGCATAAATTGAGAGCAAACTAAGAGCTGAGCTTTGTTGCTGACGACTTTAGATTGTTGAAAATTACAGTAAATTAAATAAAATATGTTTGCCAGTTTCTAGAAATCTATACATTTATTTGGTTAAAAGTTACATTTAAACCCAACAGCCCATGTAGGGCCTAGGCCGAGCTTTTCCCAATCATTCATGTTGTACATGAATGGAAGGAACCTACAGTTTTATGCCGAATCCGAACGGCGCAGTGAAAATCGTTTCTACTCTTTTAGGTTTGCCATATCCCGCCAAGAGATGGTGTGTAGAAAAATTGATTTTTCTACATTTTGATTTTGCCTGTGTCGAGATTCGAATCCCGCGGACACTCTGCGTAACAGTGCAACACTACCACTACGCCACAGCGAACATCAAAAAAACTTTTGATTGATCAAATCGATATTGACAATAGCCAAACTAGAATTAGTCATAGGCAACGATAGTCGACAGTCGCCATAAAACCCTATCTACTAGATTTTGTTGAATTCTTTTTTAAAGCTGAAATTATATTAGTTCGTTTTAAAAAGATTTGATTCATTGAAAATAAACCAAACCGAGGAATACGCTTTTTCAAAAGATTATTCAAACTGGTAGGAATAAAATTTGAAAGGAATAAAATATGGAAGTAGTTGTGTGACAGCTAAAGGCCCTAATTGTTGTAAATGATTTTATTGTTGCTATTGCTACGTCATCTGGCTCTAGGTAAAGGCCCAAGTCTTTGACAACATTTAACTTTAGACCAATGTATTCAAAACGACTAGATCGTGTGGGGTTTTACTGAACAGTTAAATGAGTTAAATAAGTACTGGGTATTGAGTGGCTCTTCACCACACGTCGGATATATGTCTGGGAGGGATTGGGTTCAATGGGAGCGAATGCAGTGTATATCTAGTCTCCGTGAAAATCAATCTTTTTAGTACTTTATTGACTGAAAGTTGCGAGTATTTTGTATTTTTGCGATCTTCTTACTATTTTTTTTTGAATTTTGCTTTTTACACATTTTCTTGTTGTCGTTTTTGGGATACTTTCAGTTTGTTTTTTATATTTTTTACTTGTATGAAAGAGGACCCTCTACAGCTTTTCACCCAAATAGAGGGGGACCTACAGTTTTACGCCGAATCCGAACGGCAATACGAAAAACTTTACGGCAGAAATACTCTCAAAAGTTTGCCATTGCCAATTTGGTGGTAACTTATGTTTTGCGAAACGAGATGATCAGTTTAATCATCAAGCCATCCAAGTGGATCTTACCAACGCATTAAACAACTGAGCCACAAAGCGTCAAAGTTGCGAGTATATTGTTCTTTATTTTTACTGAAACTGCTTGGTCACAATCTTTGATTTCTGGAAGGCGAATCACGGTTATTATTGATTGATGAGTTGTTCACTGTTAGGCTATCCTAAAAGCAAGCTAATAAATATTGTTTAGCTAGCAGTGTGCTGTGTTGTTTAACTGTAAATACCACGCTTTCGCTGTGAAGGTAGTCCTTTGTCCTTTGTTATACACATTAATTTAACTATTGGATCAGAGCTTAAGTAGAACGATCAATTGTTTTATATACCGCTCGGGTATTGAGAATGTCATCACATGCTCTCATGCTTTTTTTTTTATGTTTCTCGCATATGTAGAGTTAAGTGATTACCGGTTGTAAGAATTGAAACAGCATGTATCGATAATATATCCACATAAATAAATGGGGGAGGGGTGTTTTGCAAGTCATTACATTGTCTCACCTTTGTGTTGTCTCCCATGACATAATATCTATATTTTAATTATTGGTAATTCTAAATAAATTGTAAGCCTTTGGCACCTCACGGCGGCATATGATGAATTGCATTCACACAAAATTATTATTGCTGTAATTGAATGTATTGCAGTTGCCGTTTTTGTTGTTGCATGACAATGCAAATATCCAAACATTAATAATTAAATAATATCTGCTACTGCAAATTGCGACACGAAATCGTTAAATCATTTACAAAATGCAATCAACAAATAACAAAAAAAAAAAAAATAATTTAAAAAAAATTAAAAAAAAAAAAAGAAAAAAAAAATAATGATTTTTTTTTAACGAAATCGTTTTTGTTTTTTATACAAAAAACTAAAAATGGATAGAGTTAAATAAACCTGCCTAAGTATATAGCAGCAAAAAAACAAAAACAAAAAAACGCAAAAAGTTTTAAAAGTTCAATGTCTTCAATTCAATCGAAAAAATATTAAGAAATCTGATTTAAAATACAACACACACACACACACACACTGGCCACAAATTTGCCTACCATTTCACATAAACACTGAGTTGCTGTTTCTTGAGTTAAAGCAGCAATGCTGTATTGCTACCAACAATAAACAAACAATCAAATATGTTTTCAAGAATATTGTTTGTAATGTCTGAAATAAATTGTGGTTAATCATTGTTGAAAGAAGCCAACAGAAACAGAAACAGCAACTGAAACTGCAACAACAATCACAATTATTTAAAATATTCAAAGCGGTGGGGTGCGGAGCGTGTTTCCATTCAGATAAGGAAGATGCTAGTTGCTGACTAACTATTTAATTTTAACTAATGGGTAGCTGTAGTCAGCTGTGGCTAATAGTTGAGATAATAACAAGATAAATAAAACACGACAATGCTGCTTCACTTGGTGGCTTTAAAGTAAATATTTGTTTTTGTGCTTTTATTATATGGTAGTTAGTTATTGATTTCAATCTTGACTTTATCATAATCACATAGAAGTCATGAAGATATAAAAGAGAGAGATGACTAATTCTTTTTTGTTTGTTATTGTTGTACAATAGTTTGCAAAAGTTACTTAAGTTTCTTAGTACTAGTGTCTGTATGTGTGTGTGTATTTGTCGTTTCTTCATACGAAACAATTTTTTTAGCCTTTGTTTTTGTACAAGCCAAGTCAAGGTCTTCTCGATTTGCGGTAGGTATCGAGCGTATCACATGTAGCAACAAATCACACACAAGAGCAATAACGACATTTATGTTAGAATGCTCTTTTTATTTTCGAAAAATATTATTTTTTTAAATTTTGTTATTAATTAATGAGAGGTTTTGTTGTTGGTTTGTGTGTAGGTATGGAAAAAAACTGTGTACTTTAATATCATACTTAATTATTGAACTTATTTTTTTTTAAATAATTAGTCACGTATTGCTAAATGCTATAAGCTCTTGTCTTTTTCAATAATGGACAAAACTGCTTCTTCTTTTTTACACACACACACACACGCAGGAACTTAATTTGTAATAGTTATTCTTGTGTTCTAGTTTTTGGTGAAAACTTAAACTTGTGAAGGTTTGGTAGGTGGTGTTACCTTGGCTGGTGAGTGATCGTCCGACCTAACACTCATCAGCCTCTTTCAAGTTTGGAGCAGTTTGCCCATCTCCTTTTAAAATCTTCGATATTTTGGGACACCTTTTTTGTGCTCTTTAAGTTTCTTTTCACAAGAGCCCAATATCTCTCCACTGGTCTTAGCTCCGGGCAATTTGGAGGATTGGCCTCTCTTGGTACAAAAACTATGTTATTACTTTGGTACCACTGCAGTGCTTTCTTGCAGTAGTGACATGATACCAAATCGCGCCAAAAATTTGTGTACACATTGTGCTCTCTTATGAAAGGAAGACACCTTTTTTTCAAACATCCTTTGATGTATATTTCGGCATTTATAGAGCCCACTGTAACAAATGACTTGCTTCTTTTGCCGCAACTGCATATAGCTTGCCATACCTGCCATAAATGCATACCTGCATTTTGTCTGCTTTTGGATTTTAAATTGTTCTTCGACATTTCCTCGAGCATCAGCAACATAAAAATATTGACCCGGAAGCTGCGTAAAATCTGCCAGTACATACGTTTCGTCGTCCATTATGCAACATGAATATTTTTGCATGAAATTCGCTTTTAATTTCTGAGCCCTACTTTTGGCGTCTAAATTTTTTGCATCATTCCTGTCTGGAACTTTTTGGACTTTGTATGATTTCAAACCTGCATTGGCTTTAACTTTTCGCATCAAATAGTCAGAGCAATGAGCTAACCGGGCAGCTTTTCTAGCAGATGTGTTTGGAGATCTTTTCAATATGCTTTCTATTTTCTTGGCTTTCCCAATATCAATACCTCTTGGACGAAGAAGGTATAGTCAAATGTTCAAAGAGAATTCAATTTCTCAGGACGCGCCAATGATCATACCGTAGATTATGGGCCCTACTATGAATCTTAATTAACTCTCCACTGTCGGGGGATCGACTGATTTTAGTTCGTCTATTGTGAATGGCGATTTTTTCCATCAGAATCGATTAACTGTTGGCTGCAAGTCGTTTTTTAGTTTTTTGATCTATCCGCTTGTTTTTCTCATGAATAAAGGTAAAATGTAAGTTTTTACAAATAAAGTTTATAGATTTCGTTACCTTAATGTGGAACCTTTTTAAAAATTTTGTCCACTCTCCTGGTTTTGGCTTATTCTGATTAAATTAACTGTTTTCTAAACGAATTTGCAAGCAATAAGATATTGAAAAATTGTTAGTTGTGTTCTTTCTATATTAAGGTAACGATTTGTAGTTGAAAGCACTAATGACGTGGTAGTTTGAACGTGGCTAAGGCTACTCTCGCTTCTAAGAGCTAACTGATAGGATCCTTGTGTACAAAAACGCGAGTTTCATTATATTTGGAATTGCTTTAGTCCTAGAGAACGCTCATTTATCCCCAGAAGATCAATGAGTCTTTCTTGGATAGATGAAAATTTTTTGTGAACAGTTTTGAATTTATCTCCAAATTCTTGGATGCCTTAAATTTCTGTGGATTCTTGTCATCTCTACTTGACTTACTCGTCCGATGATTTATCAACCCATCCAAATGGTGAACGTTTTTCTTAACCAGACACTCTTTTAACTTCTTTTACATTTCATGACACAATGAAAATGTAACTTTTACATCGAAACATTCACAATAGTTAGGTGTCAAATTGAAAAGTCACAGTTCTCAGTCGATTTGACAATACTAAGGTGAATTTATTGATGGTACTGGTGGTAACTGGCAACACACTGCTCCTTTTCTTCCTTTGTGGTCAACGTATCAAATTTATACGTTAATTATACTGCCATTATGGTCGCAACAACAAAGCTTTGTTGTTGTGGCTCTGGTGAATTTGTTTGTACTGCTACTATCACCTTATATAAATTCGCCTTGGGCAATACTTTCAGAACGACTACAGTCGTCAGACTACACAACAGCATATCTCGATAGGGTGTTGCCCTAGGTCAATTTCTTTTTATTCATTCATGATGTCCTAGTTATATTTGCTTGCAAATGGAACTTGAAATCCAAATATATACAAAAATTCAATTGAACATAATTTCTTTTATTAATGAATCTAATTGAAGTTGTTGTTTTGTGTATTCATAAGTAGTTATATGACCGTATGTAGAGAAATTTACAAGTAATGACTAAAAGAATTTGATAAAATCAGAAAATCTTCACTTTCGAAAACTATCAATACGAAATTTTACTTGTCTTACAAATTCCATTTATGTTTTTGGTTTTCATGCCCAAATTAGTTATAGTTTCGATAGCCGACCCCATTAACATTAGCTCCCTTTTCTCTTCATTCCATTATTCTTTTTACTACCTATCATTGCATAGAAGTTTCACTTTTATTTTCTGCTTTTTTATTTTTATTTAGTTACTTTTTTTAAGTGCTTCTTACATTATTTCAATGTAATTAAACAAACTCGCTCGTGTCACTCGTCACTCGTCACTTAACAAGTTATTTTTGTTTTTGCTTTTGAAGTGACCTTTTTCTTTTTTGTGTCTCTTTCCAGCAGCAAAACAGCAGCAAGTCACCCAAAGTAAAAACAAAGTGCAGAACTCGTCAATGAGTTAACTTCTTTGTGCCCTTTATATTTCATCTCTTTTGAGTGAACAACAATTGGCGTATTTTAAATGAAAGAAAGAAATTATTGCATTTTAAGCTGATAAGTTTCGTTTTTCTTTTGTAATTACTTTATAATTTTAATGCGAAATTTAGTTGTAAAGTTATTTTTTTGTTTTTCATGCTGTTGTAAAAAGTTTTGTGTCTTCACTGTTTTTGTCATATGAATTGGCACTTTCTCATAGTAAAAGTGAAATGCTTAGAAATGTCAAATTGGATTTACTACTTTCCACGGACTGCAACTACTTACTACGGCAACTAGTCGCCGTGTTTTTGCTGTTGCTGCAGCTGTAACATTTTTCTGTTTGTTTTTACAGATTTTGATAACTGAAATTACAAGCCGACGATTTGTTGCCGACGTCTTTGTGACAGTTTTTTATTTTTAAATTTATTTCATTTATGAAGAAATATTTATTTTTAAGTTTTATCTTCTTTTTTTATGCAAAATTGCATATTCTTCGCTCAAATACGCGTCATTTTAATTATTTATAATTTTATTGAGTTTATTACCTTGAAACCAAAGCGAAGCTTCAAAGTTAACAATGTTTATTTGATTTTTATAATTTAAGAATAATTATTTGAGTTTGTTTTCCAGTTTTAGATTCTCGTACAATTATTAAAATTATAAATATCTAATTGGCGGAAGCTATTTTTCAATCATTAGCTGACAGCGTTTCGTGATAGAAAAACAGTTTTAATTTCTTCCTCTTTCAAAATCTTTTTCCGTTGCTGATGTTTAAATGGTCGTCATTTGTACTCTAGAAATTTTTCGTGTACGAAGTTTTTGTTATGAAAAGATGATGTCAACTTTTGTACTTAAGTTTTGGTCAAAAATTATTCACTCTCCAAGTAGTAAATTGGTTTTACATATCGAATTTTTCAAGAAAACAACTGTTTATATGTTTGATATGTTGATATGTTTATTGTGTATTGGTAAATAAGCGTTTCATAAGTAATGAGCTGAAAGAGAAAACGTTTTTAAATAGACAAAGCTAAAGTACACCTTTGGATGAAATAACAAAATTGCTTAGTGCATCAATATTTAGTTGGGAATCCCATATTTTGCTTGACATTCGCACATCTCTTAGGTGATGGTTTAAAAGACGTCTTTCTTTGTTTTGCAGTAGGCCGCTTATGCGATCATGCATCATATAATTTCCGTCTTTTAAAAAATATTAGATACGATTCGCTTCGAGACGAACGATGCGAACATTTTGGTTCTAATATGAATTTCAACGAGATCTGACAAGAGACTTCGAGTTTTTATTGTTAATGGAATCAGAAAAGCACAAGACAAAAGACAAAAGCCAACAACAAAAATTTGAATTTTATATAGGGTGATTTTTTTAAGAGTTCGGAAATTTAACAAAAGTGAATGAAATTTTTATTTGGATCGATAAATCAATTTCTGCCAGTTACTTTTTAAATATAATTTCACTTAAATGTTGCCTGCGGCTACGCTTCAAGTGGATTATTCTGAAGGTGCAATTTTGGCACATTTTTCACACATTCGGCCGGAATCTCACCAATTATGCGTTCAATGTTGGCTTCCAAAGCAGTAATCGTGTTCGACTAGTCCCTATAGACAAGAGACTAAACATAATTCCACAAAAAATAGTCTAACGGGGTCAAATCACACGATCTTGGTGACTAATTGACTACACCAAAACGTGAGATTAACTGCTCACCAAACTCGCCTCTCAATTGATGCATGGTTTCGCGTGCAGTGTGACATGTGGAATCGTCCTGTTGGAACCACATGTCGGCCGAGTCCAATTCTAGCATTTTCGGCCAAAAAAAATTTTACAATCGAACGGTATCTTTCTCCATTGACCATAAAGTTGCGGCCTTCATCGTCTTTGAACAAGGTAGGCCCAATGATGCCGCATGCCCATAAACCGCACCAAACAGCGCGGGATGCATTGGTAGCTGCTGAATTGCCTCCGGCTGGTCTTCACTCCAAATACGGCAATTCTGCTTATTCACGTATCCATTGAGCAAAAATGAGCTTACTTACTTACTTTTAATGGCACAACAGCCCATGGAGGGCCTAGGCCGAGCTTTTCGCATCCACTCATGTTGTGCGTGTTATATTTGTACATGAATGAAAGGGACCTACAGTTTAATGCCGAATCAGAACGGCGAAGTGAAAAGCTGAAAAGCAATTTTTACTCTTGTAGGTTTTGCCATTGCCTGCCAAGAGGTGGTGCCGAATAGAAAAATTATTTTTTCTACTTTTTGATTTTGCCTGTGCCGAGATTCGAACCCCGGACACTCTGCGTAGCAGTCCAACGCATTACCACTACGCCACAGCGACCACCAAAAATGAGCCTCGTCGCTAAATGGACGTAGCTTGCGAAACACTTTTTTCACAGCACATGAATTTTGATAATAAATTTCAATAATTTGCAAACATTGCTCAGGAGTAAGTTTATTCATTATGAAATGACAAACTAAACTGAGCATAAATCAAGTGACAGCTGTCAAGAGGATCAACTCCGAGAAAAGTATTGCCAGATTGAAAACCACACTTCTAAAAAAAAACACCCTATATAAATAGATAATAAATAAATTATTAAATGTAGTTTAAAAAATTCAAATTATTTAATATTTTCTTGGTAATTTGAATGTACAAATAATTTATAAAACTATATTACAAACATGGTGTTCGCTCGCTTCCGCCTTTTTCACTTCGTTTTCAAGTGAATTTTTAACTTCACTTTTACTTTCCAAAATCGAGGCCGATACCAAATAATGTGATTAGTGGCGGGTAATTTTTTTTTTATTTTGATATGCAAATATTTAAGAATTTTTCTGTAATACTCTTATTTTTCTTTTAAAGGCACAACAGTTCATGGGGGGCCTAGGCCGAGCTTTTCGCGTCCACTGATGTTGTGCGTGTTATAAGTATTTGTGCATGAATGGAAGGGATGACGGGACCTACAGTTTTACAGCTTTCGAAAAATTTGCCTCCAAAATTAGTTAAAGCTCAACTTATTCGCTCATGAATGCTGCTGCAAATGCTGCTTATAAATATTCATAAATTAGTAAGGCGGCTTGAGACTTTTATGGACTCGTGTGTTACATAAGATGCAAGCTCACAGAAGAAAGTGAAACAGAAAACATTTTGTGTGCCCCATATATAAAATAATTTACAACGCGAAAATAGTAAAAACTAAATAATAATTAAAACAACATAATTTAAATGTTTAAATGAAGCTTTTAAAATGTTGTGACAAACTTGAATATTTATGTTATTGTTGTGTCGTTGAAAGCAAACTCAGTGTGTGCGGCGCTAGACGCTGACACACAGTACACTTTACTTCAGCATTATACCAACATGAGTTTAGGAGCAAAAATGTATGTGTGTATGCAAACTCAACCAGTGTAAGGCTGATTCCGAGTATTTAGGCAATGCAAAACTTTCACTTTGTCGTCATAAAAATTGAGCGATTACACAAAACACACACAAACGAAAAGGTTGCTGTTAGCGCAATTATCAACAAAAGTAAAACATTGACAGCAACAGTGATTGACTGACGAAAATATTATGTGACTTTTAAAATCACTTCCTCTTTTATTTATGCGAAAATGTGGAACAAATGCTCAAAGAACGATTGAGCCGCAGCGTTAAAATGCACACGCTCCTCTCGATGCACATACGACAACATCGTTTGCTTGTTTCCATCGTACATGGATGTGTGAACAACGATTTGCTATTGTTATGTTATACCATATTGTATATTGCGATTCATACTTTCCATTCAATAGTTTTCACCGCTTATCGAAGCAAACTGAAGCGAATGCAAGTCAAGTTTTGTCAATTGTTTTTGTGTTTTTGTTGTTTTTTTTTAAATATGTAAAGTCGTAATCGATAGCGCTTTGTTGTTGTAAATGATAGCGAGACTTATTTGCGTTTGCGTATGCATATCGCAGAGGCTGTTTCTGCCAGTTTTTCATTTATTGTTAGCTTATTTGTTTTGCGACGCCCTCTGCCTCTGCCTGCGCCTCCGCCTTCGCCTTCCTTCTCTCCGCACTTGTGCTTTGTGGCTGCCTCGGCGGATGTTTTTTGTGTTTACTAGTTATTTTTAATGATAATTGCTTGAGATGGTGGCTTGAGGCCAGACAACTCGATTGTGTCTCTCTCTGTCTGTCTATGAGTGTGCGTGTGTATGTGTGTGCAAGTTGGTTCGTTACGGTATCGTCTTGGCTTGGTTTTTACCTTTAAGCTTTATTTGTAATTGGCTGCGTTATTTTTCTGACGCTCAAACACACATGAATACATATGGAAATATGTGTGCGTGTGTGTATCGTGATTATGATGATGATTCATATGTGGGATTTTTATTAGTGTCAATATATTTAGGCCCGGCTGAAAAGCAGACATTACCAGAAATGTCAACATTGGCAGCAGCAGCAGCAACAACAGCAACAGTGAGAGCGAATAACGCCTAAAGTAGTTGCGCATGCGTGCTGGTTTTTGCATATGTACATGTGTGTGTGTGGCTACAAATAAACAAATGAATGAATTGTTTTCGTATATAGTAAATTACTGCATAATTATTTTAATTGCAAAATAATGGCAATTCAGACATTTACGAACCACGACAAAAAAAATATAAAAAATAGTAATTTAGTTTCCAGCTTTTAAGAAAACGCTAATCGTTCCTTACAAGGTTGCATTTTCAGTGATTACAAAAAAAGACACAAAAATCTAATAAAACTGGAAACGGAACTGGAACTGAATAAATACGAGTACACTGGCGATCACGAAAACCGCACCACCTCAAAATAACATGAAAATACGAAAATAATGATTTTTATGTTTATGGAAAATTTATTTTTTTTTTTTTAAATATTATGATTTTAAAATTATTATTATTACGTATTATTTTTGACAAAAACTTAAATACAAGGAAAATTTTTAAGAAATTTTTAAGAAAATGTAATATATTATTATTATAATACAGTACTTTTCGCTTAAAGCGAACTTCAAGGGACTGGGCAAAATGGTTCGTTTTAACCGAAGTTCGTTTTAAATAAGCGAAAAAAATTGCATGGTTTATTAGAAATACGTACTTTTGAAATTAGTTCGTTTTAGGCGGAAGTTCGTTTTAAACGGGTTCGTTTTAAGCGAAAAGTACTGTATTCAAAACTAAGCAATATCTATTAGTCTTTAAAGTGGTTTTCAAGAACTAACATCAAGCTACAAAAAAAAAATATCAGTAAGATGTTGCTCCTCCTTTAGCCCGTATTACAGCCATTATCCTTGACGGCATCGAATCAAACAAATTGTTGGTTATCTTTGGTAATAACTTCATACCAAACTTTATTTAATGTTAAAATATATTTTTTTTTATTTTCGGGCTTCTAGTCAGTAACTTTTCGGTTCATAATATGCCATAAGTGCTCGATAGGATTCAAATCGGGCGAGTTTCCCAGCCAACTTGAGCGTAAAATTCCGATGTCCGTGAATATTTTTTCAAGCTGTAAGGAAAGTATTTTATTTTTAAATGTTCTGTTCTGTTTAATTTTACATTCTGTAAGAATCAAGCAAATGGCAGTATACAAAATTTCCCGATTTTGCACGGTGGCAAGGCGCAGAATCGTCCTGGAAAATTGCGTTCATACTGCAGGATAAATGCTCTTCAAGAGCTGGCACTAAGTTTTCCTTTATGATTTGCCCATGTTTTTCAGCATTCATAGTTCCTTCTAAAAAGTACAAAGGACCACGTACGTATTAGGAAAAGCATTTCCAAATCATCTGGCTCTGTGGGAATTTCCATATAAACCAGCTTCTCGCAGTCTCCTTCGTACAGTTTCGACACTAATAATAGATTTCTAGCTCGGCCCGAATAGTTACTGCACTTTTAAATCGATCCTGTTACCGGTTGCACGTTTAGGTCCAGATCCATTTTTCCTCTCCAGGGACTCCATAGTATTCTTTTTTTTTTTTAAACAGACAATTCTGTAATGTGAGCAATCCAATTTTTCAGAAATATTCCGGTAGGAAAGTCCTAGGTCCACTAATGTAAGTACAGCGACTTTTTTGTCATGTGTCAGTTGCTTTCATTTTGCTCTCATTACTGCACTTATTTCACAAAAACTCTTCTGCGTTAAACAAATGCACTAGAATAACTAATTTCTGTTGTCAACACATTTGGAATAATTTAAACCGGGATATCCCCTTTATCGTAGCAAGAAAAAAAGAAGTAAATTACCCAAATTTTTACCTATTAGAAAAGTGTTGCCAGTGGTGCGGTTTTCGTGACCGCCAGTGTATTTCAGAAGAAAGGTTTTCTTGAGTATTACTTAAACATATTTTATATGAAATTTTGTCGTTGCTAAAAAGCTGGAAACTCCCCTTTAGATAAAACAAGCAAATATTTCTATATGTTTCCGACGCTTGTGGCTACAATCACACGAAAGTGTCTAACAACAGAAATTATGCATGAGACTATATTGTTTTAAATTTTTAACTAGTTAATTAATTTTATTTATAAATAAGTATGCATGTATAAACTGAAAATGTAAAAAAGAAACTGAAATTATAAAACCTTAAACTTAATATAAACTAAAATATAAACGCCTGTGTGCTGTATTCGCGAATCCGGTCATGTGATTCAACAGCATCAATAAAATTAGCTTATGTTCCATATTTGGTTTGACATAATAATCAGTTTTATTGAATTTTTGTTCTGTTTGTTCGCTTCTCCGTTTTCTTCTTGTCTTCGTCATCATCTCTCGTATATTTTTTTTTTATATATCATTTACATAAATTTATTGTTTTTTTATGTTTGCTACAATGCGACATTAATATCAATATCGGATCAAATTGATTCGATATGTTACGATTCGTAAATGGTTTTATGGATATTTTTCTTGTCTTATTGATGTTAACTTATTCCATTTGTGTCGTTTTCTTAATTCAAAAGTATTTTATGCACATCTGAGACTACTTATGTATGTATGTATGCTTATGCGAATCGAGAGATTGTAGGGATTCTCCTTTTTTCGCCCCATTATTGAGCAAGAAGGCTTCTAGTTACGTTTAACTTGCCAGACGGCACATTGTAATACCACATGGCTTGACCTACAGTTTAATACCGGTTCCGAACGACGGGGTGACAATTTGTTATCACTTTCTGGTTGTTCCATTGCATATTTTCTTATAATTCTCATTTACTTCATATCGGTAGAAATACAAATACAGTGATGGAAAAAATAATTGAAACGACATACATTTTAACAATTCTAACCATACCGATAATTTACTTGGCGAATTCTATGCGTGAAGCCTACTGTGCACGATTTGCTGATAACGGTACTTTATTTTGTTTTCATTTTTGTGCATATTTCGGCATTAATACTTGTTGCATTTGAGTGTTTTTCAATCAACCACGTTTTTGCCTTGAGAAAAAAAAAAATAGAAACGCGATTAAATTTAGTCAAAATATTTTCCTAGAACGAGTGAAATATTTTAATTGAGGTAGTTTTTGGACATTCAAAAAAGGAAAAACTGTCAGAATAGCAATTCTTGCGAAATTCGTCCTTCTGCATTGTTTCTAGATTCAGAATAGGTCGTGGAGTGCATTGCAAAGATGTGGAGAGAGAAGTCATGGGAAATCTCAAAAACGAAGGCAAATCAATGGCTGAAATCAGCCAAATCAGCAAATCAATTGGGCAAATAATGAAGTGCTCCAAAAAAAAGTGTTTTCCGCAATTCATTTTGAAGAAAAACAAGAGAAAAGAGGCAGGAAGCGAAAAACCTCCCATAAATTCGATCAAATTCTTATTCGGCAGTCGAAAAAAAACCATTTCACTCATCGGAAGAACTAAGGAAGGAGTTAAATGCACCTGTTACGAGCCGTACAATAAGGAATCGGCTGCTAGAACGTGGTTTGAAGGCACATTCAGCAAGGAAAGTACCATTCCTTAGCAAGAAGAACATCCAGAACCGAATCAATTTCACAAAAAGACATTCAAAGCGAACAAATTGGAATAACGTCTTGTGGTCTGATGAAACAAAGGTGAAGTTGTTTGGATCTGACGGAAAACCCCAAGTAAGGCGCCCCAAAAATACTGCACACGATCCAAAACACACAATAAAAACGATTAAGCATGGTGGTGGTAACATTATGCTATGGGGATGTTTTTCAGCATTCGGTGTTGGTCCAATATATTGGGTGAAAGGTGAAATTTGTGCCACCAACTACGATAATATACTAAATAGTATAATGCTGCCATATGCAGTGGAAGAAATGCCAATAAAGTGGGAGTTCATGCAAGATAATACCCCAAACACTCATCAAAACTTGCCAAAAAGTGGTTCCGGGACAACCAAATTTCTTTGATGGTCTTCACAATCACCAGACCTGAATCCAATAGAACATCTTTGGGGATTCTTAAAAAAACGAATTGCTGGATTTAAGTCCAAAAATAAGGAGGATTTATGGAGAAAAGTACAGGCTGAATCAATTTGTGCCAAACTGGTGGGTTCCATTGATCGTCGGTGTGTCCAAGTTATTAATAAAAAATCGTGGTAGAACTACTAAATATTGAAAAGAAAAACATTCTACTAATTTTTATCAAAGATTTTTACTGTTACTTAGTTTCAAGTTTCTTGTTTCTATTTTTTTTTCCAAGCGTAATAAATTAAGTTAATTTTTTTTATATGGTCTTTCAGAAATACCTTCTTATTTTTTTTTTTTAAGTAATAAATAAAAATTATAACATTGAAAAGAAAATTCATTTTACAATAAAAAATTTGAACATTAAAAGAAAAATAGGTCGTTTCCATTATTTTTTCCATCATTGTAAGAATGTTATGAGAATTAACAACTATAACAAGATTGGAATCGAACCTGCAACTTCCTGGGTAAAAGTCTAGTGATCTATGGTACAATCGAGGTCGTCGTGGAGTGATAGGAGAATTGTAAAGTTTAAATACTTTTTTCTTAAAACTTATGTTTTTTGAGTTTAACAGTCAGTTTTTACAGAAGCGAGAGATGTGTTCAAAAGTATGCGGTTGAAAAGAAATGAGGTAAATATTAAAATAAAAGAGTAATGTAGTAGCTCGCATGGACGGAAGGACACGTCCAGTTGCCAGTATTGTAGAACAGTTTCATTGTGAACGAATACAACGAAGCAGAAGAAAGTTGGTGGTTTTATACGCACATGCTAAACGATTTGGCAAATAAAACACTGTAAATATGTCCTATAAGTCTATTGGTAAATAACTGCTTAGTGTTCTCACTCTAGTTTCGCTGTTCAGCAATTCTAACGCCAAGAAATACGATTGATCTCTAAGCCGGTTGGATTATGTGTAGCTATACTTCCCGATTTTATCATATTGTACTATTGCACTTTAAGATATTTCGAGTGGTCTTGAATCGGCAGTTATTTATTGTCATTGGAATTTGGTAAGAGCAGTTTGCACTGATTTGAAATCATTTACATTTACTCGCCAATTGTCGCAAAGCACTCGGTTCTAAAGTAGCGTACTTGTAGATCTTTTCTTTTTTTCTTGCTTTTAATGTCACAACAGCCCTTGGAGGACCTAGGCCAAACTTTTCGCATACATTTGTGTTGTGTGTAAGTTAGCCATTGCCTGCCAAGAGGGTGGTGGTGCCGTGAAGAAAAATAGTTTTGCCTACTTTTTTATTTTGCCTGTGCCGAGATTTGAAACCCGGAAACTCTGTGTGTGCAACAGCCTAAAGTACTACCAACTAAGCCACGGCGACCACGTACTTGTAGATTTACCAGCTTCAATTTGATGAAGGGAAGTTATGTCGCTGTTTATTTTAAACGTTAAATGACTGCCTTGGAGATATGACTACTAAGTATATGGCAAAACAGTGATGAAGTAAGCGAATTATTTTCTATTTTTATGACAACCATATTGAATGCTTTGGTGACATCGAGAAATGAGCCAGAACCATATTCAATTTTTAGAGCAGTTCGTACAAATTCATACACACGATTTAGGTGCCCTATGGTTGCCGTGCTGCTTTCGGAATCGAAATCGATGTGAAGAATCTATTGCGTTACACCTTTTATGCACATTTTAAAGAATGTTCCCCTTCAATGCTAAACTGTTAAACTGTCAAAGCGCTTATCCACAACAATTATCACGAGTAATTGTTCAATTCAATGTTGAATTATTTAAAGTAATATCAGTTGATGTTAATAAACAACAGAGATAAACAATCAACATTTTCAACATCATAGGCGAGGCTACAAAATATCGAAAAGTACTGTGCACAGTATTCATTAGTAAAATAAATTACCAACAACAACAACAACATAAACAAAAAATAATGAAATGCGTGCCGAAAGACCACCAAAAAAAAAAAAAAGGCTACAAATACACAATTAAATGAAATGTGAATTGTTCAAAAAAGTTGGACCGATGACAAGTGACCACCAACAACAACAGCAATTTTAAAAGAAAGCGAAACCGGACGTAAAATTAAAAATAAATTCCCGACAAACAGCAGCAACAGCTCTAAATTAGTTGCTTTTGTAAAAGTGCAATGAACAATTAAATTAAAAATAGACACGGAAATATCGATAAATAGAGGAGCGAAAGAGTGAGGGCTACAAAAGCAGAAGGGCGTGGCACTCCAACTGACCAAAAGTTAGCGCGGAAACACTGCGTAGCTGTGGGCTCTTTTCACAGCAACCACAAAGTATTGGAGGGAGCGTGGTTGCTGCGTATATTCATTAAAAATAAAAGTGTATTCAAAATAGTTTATAATTTTAAATTTACAGTTTATTTATAAAAATGCAGCCAGCCGCAGCAGCAGCAACAGCACTAACACAGAGCAGCAGCAATTTATCGGTTATTTATCGGCAGATATTTTGTTTGTTGATTTTCAAAGCAACAGCCAGCAAAGGAGTATTTTAAACAATATCAAATTTAAGTAGCAGCAATTGTTAAATGTTCTCGAATTTTAGATATTCTTTATATCGTTACCTTGATGTAGAAAGAGGACGTAACTAAAATACTTTTATTACTTTTGCAAATTCGAATGGACTCGCACTAAATCGCATCAGAAAATGCCAAAAACTTAGTATGGAAAAAAGTGTTAGTTGGGACTTTTCTACATTAATTTAACGAGAATGCAATCAATGAGTAAAGTTTTTTGATTGCTGTCTACATATTGGGTAATGTAAAAAGTATCCGCGGTTGGTACCCACAAATTTACCAGGTGTACAAGTATAAAACCGGAAATGGCATCTCTGTGTCGCTAGGTAAAACTATACGCTCTGTCAAACCAAAATCATTGGCGCTATTTCTTGGCATTTATTTCTGGCAACAATATTCAGTTCATAAACAATCAAGTTTCATACAACAACATATTTTTTTTCGTGAAGTTTTGTGCCTACAAACTACAATATGCGTACATCATTGATTTTCTGTTTCGAATTGAAGAAATCTGCTTTGGAGTCTCATCGAATGCTTGTGGAAGCTTACGGCCAGCACGCTCTAGGCAACACACAGTGCAATGAGTGGTTCAATAAGTTTAAAAGTGGCGATTTTGATGTGAGAAACGAAGAACGTGGAAGACCACCGAAAAAGTTTGAAGAAACCGAATTGCAAGCTTTACTCGATGAGGATGATGGTCGCACGCAAGAACAACTTTCAGAACAATAAAATGTGACCCAACAATGCATTTCACAACGTTTAAAAGCTATGGGCTTGATTTTGAAAGTGGGAAGATGGGAAGATGAGTGCTGCATGAATTGACTGAAAGACAGCAAGGAAATCGAAATGCTGCTCGCCAGGTACAAAAGAAAGTCATATCTTCAGCGAATTGTTACTTGGGATGAAAAATGGATCTATTTCGAGAATCCCAAACGTAAACGATCATATGTTAAGCCCGGTACACCGGTACACCTGCCAAATCGACAGTAAAGCCGAATCGCTTCGGAAAGAAGACAATGCTCTGTGTTTTCTGGTATCAGCGAGGTGTTATCTGGTTTAACCTTCTGAAACCAGGTGAAACAGTTACTGGTCAATGCTACCAACAACAATTGGCCGATTTGAACAGTGCTTTGCGCCAAAAACGTCCAGAATATTAAGCTAGGCAACACAAAGTGATTTTCTTGATGACAATGCACCATCACATCGAACAAAACAGACTCGGGAATTGGTAGATTCATACAATTGCGAAGCCCTCCCCCATGCGGCTTATTCACACGACTTGGCTCCATCTGACTACCACTTATTTACATCAATGGGGCACGCACTTACTGAGTAGTACTTCGATTCGTACGAAAATGTGAAAAAATGACTCGATGACTGGTTTGACTCAAATAAAACGAACTGTTTTTTTGGCGAGGCATTCACAAATTGCCAGAGAGATGGGAAAAATGTGTAGCTAGCAATGTCCATTACTTTAAAGATTGACTGTATAACTATATTTCTTAAATAAACATGTATTTTCTTATGAAAATTGTACATCTGGTATCATGTATGTGAGGTGTTTAGTGCATTTGCTATCTACTGACAGCTTGCGTGTCAATCTTGCTCCACCAGTTGCAACATATCATCGGCTTCTTCAGCAACTGGCCGACCAGAGTGAGATGCATCTTTGATATCGAAATTTCCTGAACGGAATAGAGTAAATCACTCGTGGGACCGGCTTTCGCTCACAGCATCCTCACCGTAAACCGCACAAAATTTTCGGAATGTTTTTGCAGTGGTTTTACCTTTTCTATAGTAATAAAGCATCATTAATTACGTATTTCTTCATTTTTTTCACTTATTTTCGAATCAATGTAACTTTTGATATCGAAATTTCCTGAACGGAATAGAGTAAATCACTCGTGGGACCGGCCTTCGCTCACAGCATCCTCACCGTAAACCGCACAAAATTTTCGGAATGTTTTTGCAGCGGTTTTACCTTTTCTATAGTAATAAAGCATCATTAATTACGTATTTCTTCAGTTTTTTCATTTATTTTCGAATCAATGTAACTTTTGGCACTAGCAATGAATTACACAAAATGTAGCCTGAAACGTTGCCTTTCAAACATGTGTTCGTTTGACATAGTCGAACTAGTGTTGCCAGATTTGTGGGTAGCAACACCAAAAACCGCCGATTCTTTTATGTAACTCAATATATTTGCCAACGTAGCGCAATAGGCACCTATGTTTTGGACTGCTTGACAGAATTCCTCGATCTCGCCACAGTGAAAAAATCATAGAAAATTGTAGTCTTGATTTCAAATAAATTCGGTAATCAATTTATATTCAGTTAGTACCTGGGAACTGAGACTTTTGTGTAACATTTTTTAAATTTTTGTAGCTTTTGAAATGTACCGGTATATCCACGAACGTGGACTACACCCTCCTGCGACCACCACTTCACGAACATTGACTGCACCCTTCCTCACACCCTTCTTCGACAACCACACCTCACGAACATTGACTACACCCTTCCTCACACCCTCTTCGACAACCACCTCAGCGCTTTTATACCTTCGTGAGAGAATGCGTTTTTTACCATCAGTAAGAATTTTTGATTTGGTGCAGCAAATTTGAAAATTCGGCGAAAAACTTTACCCAACTGGCTTTATAACTGCATTTACAAAACTTAAAATTATAAGCTCCCATCCCGCTCAAAGATCAATTAAACGTAAATGGTTTTTTGGAAAGGTAGTTTTAAAAAAAAATAGCAAGTACATTTAATTATTTTGAATTTAAAATGTGAAATTCCTCCAAACAAAATAAAAAACTTAAAATTATAACCTCGCAGGTCCTCTTATATTTTTCAGAGACTACAGCTGATCAAACTTTTGCTGAAAAAGAATATGGGAAAAATAGGAAAATTTCAACTTTGTAAATGCTTTTTGGCATACTTGGTCACCTAATTACCTCGGGGCAGGCCAACAATTTTGTCGCCCTATAAAATTCACATATTTTTTAGAATTTTTTTGAGTAATAAAATGTGAAGATATATAGTCCAACATTATCTTTTTTTTAAATTTGATTAAGGAGTGAGATGGGACAAAATCGGATAAATTTAAATTGTCCTAGCATTGAAATCCCTTATGCAAATAAAAAATTTAAAAAGTTTTGAAAAGAAAATTTAATTTCTGTTAAAATGGTCAATAAAACTAATTTGTTTGTTGTTTTTTTCCAGAATTCGGACAGCTTTTCCGGTATGCCTGCCATTAGCGCCTTTACTGTCATTTCTGAGACTCTCTTGGCGGCAGCATTCCACTTATTTCTAAAATCTTCCATGGATTTAGCTTCTTTGTTTGTTGCCTTTAATGTTCTTTTCACTAGAGCCCAATATCTCTCGATACGCCGAAGTTCTGAGCAATTTGGTGGGTTGGCGATTTTGGGTACCAATTTGATGTTTCGTCTTGGTCTTCGAACCATTTAAGGGTTACTTTACTGTAGTGGTAGGAGGCTAGATCAGGCCAAAAGAAAGTAATTACAGTATGCTTTCTAATGAAGGGCAGCAATCTCTTCTGGAGGCACTTCTTCACATAAACTTTTACTCCTTAGCCCACAACTACAAATCGCTTGCCATACCAGAAACTTCTTCGAGAACTTGGACTTTTGTTTTGTCCTAAATCTTTCCTTTGCGGTGACCAGGCAATTGAGAAAATTTAGACAACACGTATGTTTCTTCTCTAAGAGAGCATAACACAGCAATCGAATTTTTGGAAAAAATCTGTCTTCAACTTTTTAGCTCGGCTCTGGGCTACCTAGTTCTTAGTAGCGTTCCTGTCGGGTACTGACTGCACTTTGTATGTTCTAAGGCCCGCATCTTTTGTAATTTTACGAATTAAAAACTCACTGCAACTCGCTTTTTGCGCCAATTTTCGATTAGACAACGCTGGATTCTTCTCTAAGAGAGCAACGACTTTCTACGCCTTTTGTGGAGACACGAAACCGCATTTCCTTCCAGAACCATATTTTCCAGCAACTGTTAAGTCTGTATTAAATTTTTTAAGAATCATCGAGACAGTGTTTTGTGCAACTTTCGCCTTATTTGCAATGGTTTTCTGGCTCCACTGCGGATTTTCTCTAAATAATTCAACAACTAAATCGCGTCTTTCCGCTTCCGATGCCATGACTCAACTGAAAGTTCACAAGTCAAAAAACATGTGATTTATGTGTATTTCATCAGAATTTCTCCAACGCAAAGTCTACTGTTTGAATTTTTTCATTCAGATGAAGAGTTTCAAAGAAGTGGTCTTTCAAAGTTATCCGATTTTTTCGATCTCACTCCTTATTATATTACGGATTTTGGTACCGGTGCAAATATAATTAAGAGTTGTTACCAGCATTGGGATGCGGTACACTTAAGTACTAATCTTCACTTAATGATGACGACCGAAGTGTTTGATTTCCTCTTTTTACATACTGATTGCGTTCTTCTGTTTTTTGCAGTTTGAAAAATGTACCTTATAACAAGATAAATAAGCAAATAAATAGCTGGTGATAGAGCTCTGCAAAGCAATTTAGAATTTGATTATAAACAGAAACATATTTAATTGCTAACGTTTCGATGAACTGCTTTGCTAAATATGAATGTTTTGTTTATGTAATTAAAGTTTATTTTACATAACAGTTTCTAAAAGTTGCACAAGAAAACATTGTTAATGTTTCTTGATACTCATTGCTTCTTCTAATTAACTAATTATGCAACATTATGCACTCATTTGCTGCTGTTGCTTCTGGTCATGTTGTAATCGAGCATTCCTACATACATAAGTACTTGCTGCATGCTCGTGCTGCATATAAATATGAGCTGAGCTTCTGTTGCTTTTTTACATACTTGCTGCTTGCCTTGCTGCTGCTGCCTTTGAGTTCGAAAGTACAACGATGAATATTTCCACTCATTTAATATTAACACTTCATCTACGACTCGAAATTGTTATTATTATTAATTATGAAAATTATATAATTTCTCTTTTTCACTTTCGCTGCTAGGTATTAATTAATTACTCAATTTCTACCTTCGAATAGGTTTTCCTTTTATTTTTCTTTTCCTTGCATATGTAAATTTAGCTAATTCATGACGATGGCAAACTTTCAACACATTTTCCTCCATCTCTATATATTGTATTTTATACGGTATGCGTTTTCTCTTTATTCATATTTTGAAAACATAAAATAAGTTTTTTACATCTTTCTAACATGTGAGTCCGTCCTTCCTTTCGGCACAGTCATAGCCATAGTCATAGTCAGTCAGGGAAATATGTATTCCCCAAAGTGTTGTGAAAAGTAGTAGCCACAACGTAGCCGCCGAGGGTATACTACGTCTTCATGTCGTACGTAAGATACGATGAATTTTTATTTCCAACCACATTTCTTGATGTTGATGGAGCCTTTGTTGCTGCCAATTTTTCGCTTCCTAACTCTACTGCTTCAGTCTTTAACATTGGCAACACTTAAAATTTTGATAAATTTTCTATGCTTATTAACCACATTTTAATTTTTGTGCCTCATTCTGCATCAAGATAGTTTTTTTCATTGCTTTAACAACTATGGCTAGTCACGCAATGTTTGATACCTGTTAAATTTATTATAATTTTTAGAGCTGTCAATTTCTTTTGTTTGATTTACATATTGTAGGTAATTAATTAATGTAATACTTTTCTTGGCTCATTCTTTAGAATATTTATTAGACAGGCACCTTAAAAATTTATGACAGAGTAAAGTGACATTCATTGTCATCAAGTTCTGACACATCAGAAAGATACTTATTATTATTATCATTCTTCCTTATCACTCAAACTGCTTTCTTCCCAAAATCCTTACAAGTTGGTGAAAAGAATAAAGGGAACATTAATCGATATCTATTTGTCAGATAAAATTTCATTTCGGTTCTGGTGTTTCAAGTGAAATTAATTTCTCGGTTCTATGCTTTGAGATTGCCTCTATAATCTGTGATGGGAAAAAGCCTACTGCCCTGTAATGCTTATAAACATATTCGCTAAATTTCGTTTTAAGCATTCATATTAGCATTATTATTCATTCAGGCGGCATAAAGCTAATATTAACATTAAACACTAGCAGTGATTAAAGTTAATACACTTTGGTAATCGTTCCGCGATGATCTCAAAGCCGACCGTCACGGTTAATCGAAAAAAAGTTCATAAGGCTCGCTGTGCTTGCGGTAGTTGCCTATTATGGGTTTAAAGAGTATACAAAACCTATTCGTATAATAATTATCTAGTACAGGGTGACTGGACTGTTACGCAGAGTGTCCGGGGTTTGAATCTTGGCACAGGTAAAATAAGTAAAAATAAAAGTAGAAGAAACATTTTTTCTGCACGGCACCCACCACTTCTTGGTAGGCAATGGCGAACCTACAAGAGCAATAATTGCCTATGAAAAGCTTTCACTTCGCCGTTCAGTTTCGGCATAAAACTGTACGTCCCTTCCATTCATGTACAAATATAACCGCAAAACGTAAGTGGATGCGAAAAGCTCGTATTAGGCCCTCCATGGGATGTTGTACTATTAAAGAAAAGGAAGAAGAAAGAAGTACAGGGTGACAATTAATAAGAGTATACAACTTTCTTCGCGCTATAGAAAAAGTTTTGTAATTTTTCTGCAATTTTCTTCATTTCTGTATTATTCTAAGCAATCGAGGATTTAATTTGTGTGTAGTCTAGATTTCATCTAGTTATTTATCTTAGGATTTCAATTAATAGGTCTGCTATTATAACATTGTATGACCTAGGATCCGAAAGGCGAAGTGAAATCTTTTATTTACTCCTTTAGCACACTACCAAAAACACCATGGCAACCAACGATTTGCTTGATAAAAATTTATTATCTGGTTATCCGTCCGTTAATCAAGGCGAATGGAACTTCTAAACGACGAGAAAGTAACCTATTTTACAAATAGGTCAATACAATCAGTGAAAAAATTATTGGTATGATAACAAAACGAAGAATACCACTAAAAAAAACGTTGAACGTGATTAACCTCTTTAAATATACTAACACAGAGTCCTTTAAAGACGAAAAACGGAAGTACGACATCCGTGATAATGACAAATATTTTCCATTATACGAGTACTTTCAACGAAGTTTACCGAAATAGCATTCGAAATAAAAATCTAACTAACTTTAAGTGATTCACGTCACGCATACTCACCACTTTAAAATTATTACTCGCGCATGTTTACAGACTTTGACATTTTTCCAAAGTACAGTACTTTCAAGAAGAAAGCAATAGGCTTTTTCGCATGAAATAATTTGAATATCAAGTAGGCCTTGATTTTCAAAAAACTAGATTTCATTGTAAATTTTTCAATGTAATTGTAGAAACAGTCCATTATACGCTTTCGTTCTCAAGAGCATATTTAAGAAATGAGTTCCGTATACGCGAAACGTTTTGAAGTAGTCTTTCTTTGTTCCCATCCAAAAGGTACCAAGATGTCCCACTTGAGTGCTTCGAAGTACTTAACAAAGTCGAAGGCGTTAGTCCAGCATTGCAACCAAAACTTTTTGGTGCACAAAAATGTGGACGACTTGCCAAATCGCGGCATTTGCAGAGCTACCTCGAAACAGGAGGACTTGGTTATAAAGAGGATTTTCGAAGCTTTTCCAGTCATATAGTATCCTTGAAAGCAGCTAAACAAAAATTGGCTCGAAAGGGCATAAATGTGTTCCTGAATACAATTAGAAACCGTTTGAAGGAGTTTCAGATTCAATTTCGAGCAACGACGGTAAAACCCTTACTAACTGCAAAGCGAATAAAAAAACGCCAAGAGTGGGCAACTGAACATGTGGATGACGATTGTGGAGCCAAGTGGTGTTCACAGACAAATCCTCCTTTTGGATGACAAACAATATTAAGCGTTCTTGGTCCACTAAAGACGGTAAGATGCTCCAGAGATCAGTGAAACATCCGAGAAAAGTTTCATGTTTGAAGATGCTTCACAAAACAAGGATTTGGCAAATTAATCATGTTCACGAGGAATTTGGATGCCAACTTCTTGACCACGATATATCGTCGTGGACTTCTGCCATCAACGGATATGTGCTTTGGGACAGGAAGCCGAGATTGGGTTCTTCAAGAGGACAACGACCCAAAACATCACAGTCGCTTGTGTAGCAGTTGGAAAGAGAAAAACGGCATAACTTCATTGGATTGGCCCTCACAGTCGCCAGATGCGAATCCGATCTAAAATGTTTGGGCTCTTACGATACGTTCAATAAATCATTTTTTCTGTTTTCTATTTATTTAATTTTTTTTTTATTTTTTTGGGTTATTTTTAAGTTTTTTATTTTTTGATATTTAATTTTTTGTTGATTTGTTCTTATTTTTTTTATTTTTTCTTATTTTGTTTTTATTTTTTCTTATTTTGTTTTTTGTTTTTTTTAATTTTTTTTTATTTATTAAAATTTTTTTTTTTTCCATTTTTGTTTTGTTTTTATAATTTTTTTTTGTCAATGTCGTTTCTATATATTTACAACTTCCGTATAAAGTTGTGTGTAGACGGATTCGTTTAAATTTTCAGTCCATCGAAAGTTAAAACTTGGACCTAGAACTTGGCGTTGGCTCTTGTTTTCTGTCATGCACACTTTAACTTTTTTATTATTAATTTTTTTAAATCTTTTCAATACTGCATTTTTCAATTGCGCTTAATTTTCACAATATCTCGAGCCAGGATCATCTCAATGATGATGATCAATGATGATAATCAATGATCTTTCGTATTTTTTATTCTTTTTTTTTCAAGTTAAATTAAAAAAAATTTAGTTAGTTTAGTTTAGTTTCAAAACTTAATTTTTAATATTCTGGTCCCGGTTGCAGCCACAGGTCTACCAATTAAAATGCTGTTTCAACTTTTGGACAGCTGGAATCGTGGCAGCCATTGCCGACCTGGGGTGTTTTTTTTTGACACATTCCTGAGATGTATTTTTATATTTTTTTGCTTGAACAATTTAAAATTTATGATAGAAATACAAAGCCAAAACCAGTAAGTTTTCATTATTCGGTACGAAAAATTCGCAGAAACGCGTGTAAAAAATCTGACACATCATCAACGAACAAATTCGTTTCCATTTTATTCCCACAAGTTCGTGAACGCCTTTAGAGGAAACCAAATTCGAATTATTAAATATAATTTAGTACCGCCTCAAGTTCTATTCTTGGCTTAAATAATATATATATATATACTCAGCGATCAAAATTAGTAGCCACTGCTTAGTCATTTGCAAGCTACATATTCTTTACCATAGTCTCAGTTCTCTTGTTTTTCTTCGCAATAATTTCATGATTTTGTCGAATTGATGAGATCGCCTTTGTGTTCTCCAGCAAAAGCAAGTCGTTTTTAATAATTTTAATATTAGGGAGTTATATTATGTGGTCGGTGTATACTCATAATTGAAAGTGTCTGTAATGCTTTTGGGTATGTGGCAGAGTGTCGGCCAGCAGCGACAACATCCGTGTCTAGTTACCAACGTTGTGATGATGACGGCACTCTCTAACATAAAATATAAATACTAATTAGTTTTAACAACAAAAATATACATAATAATAAGAAACCATCTGCTATCAGTCATTTCATGCTTACATCAAAACTAATGATTTTCGTCTTTTCTTTTCTTTACAGGTAGGTTAGACCAGCCGCTGGTATTGCAATACAATTTCTCAAAATCATGTCAACAGTGAGTGTTGATTGTAAGTTTGTAAGTTTGTATCAATTAAAAACTATTGATGTGACAACTAAGGTCATTCCTTAGTTTTATGAATTTGTTTAGGCACCTTGTAGTTGTCAGTTAACGTAGCTTGACTGGATGGACACCGATCATCCACTCCATGCCTAATAATAATTCCGTCTTCAATTGAAGCTGATGCAACCGTTTTGCACATTGTGGTAATACACAAATTAAGAAATATTAATAACTAACTAAGCCCAAAAGCAATTATGTAATATGTTTTGTTGCTGTGCAAATACTAAAAGTCAAAGAAATGGAAAAAAAACGCACCAAGACTTTTAGGCTCCGTGCACTCATTTGTGCCTCAGCAGACATACATGCATACATATGTACGTACATAAATGGCTCCTACTATCGACTAAAGTGTGGCAAATTGCATTTGTTATATTACAACAACTACTTATACTCTTGTTTGGTGTTTTTTGTTTCTGTGTTGAATTTTTGGAATTTTCGTGCCTAATTGCAGATTTTTCGTAAGTTATGCTGTGCTGTGCTGAGCTGTGACTATTGCAATTACAACAACTCAAATTAACAACACCAACAACGAACACAACATACAGCACCACCAGCAGCAGCAGTAGCAGCAACAAACAACATTTAATGTTGTAATTGAATTAAACAAACAAAAAATCATAATATTAAAAAAAAAAATAAAAAAAAAATTACTTGTTAAAAATTATAATGCCAATGTTACAAAATGCAATAAAAATTATTTCTGCCAACTTTTTGAAATTGCTGCTGTTGCTGCTACGGCTGCTATCGTTGTTGTTGTTATTGTTGTTGTTGTCGTTGGTTTCAGCCAGCTTGCTGTTATTGCGTCAATTGCATTTAAAATATTTAATTTGTTATCGTAGTTAGGTTTTTCTTTAACGCCGCCATTGTTGCTATTTCGCTGCTTTGATTGTTTAATTGACCAAAATTATTAACGTGTATTTTTTGTTGTATCTTTTCATTATTATTAAAATTTTTTTTTTTTTTTTTTAAATATGTTTTTTGTGTGTCGTTTTTTATGTAAGGCAACTGCCTCGTGCCTGTGCTCGAGCACATTGTTAAATTCGCCTTTTATCTGTGGAAAACAAATACTTACTTGAATTTAAAGTAAAATAACAAGGTTGTTTTGAAATACTTAATTTATACATAAAATTGAGTGAGATCATTCCTTGTAGTTTTCTGTTATACTTAATAAGGGAAACAAATTATTGTAATTTGTGGCCCGTTCTGGCGTTCCGCAAGGTATCATCCTAGGACCGCTATTACCATATTCATTCTGTTTATTAATGACATTGGAATCTACTTCTCCCACTTACATTATCTGCTAAGTATATGCTGACGATTTAAAACTTTTTGCAGAATCAAAAATTTCACCCATATTGCTCTATTACAATCGGTCATTAATCGCTTAGTTGATTGGTGTCAACGAAACAAATTGACTTTTAACATAAAAAATGTTTTCAAATGAGATTTGTGAGATCAACAATGCGCTGAAGTCGGTTGAGGAGTTCCTCGACTTGGCTGTTCTATTTGATACAATTACTTACTTTCTCTAACCATGTAAACTACATACCTTGTACCAAAAGCCTATTCGCTCCTTGCTGTCATTCGTCGTTATGGCAGGGATTTCAAAGATCCTTATACGCGTATACGAACAAAACACATGCATGAGCTTCTATGCAGAATATGGTCGTATGAAAGCATGTCAAGTGATTGGAACCTCAGCGTAGTCTGCCCAATCCATAAGAAAGGTGATAAGCCTTCTTAATATTGCATATAAGAATATGGTCGTATGAAAGCATGTCAAGTGATTGGAACCTCAGCGTAGTCTGCCCAAGAAAGGTGATAAGCCTTCTTAATATTGCATATAAGGTTCTATCGAGCGTACTGTGCGTAAGACTGAAACCCTTAGTCAACAAACTGATTGGACCTTATCAGTGTGGCTTCAGGCCTGGTAAATCCACCATCGACCAGATATTCACCCTACGCTATTCACCCTATTCAAATCCTTCAAAATACCCGAAAAAAACAAATCGACATCCACCAACTATTCGTCAATTATAAAGCTCGTAGACAGCACGATGAGGGATCACTTGATTTTGATATCCCTGGAAAGCTCATTCGTCTTTGCAAAATGACACTGACCGACACCACCAGCCCAGTGAAAACTGGACGAGACCTCTAAGCGCCATTTAATACCAAAAGAGGTTTCAGACAAGGTGACTCCCTATCGTGCGACTTCTTTAACCTTATGCTGGAGAAAATAATCCGAGCTGCGAACATCGAAATCTCTGGCTCTATCTTCTGCAAGAGTAGCATGACACTCTGATGATATTGATATCATTGGCACCAACGCGCGAGCAGTCAGTGTAGCATTCTCCAACTTGGAAAGGGACTCTCGTCGAGTGGGTGTAGTGGTGAACGAGGACAAAACGAGATATCTTGTGTCAACAAACAAAGAGTCACGGCGTCACTGTTATCAATTATACTTTTCACATCATCGAGGATTTCGTCTATCTAGGATCCAGCAAAAACACCAACAATAATGTCAGCCTTGAGATCAAGCGAAGATTAACTCTTGCCAATAGGTGTTACTACGGGCTCAGTACGCAATTGAGAAATAGAGCCCTCTCTCGACCGACGAAAATAACGCTCTATAAGTCCCTTATCCTTCCCGTCCCAATATATGGCGCCGAGACGTGGACATTGACCATCAATGATGAGAGGCTATTAGGAGCGTTAGAGAGGAAGATGCTCTGTAAGATCTACGGTCCAATATGCATGGGCGACATGTATCGAATAAGATGAAACGATGAGCGGCTTCGCTGGCTGGGTCATGTTTAGTGAATGGAAGAAAGCGCTCCGGCTAGAAGCATGTTTTATTCGAGTCACAGTGGAGGAGCACGCAGAAGAGGACGTTTCAATTTCCGTTGGAAAGACCAGGTACAGGGCGACCTGACTGCACTTGGCGTTATCAATTGACGCCAGCGCTCGAATAGCAGAGGCGACGGGCGAAGCTGTATAGAGGCGGCCAAGACCGATCATCGGTTGTAGTCCCAGCTAAGTAAGTAGATGAGTAAGTATCCGGGTATACAGGTCTTGTATGGTATGCAACACTAGTACTTTCGAAACTTGAATATGCTTCTTTCATTTGAAAACCTTTCTACAATACACAATCTGCATATATTGAAATACTTCAAAAGAAATATTTTCATTTTGCTTTCCAATCTTTACATTTTGTTGAGCCTATTCCTTAGTATAATGCTCGATACGTGCTTATTAGTTTGAAGTCTCTTGGGTGCAGAAGAGTTATACATTCCCTCATAGTTGTGTATGACCTAATTTGCGAATAATATTTATTCACCATTTTTACTAGAAAATATTAGATTCAATGTACCTTCACGTCATCTTCACGTCAGCATTGTGTTGATTGGTTGGAGGATTGATAGGTGGAAGGAAGAAGGAGGAAGAATGAGAGAAGGAATGCAATCACAGGACATCGATAAAGGATATATTCCGTCACAGCTGTTAAAACCTTCACAGCAGGAGTTGAAACCTTCACCCTCCGCCTGACAATCTCTCATACATTTTTAATCGTCCAATCTCTGTATTCGCTACTGTTCTCTCAGTGTAAATTTATAAAACTTAGTGGCTACTCAAATTCAAGAAGTCTTTATTTTCGTCGCTCAAATTTTTCATAACTTTATTTAGCATTAATTTCTCAGAAGCACTGAAGGAGCACAAGTCTTTATCAAAGTTTTGTTCGTTGGTACACTTCAATCAATATTACATAATACCAGCATTTCAATACAGCACACAACATGCAATTCAACTCGACTCAACTAAAATCATGGAATTAATGCCAGGTCTTTACATAAAATGAAATCAATCAAGCTTGTCCATTTTGTTATTGTGTTGGATTTTAATTGTTAACAATAATACAAATAAAAAATAGCTGTGTATAATAATAGTTAATAATACTGATAATAACGAACAACATTTATATAAATGAGGACGTTAACATTGAGTAAATATTTATGAATAATTATACATGAAATGCAATGAATAAATTCCGGCACAAGTTTTGTATATATGCTTTACCTTGACTTACGAGGGTAGATCAATAAGTACCCGTGTGTGAAGACAGGTGGCGTTGCTGAGGGAAGTCTACCCTCGTAAGCCCAAATGCGCGCACTCTCTTTTGTTAGATATTTAAAATCAGTAGAAATATGATAATACTTTTTCACAGTATGACGATTGCATTTTTCTGTTTCTAAAACTAGAAATTTAATTTTCTGCGAATATTAATAATTAGCTTTGAGGAGCAACAACGTCTTAAGCTGCTGGAGTTTTATTTATTTATAGTTAGCTTGTCATAAACACGCACAACATGAGTGGATGTGAAAAGGTCGGCCTAGGCCCTCCATGGGCTGTTGTGTAAGTAAGTAAGTTGTCATAAAATACTTTAATTAAAATAATCGATAAAAAAAAAAAAAACTCGTTTAACTTACACGATTACAATAATAATTTTGTAGTAAACCTTACCTACTTATGCTTACAGTGAATGCCCAAAGGCATTTTCAGATCTGGGCAGAAAATGGTTAATCAGTTAATCGTTAATTAAAGACGTTAACTTTTTGTGACTTATCAATCTTCTTTTTAATCAACACAATGCTCTGCATTCATAGAGGTACTGACTGTGATGTGTTGACTGTAAAATACAAAAAAATTTGTTTTGGTTGACGATTATCTTTTGAAATCCATTAACGATTTGATTAACTTCCATTAAATTTTCTCCGTTAACTAAGTATAACTATGTTAGCTGCTGCCTTGCACCCCCAAGTAACGGCTCATGGTGGTTAGAGTAGTAAAATATTACAAAGGTCTGTAAGGTAAAGAAAATTATGTTACGTACGGTCGAGGAAGCCATGATCTCAATAAAGAGCGAGACCGATATTTCATGCAGCACAAGCAGCAAAAACGAGATGCTTATAATTTTTGTTAGAGTTTTCATCCAGCCTCAAAACAATTAACAAAAACAACCGGCCGCTTGAAAGCGTCATTCATGATTTAGTTGATGAGTGGCTGAAGGGAAGCTCCACAGAGTTGGTGCAGATACTACCTTTTAGATCGAGTAAGTTTAACAAAACTTACCGGACTTCTAAGAATTACCTTACTTTTACTTTTAATGGCACAACAACCCATGGAGGGCCTAGGCCGAGCTTTTCGCATCCACTCATGTTGTGCGTGTTATATTTGTACATGAATGGAAGGGACCTACAGTTTAATGCCGAATCCGAACGGCGAAATGAAAAGCTTTTCATAGCAATTTTTACTCTTGTAGGTTTGCCATTGCCTGCCAAGAGGTGGTGCCGGGTAGAAAAATTATCTTTTCTACTTTTTGATTTTGTATGTGCCGAGATTCGAACCCCGGACACTCTGCGTAGCAGTCCAATGCACTACCACTACACCACAGCGACCACAAGAATTACCACTCATCGATAATTTGTTCTACGCTAGTCAAGGTAGAGTAGGGCGTAGTGGTAGTGCTTTGGACTGTTAAGCTGAGTGTGAAATCTCGGTACAGGCAAATTAAAAAGTAGAAGAATAAATTTTTCTAATCGGGGTACTATCTCTTGGTAGGCAATGGCAAACCTACAAGAGTAAAAATTGCCTATAAAAAAATAAAAAAAAGGTTTTGGACGAATATTAAACAAAAATTAAAAAAAATTTTTGTAAAGTCGGGTTTGGTCAGACACTAGAAATAACTCCACATCGTTCGATCAGTATTGTGTCCCCAGTCTTTTTCCTTATTTTCATCAATGACCTGACATTGACAACAAATCCGATATCCTCATTTGCAGATCACAGTACCATTTGTTTGTTATTCATACTTCGCTTAAAGCCAAAAAATTATTTGGAGATTAAGAGAACTGGTACTATTCATTCAATAATGATCTCGTCTCACGAATAAGGTTTGATTATGCATACGTAACGTATCGTAGCGTAAAGTAAAGTTGATAAAATGTCACATATCGATTTGTGATAAGAGCAGTCCTAAATAATAACGCAGCAAAGAGTTCTATCTTCAATAGATTATTTACGTTACACTACATTACGCTACGTATGTATAAGCTTATAGAATTGGATTCAACATGCATAAGACCCAATGTTGCTTCGTATCTTACAAACGATTCTCCTGAACCCTCAGATAAACCCTTAGCTTATTCCAAAGTCAGCTCTTGATTTTCTGGGCATGTATTTCATGTTTCGCGTATCGATAGAAGCAGCCAAGTGTCTCCTTCAGAACAGATTTATTTTTTCATCCGGTCTGGTTCTTATAAAAAGTTTTAGTTCGCTTCTACTTACATTTTCAAATTCAATTTTAAAATAAAAATAATAATAAGACACATTTTATTAAACAAACAAAAAAACAAACAAAAACTTTCATAAACTTTTACACTTCCTCCATTTTTTGCAGTATTGCATCAGCCAAATTTATGATGCTTTTTTTTGCATCATAAATCAGCGCATCAGCTGACATAGGTTTGCATTTACGAAGCATTAACAAAAAAAGTGTTGCCAGATATTGCATTTTTAAACGCGATGCTTTAGTGTTGCATTAACGAATTGACCCAAGCTCCTAGCTTATTGCAAGGTCAGCTTTTGATTTTCTGGGCTTGTACTTCATGTTTCACGTGCCGATAGAAGCAGCCAAGTGTCTCCTTCAGCCGTTTCGCTACAGCTAAAGCATGTTAGTCCAATTTTGGTTTATAAAAATAAGGGACCAATGGCCTATTACATCCGGGAATGTAATTTCTCTCCACGGCCCTGAATCTACGGGAAGAATCTTCATGAACGAAACTGGATCTTCTGGACCATATTTAACTAAGCGATCTGCAAATGGAACTCATGCGTTCCACATGGACGCGATACTCCAACTGACTACGCATTATAGAGATTGTTATGGTATTTCTGTTGCATTGCTCGAATATGAAATACCTATGTAGCCTCTCTGATAATTTTGACCTTTCCTTCTCTTTCTCTTAGCTATCTTACTCTCCTCCTAATCATAAAAGTGAACTGTTGATTCATATAGCGCTTCCTTACAACTTTAATGTCCTCGTGTCGTCGTATTCTTTGGAATCAATTTCCAAAATATTTTGTACAATTGATTTTTTAGCGGAAGTTTTAATGACTCAGAACTACGACGAAATGATGTCGAAATTTGAACCAGGCTATTTGAAAAACTTCCCTTACTTATTCCAATTTTAATTTTTACTTTATCACATTTCATATACTTACTTACATATTATTTTTATGCTTATATTTGTTTTTGTTTTCCTGTTTGTATGTTTCAGTATATTTGTATGTAATCGTATATACTTAGTATCATTAAAATCGATCAAACTATTACTTATATAGAAATAACAATTGTAACACAGAAAAATGAAATAAAATAAAAAACCGTTGTCGTTGCCAACACGCTCTTACTGCAATTGCTGCTATTTCTATTGCTGTTTTATTGATTGTTGCATGTAGTTTTTATTGTTATTGTTATTGTTACTCGTGTGCTATTGTTGAGATGGTATAATGTGGTACGACTTTCTTACTTATTATTATTTTTTTTTTTAATTTTGTCCTAATTGAGATTTAGTTCTTTTGTTTTCATTTGTTATTCCACCGCCTTCACATGTATTTTGAAAATTAGTTTTTAGCGCTTTTCACATTTAATTTTGTTTCATTGTTTTTGTTGTTGATATTTTTATATCATTCGCCAACTGATTCTTCGCATATGACAAGTTAATAATGGCAGTTGCTTGTGTATTATGGCAATAATAATTGTTATTAATTGTTTTTTGCTATATATGGATGACAATCGAATTTTTTTCTGTTTTAGGTTTGGGCTTTTTACTAAATAAATACACAAGGGCAGCCCATTTTTTCTAGTCTTTTCTTTTAAATGAATCCGTCTATTTCAAAAAGCATTTGGGAAGCAACAGCGTATTGTTTGACACTACTTTCAACATTATTACCATATATATAATTTAGCAATTATTTAAAATAGTAAACTATTGTTAAATAACTTATTTCAATTAATTTTTCACGTTGTGTAATTCAAGTACCAGGGGCACAAGTATAAAACCGGTAATGGCATCTCTGTGTCGCAAGGTAAAACTTTACGCTCTGTCAAACCAAGTCATTTCTTCGCAGTTAGTTCTGTCAACAATATTCAGTTCATAAACAATCAAGTTTCATACAACAACATATTTTTTGCCGCTCGTAAAAATGTCAAATTTTGTGCCTACAAACTACGATATGCGGACATCATTGATTTTCTGTTTCGAATTGAAGAAATCTGCTTTGGAATCTCATCGAATGCTTGTAGAAGCTTACGGCCAGCACGCTCTAGGCAATACACAGTGCAACGCGAGTGGTTCAATTAGTTTAAAAGTGCCGATTTTGATGTGAGAAACGAAGAACGTGGAAGACCACCGAAATAGTTTGAAAATGCCGAATTGCAAGCTTTACTCGATGAGGATGAGGATGATGGTCAAACGCAAGAACAACTTGCAGAACAATTATGGTAAATGTGACCCAACATTACATTTCTCAACGTTTAAAAGCCATGCGATTGATTTTGAAAGTGGGAAGATGAATTGACTGAAAGACAGCAAGAATATCGAAAAACCACCTGTGAAATCTTGTTCGCCAGGTACAAAAGAAAGTCACATCTTCATCGGATTGTTACTGGCGATGAAAAATGGATCTATTTCGAGAATTCCAAACGTAAACGATCATATGTTAAGCCCAGTACACCTGCCAAATCGACAGCAAAGCCAAATCGCTTCGGAGAGAAGACAATGCTCTGAGTTTTCTGGGATCAGCGAGGTGTTATCTGGCTTGAACTTCTGAAACCAGATGAAACAGTTACTGGTCAACGCTACCAACAATAATTAGCCGATTTGAACAGTGCTTTGCGCCAAAAACGTCCAGAATATCAAGCTAGGCAATAAAAAGTGATTTTTCTTGATAACAATGCGCCATCACATCGAACAAAACAGACTCGGGAATTGGTAGATTCATACAACTGGGAAGCCCTCCCTCATGAGGCTTATTCACGCGACTTGGCTCCGTCTGACTTCCACTTATTTTCATCAATGGGGCCCGCACTTGCTGAGCAGCACTTCGATTGTTACGAAAATGTGAGAAAATGGCTCGTGACTGGTTTGACTCAAAAGTCAAACAGTTTTTTGGCAAGGCATTCAAAAATTTGCCAGTGAGATGGGAAAAATGTGTATGGCCATTATTTTGAAGATTGACTGTATAATAATTTTTCTGAAATAAACGTGTTTAAGGAGTGAGATAGAAAAAATCGGATAACTTTGAAAGAACACTGCTTTGAAACTCTTCATCTGAATGAAAAAATTCAAACAGTAGACTTTGCGTTGGAGAAATTGTGATGAAATACACAGAAATCACATGTTTTTTGACTTGTGAACTTTCAGTTGAGTCATGGCATCGGTAGTGGAAAGACATCGACATCGCGTTAGTTGTTGAATTATTTCGAGAAAATCCGCAGTGGAGCCAGAAAATCATTGCAAATAAGGCGAAAGTTGCACAAAATACTGTGTTGATGATTCTTAAAAAATGTAATACAGTTGCTAGAAAATATGGTTCTGGAAGGAAACGCGGTTTCGTGTCTCCACAAAAGGCGAAGAAAGTCGTTGCTCTCTTAGAGAAGAATCCAGCGTTGTCTAATCGAAAATTGGGCGGAAAAGCGATTTGCAGTGAGTTTTTCGTTCGTAAAATTAAAAAAGATGCGGCCTTTAAAACATACAAAGTGCAGTCAGTACTCGACAGACAGGAACGCTACTGAAAACTTGGTAGCCCAGAGCCGAGTTAAAAGGTTGAAAACAGATTTTTTCCAAAAATTCGATTGCTGTCTTATGCGTTCTTAGAGAAGAAACATACGTGTTGTCTAAATTTTCTCAATTGCTTGGTCAAGAGTTTTACACCGCAAAGGAACGAGGAGGAGTTGAGGAAAGATTTAGGACAAAACAAAAGTCCAAGTTCCCGAAGAAGTTTCTGGTATGGAAAGCGATTTGTAGTTGTGGGCTAAGGAGTAAAAGTTTCGTGACAAGTGGGACTGTTAACGCCGAAATTTATGTGAAGAAGTGCCTCCAGAAGAGATTGCTGCCCTTCATTAGAAAGTATACTGTTATACTGCCTGATCTAGCCTCGTGCCACTACAGTAAAGTAACCCTTAAATGGTTTGAAGACCAAAACATCAAATTGGTGTCACAAATCGCCAACCCACCAAATTGCCCAGAACTTCAGCATATCGCGAGATATTGGGTTCTAGTGAAAATAACATTAAAAGCAACCAACAAAGAAACTAAATCCATGGAAGATTTTAGATATAAGTGGAATGCTGCCGCCAATAGAGTCTCAGAAATGACAGTAAAGGCTCTAATGGCAGGCATACCGGAAAAGCTGTCCGAATTCTGGAAAAAAACAACAAACAAATTAGTTTTATTGACAGAAATTAAATTTTATTTTCAAAACTGTTTACATTTTTTTATTTGCATAAGGGATTTCAATGCTAGGGCAATTTAAAGTTATCCGATTTTTTCGATCTCACTCCTTATTCTTAATAAAATTAGAAAAACCGGTTTCATACTTGTATACCTGGTATGTATGGTATTTTGTATAAAAGTTCAGCATATCAGCAGTTACGTCACAAGAGCTAGCTTAACCGTCCAAATATTTTGGCCTAAACAAATTATGCACATACTTTCATAAATATGTAAGGTATGTGTATACATATGTACTCGTATATCTTATTTTACAACTAACCTCTTGGGTTTCGTTTCATTAACCTTTACATGGTTTACTTACATTGCAGCTAAAATACTAATTTTACATTCACGTACATACATATGTACTTATGTATTTATTAGGGCTCTTAAAATTATTCGAACATTGTAAAAAACCGGTTAACCGCATGTTCAGTTAGTAACCGTTTGTACGAATTCTACTCGGTTAATGATGTACGACTAGTCGCTCAACTTCGACTACTTAATCGATTATTCGCTGAATTTCGGTTAACCGAATAGGTGCTCAAATCTGACTAGTCGAACGCTTACGGTTTTTTGATAGTAAGTATAAACTGTCAAATCGAAATTAGTGAATATTTATTTTATAATCGAAAAGCAAATTGGGTGTGGGATTCTTAAATAAAAAACAAAAAATTGGAGGATGGGAGACAAGATGCCATACATACGAGCTTCATAGGTGGAGCAGTATTTTGCTACAACTGCTTCACATTCCATTATTCTTTTATGTACATGCTTCTCTAAAACTACATACATATAAACATTTCTATGTTTTACTTAAAACTTTTTGCATGATTTTATGTTTGTCGTTAGTTTGAAACCATAAAAGACCATAAACTTTTTTGTATTTTACAATAAACAGATCCCTGTTTCTCTCATTTATAAATTATGAATTTGTCTTTAACAAAAGTTTTTACTCATGATATTCAACGACTAATCGAATATCAACGGTTAATCGACTAGTCGAAAGTGAATGATCAAATGCGTTCGACTAGTCGAATACCTCTCTAGCTGAATGTTAGTAGTCGAATCATTATCTATCCGGTTAATTCAGTTATTCGATTAATCGAATAACAAGAGCCATAGTATTTATGTTTAATGAAGAGAGAATTTATGGCGCAAGTTTAGATTTATTATTACTTATACATATTAGTAGCATAGTCAAAAAGAAAAATTACCTTATAGCTAATGTACCAGTGCAGTAGATGGACTTGAATAAAACACGTACTTAAGGTGGCCTAGTCATATAAAGAATTTGCACAGTTAATACAATCAGAAAGTGTGTTTTAAGTGTTCAAGTGAAAGGTTTCATTTTTCTTTCAACTGAATGAAATAAATGTTTGCCTCTAGATGATAGATGAGTTTGAGAAAGCTGACTTTACTAAATGCCATTTAGAAATCACCTTATAATCTGAAATGTTTTCATCTCTTGTACATACTTAGCTTGCAAGAGCCTCTATCATCCTCTTAACATAATTTTTCTTAATATTTTTGGCATCGCTTTCGTCATCGTCTGATTTAAGGTAGTATATGAAATATCAAGTGGGTAGTTTAATTGGAACTACACATACCGTCGTATCGTCTCGGCGAGATCACTTCAATTCAGTTTCTACTTATCTAACAATTCGCCTACATTAACTTCATTTACTGGTACGATCATGAGTGCCTATATGTAAGTACGTAATGCAGTTTCGATCCAAAAGTTATAGAATGAGTGAGACAGTCAAGTGAAAAGATCAATGACACACAACGAGGCAGTAAACAGCAACATGAATTTTGTCGTAGAACCGACTAAAAAAGAAATCAGAAAACCACATCAACCATGGCGCAAGTAACAACTATGTAGCAACTGCAATCACAGTTTGCATATGCGTGTAGATATTGAGAAAGAGTAAAGTGATTTTAATGCCTCGCTTTAATGCATGGCGGTATTGTACCTGTGGGTTTTTTGTTCGTCGCTTGTCTCGGTGATTCATAAATCATTTAATGAGTTGGAAACTGAAAATTAGTTATATTTCGCAACGATATTTTGTTACTATTTCATTGGAATCAAATTATTAATGAAATTACATTAAATCATGCCAATTCTATTTTTCAGATACCGCAAACTGGGCAAAATAATTCCCTAATTTCATTGGCGATTCCCTACAACATATTTTTGTATGACAGCCTACTGAAAGATTTCCAATCCATCCAGCTCAGTAACTGTTATCAGTAGAGCTAAAATGTTTTTGGGATCATCATAAGATAAACCCAGGTTCCAATAGAAGGAGGGTGGGTATAGAAAATCTTTTTTGGTTTTTTTTTTGTATTGGTTTGATGAAACTACAATGTGCATTAGCTATGAAATAGTGTTGTTTAGATATTCTTAAAAATGGGATTTGGATACGCTTGAACCCTTAATTTTGCGAGGTTCGATGAAATAATGCATGAGGCCAAAAATTTTTAAGGTGGGGTGAGGGTAACTGATGTTCAATCGACAACAAAAAGTTGGTTTTTTTTTATGAAATTGGTTCACCGTCCTTCCAGGGTGATCTTCAAGGGCAACATTTTAGACCAACTACCATTAATTTTCACACTACAACGTTTTTCTCCAATATACTTACCAGCCTTTTCTAACGATTAAGGGGCCCCCATTCCATTCCAGTATGCTTGAAGGCTGCAGGTCGTCTCACGACAAATCGCATCGTGTGAACGCTGCTATTGCGACATCAAGTATGCTAGATGAAAATCAAAAAAATTTTGTTTTCCTCAACTACCTCAAAGCAATCTTCATCGTGTGAACAAAAAGACAGTTCGGTCGTCGTAGATGTCTTCGGGCGCACTATCTTCGTGCATGATATGGGCTGTTGTGCACATGGAGGGCACAAAAGCCCAAGAAAGGTCTAGGCCGGGCTTTTCACATCCACTCATGTTGTGCGTGGTATATTTGTACGTGAGCGGAACCTACAGTTTAATGCCGAATTCGAACGGCGAAGTGAAAAGCTTTTCATAGGCACATTTTTTTTTCTTCTAGATTTGCCATTTACTCTTGTAGGTTTGCCAAGAGGTGGGGTGCCGTGGAGAAAAATATTTGTTTCTTCTTTTTGACTTACCTGTGCCGAGATTTGAAACTCGGATATTCTGCTTAGCAGACCAACTAACTAACTCCTACACCACAGCGACAAAAATGTTAGTCTTTCATAATAGCGAATTCAGGGAATTGGGGTCTAAAGAATATACGAGAGGTGATACTTTACACAAAATTTTATTATTGCATTTACCATAAGAAGTTCCGGAGGTAAACCAAAAAAAAACTAAGGTTTGTATCTGATACTATTGGTCCAAACCTCTGAACTGTTTGGATCTGCTCCCGTGTGTTTGAAGGCCTTTGCATTGATTGCAATTTTGTGTACCAACGCATGCAATTGCATCCCTTTTTCTCACTGAGATGTTACGCTATTGGTGCATAGGTTAAAGGTGTATTGCATAAATTGGTAAAATAAAGCGAATATGTTGTTTTTTTTTTTTTGTTTTTCTATTTTAGCTTTGTTTTTCTGTTTTGATGAATGATGCGAATTGTTTTGTTGTAGTGTTTGCGCTTTTATTACAATGAAAAGTAAAACGAGGTTAAATTTAATGGTTGATTGATGTTTTTAGTAAAATTAACTGGATTCAATTAAGGTGGTTATTAAAATGCGATAGATGCTTTTAATGTTAGTGCGGGTTTTTGAAAGGTTTTAAATCGAATCGAAACAACGACAAACAGTAAAACATTTTAAAATGAAATCATATTAAATCATTTGATTACTTAATACAATTTCTTAAATGGTTTATTTTTTTTTTATTTCATTTTGTTTGTGGCAAATATCTGTAAATTTGTTTGATGTTTGATCAATAAAAACCAAACTTGCAAAAAAAAAAAAAGAAAAAAATAAAAAACAAATCTTTAAATATAGAGAAAGAAAGCACGTGAACGGGGACGCAATATGAAAATATTGCACACGGAGATTATTTAAACATAAGCTAATGGTGCCTGTGGTGGTACAGTACATACACACTTACATACAAACTATATGAGCTCTGTATGTATGTACATATGTATGTACATATGTATGTATGTACATATGTATGTAGCACATATGGATGCATGTTTTTGTGCATGGCGTGTCGTAAATATAGTTTGACATATTTCAAATGTACTTTATGGGCAATAACTACAATTTCGCAGCCGCTTGAAGACAACAAGTGCTGCGGCATTCTTGCACCAGCCAATTCAGCAACTGCATGTACAGCTGTGGACATTAGTATGAGAACAACATATTTCACTTTGCTTTTTAAAATTTTTCCCTTTTAATATTCAATAATTGTATTTTTCTCATTGTGAATTTTGAGAACAGAGCGTAGCTGTTTATTTTAAAATTATAAAAAAATTCATCATCCAATTATAAGAACGCTTAGAATCTCAGGTCCAAGAAAATAATAAAATTTGTTATTATAGGTTTCTGGTAATTACTCGTATATCAGTATACAGGCTATTTTACACTCAAATGATAACACTTGTCTCTTTAAGAAAGTGGCAGGATGGACAAATTTCACTCCTGATCTATGAAGGACTATTGTTGAGCTCTGGAAGACTAATTTAGCATATAGTCAAATTGATGCACGCCTAAATTGATCCAAAACCATGGTACAGGGTTAGCCGATTTAAGTGTTACCAACTTCACACCGGTATATGGTATCTGGAAACGCGATATTGCCAACTATGTCAAATTCATACCAATGACAGCTGTTTATATTGTTTACAAGCTACCCCAAGCATTTGCGTCTAAGTTTTATACATGGAACAAATGTTATTCGAAATGGATCACTTGAAATGGTTCGGAAAGTGAAGGCTCGAAGGCTCCTAGTGTTAATCAAATGGCCAAAGAACTGAAAGTATCCCAGCGAAGCATCCGACGCATATTTCCAAATGACCTTTAGGTAAAGCCTTACAAGTTCCAAAAGGTACATGATCTTACACCAAAGCAAAAAAAGTTAGACTCGGAAGAGCAAAGGAGTCGTTACGCTTGCACGAACGTGACGAATTTCCAATCATTCATTGTGTTCTCTGATGAGAAAAATTTCCCTATTGAGCAGTTCATATGGTAAACTCTTAAAATGATCTTGTTTACTTAACTGAACCCACTTACTAAAATATGAGCCTACGAACGGCCACCCGAAGTAATTTTCCATCTCAAGTAATGTTATGGGCAGCTGTGACCGCCGATGGACGCTGTCCAATCGTTTTCATCGAGCCTGTTGTCAAAGTACATGCGACTTATTATCGGGAAAATGTTTTGGAAGCTGCTTGAAAGCCGTGGGCAAGCAAACATTTCGGTCGCACACCAAGGACGTTCCAACAAGACTCGACATCGGAACCGTCTCATAAAGCTCATGTGAACCAAGAATGATTAAAAAACACCATGTTTCACACTTAATTTCGTCCACACATTGGCTGTCGAATTCGCCAGATGCAAATCCAATGGACTATTTCATCTTGGTCATTTCGGAAAGCAAGATGAGGACTAAAAAATATGTCAGTATGGATGCGCTGAAGAAAGCCATTGTACGGGAATGGGCCAAAATACCGCAAGATCATATTCGTGCAGCATTCAACTCTTGTTTTTAACTGTTTGAAGGAATTTCTCAGTTGGATCGCTGGAAGAGTTCAATGGACATAAATCGCGAAATTCGGTGATTAGCTGAAGTGGGCTTGCAAGGACGAGTGTCGCGAAAGAAGCCACTGGCAATACTTAAACAAAGAGAACGCCGTATCGAGTTTTCTTTCCCATTCCACGTGGGCAAGCGAACAATGGTGGTGCATATTGTGGAGCGATGAAACTAAGATAAACCGAATGGGTCAAGATGAAAAAGGTATATTCGTCCTCCAGTGGGTGCTGCCCTTATTTTTAATATCCCTAATTTGAATAGTTTGAGAGAGAAAAAGAAACCGCATGGTCTACTATACCATTCGAACGTTAACGTGTATTGATAAATTCGATGCCACATCGATAAAGGCTACCCTACACTATATTGATGCATTTGGGGTGAGTTGCAGTAAATTCTCTTCAAGAAATAACTTCGTTCCTACACTTATGTCCAGGTTGAAATTGTCAAAAAAAAAATAAATTGGATTGAGTATATTTCATTATTTTCAAACACTACATCATCGTTCTCACACTAAGGTCCATTGCTGTATGTATGCATATAAGTATGTGCCACTGCCACATAAGTGTCACTCACTCACTTGCTTGCCGCTCACAATGAAACTCACAGTATTTCGCACTAATTGCATTTCTATATCAAAACCTAAAATATAAGTAATAAAAGACAACACAAAATAGTGAGACAAAGAAAAAGAAAACAACAAAACAGAAACTTGTAGGAAATATGTGTCAGCATTGATTAGATTTTTATATTCCAAAAACAGAAATATTTAACACTAAAGCAATACTAAAAATAAATTCAATAATTATAAATTTATAAGAAATTATTGTATTGAATCGTCGTTGTCGATTTCGTATTTTGTTTACTACTGCGTCAACCTCGAACTACATACATTGCCTTCAAAAAGAGACGTGGTTTTTTATTTATTAAAAAATTGAAAAGTAATTTAGAAGTAAAAGTAGTTACTTGGTAATACTTAGAGAGTTTGCAGCACTTAAGAAAACCCTAAACCCTCAAGAAAGAAAAAATGGATGGAAATGGAAATAATGCAACCTTGCGCGTTTGTTCACAACAGAAAAAAAAATAAGTTTTATTGAATAATCCAATGATGAAATCCATTTGCGATATTTTATTATTTATTTATTAAAAGAAAAATAATAGTACAATTATTATTCGAATTATATAAGAAAGACTTTAATACGGACTGTGAGTCTTGAAATCATAGCGAACATTCAAAATAGCTAAAAATTTAAAAATCAACTTAAATTTTTTTAGTACTTCGTCTTTTTTTTTCAGGAACTATAAAGTTTGTTTGTTTTTCCTTTTTGTAGGAAAAATTTATATTGCCATATTTTTTTGTTTTGTTTTTTTTTAGAACAGAAATACACGGTTGCATTTTCAGTGTTTACAAACAAGTCTATTAGAATACTAGGTAAAAGTAGAAACAACCACCTTCAGTCGACCTTCGATTCTAAATGTAGTCACCAAGGTTAACGAACAGGGAGTTATGTTGAGAAGGTTGAGGGAAGGGAAGGTTGTTTGAGGGTTCAGTGAGATGGCTGATTGAACCAACATCCAAAATTGGTCATACCTACTAAGTCCTAGAATAGGTACGCCCTCAAGTGATTTTTCTAGAAGCAGTGACGTTGAGGAGGGGGAACCAATCTCTTACTACCACTATTTCTGTTCAGCCTTGGCTATTTGCAAGGGAAATACTAAAACTCTTTCTCAACGGTCTGCCCTACTTGGGGTCGATTAGTTTAGGGGACATACTAAAGTACATAACAAAGTCCAAATGATTTAAAAATGATTTAAGTAATCAGGTTTTCTTTACATAGCTTAAGTGTGTCATTTACCCCCCTACTCTAACTGGAAAGTGATTAAAAATAAATTTCGCAAGAGAAGTTTTCTTGTGCATATGTTAAATGTATTTTCTATGGTATTTTTAAATTTCTGGAATCCTTTAATGCAGAAACTGGACGATATGAACTTTTTTTAGCTTCGCATATTTATGTATGCACTTGTATGTATACTCGCCACACTCTAACACCTTATCAGTCACTCATCCAAGTTCTCAATCGAACTGCTACTTAATCATAAATATTTTTATTGAAATAAACTTCCATGACACATATATTGTACATAATTTAATTAAAGAGAAATTAAAATGAACTTTATTTCTAAGCTGAGTTTCTTTTTTATCTTTCTACGATTTTTCATCATTATTAAGTATTATAATTGTAATCGTGCCATATGAAATCAAAATAAAGATACATTTCTTATTTATTTTACTTTAATGTTTTCCATTCAACATTAAATTGAGTCAGTGGAAATCTAATCTGTATTTGGTATAAATAAGAATTGGGAGATAATAGAAAGAGGCACTAATTGGATACACTCTCATTGCTAAGAAACAAATAAATATTGATAGAAAAATATTGGAATTAAAAAAGTATTATTAATTAATTGCAATAAAATCAGCAATATGGCAAGTAAAACCTTTACTTTCCAATTCCCAAGCAATTGATTTAAAAGTATTATTAAAGTTAATCGTAAGGTTAAAGCTTGATTGCAGTTTAGGTTTCGGTCATGGAGACTATAACCACGAAGACACAAATAGTTGTAAAGTGTTGTAATATTCAAGTACCTGCATTTATGTAATCTATAATTTGTTTGAATTCCTATTAGGACTGATCAGTTATTAGTCCACGTTCTTTAACTATTGTGGACGCTGTATCGTAGTGGTAGTGCGTTGGGCAGCTGCGCAGAGTGTCCGGGGTTAAAATCTCGGCACGGTCAAAATCAAAAAGTAGAAAAAATAATCTTTCTACACGGCACCACCTCTTGGCAGGCAATGGCAAACTTACAAGAGTAAAAATTACGAAAAAGCGTTTCACTTCACCGTTCGGATTCGGCATTAAACTGTAGGTCCCTTCCATTCATGTACAAATATAAGACGCATAACATGAATGGATGCGAAAAGCTCAGCCTGGGCCCTCCATGGGCTGTTGTGTCATTAAAAGTAAAGTAAGTTCTTTAACTAGCCTCCATGTATGTGTTGCCTGCAAATCGTAGGCGTTCTCGATGACAATAGCAGCGATTTAAAGCTAAAAAGTCTTTAAGTTTGCAATTAACTTGATCGCTAAATTTGGTATTCAAGTCGATTACTTTAAATTGATTTCTGTTTTAATTGAATTTTGAAATTAAATATTTAATCGCATTCTTCTTTTTCACTTCCACCTCTCTCTTTTGCCCGCAGAATGACTCCTATAACCTTGCGCTGTGTACAATAAACAAAAACGGCATTGAAGCTGTCGTTGGCGCAATCGATTGCCTGCCGTTAGGCGGTAGTAGTTCACATCATCATACAATGTTAACAGGTGCGGCCACGTCTGGTAGTTCTGGTGGTGGCCAGCTTCCTAGTTCGGGAGCTCCGACGGTAGCTGTCGTAGGCAGTGGCGGTGTTTCGTATCCGCATCATCTTAATATAAATCATCACCATCATCTGCTTGGCCATCATTCACCGTATAGCAATAACTATCCGTTGCATCACAGTAGTAGTCATCATCACATACACAGCGATCAAACCAAGTCGCTGCAGGAGCTACAGCATGAAGTGGGTGCGCTGCTCGAGTTTCGAGATCTTGTCATCGAGACGTTTCCTGATCTCAAGCATAAAATGGCGTCGATGTCGTCATCGTCATCAGCAGTCGCAATAGGTGGCAGCTCAGTCACTATCGCATCGGTTTCCGGAACGAATACATTGACAGGTGGTGGCGGCGGCGGCATGTCACATTCATCGCTAGCTTCGAGGTAAGCAAATGTTTGTGTGTTGTTATGTGAAATTTGCATACAGTTATACATATATGAAATTTTATCTGCTTTCATTTCAGACGCGAATGGGAGCCGGGCATTCGTATAAAACGTAAACTTTCTCAAAAGGAACCGTCCACATCAATTGCGGCGACGCAAGCAGCTGCAGCGGCAGGCAGTAGCGGCGCTAGTAGCGGTGCTGCTGTTGCGACAGCAGCTGGCGAGTTGTCGTCTTCGTCGTTGACGCGCAGTCGCAGCAACTCGCACAGCGGCAAAAAAGAGCCAAAGAGCGGAGAAACTAATAATGGAAGCGTTGTCCAGGATTCTGGTTTCTCCACAGAGACAAGTTCATCCAAGGAAGGTCACAGTGCCTCTTCCACCAATGGCGCTATGACGGTGAGTGCTTTCACTTGTGCAATTATGAAAATAGCAATATTAATTTGACTTTATTCTGTTTTCGTCAATAGGGTAACATTGCTTCGAACCGCCTCTCATGCCCAGAGTCCGATGACGAGCTACTCAATCTGCTGGATGTCATTCATCGGAAATCCAATCGATTACGCGAAGAAATGGAACATTTACAAAACTATGAACGGCAAAATCTGCACGGCGGAGCCAACAGCAGCACCAGCAACAATAATGAGCCCAGCACGACCGCTGGTGGTAACATTGCAGCGGCGTTGACCAAGTCAAGTAGCGGCAGTGGCAGTAGCACGGTCAGTGGTGGGCTGACCCCGAAAACTTTTCGTGAGCATGTGGAGCGTCTTAACAAGGAGGACATTAAGCAATTGCGGAAGGAACGTGACCGTCTTTTGGATAAATTGGCGGAAATGGAAGCGGAAACATTAACGGGTCGAATAAAAGCAGCTAAAATGAACGATCAAGTGGAAGAATTGATCAGCGTCAAGAAAGATCTGGAGGGGCAACTTAAGCTGGCGATGGCACAGAAGCTGGAGCTTAGCTCGCGCGTCCAACAATTACAATCACAACAGAGTAAAAGTTCATCGAGGTGAGTTGGGGACACGTTTTGTATCCAGCACTCTGGAGTGGAATTTCTCTTGATGTTTAACTTTGTATTTCACTTGTAGTCAATCGGATTCTTCGAGTCAACGTAATTTCTTAACATCAGCCACTACTGTTCTTTCCACTGGCAGCGGTTTATCTCAGTTGGAAAGCACCACTACTATTAACACTTCTGGGTCGACAGCTCCCTCGCAGAATCGCAGTCGGCTAAATAATACATTCCAACCAGTGGTGCTCGAACAGCAACAAGATGAGATCCACCACTTTGCATTCCATCAAAGCGCAGGCAGTGATAATCATAAACAACAGCTGCAGCTGCAACAGCAACAACTGCAGCTGCTCGGTCATCTCGATGGCATTGTGAGTTCGCCGGGAGGACGAAATACAAAGTGCCGACTCACTGATTCGAAACGTTTCACGGCTATTCTACTGGAGACCAGTGTGATTGAGCTGCAGCGTCATTTGCTGACATTAACGGTGCAAAATCAGGTTAGCATTCATGAAAAATGAGGGGAGAATAAAAGCAAGTTAACAATTTCCGATTTCGTCTCTAACATTAGGTTTTAATGCAAAAATTGGATCAAGCTGGAAAATCAAAACATCATTTAGCCAAAAGACTGGATAAATCGAAGGAGGATGTGGAAGATTTGCGCTTTCAGGTACGTATATAAAACATCAGAGTGAGCATATTTGTTATCTAACAAGAGACTTATTTAACTTACAGCTGGAGGAGAAGAACATCGAGTTGGAGGGTACAAAGGCGCAATTGCGTGTGCTCGAATCACGCATCCATTCACATACACCGAGCAGCAGCAGTGCCACCACCAATTCGTATTTGCATTCGCAAAATGATTACGAAACGAATCGTTCATCTGCCTCCACTACACTCATGCTAAGTAGGCGTGGTCTCTCTGGCTCTGGCAACGACTCGCACTATAGTGATATGATGCGTTCCTCGACACCCACATCGCAAACGCATCAGCATCAAATGCCACCACCGCCAAATGCAACGCAAATTTCCACGCCTAGCATGAAAGCAATGGTGCATCTGCCCATGGATGAGATACAACACCACAGCAGCAGCACTGAATCGGCGCACGATCATGAGTTGCACCACCACGACGTGCTGCCACAATCTATAGTCAGTCGGCTAATGAGCACTAGTTTCGGTGGTGTAAGCCCATTCGAGCAGAACCGACTGTCGCCCCGCGCTGGGCAACAGTCGACCGAGAAGAAGTTTAACGTAGGCGCTAGCGCAACAGCGAGCAGCAAGCCAAGCAAAATACCGCTGCCCGGCAGCAAAGCGGCAACCTACTTTTCAGGTGAGTTAAATAAAACATTGAATTTCGAAATGAAATAAATTCCATTATTTGCGCTCATATTTCCAAGGAAAACCTCCCAGTGGCCGACCCTCTACCGCTGGTCGCTCGCCACCGTCAGCACACAACTCCTCCGCCATTTCCAATGCATCTAGCAAATCGTCGCTGAGTCGCAGCACCGGCAATTTGTTGTACAGTAAATCTCCGAATAGTTTAAAACGTGCCGATTCCGCACAAAGCATACGCAAGGAGCTCGTCCATAACTCAAATTCCTCGTTCGGCACCAATAACAGCAGTCGCAGCTCTACATCGTCCTCTATACCGCTGGCCACCACGCCGTACGGCACTAATGCCGTCGCCGCTTCCTCTAAGTTGTCCTCGGCCACAACTCCGTCCCCCAGAGTGCTGCAAAACTCTCCGCTGCCGAAATTGAAACGTGAATCTTTAACATCGCGCGTACGTCACTTGGACTCTCTGTCGCGAGTGCATCACCACAATAATCATAATAACACCACCACCTGCTCTCCCAATTCTTCCCCAATCAGCAATGCTAGCGATGCTTCAAATATATCGGTGACAAATACAGCAGCATCACCACCAGCTACTGCTGGCAATTATGCAATGACGAGCAGCACACCAAAAACTAGCACAATAGCAGCGCAACTGAACTCAGCGTTGCGCAAGGATCTGCAGATTACTTCAAGCAGTTATTCACATGGCGCACAGCATTTTCCGCGGCGCGCTACAGGCGGTGGTGGTGCCGGCACAACAACCTCGTCCACAACGATAAGTGGCAACAGCAATGGGCGACGCCACAGCAATTCAGCTACTGCTTCCTCGTCAGGGGTGGGTGCACGTATGACAGCTCGTACTAATAATCTGGAGCAAAATGGCGGTCACGAGCAACATACGAACAGCAGCGGCGCAGCAAATGGCGGCGCCAATGCCAGCGATAGTGATAGTGGAAAGGTACGCACTTTGAAATCGACTTTTTTGGGTTGGCTTAAAATCTAAAAAACAAATACAGAAAACAAAAACAGTAACAGAAAGTAAAAACAAAAAGAAAGCAAATGCTTAGTTAAAAAATGCAAATCAAAATGCAATTAAATTACATACATACATACTTATACACACATATACATATACAATTACCTACAGCAATAGCAAACAAACTATTAAGCGCTAATTTTTAACAAACCCATACACAAATGCATTCATATAAATAACAACATGCATACATACATACATACATACAAGATATACCTACACATTTATATATAGGTATATTTCTATATACTATATATATATATATATGTATATTTAAATAATATTCTAAAAGAAAAAACAAAACAGAGAAAGAATAAGATTTTATTAACGTTGAAAAAAATTATACAATATAAATAATTGCCTAGTGTTATCAAAAATATGAATGCCGGATCGGGAAAAATAACTATTTCATTACTCTCATTTGAGTCGATCGATACATATCAAAACAGCCTAAGTCCCTTCGCGAAAATTTCACACTGACGAGTCGTAAGAAGAGCTAGAACCTGAATTTGGCAATATTTTATTATGGTAGACTTAGGCGGTTTTGATAAGTATCTGATTAATGCATTTGCAAATTCATATAATTTTTTTGTTGTTAAAAATAATTTAAGAAGTTTTTGATAGTAACGTTTTCGTATTCGAGATTGTTGCACTTATTGCATGCTAAAGCGCTAAGAAAGTTAACAATACGAGTGAGTGTATGCATGTGTGCTCATATTGATATTTAGTTAAATGTATTTTCTGATTGTTTGAAATATGTTTACAGTGCGTGTGAATTGCCAAGTAGTAGTTTAGGAACAATTGAAAATTATGTATATATCGAGTTGGTGTTATGTACTATGCTTAAAGTTGAAAACACCAGAGTCGGGACATGACTTTCATCTTGAATGAAAACATCAGAAAATATAGCTCGCTTTTTTCATTTCTGAAATCTTTTAACGATTTGTCTGAGTCGGCCAATTAATTTTGGCCTTTATTTTTAGTCTTGTAGGCCCAAAACTATTGGGAACTAAACTCATCTATTCTATGAATGTATTTCAAGTTTAAAAAAAAAAAAGAATAACTTCTAATGGCAGCGACGCAATCGTATTGTAGAAGTTACTGCATGATTTCGCAGTCAAGGTTTTCTTTTGAGTCTACGCTTCAAATCTTTTTAAACCAATTTGTTTCTTTTCTTTGCTCGAATAAATTAGATATTTGAAGTTTTGGCAGCCGACCTGTGTGGGAGAGGATGTCTTGGGATCATTTTTATAAAGAAATAGCACTTTTTGCGCTGCTTCATTGATCACTTTGGCTATGCTCACCACGACTTCCACTATTCCCTTTAACACACAATAGGATTTTTTTAATCACTCTTTCAAATTGGTAATTTCGCGATTTGTACGAAATTTGAATTTCGATTTCCATGTCCTTTATTTTATGTCTTCTTTTGTAGTCTATTTGTACAATGACTTAAAATATTTAAAATTCTTTAAGTATGATTTAATAAAAAAAAAAATCAAATTTGTTCGGCTATAATGAGCATTGATGTCAAAGAATATTCACGTTCCTCATTAGTACCTCCTTCCATCTTCCTGTTTATCTTTCGTAATAAATAAAATAATATGAAACAGAGACGTTCAGCCTGCTTCAGTTAATCAATCAGTATGTGGCAACGATTGGAGGGAATGGTGGTCGCTGTGGCGTAGTGGTAGTGCGTTGGACTGCTACGGAGAGTGTCCGGGGTTCGAATTTCAGCACAGGCAATATCAAAAAGTAAAAAAAATAATATTTCTACACGGCACTACCTCTTGGCAGGCAATAGCAAACCTACAAGAGTAAAGATTGCCTATGAAAAGCTTTTCACTTCGCCGTTCGGATTCGGCATTAAACTGTAGGTCCCTTCCATTCATGTACAAATATAACACGCACACGCATGAGTGGATGCGAAAAGCTCGGCCTAGGCCCTCCATGGGCTGTTGTGCCATTAAAAGTAAGTAAGTATTGGAGGGAATCTGCATGCATACACACATACATACATACAAGGGATGTCATAAAATGTGCACACACATGCACTCATTTGCTATAATAATTGTCATACAGTTAGACCAAGACACACACACACACACACATACACACACACTCACACTCACACTTGCATACGTTAAAATTTATTTAATATTTAAAGTTGTACATAAGGCAGAAGGAAAACAATATACATATATAATCTAATTTTCCACTAGCAGCTCCAGAGGGAACATTTTGGAATTATGTGTAACGACTCCGATGTAAAAAGAAAAAAATAATATCATTTTAGGAATGCAAAATTGGTGGAAGCTTCCCTTCCTCTCTAGTCTCTGGGTCCGCTAGTGTGCATTCATATACATACATAATTTTACATACATATATACTACATACATGCATACATACGTACATCAGTCATCTCTTTACATACATACATAGAATGAAAAAAAAGAAAAAAAAAGAAAGCGAAGCACGTTAAGTAAGAAAAGAAGATGAAATTGATTTTAAAGTAAAGCTACAAGGTGAAAATATTTTACAATACCGTAAATATCTATATAAATAATTTTTAACTAAATTTAGTGTTTTTTACTACATAATAATAAAAAAATATTTAATATTTAATATTTTTTTAATTTTTTTTTTATCATTTTGCATATCATTTTTATGTTTACCTACTTACATACATACATACTATACTTATACATACATATATACATACGTGCGTAATTTTAAAACATATTTTATTAATTTTATATATAAATATATTTTATTATGATTTACTTTATAATGTTAAGCTGAAGACTTGCCTGTGTTTAGTAGTAACCCAATTATTAAATAATAAAACAAACAACAAACAAATTTTTAATTTTACTGATTATCTGGAAATTGAGAAAAACAAGAAATTTGTATTTGTTTTTTTGTTTTTTTTTAAATTATTTTCTGTTTATTTTCAATAATATCAATAATATGTAATACATCATTATCATCATATTGCTGCAGAAAATTCAGTATTTACCTACTAAATTATGATTTTTAACTCTTTCTTGCAAAAATTGTTGATTTGATGTGAAATACAATTTTTCCAACTGCAATTGGCACAATACAGGGTGTTTCTTTTAGAAGTGTGGTTTTCAAGAAGAAATAAAAAGCATATAATTTAATGGTATGGCCAAGAATTTAGCTTTACTATAAAGATAAGGATATGCCATTATGTTTTAAAAACGATTTCGGGCAAGTGACCGCCGCGGCTGGTTCGAATATATTCCAGCCGAGAGGCCCAATTTCTAACCACAGCATATGGGGCCGTATGTCAGTAATAATGCGCCGAATATTCTCTTCCAAGGCGTCAATCGTCTCGGGCTTATCTCTTATCTGCGTAGACAAGCGACTTCAGATAACCCCACAAAAAATAGTCCAACGGTGTTAAATCGCACGATCTTGGAGGCCACGCCACAGGCCCACGACGCGAGATAATGCGCTCACCAAAAGTTTCCTTCAATAAATTGATTGTGATTGTTTCCTTGGCTGTATGGCATATAGCGCCTTGTAGCGTCTTGTTGGAACCAAAGGTCGTCCACATCAACATCCTCCAATTCAGGAACGAAAAAGTCATTAATCATGGCTCTATAGCGTTTAGCGTTCCCCATTGACTGTAACATTATGACCGGCTTCATCTTTGAAGAAATATGGACCAATGATTCCCTCTGCCCATAGAGCACACCAAACAGTGACTTTTTGAGGATGTAACGGCGTGTCAACAATGGCTTATGGATTATGATCACTCCAAATGCGATAATTTTGCTTATTAACGTACCCATTCAACCAAAAGTGAGCTTCATCGCTGAAGAAAATTTTCTTGTGAAAATCGGGATCGGGATCGGTGGCCATCTCATTTTGGGCCCATTCACCGAACGTACGACGCGCTTGATGGTCGTTCGGCTACAATTCTTGCACGAGTTGGATTTTTGTAAGATCGCAAACCAAGATCCTTCCCCAAATGGCGGAAGGATCTCGGTTGGACTACTTCGATACAGTAAGAGCGTCGTCGGTGCGCACTGTACGGCGCCTTTGAGGATGCGCATTATCCACTAGAGTAAACGTGGTGCGAAACCGATCCATGGTTGCTCGAATTACCGACTCTGCTGGGCGATTATGTCGACCGAATATTGGACACAGCGCGCGATAGGTCGCGTGAATCGAACCATTATTTTGGCAATAAATTTGCACGATTTGCAAACGTTGTTCGTTGTTGGAGTTAGTCTATTCATTATGAAATGGCGAACCAAACTGAGCATAAATCAGGTGATAGCTGTCAAAAAGACCAACTCCGAAAATAGTATTGCCAGATTGAAAACCACACTTCTAAAAAAACACCCTTTATACTTTTCTATTGGTGAGCCATTCTTCTTTAGTCATTCAATTAAATTATGTCAAGCCAGGGGATCAAGTTGTCCCTTCCATACTACTCCTCACGTATGCAAATAATGACTTTTTATAGATAATTTCTAATAATGATTCGATATACCCATAGTTGTGGGACATGAGGTTTGTTTTTTTTTATAGGTAAGAAGATTTATGAAACAGAAACAAAAACAAGGTGGGGTATACCTACTCGTATATACATATATTATTTCACAACCAGAAAAGTAGATCCACGTATAGAAGCGAGTCCCAGAAGCAGATTAACTTCAAAGTCTCATTTTTGATGGAGGTGACCTTTATTGTGTTTTGATATGTAGTAACTATTTTGAAGTGCGATAACATTCTAAGACTCAAGTTTTGTTTAGTTGCAGTTGATAAAAAAAAACCCCCAATGGGATTACAGAGTAGTCATATTTCGTGTCACTTTTCCCGCAGTGTAGACTAGGGATAACAAGCAAACGCCACTGTGCGGAGGGTTAGACAAGTTTATAACTTGCACTGAGACTACAGCCAATGAAAAATCTATTATCTACATATAAATTGTCTAATTTAACTCATGAATGGCATTTCAGTTTTTATACTCATAAACATTTTCTCATTCATCTTGAACTAACTCCTCATTTTACTAACTGCTATTTGAATTAACCAACAATAACATGTTTCTTAATATACAATACTAACTCAGCTAAAGCAACCCAAAAATACATATACTACATAATAAAAACAGAAGTCATGCCAAAATAAATTATACTCCCTCAAATAATAAATATCTAGATAAATGTATCTAATGCTGTAATATTTGTTTTTTTTTTTTACTTTCTCTTCGAATTCTTCTACCTTCTACTACTACACTCTCACATGTACTTAAATGTAAAATAAAACCAAAAAATATAATGAAAAATGCCTGAAACCATAAAAAACATTCACCAACATAAAAATAATAAATTGTATAAAATTGTCCTTTAAATATAATAAACAATCAAACAAATAAACAATCAATCAATGTAATAAATTCTGCTCCTGTCTTCACTCACATCCTTCCCTCACACACACACTCACACACACGAAACATCTATCTTAAACACCTGAATGTGAATCCGAACGACCACAACAAAGAAAAGAACAACCAAATGCATGTAATATTAAAACAAATAAACAAACAGCAACAACAACAAAAACAACAACAACAACAGAAAAGAAAACCATGTGATCAAAAAAAAAATATACATATATATATATAATTAATTAACCAAACAAAAAAAGAACAAGCAGAGGGTGAAATTCGTTCTGCTACTTCACGAGTGTAATCGATTTCAATTGCATGCCATGCTAACATCTCAAAATCTAAAACGACTAAACTGTGTCTGTGTGTGTGCGCGTGTGCGTGTGCGTGTGTGTTGAAACTTGAAGACGGTATGTCCTGCTCACTCTCACTCACTTGGGCTTAGTTTGGTGAACTAATTATTGGTGGAACTATGTAATATAATACAATTTAATGTTATTGGACATTGGATGGCGATGAATGAATGAAGCGCAGCCAAAAGGGTACGTCCGCCTGTGTGCGATTGAGAGCCAGCCATAAATCCAGCAATGCCGACCAGCAAAGCAGTACCGACCAGCATATCACCCTTCATCTCAGCACTTACGATCTCCATTGTGGAACGGAGCTTCTGCAGCCTCTCTATTTTCTTCTTCGCTATCACTCCCTTGCGCTGTACTACTCTTCATCGTGATGTAATTGTCAACATGCTAAAAATAACGTCGGAGTGTTGTGTGCACATTTGGTGGCATGTGCTGCATTTGCTGCTAACAGGCAAATCTCCATCATGCAACGTGCACACACTCACTCACTCACTCATTCACAACTCTTTTTCGTCGATTGCGATTCGCGTAAGTTTAGTATTCGTTTTTGTTTTTGCACCTCTTTTTTAATGTAATTCCCTTAAATTTTTTTTCTTTTTTTGTAGTTTTAATATTTCATGTAGTTTTTAGTCTTTCGTTTTTCTTTTTTCTCTCTTTTTTTTTTTTTTTTTTTTTTTTGTAAAGCTGTATCTTTTCGACATTGGGGTCCACCTGAACTTTATATTGTTTTCTTTTCCATAACTTTAGTTTGTAAGAACAGTCATATTTTTTTTTAACGAATATAAAGAATATTCCTTTATTCCTTTGAAATTAAAGAGCAATCTACTATATATACACTACTACAGCACTAATAAAAAATTTCGGGGATCATACAACCTTCCAAGGGTAATGTTAAGAGTTCAAATACTTGCTACATACACATGCACATGCAGTGGCCAATACTGTTGTGGTAACGCAAATCCAAACCCAGGATAATGTTCTTTATTTCCAGGGGTAACCCTGTTGCCCACAATCATCTGTGGAGAGGGATACTGTTTCTAGAATACTTCATGTAATAAACATTGTTCCCTTACTCACTAAACGATATTCAAGCTGACTCGTCGTCAGGACGCCATCAGGACAGTTAGTTACTGGCTTAGTTCTGACAGAGACAAGTACAAAACCCAAAAATTTATACATTTTGGCTTTGCCTATCGCAAAATCTTTTCAGTTTTCAATCTTTAGGTTCCAAAAGATTCTCGAGGAAATTATTTCCTCGCAAACTAGTCCTCAAACTGAAGACGATATTCAGCGAGTGCGAGTCTATCTCATATATTTTGTGCTAAATTATCATATGGTATATAAGTAGACCTGGACCACAAAACTACAAAACTACTAGCTCCAACAGCTGCTGATTTATGTGCTCACGTGATTCATATCCAAATTGAATTGTTGAAGTTATTTTAATAAATTCTTAGATGCAAAAGAATTTCTACAGAAAGAAGTCTTTGACTTTTCCCAAGCTTCTTCTAGTTAACAAAACAAAAACAAAAGTATAACTTTTAACCGCACATATAAAAAGGTAAATATTGCAGATGAAGAATAGAAACCAGGTACGTGTTCTTTTACCATATGTATGAAGAACATAACATTTGTGTGCCTAATTTGCATTTATTCTGTGCAAAATTATTCCGATGTTTTGTAAAAAGTAATTTTGTATACCGAAATAGCAGCGGTGCGTTTGTTGTATGTCGCTAAACCAAAAGAAGCTTTCAAATTAATCCTGTGTATATTTCTCCTACTACATACATACTTACATATTCTCGTATGGTGGACGGTTTCTTCATGTTCTTGTAAATTTTAAAAAACTGTTTCTAATCTTACCTTTTTAATATTTTTATGTTTTTTTGTTTGCTTCCATTTTGTTCGTTTGAATGAATTGAGCTGCTTGTATATTTTTCATGAAATTAAAATTTGCTTTCTACTTTTTTTGCTCTCCATTTCCATTTGCAGAATTCCTCCTTTTACTATAACAGTCCAACAGATTTTTATGATAGCAATGTAAGCAGCAATAGCTTTGCGCATATTCCACGTACTACCACTAAAATTCCACGTTCTACCGGAAAGTGGCAGGAAGGGAATTTCGTTAATTATCCGAAGATGATACAAACTTTAAGCGAGAACTGTAATCAATTCTACGATGATATATCATTAATAAAGCTCAAACAACAGCAGCACAATAGATGGAGTTATGGGGCGTCAGCTGAGGACGAGGGAAAAGGTGGCATTCAAAAAAATATTGCAATTACAACTAGAGCAGATTACGGCGATCCCAATTTTGATTTCATAGCCTATGGCAGTAAGTTGAACGGGTTAACTGAGCAAGGGCAATACTCTATAATCGCTGCTGGAGTTGATGATGATCTGAAAGAGGGTAGTGACAAATTGTTGGTCACCTTCGATTACGGTTATAGTGATTCCATTGAAGCAGAACTGTCTCAATACTTGCAAAGAGATTATGACAATGATGCAAGTGCTACGACAGCGAGCATCGAACGACGTATGGCATTTGCGATTAAAGAAGAGTATAACGAAGAATATCTACAGAAGGAAGAGGAAATAACAATGGAATCTATTGCTGTTGCTGATGCGAAACGTGATGAGCGAATTTGGGCGCAAGGAAAGGCAATGGAGCAATACAACTCGAAGGATCCAGGAAGAAGAAGTTTGGCCAAGTGTATTGCTGCTGTTAGCGGAGAGGCAATGCAATCTAAAATAAGGGATGCAGATGATGATTGGCCATTTAGGGTACATCATATGCAATATGATTTGAAAAATGATAGTACTCAATCATTTTCATCGTCATTTACGGAGTCGGAGTATGAAGTTGATGATAGCGATGACGATGACGCCGTCGATGATAATTTCGTTACTGAATTGAAGTTGAAAAGTGATTGTTATGCACTAGAAAGAAAAATGCTAAATTACATTAATGATCTTGAGGATTTCAATGGCGGCACCGAGTACTGCGAAAACGATGCTAATGATGGCAATGCAATCGAGAAGGAAGTAGAAGAAGAAGAGGAGTTTTATGATAGCATTGAATGCACTTGACAAACATGCAGCTTTTTAATCGAAAAACTCTAGTTTTTGTTCTTTGTTTTTTGTTTTTGTTTTTTCTGTTGTTGTTGTTATTACAATAGAATTGGGAATTATGGTATACGAGTATATTTATCATCATACATATATAATCTGAAAGGGTCTTATTTTTCACACACATACACACATACGCACACACACATACATAGGCACTTAAATGTATATTTGATTGCATCTTTCTGTTTACACAATTTGAAAATATCCGCCACTATCTAGCGCAACTAGCATACCTAATTGACCGCATAATAAACTTACTTACTTACTTTTAATGGCACAACAGCCCATTGAGGGCCTAGGCCGAGCTTTTCGCATCCACTCATGTAGTGCGTGTTATATTCGTACATGAATGGAACATAAACACATACCATAAATACATACATACATATCCCTATACAGTATGGTATCTAAATCCTTTTGATAATTTAGGACGTTAATGGCTCACCATTGTCAACACTCTTTATAATCATATAGTTAGTTACATTACATTATTCTTGAATATTCCGTACCGTATTAAGTAAGTAGAAAAAGTTCCTTTAATTCCCAAAAAGAAGTTAACGGATTGTTCTGAAATATGGTAATTATCAAGAAAAATACATTTTTTATAAACTAGTCTTGAAATGAAAAATATATATATATGGTATGTATATTTTGTGTGGGAAGAGCGGAAAGAAAAACCTCATTGGCCTGCCTATAACAAATCATTGGATTGAATGAACGTTGTATAGATATGAAAGCGAAACTTTTGCAAACAAAAATATTTTATTAATTAATTATATTATATACTATATAGTTTAGTAGGTACACATAAAATTCGCGATTTTGTTTTCTGTTATATTTTCTTTGGCTTTTCAGCATGATGTAAATTTCAAGCGGAAAATTCCAAGTAGTTTTGCAACAATCTGCACAACTTTGATAGCGTGAAGTGCATAAACTTCAGGGTATACACCTGAAATATATTGTAAAGTTTGGTTTTTTTTTGTTTGATTATTTTATTTTGTTGCTCTTGTAGCTATAATTAAATTCGTGTATGTAATTATTTTTGTTTTTTTTTGATTTTCCTTAATTTAGGATTGTTTATTTTTGTAATTATAAAAACTGTGAACTATAATAAAATGGTAATTAATTAATTCTCTGTATATGTTTCTCATTTATGTATGTATGTACATTAAAAATAATTATGCTTAAAGATAAGCGCTGTAATTAAAATAGTACATACTTAGAATAGAATAGACGAGAAAGAAAATAATGAAATCATTGTTCGCGTTGCAGCGTAAAATTTGAAATAAATTTGAGTAAAAAGTTAAATCAAAAGTGAAAATTATAAACAATGAAACTGAAATTGCATGTAAATATATATATTTATGATTAATTACGTTTACTATACTATAATTACATACATAATATTATTATTATTATTATTATGTTTGATTAAAATGCAATTATTATTATCATTATCATTATTATGATTATTATATTTATACATACAACTATACAACAAAAAGTGCATCATGTAGAATACCACAGTAAATATATACAAATATGAAATTAAAATTATTACAAAAAAAAAAACAAAAGATAAATATATATAAAAAAAAAAAATTGAAAGTTGTTTTATTTCTCGATTTACGAATTTCCTAGGAAATAATTCATTCATTGGCTGCACGTTATGGTAATATTAAAAGCTGTGATGATGTAACGTTCACTCAATAAATATAAATTCAATTGATTTATTTGTCCTAGTTATGTGTACCATAACTAAGTAGTAGCAGAGATAATTTTATAGCTGTTTATTTACAACGGGTGATTTTTTTTTAAAGAGTGCGGGTTATGGCCAAGAATTTAGCTTTATTATAAAGTTAAGGATTTGTCATTATGTTTTAAAAACGATTTCGGGCAAGTGGCGGCCGCCGTGGCTGGTTCGAATAAATTCCAGCCGAGAGGCCCTATTTCTAACCACAGCATATGGGGCCGTATGTCAGTAATAACGCGTGAAATATTCTCTACCAAAGCGTCAATCGCCTCGGGCTTATCTGCGTAGACAAGCGACTTCACATAACCCCACAAAAAATAGTCCAACGGTGTTAAATCGCAGGATCTTGGAGGCCACGCCACAGGCCCACGACGCGAGATAATGCGCTCACCAAAAATTTCCTTCAATAAATTGATTGTTTTGTTGGCTGTATGGCATGTAGCGCCATCTTGTTGTCCACAACAACATCCTCCAATTCAGGCACGAAAATGTCATTAATCATGGCTCTATAGCGTTCCCCATTGACTGTAACATTATGACCGGCTTCATCTTTGAAGAAATATGGACCAATGATTCCCTCTGCCCATAGAACACACCAAACAGTGACTTTTTGAGGATGTAACGGCGTCTCAATAATGGCTTGTGGGTTATGATCACTCCAAATGCGACAATTTTGCTTATTAACGTACCCATTCAACCAAAAGTGAGCTTCATCGCTGCACAAAATTTTCTTGTGAAAATCGGGATCGGGATCGGTGGCCATCTAATTTTGGGCCCATTCACCGAACGTACGACGCGCTTGATGGTCGTTCGGCTTCAATTCTTGCACGAGTTGGATTTTTGTAAGATCGCAAACCAAGATCCTTCCGCAAAATCTTCCATAAAGTGGATGGGCACAGCTCCAATTGCTGCGCGCGATGGCGGATGGACTCATTCGGGTCTACTTCGATACAGTAAGAGCGTCTTCGGTGCGCACTGTACGGCGTCTTTGAGGATGCGCATTATCCACTAGAGTAAACGTGGTGCGAAAGCGATCCATGGTTGCTCGAATTACCGACTCTGCTGGGCGATTATGTCGACCGAATATTGGACACAGCGCGCGATAGGTCGCGTGAATCGAACCATTATTTTGGCAATAAATTTGCACGATTTACAAACGTTGTTCAGGAGTAAGTCTATTCATTATGAAATGGCGAACCAAACTGACCATAAATCAAGTGACAGTTGTCAAAAAGACCAACTCCGAAAAACGTATTGCCAGATTGAAAATCACACTTCTAAAAAAAAAAACACCCTTTAGCTAGAACTTTGTTTAACATCCCTGGTTTCTCTAACAATCCTACTATAAACTGTCATTAATAAATACTTTTATATTTTATTATAAGTATGGTACTTTTATAATTACTTTTGCATTTACTTATTCTTTTTTTTTGCAAAAATGTTCGTATATTTACTTTTTCTTTTTTTGCAAAAAGAAAAAGTAAATATCTCAAAAAACGCGCCGGAGAAAAGAAATGAGTCCAACATGAAAAAATAAATGTTATGTGGTGAGTTAATTGAAGAAAAAAGAGAAATGCCTGGGCTCATGTGGTGGAGGACCATGCCCTGTTGTTATTGCTATTTATTGAGCAATTTCATTGTGTATAACAATACAACGAAGAAGAGATTTAACAACTTGGTATTCGCACATTTTAAACAAGTTGTCAGTTTTGATGAAATAATAGTTGTTTGTAACGACTGCAAGTAGGCCTCATATACCAGGTGCACAAGTATGAAACCGGAAATGGCATCTCTGTCAAACCAAATCATTGGCGTCATTTCTTCGCATTTAGTTCTGTCAACAATATTCAATTCATAAACAATCAAGTTTCATACAATAACATTTTTTTTTTCGCTCGTAAAAATGTCGAATTTTGTGCCTACAAACTACTATATGCCGACATCATTGATTTTCTGTTTCCAATTGAAGAAATCTGCTTTGGAATCTCATCGAATGCTTGTGGAAACTTACGGTCAGCACGTTCTAGGCAAAACACAGTGCAACGAGTGGTTCAATTAGTTTAAAAGTGGCGATTTTGATGTGAGAAACGAAGAACGTGGAAGACCTTCGAAAAAGTTTGAAGATGCCGAAATGCAAGCTTTACTCGATTAGGATGATGGTCAAACGCAAGAACAACTTGAAGAACAAATAAATGTGACTCAACATTAAATTTCTCAACGTTTAAAAGCCATGGGATTAATGGGTGCCGCATGAATTGACTGAAAGACAGAAAGAAAATCGAAAAACCACCTGTGAAATGTTACTCGCCAGGTACAAAAGAAAGTCATATCTTCATCGAACTGTTACTGGCGATGAAAAATGGATCTGTTTTGAGAATCCCTAACGTAAACGATCATATGTTAAGCCCGGTACACCGGTACACCAGCCAGATCGACAGTAAAACCAAATCGCTTCTGAAAGAAGACAATGCTCTGTGTTTTCTGGTATCAGCGAGGTGTTATCTAGTTTGACCTTCTGAAACCAGGTGAAACAGTTACTGGTCAACGCTACCACCAACAATTGGCCGATTTGAACCGTGCTTTGCGCCAAAAACGTCCAGAATATTAAGCTAGGCAACACAAAGTAATTTTTCTTGATGACAATGCACCATCACATCGAACTAAACAGACTCGGGAATTGGTAGATTCATACATCTGGGAAGCCCTCCCGCATGCGTCTTATTCACCAGATTTGGCTCCGTCTGACTACCACTTATTTTCATCAGTGGGGCACGCACTTGCTGAGCAGAACTTAGATTGTTACGAAAATGTGAAAAATGGGTCGATGACTGGTTTGACTCAAAAAACGAACAGTTGTTTTTGGCAAGGCATTAATAAATTGCCAAAGAGATGGGAAAAATGTGTAGCTAGTAATGGCCAGTGGTCGCTGTGGCGTAGTGGTAGTGCGTTGGACTGCTGCGCAGAGTGTTCGGGGTTCAAATCTCGGCAAAATAAAAAAAAGTAGAAAAAATAATTTTTTTACACGGCACCACCTCTTGGCAGGCAATGGCAAACCTACAAGAGTAAAAATTGCTATGAAAAGCTTTTCACTTCGCCGTTCGGATTTGGCATTAAACTGTAGGTCCCTTCCATTCATGTACAAATATAAGACGCACAACATGAGTGGATGCGAAAAGCTCGGCCTAGGCCCTCCATGGGCTGTTGTGCCATTAAAAGTAAAGTAAGTAAAGTAATGGCCATTACTTTGAATATTGAATGTACTTATAACCATTTTTCTTAAATAAACGTGTATTTTCTTAAAACAATCCCGGTTTCATAGTTGTACACCTGGTATGTAGTATATGACCGGTATGCAAAACAGATTAAGCCGTGTTTGTCACGTATTCGAGAGGAGCTGGTGATTTGTGTTGGACCTCAGCTAAAACTCATTACGAAATATTCTAGAAATCTAGCTTAGGCTATACTCTTGATATTACATTTAGGATGTGTGCTGTAGTTTTGGACTGGATCTCAGTGTTCCTTTTATCTTTGTGAATAATGTATTGTTTCTTAAATTTGACTTTTATCCGCACTTAAGTAAAGAAAACCGCACTGGAACTCAAGGGTCTCTTAAGCTTGATGGGATGGATTACTTTGCGGAATAAAATTTTTGTTTAGCTAGCCTAACAATTAATGAAGCTCTATATCTCACAATCTATTTTTCTTTCTTCTTTTAATGGCACAGCAGCCCATGGAGGGCCCAGACTGAGCTATTCGCATCCACTTACGTTGTGCGTTCTATATTTGCACAATAACGGAAGAGACCTACAGTTTTATGCCGTATTTGAACGGCAAAGTAAAAAGCTTTTCTTAGACAATTTTTACTCTTGGAGGTTTGCCATTGCTTGCCAAGAGGTGGGGTGCCGAGTACAAAATATTGCTATTTCTACTTTTTGATTTTGCTTGTGCCGAGATTTGAACCCAGACAATCTGCGTTGCAAGCCAACACACTACCAACTACGCCTCAGCAACCACACATTTCAAAAATATAACTATTTTTGAGAATATTTTTGAGCGAGTTAACGATTCTGCAACAATTTTGCATGAGTTAGGAGTTCCATGTTGAACAACGGACTTCGGAAAATCGCATGCAAGTCGTGGGTTGGAGGTTAGAATTTGGAAGATTTTTACAAACACAGGTACCCTGGTTATATTTTATTTCTATTGCTGATTTCATTTATTGCAATAGTAAAATTGGAAATCAGATTTTTATCGAAAAGCTTAAAAGGGAATTACGAAATACCTCTAAGAAAACTATTGAGATACACTATGCCAAATGGAAAACGTTATATTACACATTTGCCCCCACGAAGTATACCTTGCGTCTCACTTTTCGTTTTTATTCTCAATACTTTTTATCTGATAAATATGATTATTTTGTCGGTTCCATCATTCTGAGTTGTCAACGAGCGCCAAATGCCAAACGCCAAATTCATACGAATGCGAAAGTATGACAGGGGCGCTTGGTGTTCACTTGCGTTGCTAACACTTGAATTATACTAAGCTGAGCATGATTTTCCACCCCTTGATCTGACGCTCGGGGCAGCTTACCCTTCGTCTGTCGCTGGAAAATGAACACAGTGGTATTTCTGCTAAAAAGTATGATCAATTCTTATTGAAAGGAGTTCTGAGAACTTAGTCGGGGGAAGGGGCATAAAAAGGTCGTAAAATCTTAAAATCTTAAATAATTTATGGACGACCCTCAAGTGAAATACAAAACTGGTTAACAAAGTAGAAGATAACAGCAAATGAAGTACTCTCCACTGATTTCACATAATTAATTGTTTTTTGAATAACCCTGGGTACCTGGGTACTACGAGGGTAGATCAATAAGTACCCGTGTGTGAAGACAGGTGGCATTGCTGGGGGAAGTTGGCATTACCGTCGTGTACTGCCATTTGTCACACGACACCACACTAAATTATTATTATTAGCATCACACGTGTTTCGCGATAAAATGGAAAAAGAACAATATCAATCCGTAATTCGCTTTTAATTTTTGGATGGAAAAACATGCGAAGAAATAAAAGCGAAGTTGGATGCAGTCTATGGGGACCCTTCGCCATCTATGACAACCGTTAAACGTGGTCGTATATCCGTTTTTGATGAGGAGCGCCCAGGCCGCCCGGCAGACGTGGTTACTGAAGAAATCGTTGAAAAGGTCCACGACATGATTCTCGCTGATCGCCGAACGAAAGTGCGCCAAGTAGCAGAGGCCGTAGGAGTGTCGTACGGAACGGTAATGATAGGTTAAGCAAAAGAAAGGTGTCGACCCGATGGGTGCCGCAATTGCTTACGGATGGACAACAAGCGGATACGGAATTGTCGCAGCCAAATTGCATGAATTGAACTACAAATTGCTACCGCACCCACCGTACTCACCCTACTTGGCTTCCTGCGACTTCTTTCTGTTCCCCAAAATGAAAACGTGGCTCAGGGGGAAAAAATTAAGCTCAAACTAGGAGGTTGTCGTCGAGACAGAAGCGGATTTTGAAGAGTTTGACAAATCGTATTTTTTGAACGGGTTAAAGAAATGACAGAAACGTTGGGAAAAGTGTATTGCATTAAAAGGAGATTACGTTGAAAAAAAAAAAATTTGTGAAAGACTTGCCTCTTCATTCCTAACACGGGTACTTATTGATCTACCCTCGTACTTATTTATAGACTACAGTTCCCACCACTTACCTTACCTTGAAACTTATTTGAAGAGTTAAAACAAAGTTTTCATTTATAGTTTCGAAAGAAATCAGTAAAGTTTTTTATTTGTTTTATTTCTTTTTTTCGAGTTGTATGTAAACTTTTTGTGTTTGTTTTTCTTATTTTTTTTTTTTTTTGTTCATTCACATTATGTAATAATTGAGTTTTTAGGTTATGAGAGAATATGTGAAATTTCAAATTCAAGTATGTAAGTATTGCAAGTACACAGTGTATGTACATATGTACCATATGTACAATATGTAGATTTCATTATAAGTTATTGATGTACAACAACACAATATTATAGTAAATACATGTGTACTATTTTTATGTGGTTAAGTCTCATAAAAATGTATGTAGGTGCGTTCGATTCATCACACTCTGCTCGTTTAAACATGCTTCGGCCACCGTTAGTTGCAGCGTATATTGTATTTCCTATGCGAAATGGAGAATAAGCTTGCTTAACGGCCACTTTCTGTATTTCGTTCTCGTTCGTCACTTTTATATCGTTTGTCTAATTTGCATGCAAAACAAATTCAGCACGCAAAATTCGAATACCAATCTATCAAGAAAAGTGAGTACTTTTATTAAATGTTTTCTTTTTATCTTGAGTCGTTTTTTGAGAGCTGGATACCGGTTTCAATGTAAATGAACAAGGGGTACGGGAAACGAATGATAACTATACAGAGAAAGGCGTGACGAGTTGAGCGTGACGAGTCGAGCTTACTTTTTGCATACATATGTGGTGTATGTGGATCAGTGGTGGCCACTCCAAGGCACGCGTGCGCAAGAGTATTTTAGACTTCACATGTACGAAGCTCATTTCTATAGATCAAGAGTTTAGCTGATTAGCTGTGCATATGGAAATGGAAATGGCCACCACTGATGTAGATTGAAAATCGTATGTGTGTGTGTGTGTGTGTTTATTTGTATTTTACATTTACTTTTATATAAATACTGATTTATTTAAAATTTTTTTTAACCGTGTACAAAGTTCGGAACAATAAATTTCCTCGCTTATTATTATTATTATTATTGAGTTTCTTCTGAGGGTTAAAGGAGAGGGCTAACGTTTTGTTTTTTTGTTGGAATTGATATTTGTGCGCTGTTTAAACAAACAAAAAGGTCACAATTGCAAACAGCAAAATATATGTATGTATATTGTATGTGTATATGTATTGTGTATATTATATATATTTTTCAAAAACATTTTGGTTTCTTTGTTATTTCATTTAAATTTCTTTTAATAAACTGATATTTTATTCAGAACTAATATTTTTTCATACTAAATTACTTATGTATTTAATTAAACTTTTTTTTTCATTTATAAAATACTGTAAACTCGCAAAGATCGCTTCGCATGCATTCTGAAGAGTGATGCACTGTATACAAAGGATTGTTCTTGGGCTACAGTCCCAAGGGTATTTTCACAAAAAACAAATGCATATTTTAACCACAAATTGTTTTTATTCTTTTACTTTAAATATTTCTTCTTAAACCTACAAATATAATTCTCAACGTTTTTAAATAGAAATATAATATTTATTTTCTTCATTTTGCATTAACTTTTTTTGTTTTAAAGTTTTCAATGTATTATCAATCATTGTTTTCATTTTTCTTTTTCTTTTCTTATTGTGTTTTTGTTTTTTCTTTAGTTAATTTATCTTATCTTATCTTATCTTATCTAAAGAGAGTGTAAAGAGTTACAAAAGAGCAATGAGGGCAAAAACAAAGACCTCACAATGCTCTTCATTTTTTTCTACAGTAAGTATAGCACCATACAAGTGAAACGTTTCTCAATAAAGTTAGGTTAGATTGAATGATTTGAGTTGAGTGAAAAAATAGTTAAGAATAAAGTTAGGTTAGATTCGGTTTCAGTTGAGAAGAATATAATTTCCATAGTACATACTTAAGTACTATATGTACATATGTAAAAAAAAAAAATATGAAAGTTTAGAGAAAATAAGAGTCTCATATACAATAAGTATCTATGTAAGTATGTGTGTATATATGTAAACATTTTTGTTTATTTAATAAAGTACCACATCAAAATCTCATAGCCTTCTCAATCTTTCCTACCTCGTTTTAACTTTTGCTTTCTGTTTCTGTAAATCTACTCCACAATATATTTGGGTTTATATTTTTTTTTTTTTTCTAAATACCATCGTTTTTCTTTGCAATATTTGCTTTTATTGTAATTTTTGAAACTTTTATTTTTAATTTACTTATTTTCTGGTTGTATTTTAAACATTTTTGCGTTTTTTCTTTTTTAGTTTTTCTTCTTGGTTTAGTACGAAAACATCGAGTATAAAAGACAAGCGGTATTTAGGCAACGAGTGATTCAGCAATATTTCAATATAAAATTTCATCTATATTTTTAATGTTTTTATATATTTTTTTTTAATTCTTACACCGAAAGCATTCATAAGATTCGTTTTAAATTTTACAACGATTTTGTGGTAGAAAAAAGAAATCAATATTAAGAGAAAATTTGATTAATCGTATGCTTGTGTGTGTGTGTGTGTGTGTGTGAGTCTGTTTATTCGAATGCATGTATTAGAGGTGGGTAGGTGGGTAGGTGGGTACTTTTCGACGTTCACGCACTTTATTATTACACAAAAAAAAAGAATCACGTATATTCCCATTTTGAAAATTGTCCAAACAAGTTTCACTTTGAAAGTCCTTCACAACCGATAGAAAAAACTAAAAAATGAAAGAACATAGAACATATCGCAGCCTAACTACAAAAGAGGCACAACTCAAAATTGAAAAATTTTAAGAAAATGACTTAAAAAGGTTTTGCTTAAAAAGATTTATTTAAGCATCCACAGGTAATTTTCAATTTTGAGTAGTGCCAATTTTGTTTGCTTATGATTTGATATGTTGCACAGTGAAGTGAGATTTCGGGCAAGCTTCTAAGCTCAAGACAAGCACAGGTTTGCTTTTATAAACTACTCAAATTAACTTTGTAAAAAGGAAATGTGAATTATTATAACGATGTCATGGTCAAAAGTAACTCACGCATGGTCTCGTGGCAAATAATATCACGCTTACGCATTTCCACGTTTACGCGTAGCACGGAAAATTCACGTCGTGCGACAATATTTTTCGAGGGGCATGAGGGGTGGATTACAAATTTTGTTATTCAAAAATGTGTAAAAATTTATAAGAAGCTTCATTTATTTTATTATTATTCTTGGTTGATTTGCAATACTTTTAGAACAAGATTGCGATATGCACTCGTCTTCAGTTTTTAGAATTTTTACTTTAACGTTATCACTTACTTTCTACGTATTGTTTTTAATACACTTTATATCGCTTCTTTTTCATCTACCAACTGCAATAATTGTATTACTAAATTCTAAAATTCTTACGTTTCGGTTTTTTTTTTTAATGCATTCAATGCAGTGGTTTACCAATATATTCTAATTCAAACAGTTTATCGATTATTATCTCAAATAAAGCAAAAACGAAGTAGCAGAATACCAGCAGCACAAAACAATGCAGTGGAATATCGAACCTACATCAAATAAGCGAAGAGTTCAGGGGAGAAAAAATATTTTAAAATATACGTTACCTATATGGATATCGATTCTGGGCAACCCGCATTAACTCAGTGTTGTTAGCGGTAGGTCCATCTCCTACTCAGATGGCGAAAAGCCACAGTTTAACGAAACTAATATAAAGTACAGAATACTTTTGTAGAAGCCATAGCTTCCCTAGAGGGAACTATCACTAGAGGTTAAGTGATAGTCCCACGTCCATTGCCATACATTTCGATTGTTGATATCAAAAAATTCCAAAAACATGTAGGCTCCTCGGATCGTTAATTTACCCGTTTTTAAGAACAATCTATTTCGCGCTATGCTATTATTGAAGTCGAACATTTTGGTTCCACATATCCATGAAACTGACAAAAGATTTATAGTTTCTCAAGAAATCGGTATCGGTGATACAAAAAGTTGTTATTTCTTTAGTACTTATATAAGTAGAAAGTAGTAGCCAAAAAAGATTTGTCATTTGATTTTTCATTATTTCACTGTTCCAATAAAATTTAAAAATGTGCTTAGTTACTTTTGGTGGATCAGCTGTCATTTTTCTTCATCAGTTTCGTACAGGTTCTTGGTATATGTTTTTCTTTTCATTCATATGTATGTATGTATGTGTTTATTAACTGTTATGGTAAACAAAAAAGTGATTTTCAGCTAAAAGAGAAAGAACGGTTAGAGCGAACGGTTAGATAGATTATTTATTTTTTTTAGAACAAATTATTTGATATCGACAATAATATGACCCAATTTAAATCCAATCCAGTGATTTATTCTTATAGCTGTCACATAAATATGTATGTACATATATCCCGCCATAGGACAAGATATAAATTAATTAATATTTGCACCAAAATTACCTTCGATTTGAGTGTTGATGACGTAAATCTCATAACGTCTTCACATTTCAATATATGTACACACCTGGACAAAATAATAGGTGTAAACCTAAAATTTTTAAAATGAACGAAAAAAATTAATTGGCATAGTCTACAATCAAAAGGAAAATTTGGAAGTTTGGTGGCACTGTTTTGGAATGAAATGGGGGAATCCCCGCAAAAAAACGGTCTTCTCGATAAATATTGTGGTTTATTTATTTGATCAACCTTCAAATTGATCTGGACAATAAAATAGTTGTGTTTTGGTAAAAATTAAAAGTGTATAAATTTATAGGTGTTTAGTTTAGTTTCAGAAGGTAATATTTCGATGAAAGTGAAAGTGATGAAATAAAGATTTAATTATAATATCTAATAATATTAGATGGGTCGTGGAGTTCATTGCAGTACAGAGGAGAGAAGATTTGTTCGTCAGCTCCGAAACAAAGGAAAAACCTACAAAATTTATTGCCAGATCGATGGCACGGTCTCAGAATTTCGTTACAAATGCTCTCAAGCCAGATAAGGCTATTGAAACGCGTGGAGCACCTAAAAAAACTTCATTAGTGACCGACAATCGTATTGTTATATTAGCTAAACGCGACCAGTTCAAGTTGGCCAGAACAATAGCAAGCGAAATTGGGAATGTTGAATCATCACGAACCGTTCCAAGACGATTAGTAAGCGCAAATCTACCCGGTAGGATTGCTCGTAAAGTTATTCTGCTTAGAACTGCAAATTTGAAGAAGAGGAAAAATTTTGCATTAGTTCATAAAACATGGTGCGGTTCACAGGGAGAAAACAAATGGAGCGATGAAACAAAAATAAATTGGTTTGGTAGCATTGCGGAAATAAACGTTCGTCGCTCGAAAGGCAAAGGATTCGACGTCCGGTTCACAAAGAAAACAGTGAAACACGGAGGTGGCAGCTTAAGAGTATGGGGCTGTTTTTCTTGGCAAGGTATTGGCCCGATACATCAAATTATATTCGTGTATATATTTGTTGGAAACGGTAATGTTACCATTTGCCGAGGTTAATATGTCGCTTTTGTGGAAATTTCAGCAGGACAATGATCCTAAACATTCATCGTGAGTTGTCAAAGCATGGTTCAAGTTGGCCAAGTCAATTTTTAGATCTGAATCCTATTGAGAACCTCTGGGGAGAACTTAAACGCCAGAACAAAACGCAGTTATGGGAAAATATTCAAAAAATTTGGTACAACATTCCTGTAGAAACTTGTCGGAAGTTGATATCGTCAATGCCCAGAAGAATTGAAAAAGCCATCAAGAATAATGGTGGATATTCTGGATATTAATGCGATCTTATTAATTCAGTAAAATACGGGACCATAACTAGCAAAATTTCAATATTTATTCCTAAGATTTTTGTGCACACCTATTATTATTCTGTCCAATCGAAAATCTATGTATTTTATGAATTAACCAAAATTTAAGTTATTGTTTATAGTTTCTAAAACATGTTTATGCTGAAAACTAATTTATAATGAAATCATTTATAAAAAATATATGAAAGCCAAGCTTTTTTGAAAAAAAAATATGTTCACACCTATTATTTTGTCCAGGTGTGTATATTTGAAATCAATGAAAATCTCAAACTTCAATGGTAAAAAAAGTCTTTTAACTTGAAGAACCTCTAAAATTTCAGGGAAAATTATGGAGTTTTAACTTAGTAGCTCTGAAAATGTTTTTTTTTTGTTTATGCGCCAAGTCCAGATTTTGAAGGTGTATTCGAAGTTTCCACTTTTCAGGTATTTTTAGTTCAACTTGGCCTGCAACCTGTACTAAGTCTCGTTCAAAGTTCATTTTACTGTATGACCATGTTCACATTAGCCTCAGTGAGCCAATTCATTTTGAGGTCTACTGGGGGAAAAGGGGGAAGTGGAGAGAGGAAAAAAAAATTCTCGACTCATTTTGACATTAGTTGAAACGACATTGCAATCAGCTGCAAAAAAATAATTTGCAATTTTATTCAAAATGATAAAAAACAAATAAATGAAACTTGTAAAAATGAGTAATTAGAACTTTTACAATATCACTCATTGCTTAAGTTTCTCATGCAGTAAATATTTGTACTGCGCAAATGAGTAAGAGTAAGAGTAATAGTAAGAGAGTAAAAAGTAAGCATCAAAACGAGGCGACGGTGTGCAGACCACCACATTTTAGTACGAACATGAGAGAGTGGACTCTTGTCAAAATGAGTCGGCGCTCTGAGGCTAATGTGAGCATGGTCAATCGTTTTGAGAAGTGTAAAGGAATCTGAAAGAAAAAAAATCAAAAGACTTAAATAAAACCAAATTAAAAGTTATAATTAAAAAATGATATATTTGTAGGTATAGGTATCGGTAAGTATTATCTGGTTGGTTATTCTTTTAATGTATGTATGGTATATATTTTAGTACGATTAATGCTATTGTTTTTTTTTATTGTACGTAGATCTAAATAATGTTTGCATAGTATGCAAATCTGGAAATCTGTAAGCCGTTGCCAGTTGTGTGTACATAAGTAGAATACTTTTCTGCAGCTTTTTGCAGTACTGAGTGGATATTTATGGCGACACACAAAACGCTTTCGCCTTCCTTTTTGCTGCTATACGCTGACAAAAATCGGCTGCGATTTCGTTTATAAATAAATTTTTGTTTTTTTTTTTTCAAATTTCTTTGTTTCTTAAATGCTGGTCATACAAAACTTTAGAATATGCATTTATGATATTGACAATTGAGTTTGTTTATTTTGGTTTCAGTTTATAAGTTCTTTTTCTAATGATATGGTTTTGTTTTTTTGTTTTGCTTTTATTTCTTTATAATAATAATAAATAATTCAAAACTCTTTATAATTTTGGTTTTGCAACAAATGTCATTAAATTATTAAATAATCAAAGAATTATTTTGCTTTGAGCAAATATTTTTTATTTTTGCTTTTGCTTTGTCGATATGATATTTTCAATTTTTAATTAAGAATAAAGTTTTGCTTGTTTAGTTTCTGACTTGATGAAAATTTATATTTTTTTTTTTATTTCTAGTTCCTTTTTTCTTATAGAAATCGATACTTTCAATTACTTTTGTTTGTTTGCATTCTTTTTACAAATTCTATTTAATTTACTATTTACTATTTTAATAAGTATATAGTCATAAAGAAATCTTATTCGAGTATTTATAATCGTTCACATAATCGCCGCCATACATTTTCATAATTTAATTTCGAATTTTATTTTTTTGTTGCTTTTAACACAAGTTTTTGTTTTTAAAAGAATTTGGGGTGTTTTCTTGCTTTCGCTTATCTTTAAAGTGCAATCATTTTTGCTGATCTTTTATTTTAATTTTCTTCAAAAATCAACACAATTTTAGATTAATTTCTAAACGCTAATAATGCTTTTTAAATTGTCATCATTTAACACAATAGTAGATTACTTAAATAAATTGTTTTAATCATTTATATTTGCGTATATTAACTCCTCCTTCAATTGTCGGCTTGAAACGAAAGAGAATCAATACCATAATATTGTAATAATAATAATGATTGGTTAATGATTTGTTTACGGTATTGCACGAATACCATCTAATGTCGACCTTAATACTACACTGCCCTCGACCCAGAAATTCGGGCGATCGAGCATATTTTGCCATAATGATAACTCTTTGCCTGTGGCATCCATCCATTCCACAGGGCGTCCAAAAGTTTTACCTTATAAAAGAAGGGAAAATGAAGGAAATAAGTTATTAAATTGTTCAGTTGAGTTAAGGTTGTTGCTTACCTGTACCCATAGAAAAGCGCACACCACCCAAGAACTCATTGCTTGCCAAGCGATCATGATCCCAAACGGTCAATTCCAGTGCACGTTCTGAAAGATCCTCCAAAGAAACATCTTCATAGACGAAGGTGTAGTTCCATGTAGGATGGAGGGAACGCTTGACCACTGGGGTTTTCTGTTTGGAACTACGCGTTCGGTCGGGAAGCAAGTAACTAGGGAATACAAAATTTATTGTTAACGATAATGAATTGAAAATAAATTTTGAAAATCACGTGCACAGATAATTAGTGTAAGAAAAGTCTTCAAAATTTCAAAGGATTTCCTTTCCATTCTAAACTACATATTTTCAATACTCACTCACCTCTTACAGAATGCATCACAGGTGCCATTTGCCTTGATTGGACCCAAATGCTTGGCCTCCTTGACCAGCACATGTAATTGCCCGCCCTTTGTCGAACGATCCGCTTTTGAGCCGGCCACCGATTTAATACTGCCAAACTTACGCAGATTGGAACTGCTGCCAGTGGTGGTGGAGCCGCGTAAAAATCCAGATTTAATATTCTCTGGGGGAATAAATTTTAAGCCAACAACAATATCACCGCGATATGTAGCAATGTCGTCGAAAGGTTCACTCTGTAGACGATAGGAAACCAAAACAAAAAATGAAACGAGCTGATAAATATAAAATGTAGCTTGAAACTCACCCTTTCCTGTAACAAATACCATTGCGACTGGGGATTATCGAACACTCTGCCCTGAAGATTAACACTAACTTCTCCAAGAAAATCGTTGCGCCCAAACATATCCGAATGCCATACCGTCAACCATAAGGTACGCGATTCCAAATTCGATATAGGCGTATGGAAACGTAGAACCTCATCGAAAATGGGATTGAGTGTGTGTTTTTTAACTTTGGTTTTGCGTTTGCCTGCTTTGGATTTATCGGGCAACAAATAAACCTAGAAGGCGGAGAAGGATTGATAGTATGCACACTTTCTGTGTTGACGGAGAATTTAAAACTTACCTTCACGTATGGATCACTTCGATTGCGTTTAACATCAACCGCGGCCAGATCCTTACAACGTACCACATGTATTTCCAAGGCGCCCAGCTTATAATTATACTGCATGCCGAATTCAACTTGACCTTTAACCACAACCGTACCATAGCGTCCTTCGCCGGCGCCAGAATAAACACTGGCCATCGAATCCGAACGTAGCTACGTATGTGGAAGACATAAGGTGATATTAGTAGTCATATCTCAAATGTTTAGATTTAAAAATTCTTCTTTAATTGAAACTATCTTTTAGATATAAGTAATATCCAAAGTAATATCCAAAAAGGCGTGACTGACGCACTGACGAATGTGGTCACCGTGGTGTAGTTGGTAGAGTGCTGAACTGCCACGCAGAGTGCCCGGGTTCGAAACTTGGCACAGTCAAAAATCAAAAATTGGGAAGAATACAGGTTTTTCTGAACGAGGGACCACCTCTTGGCAGGCAATGGCAAACGTACAAGAGTAAAAATTGCCTAAGAAAAGCTATTGTGCCATTAAAAGAAGTAATTAAGATGAATGCTAAAAGCCAGCACCTACATCTTTAGTAACCATATTTTGAAAATGTTTATCTAATCTTTGATCATTATGGACTTTACTAAGGTCCATGTAAGAAGGCCCCTGCTGTCACTATAACCTACGCCCTCCGACTTTATCAGTTGTAATCGTTTGTTGTTCCAACTTGAGTCTGTATATTTTATGTATAAGTATACTCTGTTTTCTTTCAGTGTATTTGGCCATTTGCTGTTGCATTTTTATGTAAATTCTTTTATGCTGCTTTTTTTTTAATTGTGACGCTGTAACTTTGCTTTGCTGTAGTTTTTTTTTCAATGCTTTTGTGTTCATGTATTCTTCTTCTACTTCTGCTTTTTATAGTTAAATAAAATGAATATGTTTTTTTTTCTAGATTTTTTTTTTTCTCATTTCGTTACATTCTGTAACTTTTTTTTCTTTACATATTTTCTTTCGGTTGTTGTACTTTTGCTTTTGTACTCTTTGTAACTTTATAATTACGCGTTGTCAACTTTGTGTCAGTAGTTTCAGCTTCTTTGTTTCATTTTATTGATTATATTTTCATCTTTCTTCCCTTCTGCCTGTTTTAAATTTTATTTTTATATATTTTTTTTTTTTTTTTTTTGATATTTTAACATTATTAAATTGAATTGAATTAAATTTGTTGAATGTTGCTAATAAATTTTATTAAAATATGCTATGTTTTCATAAAACATTGCTCGAACCAACTCGACTTTGCTAAAGAGATTAAAGTTTCATAAAAAGTACGTTCTGGTACAAGGATAGCAAGGATAAAGTTATAGCACAAAGTCATTAACGTTTAAATAAAATATTTGCCTTTGCTTATTCAAAGCTGAAGCAGCTAGTTTGATGGAGAATTGCTATAAATTCTCATTTCGTCATCAATTAATTATTCAGCAGCTGCCATCGCAGAGAAGTTACTTGCCATAGTTTATGCTCAGTTTACGTTAAGTAGTGCTTAAAGATTTGTCAAGTATGCACATTTTTTTTACATAATTACAAAAAATGTAGTAGTTGCTGTGGAATTTTCGTACTTTTGTTTAAAAAACACCACTTCCGAAATATGTAGATAAGGCAACTGTAAGGAACCGGGCAACAAAAGGTTTGCAAGAGGAAGAAAGGCCACTGCTCCATCGTAAATCGGTGGAGTTTACACTACAATCTACTGCTTGTTTAATTGGAATCATTCAAGTTCCTTGAAAATTTCTGATAATTATGAAAATCTTTCCATTCAATATCTTTTCATAAATCTGAAAGCCTTAATGCCGATATATGAATGTACCATATAATGTTTCTTTATGTTTCTATGGATTAAACAATGTATCAATTGAGGTGTTGAGTGCAAAAATGGGCTCAAGCCACAAAACTTCTGAAATGGTATTAAATGGCTTACTGATACTTATAATTTCATCAGGCAATGACGGTCCATCGCCTTGAGATGCCACCAGTGTCAAATTCACTTTTCCATAAGCACGTTTTCAGAGTTCTGTAGAGCAGAAGCGGCGCTAATTGATTAAAATGTAATGTGGCTTTTTTTTTTGTTTTTTTTTATTGATACATTCAACACACAGGGTGTACCCCTATGAATGCAGAGCATTGTGTTGAATGGAAGGAAGATTGATAGGTGGGAGGAAGAATGAGAGAGGGAATGCAATCATACAAGCTTGGGCCATTTTTGCGCGCAACACCCTAATTTATCAATGAATTATTTAAGAATCATTAGAAAAATTATAGCAGGGCGTTGCAGGTTCAACTATCACCTAACACAACTGGAAATTACATCTAACATCTAATGAGTCATGTAGGTTTTGCAAGGCACATAGCACATCGCGGGACAGAGTCCTTCAGAATTCGTATAGAGAATCTGTGTCACCATCAATTACAAGAAGTTAGTCTAAACTAAATAGAAGTAAAACTTCTGTCAAAGGCTGAACTTATAGAAATACTGTACTACTGTGGGCAAAAGTTAGTAAGACTTTTAAATTTAAATTTTGCGCGTCAAAATATTAAATTTCTAAAGTTGGTATGAGTGTCGGTGACACACAATTGAAGACATTAAACATGAATCGCTAAGCGCATTGAAGGCTATTCCGGAAATTGACTTTAACAACTGTTTCGAGAATTGGAAAAAACGTTGGCACAAGTGTATTGGGGCCGGGGGGGATTACTTTGAAGGGGACGCAATAGATTTGGAAAAAAAAATTTGAAATTATGAACAAAGTCTTACTAACTTTTGCCCACAGTAGTAAGTCGATGAAGAGCCACAATATATCTTACAGGTCGCAGTGTACACCCCCAGATAATATTAATAAAAATAGTAACCCTGAAACGTTCAACACTTACCCCCAGCGAGCTTAAACTGCTGCGATTTTGATGCATTGCCACCAAACGATCAATGTCCTCATCCGATTGTGCTGGCCAAGTATCACTGGTGCCGCTGGCACGCGATTGTATGGGACTTGATGCAGTATCATTGCTATTGCGTTGACCAATCGCAGGCGAACGACTAGATTCTTCAGCAGCTGCTTTGGCTTCCTCTGCAAAAAACAACAAAACAAAAACAAAGCAAATATATACTTGAGCAAATTCAGATAAAACATTGTGGAATTACTTATATAATGTTATGAGCAAAAGGAATTTGTGTAAATTCCAAGTAAGCTTCAAGTAATTCATCGAAGCGTTCTTCATTCCCTTCCGGTAGTAATCGGAAAACGTGACAATAGTTTCGTACTTTTATTTATTTCTATTTTTACTATTTCATAGTGACTTTGCAACTTAAATTTAGCCCTTCAGATAAGCACAGAGTATTTACCCTGCAGTGCAAAAATGAGTTAGTCTCACAAATTACTCAGGCAAAAACAAGCTAGTTAACATTTTTACTAACTCAAAACTGATGAAGGATGAGTCACTTTGAAGACTGCTTAGTATACGCAGAAGCAAAGAACTTCTTTCAACAATACATAGTATTCAGGGAAAATATTGTCTTGCAATTCTCATATACCTTACAATATTATTCAGTTATATGGATTATTGAAGTGAGAAACAGAGTACTTAGTTGTGTGCTTTTTAGAAATTTGAACTATTTTTTTTTATTATAAAGGGTGTTTTTTTAGAAGTTTGGTTTTCAATCTGGCAATACTTTTTTCCGATTTGGTCTTTTCGACAGCTGTCACTTGATTTATGCTCAGTTGGGGTTGCCATTTCATAATGAATAGACTTACTCCTGAACAATGTTTGCAAATTATTGAAATTTATTATCAAAATTCATGTGCTACGTCCATTTAGCGACGAGGCTCATTTTTGGCTCAATGTATACGTGAATAAGCAGAATTGCCGTATTTGAAGGGAAGATCAGACAGGGGCAATTCAGCAGCTACAAATGCATCCCGAAAAATGCACTTCTTGGTGCGGTTTATGGGCAGGTGGCATCATTGGGCCGTACTGCTTCAAAGACGATGAAGGCCGCAACATTATGGTCAATGGAGAAAGGTATCGTACGATTATAACACTTTTTTTTGTCCGAAAATGCTAGAATTGGACTCGACCGACATGTGGTTCCAACAGGACGATGCCACATGCCACACTGCACGCGAAACCATGCATCAATTGAGAGGCGAATTTGGTGAGCAGTTGATCTCACGTTTTGGTGTAGTCAATTGGCCACTAAGATCGTGTGATTTTACCCCGTTAGACTATTTCTTGTGGAGCTATGTTAAGTCTCTTGCCTATAGAGACCAGCCAAATACGATTGCTGCTTTGGAAGCCAACATTGAACGCGTAATTGGTGAGATTCCAGCCGAAATGTGTGAAAAATGTTCCAAAATTGGACCTTCAGAATGGTCCACTTGACATTTAAGTGAAAATTATACTTAAAAAGTAAATGGCAGAAATTGATTTATCGATCCAAATAAAAATTTCATTCACTTTTGTAAAATTTCTGTGCTTTTTTCCATTTTCAAAATCAAAACTCTTAAAAAATCACCCTTTATATACCTATAGATGTAAAAACATATTTATAATAAATTCTGAAAATATAAAATTTTTCATTGTACTGACTCTGATAAAGTGTAGTTCGCGACGACTTATTTTTCAACTAGTGTGACACTACATCAAAACAAAAAACTATTATTGCCTTTCGTAGAACATCAGCGTGGACTTGTTAAGTATGTTGAGTGTACTCGTAATTAAGATCGAGGAATGAACTAGTTGTTAATTAGCTAGTTGGTTGCACTGCAGGGTATTGTTATATTTTAGAAACTTAGTGGTGTGTATGTGCTTCCATGTTTGTGTGTGTGTGTGGGTGTGTGTGCCGGTGTATGTTTGCATATGTGACGTTGTATACAACATTTATAATTTTCACGTAATGTTTTTTGCTTTTTGTTTATTTATCACGTTGTAAAATGAAACGAAACCTTTCTGGCACACAGCGACAAGCAACTGTTGCTGCTGCTGCTGCTCGTGCTGCTATTACCATTTGCTATTGCTGCTGTTACCGGACATTCGAATAAAATTCAAATAAAAATTGTCTGTGTTTATTTTGCGTTGCTTTTTTTATGTTGGAATTTTTGTGTTTTTTCTTTCTTTGTTTTTGTTCGAATATGAGCCAGAAGAAAGTTTTAAATTGCTTACAAATTTCAAGTTGTTTTTTACCTCTAAGAGAACATTACTTAGATACACACACTTCATATACGAATAAATAAATAAACTTTTGCTTTTTCTATTTACTTAATAATTTTATTCAGTTATTCACGCACATTGAGAAATTACAGGGGGGCCCATAAAGATGTTTAAAAGATTTTGACAACCTAAACGATACATGCCTGGAGTTAATCAGTTGACCCTTAACACCTGTAATCCTGTAAAGCCAGAGGCACGGCACTGAGATACGAAAAACTATAAGAAGTCGAAGGTAAGAGAGAACACCGGGAGACGATTCTTTGCAAGCGAAGCTGCTTTTTGTAAGTTTTCGTTCCAATAGACTGATCTGAAAAGAGGTGACTCATTGTGGACCTCTGTTTCTCTCTAGGAACCCTAGGAATTTATTTATGTAAGTATATATTAAGTCAAGTTGAACTCCATAGCAATAGGATTCATACTAAACTTTCTATCGAAGGAAGTGGGCGCATAATAGATATCATAGGTCACAGTGCACTTCCCAACAATAATACTTACTAACAATAATAGGATAAGTTCATTCAATAACTATCAATCATTGTAAGGTTTCAAAAACTCTAGAATAGAAAACTACCAGACATTTTCTAATTTTGTGTACCATGTTAATTAATATGTAAAGTTTCTGTACCTAGTAAGTATGCTTCTAATAAAATTGTGCGCTTCAGAACTTCCGAGAAAAACAGATCGACACCCATCATCTATTTGTCGGTTATAAAGCCGTCTTCGACAGCACGATTAGGGATCACTTGTACGCCGCAATGTCTGATTTTGGTATCCCTGCAAAGCTCATTCGTCTTTGCAAAATGACACTGACCAACACTACCAGCGCAGTGAAAATTGGGACAGACCTCTCCGCACCATTTGATAACAAAAGAGGTTTCAGACAAGGTGACTCCCTATCGTGCGTCTTCTTTAACCTTATGCTGGAGAAAATAATTCGAGCTGCGAACATCGACATCTCTCGCACTATTTTCTACATGATGATATTGACATCATTGGCACCAACGCGCGAGCAGTCAGTGTAGCTTTCTCCGATCTGGAAAGGGACTCTCGTCGAGTGGGTCTAGTGGTGAACGAGGACAAAACGAACAAACAAAGAGTCACGGCGTCTTGGCCAAAATGTCACTGTTGACAACTATACTTTTGAAGTCGTCAAGGATTTCGTCTATCTAGGATCCAGCTTCAACAGCAACAATAATGTCAGCCTTGAGATCAAGCGGAGACTAACTCTTGCCAACAGGTGTTACTACGGGCTCAGTAGGCAATTGAGAAGTAGAGCCCTCTCTCGACGGACGAAAATAACGCTCTATAAGTCCCTCATCCTTCCCGTTCTAATGTATGGCGCAGAGACGTGGACATTGACCATCAATGATGAGAGGTTGTTGGCTGTTAGGAGCGTTCGAGAGGAAGATACTCCGTAAGATCTACGGTCCAGTATGCGTGGACGACGTGTTTCGAATAAAATGGAACAATGAGCTGTATGAGCTGTACGCCGACACTGACATAGTCAAGCGTATAAAACTCCAGCGGCTTCGCTGGCTGGGTCATGTTGAGCGAATGGAAGAAAGCGCTCCGGCTAGAAGGGTGTTTTATTCGAACCACGGTAGAGGAACACGCAGAAGGGGACGTCCTAATCTCCGTTGGAAAGACCAGGTGCAGGGCAACCTGACTGCACTTGGCCTTATCAACTGGCGTCAGCGCGCGCATAACAGAGGTGACTGGCGAAGTTTTGTAGAGGCGTCCAAGACCGATCATCGGTTGTAGTGCCAGCTAAGTAAGTAAGTAAGCTTCACAACTTCAACAAATTGAGAACTAACTACAATGAAATTTTCATTATTTATATTTATTTAGTTTTGTTTTTATTTGGTTTTATGCTTGAATGCAGAATGCAGCCTGTAAATTTTCCTTTTATTACAAAATATATTTTAGTACACACAAATCTGTGTAAAATAATAAAAAAGGAATACATTCGAAAGCACAAAATTTATTGGTTAAAAATTTACGCATTACTCAGATTTTCATTCGAATTTACACTTCATAAATTTCATATCATTACTTTTTGCAAATAAAAGCCTGCAGTCCGACAAACAGACACACTGGCAGACAGATGGACAGACAGGCGAAAATATTTATGTTCGAGTACAAGCAATGTACATACTTACGAGTAAATATTTTTGTAGCCTACTGATGTTGAACAAAGCAAAGAGGGAAAATGTTACGACAATGCCACCAACAGCACAAAGGAAAACAAGCTGAACAAGAAGAAGCAATTTCTCTTTTTTTTACATGGCTTACGGCACATTAAGAATAAATCCTACCTCCTTTATTAGCAACAACAACAACAACAGCAGCAGCAACATCATCATTTACGACACCAACAGCCTGCATTGTTGGCCTTCGTATTGAGATGGAGGTTAGAAGAACCACACCGATTTCATCCTCTTCGAGCGTCTCAAGAAATCGATCGGAATTTGAGCGCAAACTGTCGTCCCAGGTCCAAGCACGAGGCTTGAGCTTCGTTTGGCTTTGAATGCGGCGACGTCGATAGACGTCAAATGATGCATTTGCGGGGAGGAGGGAGGGTGAGTAAGAAGCGGTTGGAACGCTTGTGTCTGAGGGGGAGGATGATTTCAATTGTTTATTGCTGCCTGTATTAATTAAAACCTCAATAGAACTTGTTGCTGTTGTTGTTGGTGTTGACGTTGATGTTGCTGTTGTTGTAGCGGTGATGCATTCACTTAGTTCTTTTGTGCTCATACTTTGAGTTTGTGGCGCCTCTGTTGCCGCGGCTGCTGCTGCGGCCGATCCTTCTCGCTGCTTCATCTCACAAATGTAGGCAGCAAATTTGCCATCGATGTCATCATCCTCCTCAGAATCATATTGATATGTGCGGTGCGAGCGACAGCACCAAAAACGCCAACGACTTTGACAGCAACGTCTACATTTCGATGCTGTTGGCAGTTGTTGCTGCTGCTGCTGCTGCTGCTGCTGCTGCTTTTGCTGCCAGTAGTCTTTGTAGCGATTATGTTTTTGAGTGCTGTATGAACGTTTCGTTTTCGTGCAACAACAGCAAAAGCAACTAACGAATCGTTGCAATTTATTGCGATATTGAATACTGCGTCCGCGTCCGCGTCCGCATCCGCGTCGTTGGTGCTTTTGATGTTGCCCGATGGTTGTATTGCTGCAGTAACTGTTGCTGCTATCATTGCGCATACGATTCAGTGACGCATAATTGATGTTGATGTCGTTCGTTGGCTTGGGTTTGGGTTTAGGTTGCAATTGCATTTTCAATATTGCTTTCGTTTTCGATGTTTTCTTTGCCGTGCTTAATTTTGTACCGTAATTGTGCACCGACGCCAGCGTTTCAACATTTCCACCATAAGCACCAGCAATAGCAGCACCACCAACATTATTTCCACCGTCGAATGCATTGTATTGCGCATCTTTCGGTTTTTTACTTTTCAAACTTAACAGACGAGTGACTTTTTTCATTATTTCAATTATGTAAAACTTAATGGTTGAAGGAGGCGGAGTTCACTCACGTAATTCGTTTATAGCATTCGCTATTATTACATAGAATTTCAGAATTAGATATATCAAGTAATTGAGTAAATAAATATTGCGTTACACGCAGAGCTTTTAGTTGCGTCGCTAAATTAATTTAACCGATATTTTTATCGATTTTCGACCATCGTGTCTTCATTGTTTACTTGTACATGTTACAGAAAACATTCCAAATCGTGAAACTGGTTTACATTTATTTTTAATTTGTGGACAAAAATTAGCCACGTGAATTGAGGTTCGAGGTCAGGATGTATATGAAATTTAATGTATGGAAGTAGTTCGGACTCGGCATTGAACTGTAGGTCCCTTCCATTCATGTACAAATATAACACGCACAACATGAGTGGATGGGAAAAGCTCGGCCTAGGGCTGTTTTTGCCATTAAAAGTAAAAGTAAGTAATGCGAGTAAAGTCATCGAAGCCGAGACACGTAAGCTTAAATTTGGGGCCATAGAATCCGGCACAAAATTAATTCCCCAGCACGACGAAAAAATCGATAAAAAAAGCTGGTTAAAAAGTAAGTTTCATTGTAAGAGCCGAGTTTGAGTTGATAAAGAATGACTAAAATCATTTCAAAAGAGATTCCAGCGTCTTTTGCTTCAGAAAAGAGGCAAATTTAACAAAAAATAGAAGTCAAAAAATGGCCAAAACGGGACAAGCTGGAGAAAACCTGAATCGACCATCGGTCGAAAACACCTAAGGTCGAAAACTAAGCTTATGTGTCTCAACTTTCCGCTTTAGATTCTGAGGTCTCGTCCTGACACCGGTAGAAAAATTTCCTAATTCCGAATATCCTGTGAGAACATTTTTACTTGGAATGTAAGCTTTTGCTTTTTTTTTTTTTTTGTATTGATAAATTCAACACACAGGGTGTACTCCTATGAACGCAGAGCATTGTGTTGAACGTAAAGAAGATTGATAGGGGAGAGGAAGAAGGAGGGAGAATGAGAAAGTGAATGTGATCACACACTGAAAATGCATTAGGAGCAGCTTACGGGATAGCGCAAACTTAGCCGAGTGGCCTCAATCTCTCTACGTGCACAACGAAATTTCTTCTCCTAAGTATGTAAATGAAGAAGTTTAATTGCAAGATTTAAGAAGTTCAGCTGCCTTCCAAAACTTTACTACACTATGCTTCGTTTGTTAACGAAAGCTGTCAGCAATTCCGCGGTTGACCTCCAATAAGTTTACAGGTTGTTTTACACCAATTAGACATTAAAATTTGTACATTAAACTAAACATTTGCATTTTCGTCAACTCGAAGGTGGTACATAAATTTTGCGACAAAGAAACTTTTTGAGAATGAAATATTAAAATATTTTCCATCTCCAATGTATTTAGAATCGGTAAATTGTTTTCATGGGAGTTTTGTTGTTGTTCAGTTAAGGGTTAATAAATAGAATAAAAAATATATACCGGGAGATTTTATTTAAAATATGTAGTGTTGAAGATCAAAGTATGTAGATTGAAAAGATTTCAAAAGATTTAAAAGTTCTAAGCAAGTTAAAAATTATATTTGTAACTCGAAGGTAAGAGGCCAGACAGAAAAATGCTGTGGCTGCTACAAAAGTAACTGCTATACTACTGTGGGCAAAATTTAGTAAGACTTTGTTCATAATTTCAAATTTTTTTATTCATTCTTGCAAATCTATTTCGTCCCCTTTAAAGTAATCCCCCCTGGCCCCAATACACTTGTTCCAACGTTTTTTCCAATTCTCGAAACAGTTGTTAAAGTCAATTTCCGGAATAGCCTTCAATGCGCTTAGCGATTCATGTTTAATGTCTTCAATTGACTCAAAACGGTGTCCATGAAGCGGTTTTTTGAGTTTAGAAAATAGCCAAAAGTCACACGGTGCTAAGTCAGGCGAATAGGGTGGTTACGGAACGATATCTGTCGAATTTTTGGCAAAATGGTCTCGTAAAACCAATGCAGTGATTTTGGAACCAAACGTTCATTCACTCTTCTTAGGCCCAAATGATGTTTTAAAATGGTTTTCACTGATCCTTCCGATATTCCAACGATGCCAGTAAGGTCTCTGACTGTTAATCGTCGATTCTTGAGCACCAATTCCTTGATTTTATTGACGTGTTGATCATCAGTTGATGTTGATGGCCGTCCTGGACGTGGTTCGTCGTCAACGCGTTCTCGACCATCTTTGAACAATTTGTGCCAATCAAAAACACTTGCTCGCGACATACAATTATCACCGAAGGCCTTTCGCAACATTCTGAACGTTTTGGCAAAAGAAATTTGATTCCGCAAACAAAATTTAATGGAACTTCTTTGTTGAATAATTTCACTCATTGTGAAAATCGCCGAATGCACTTTTTGTACTTCAGAAAGACAAGCGTATACTAAACACTAATGATTATTTTGATGTGACATTTAACACAGATGTCACCGACAGTCATACCAACCTTAAAAAAATAATATTTTGATGAATGGGTTTCCGCGCGAAATTTAAATTAAAAAGTCTTACTACTTTTTGCCCACAGTAGTATGTAATAAAGGGTGACGTTTTAAGAGCTTGGTTTTTTGGAAATTTCTGCAAAAGTTAATGAAATTTTTATTTGAATCGATAAATTAATTCTTGCCATTTACTTTTTAAAGATAATTTCACTAAAATGTTGACCGCAGCTATGCTTTAAATGGTCCATTCCGAAGGTCTAATTTTGGCACACTTTTTCACACATTTCGCCCGGAATATCACCAATGACGCGTTCACTGTTGGCTTCCAAAGCAGTAATCGTGTTTGGCTGGTTACTATAGGCAAGAGACTTAGAGACATAGCTCCACAAAAAATAGTCTAACAAGGTCAAATCACACGATCTTAGTGGCCAATTGACTGCACCAAAACGTGAGATTAACTGCTCACCAAATTCGCCTCTCAATTGATGCATGGTTTCGCGTGCAGTGTGGCATGTGGCATCGTCCTGTTGGAACCACATGTCGGTCGAGTCCAATTCTAGAATTTTCGGCTAAAAAAAGTGTTATAATCGAACGGTACCTTTCCCCATTTTCCATAACGTTGCGGCCTTCATCGTCTTTGAAGAAGTACCGCCTGCCCATAAGACCCACCTATCAGTGCATTTTTCGGGATGCATTGTTAGCTGCTGAATTGCCTCTGTCTGGTCTTCACTCCAAATATAGTAATTCTACTGATTCACGTATCCATTGAGCCAAAAATGAGCCTCGACGCTAAAATAAATTTTGCGATAAAAAAACGGATCCTCATCCAGTTTTTCTAAGGCCCATTCAGCTTTTCTAAGTCTATTCAATATGAAATGGCAAACAATGTCATGAACTGTCAGAAATATAAACGTCAAAAACCAAGTAGCAAAAAAATCACCCTTTACTAGTCAGCAGTTAGTATAAATACTATAGCTCTGGCATAAATAATTAATAATAACTTTTATATTTTGTTAACTGCTAAACGAAAATGAAAGAAGTTTTAAAGCCGATCCTGGAGACTAGTATTAAATTTCGCTCTCTCTCTCTCTCTCTCTCTCTCGCTCTCTCGCTCTCTCTCTCTCTCTCTCTCTCTCTCTCTCTCACGCACTCTTTGGCCAACAATTTTTGCTTTTGGTTTAAAATTTAAATCATTAATCAGCAGAAACTTAATCCACTAAACAATAAATTAATGGCATGACAATGTTTGTTTTTGGTTATTGTTTCGGCGGTTTGTTCGCTGTCATTGCAAGAATGAAAAGTTTACTACATTTTTGCATTTCGCTTTAGCCTCTGATATGGTATATAATAATATTATTTGAACACATCGACGGAATCACGAAGTGTTTGGTCAGAAATTTGTGGGTGAAGGTGAAATTATGTTATGAACAGAAAAATAAAAATTTCCTTTGTTTATCATTTTATTATTTATGTATAATATAATTTTAAGCATTGTTTCGACGTATTGTTGTTTGTGTGACTATGCAGCATGATTTAATTTAAAGCAATCAGCAAAACATTGAAACTTCATTGCTGAAAAATCACTTTCACTTCAATTTTGTATTCCGTTTTTTATTACTACACTTTATTTAGTTGCACTTCATGCAAACTTCCACGTTGAATTTTTAAGTTTTTAACACTTTTTTCGTTTTGCTCGTACTGTGTCTTGAAATTTGTGCGAGATTATGTGCAACGTTTGCAGTAATTTTTACGTATTACTTCAAAAGATCGACAATGTGCGTTGAAGAATGTTAAAATCGCAATTAATGTATAACAATTTTGTTCTGTCCTTAGTTCTCTGAAGATCAGAAATAAATTGAAAAGAAAATGTATGTACAGACAGACAGGTTCAGAAGTGTCACCCCGAGTGCCGAAAAGGTTAATTCAATAAAATCGTAATATGTGGTTTGTGTTTGCTTTGTTGAACGTTAGTCGTCGCCGTTGTTGTTGTTGTTGGGATTGTTGTTTTCTAATTTAATTGAGTAAAATATACATACATATATGAAAGATTTGTCTTTTCATTGTAATTACCGGGTGCTTGCCTTTCAAAAAATATTAGGAAAATAATTAAATGCAGGAAATTATTAGGAAGTTTTATTGAACAAAACAGAAGAGGAAAAATTTGTGCATTCAAGCCTCTGGAAAATAAACAGAAGGGGGAAACAATTTCAAAACCCATAATTATTTTCTTTTCTTTACAAAACTAGGAAATATTCATAAATATTCAATAAAAAAATAACATTCGATTTAGTTACATACTTATACGAAATTCAATAGTTAAATAAAAATAGTTGTATAAAAAAACAAAACATTGAAAAGTTCAAAGCTCCTGCCCACACGCCTACATTCGAACTATATGATCCCACTAGAAAATTTCATGTGACTAGACGAAATTGCAGAGATGTTAAACCTTGGTCAAAGAAGTAGCGTTAATCCTACGAGGGATCTGACCTCATATGAAGCCTTTCGAAGCTTCTCGATTTAAAGGTCCAATATATTTCTCTGGACTAATAAAATATCATGGAATTTGGATGCGTTTTTGCCTTAATTTTGAATGCAAAATTCAAGTAAAGTTGATATTTTTGATGGGGGGGCCTCTTGCCAACAGGTGTTACTCTGGGCTCAGTAGACAATTGAGAAGTAGAGCCCTCTCTCGACCGACGAAAATAACGCTCTATAAGTCCCTTATAATTCCCGTCGTAATGTATGGCGCAGGGACGTGGACATTGACCATCAATGATGAGAGGCTGTTAGGAGCGTTCGAGAGGAAGATACTCCGTAAGATCTACGGTCCAGTATGCGTGGATGACGTGTATCGAATAAGATGGAACGATGAGCTGCATGAGCTGTACGCCAACACTGACATAGTCAAGCGTATAAAACTCCAGCGGCTTCGCTGGCAGGGTCATGTTGAGCGAATGGAAGAAAGCGCTCCGGCTAGAAGGGTGTTTTATTCGAACCACGGTGGAGGAACACGCAGAAGGGGTCGTCCTAATCTCCGTTGGAAAGACCAGGTGCAGGGCAACCTGACTGCACTTGGCCTTATCAACTGGCGCCAGCGCGACTGGCGATGCTTTGTAGAGGCGGCCAAGACCGATCATCAGTTGTAGTGCGAGTTAAGTAAGTAAGTGATATTTTTGATGAAGTAAAAAATTGAGTTATTAGTTAAGCCAATTGGTTGTAGTACCTAGTCGTACTTTAAAAATTTCTCAAAGAGAAAAATTAATTTCTTGACCGATTTTAATTAATATATTTTTGAACTATTTTTTCTCCCTTGTTCTTATAAAAAATTCAATTATTGCGAGCACAGATGAAAAACTAAAACAAACAATAAATATTTCATTATATTTTTCTTCAGAAATTTTACATAGAAAAGAGATGAAGGCCGGTAACAGGGAGTTGCTCTGGGTGGGTTAATGAAAGTGTTACTTTCAATAAATGCTCAGCAGACTTCAGTGACTAAATTTGCAATGCTGTTTGAGAGGTTGAGCGTTTCAGTTGGACAAAAATTTAAAGTTTAAAGTTTATTGTATGTAATCTTTGCTATCATGCTACCTCTAACATTTCCTACTGGGAGGTACTTAAGACTTTTGTTGCCACCACTGTAGGTATCACTTCCACTTTGCTTATTGTCATTGCCATGATCGCAAATTCCTATTTGCCATAACATGATATAAATTTTTGTGCTCCAAGTCATTACTTTGTTCTGGTCTCTTTTCTTGTTAAGATGCACGCTTAGTTTGGCAACAGTTAATTGGCCTTGATTTAGTTTTGGACAACGTTTGCTTTTGACCGTGGTTCGTCATCATCGCATCACATCATTAGGCCGGCCAAGTAGTCAGCGAACTAGTGAACCAAACATGTAACAACTCAGTCATCCAGTTGATTGAGATGGCACTAAGTCACTAAGCCACTCAGTTAGTCAGGCAATCAGTCAGCTAGTCAGTCAGTCAGTCAGTCAGTCACATAGTGAATAAATAGGTATGTAGTAGTAATCCGCATGCCAATTTGCTGCTTCAAGTATTTATTTATAAACTTTTCTCTTTCGTTTCTCGCTCGTACTTTCTACATGGAAATTGTAGGCAAACAACTGCGTTTAGTTTTTACTGTTACGGAAAATAATTTAACGCATATTAACATGGAATTATTAATCGTTTAATTACAATACTTTTAAATCTGTGCGTGTTGTTGTCTTTGTACGTTGAAGTGTTTGGGGCTTTTCATATTTTTTCCATGACGATCGTATCTTAAAAACAAGCTCAGCATGTCAATAAATATTTTATGACTTCATGGCATTCGCAAAAGTTTTACCGAAATCGTTTGTTTTTTGTTTTTTTTGTGAGATAAAGTTGTTATGATGGCTTATAGATAAGAGTTAAGATTGATAAATTAATTGAATATTTGTTTTTTAATAACGTAAATAAATAAAATTTTTGTCGTCATGTTGAAGCTTTTGAATTCATAAACACGAGAAACTTTAGTTTTTAAGTAGTTGCTGCTAGAAAACGGTTCCCGTAAAATGCGGGGATCTGCTCCGAATCAGAACTATGACTTGACTTGGCGATATTTAGAAACAGTACAAATCGAGAGCAAATATTAAAATATTCGCCTTGTTTTCCATCACTGAATTGAGTAACGTGGTTGCAGCACTACATATGTGCAACATTTGACAACCCAGATTTATTCAACAAAACCAACCAGGCGGACTTGCTACTGATGCTACCCTCTTGTATCTAAAACTGCAATGGTAAAACTTTTTAAATGCAAACTGTGCCAAATGCTTCTTCACTCTACTTTAAAATTCGGTTGCTAAAAAGCACTTTAGCACCTGTGACGACCACATAATATTTAGAATCTCAAGGGAATTCCTCCTAATGAGTTTAATTTCGCAATTAGCTGAGCGCACAAAATGCAAATGAATGCGCCCTACCCAAATTTTGTGTGTCGATTCAGCATGAAAGAAGACAATAAAATCTTAATAGCCCACACCCTGTAAATCAAATACATACATACAAATGCGTATACTATACTCGTAGTTAACTCCAAACAAAAAAAAACAAAAAACAAAAAAAAAATATATATAAATTAAAAGAAAGAAGAAAAACAAAAATTTGAAATGCTCACCCGCAGACATATTCAAACGTTTCCGTGCATCGCGTTTTGAGTATAAAAAGTGTTGCAGGCCCAAGCTGGAACTGGACTTTTTCGTGCCCAACAATGAAGAGCTTGTGCGATTTGCCAGGCCTGGCGATCGATAGCGTGCACTCTTTGCACTGCTGGACGATGTATAATTCAAGGCACTTTGAGATTTAGTTATGGGAGTTGATGTAATAGTTGCACCCACTCCCAACGATGGCGACACACCCATACTCGTTGCGGAGGTGGTGGGCAAACGTGGCAGCGAATTGGTGCTTGCCACTTGTGTCACACCAGCTAAACTGCGTGGCAAGGTTGAACGCGCACCGCCAAATGCTCCGGCACCCTCTTCCGATGAATCCGACGATTCGTAAATAGCATCTGGCACACTTGAGCGACGTGCATCTTTCGAGTCGATGGATGTAACCCATGGTTTTGCCGGTGCTTGTTCGAGCTCATGATGACGGTCATCGCCACCGCCTATGCTGCCACATGAGCGTACACGATCCAGCTGCTCACGGCTCAGACTCTTATGGTTGAACAACAAATCACCTGCCGAACGACGCTTTGCAACGGCCAAAGCGGATGCAGACGAGGAGTTGTCACGATCGAGTTGACTGAGTTTCGTTCTGGAGTCGCCATTAGCCAGTAATGCCGATTCAAAACTGCCGCGCCATGAGAAGCGCTCATAATCGCTGGCCACACCACACTCTTCGCCCGCTGTGTCACTGACACCGCTACTCGATTGGTGATGGTGTGGGCGCGTTGTGTTTGCACTGCTGCCGCTACTGCCACTGCTGCAGGCTGCTGCTGAAGTAGAGGCTGAGTCGAGCAGTAGATCGTGTGATTTGCTGCGTGCCAAATTGTTGGCATCATCCTGCTGCTTATTGGATTTGAGTTGATGGTGATGATTGTACAAGTGGTGATGATGATGTGAATGGTGATGTTGGTAATGATGGGCTCCTGTTTGATATGCGCTGCTATACTGCTGACTGCGTACAGCTTTTGTCTGGCCAGCGGCGCCACCACTGCATTCGGGTTGGCTCTCTTCCTCGTCCTCGGTGGTGGTGATGGATATTTTGGCCTGTAGACGCTTATGTTGATGATGGCGTTGTTGCGCAATTGGTGAATTCGTGCCATGTGAATCATTGCCACTGTTAACCTCATGCATTAATGCGACCAGACGTGCTCCAATGTGCTGCATTACTTTGGCGAAAAGCTGTGGCGAACGTTCAGTACAGTGGGTACTTCCGGTTGAAATTTGATCGTCTTCTACATCTTTTTTGATGTTATCGTCAGTTGATTCGAATTTGGGCACGCCATCTACTGTGGCCACAGTAGTGGTAGTCACTGGCAGTGGGTTGTTTGTTGCAGTCACACTACCCACGGCAATTTTGGAAAACGATGCGACAAGTTTCTGATAGACCAAGGCGGTATCCGGAGTGAGGCCATGTGTCTCGTCCAGCAAGCCACCATCGCCACGATCTCCCTCTTCATCCACCTCGAATTTGTTAATAATTTGTTGGCAACTGGCTGATATCTGCTCTTTCAGTTCACATTTTTTGTGGTGAGTTTTCGTGCCCTCCAGATCCGAGCTGGTATAGTCAGATGAGTCACACGAGTCGGACCACGCATCTTCACTGCTCAGGTATTCAACAATCTCTCGCACTTGCTCATCATTTATACCCGGTACAGTTTTCATAAGACGAGTCAGTTCGTTTTCGAAATACGCTAAATGAGCGGGTCTAGTTTTCATACGTCGGACAGATATGGGTGTAGTTTGATTTGGAGTAGTGCCTTTCGAGCTACTAGAATTTTGCTGGGCATTCGCAGTGGCCACAACTAGTGTCTTAAAGAATTGTCTCATTTTAGACATCATGAGATTTGTCTCTTCATCAGAACTCCAGTTATTGAAACTATCCTTTCGGACTAGGCCGGAACTTGAACTGGTGGGTGGTGGTATTGGTGGTTTCTTAGTAAGACCATCCGCTTGCAATTGCATGCCACTACTAGACGCATGTGAGGGCGTACTTGCACGTACTTCTAGTATATATTCCGCATCCCCAGTGGACAATCCTTGTGCTAGTGACGCAGTTTCCTTAACTTCTTCTATTTGTTCCAGTGCTGCTATGGGTGATTTAGTACGCATTTGCGAATTCGTTGTACTTAATTCACATTCAGGTGCTTTCAGTAAATCATCATTGCTGCCAACGAAGCCACTATCTCGACTGTGATGTTGCTGTTTCTTGGCTTGGGCTGAACTGCTAATTGAGCCTGGAGTTGGGGTCCGACACTCAATGTTAGACGTGGATAACTTGCTGATATCGTCCATGTTGCCAGCAGCATCATACAGCTTCTTCTCATCAAGTGAATCATGTCTTTTTCGCAGTTGCTTCTTTCTTTTGATTGTATCTGAAGAAGCGCTATCGAAAGCCTTTTCACCGCCGCTACCACTCAAATGAATTACCGTCTCATCACACGCTTCAGACTCAGATGAATCCAATAGATCTCCGGCGCTACTGCTTCCAAGCATAGCTCCCTCAAGTGAATCGTTAGTCACTGACTGTGCATCGACAAGTAAATTGTCGAGTGAGGAGTTGTGTGATCTTGGAGTGCCACGTGCGCGTACCAAACGCTTGCGCCGCTGACTGGGACTTGGATGACCTTCACTATCGCTGCCTACACTGCCGCTTTCATCCGATTCATTTTTATCACTAGCATTAAATCCCATAAAGCCAGAAAGAAAATACTTTTCGAGTCGCGATGATGCGAGCTCAGCAGCACTGTTAATATCATGTACCGGTTCTTCGGGTATTCCCAAAGAATCCAAGCCCTCTGAGCATTCACTGCTCACTTCGGACGCAGTATCGTCACCGCGTGTATCTATCGAACTCATAACTTTACCATCACCCAAGCCGAAAAAGAAATACTTTTCCAAATCGGAAGCTGATAAACGATTGTGATGGTTGATAGTGCGTTGCCGTCGGCGTTCGACTTCGTCTAGTTGATCTTCATCGACATTATCTTCCGCATCATCTTGCTCGCAATTACGCAGAGAAGCTACATCGCTTTCTTCACAACTTTCTTCAACGATTGTATGCAAAGTGAAATCGATTGCTGAACGATGATAGCCGCGCAGCTCTTCTTCACGATCGATAAACATCATACCACCAATCGCTGATACGCTGGAACCATCGTCGTCATCAACACTTAAATCCTCGGAGTCGGAGGCAGTTGGTGTCGTGTCATCTACTAAGCCAGCGATATCATCATCACCATTCTGACTGATCTCCTCAACCCACGAATCGTCATCGGCAAGGCCATCTTCAAGGCAAACAGTTGGCGTTTTATCTCCAGCTGAGAGTTGCGCGCCAGTGGCACTTTCTTTCGGCGACATTTCCCTTTGCAACATTTGGCTCACTTCGTCATCGTAATTATCTACGTCATCGTCATTGTCATCGTGATCGTAAATAATTTTGTGATCTCTGGGCAAATCAACGGTATTCACGCGGTAATGATGGTACGCACTCGGTGATTCATTGTCGGTAGCAATGATATTCACATTAAAATCACTTTTCCTATAATTCTCAGTTCTTTTTGCTCTTCTGCTCAGATCATTCACATTAGCACTGGCAGTTTCGTAACTGAGCTTAATAACACTACCACCACTAGCACTCACACTACCACCACTGTTATTGCTGCTACCACTACCACTAACACTAGCACTGGCACTGGCACTGCCAATATTTGTGGGGCTCTCAGCTATTTGTGTTGTTACACGTGTCTCGTGTGGCTCATATAGATTTGATTTTGCTGTTGTATTAGTGACCACATTTGAAGTTGCCATTGCATTATCATTACTGCTGCTGTCTTTTGTAATCATAATTAAACTACGATATTTGGCTGAAAGTGAATTGGGCGAAGAACCGACTTTATTGGTAGCGTAGGATTTTGACGAGGGTGCGGCGATGTCAGCAGCGGTCGCGGCGCTAACGTTAAAACAGGGTGCGTCGTTTTCGCTGTTGTCGTCATCGCTGTTGTATCGTGCATTCAAACAATTCTCCAAGTTGATTTCTTTGTTTAACATTTGATGTTGTTCTTTTTGTTGCTGCTGGTGTTGCTGCTGCTGTTGTTGCTGGTGTTGTTGCTGTTTTGTTGGTTGATTATAGCCGAATATATCTTCGTAGTTATCGTTGTAGTCGTCGTCCGCGTATTCGTTGTGATTTTCGTTTTTCACTTTTTCTTCTTCTTTCTCTTTTTTGTACACATTTACACTATTATCGTAATCTTCTTCTTCTTCTTCTTCACTTATATATCTGCTACTACTACTACCACTACCAATAATGGTAGCTAGATACTCACTCTTATTATAACTATTACTTTTATTATATTTTTTACTATTGAATTTCTCACTTAACATACGCGTATCGTTTAGTTGTTGTTTTTGTTGTACCGTACTACCGTAGTCGTTGGACGAGGAGCAGCAACAAAAATCGTTGTCTTTATCGTTTAGCATTTCATTTTCAACTAATCGCGCTGAGTTAGCCAATTCACTACTAAAATCGTAGCCGTACTCTGCGCAAACAGCTTTTTTACATTTGATTGTTGTTGGTAACAATAAAAACATACCATTATTCCTCTCACCATTGTCGCCGTCGTCGTTGTCGTTGTCGGCGTCGGCGGCGTCGTCGTCGTCGTCGTCGTCATTGTCAGAAGCAACAACAAACTGTGTTGCTGTTTTTGCTGCAGCTCCTGCTCTCTGCTGAGGTTCAGTGATTCTGTTGTTATTGTTGTTGTTCTTTGTTTCTCTCACTGCTACCTGCATTTGACGTTGACGCTCTTTCTCTCCTACTTCATTTGTGTAAACAATTTGCTCAGGTGTTTTACGATTTTGCTCATTTTCGGTAAATGTTTCAGTGCTCGTATTATTTGTTGCTGTTGTTGGCGGATTCGTTGGCTCTAGTGAGTCCATAAAGTAACCGGAGTTGAGTTCATTTGTTTTGCAAGCTTCGTTGAATTGTTCGTTTAGTTCTTGAATTTGTAGTAGCAGTTGTTGGGTTTGTTGCTGACCCTCTTGTTCAGCACCAGCTGCTGTGTTGGTAGCAGCAAAGGCTTCTTGCTTTTTCAGCTCATTTAACTGTGTAACGACAGAAGTGGCAGTAAGACTAACAACTCCACTACTACTACTTCTACTTCTACTTCTACTACCACTATACAAAATACTCTTTAAAGAGTTATCGTTTCTTTCTTTGTTATGCTCATACGTTTTCGATGTTTCATTTGCACCATCGTCATCATAATCATCGAAAACATCACTTGCTTTATACTGAAGTTGTGGTTTATTATCAGAATTTATGTTATTCTCAGAAGAACGTACACTATTTCCAATAATGATTTGTTGTTGTTTTTCTTTACTCTTCTTTACGCTCGAACCCAGCACGTTTTGTACGGCGATGGTTGGTGGTGGTGGTAGCTGTTTTTGTTGATTCTGGTCGCATTTATTTTTTCTGTGTTCATTGGTGCATTCAACGGCAAGCATTTCTTCTTTGTCTTCACCTTCTACTTCTTCTTTTTCCATTTGTGATGTTTCCTCATTTTCTTGTTGTACTTTTTTACTGTTTGCAAATTCGTTGTACATTTGTTTTACTTCTGTCTTCGATTTCTTCTCGACTTGTTCATATGTTTTTATTGTTGTTTGAATACCTGTTTTCTTGCTATTTTTAGATTTTTCCATATAGCACTCGTACTGCTTCTGATTTCCTCCCTTCTTAGTATAATCCACATACATATTGTTTATTGCATCATCGTCACCACCGTCATTATCACTACCATCATCATCGTCATCGTCATCATCATTATGGGCATTGCCTTCGTTTTCGTCTCCGTCTCCGTCTCCTTCATGCTGATGTCTTGTATTTCCCTGCGTCACCTCTCTCTTCTCATCATCAAACATCTTCATTCTCAATGATGACGCTGAAGACTTTGAAGCGCGCTGCTTCTTCTTCTTCTTCTTCAGTTCAGGTGTACTGCCCGACGACGATGATGACGAGCAGCAGCTGGAACTTTTCGATAAATGATCTTGGTTAATTTCTTCACAATCACGTCGCAGCTTCTGTAACTTTAATTCAAGCCCGGAATTTTGCTTATGCAAAGCCAGCAAGCGATTGACATCATTCGAGATGCTATGTAACTCTTCGCAAGCTTCTTGCGTGTCCATCGCTAAATCTAAGCTTTCTTCTTGTTCGGCGTTTGCAACTGAATGCGAATGCGCTGCCAATTCACTGCAACTTAATAGAATCACTGAAGCATCAGATTCAAATGCATTCGACGTTGTATTTTCGTTGCGCGTAGCTAATTGCTCTGATTGTTTTGAATGTTTATTGCTAATTGTTATATTATTATCATCGTCAACAACAACAGCAACATTTGCCACTTTCTTGCTAACTATGCCACCGTCGACACCGCTGCGGTTGCCACTACTTGGCAGCTTTTCCATCTTCTCCTCATCGTTGAGTATTCGCATTGCATTGAGCACAACGCCGCCATTATCATTGTCTGTGGTGCCGCCAACTACAATAATACAATTGGCAATTTCATCCACAGATGTTGCCACATATTTGCCATTCCCATTGCCGCCGCCTGTAGTAGCAGCATCGCTGCGTTCACTTTCATCTACGTCACTTTCGGCTGAAGTCATGTCACTTTCAGTGGTGGCGACACCACCACCACCTCCATCAATGCCAGCGTCAACGACATTAGCTTGGCTGGCATCGACGCCAATACGTCGCTGCTCATTGCGCGCACCTCTATTTTTATACATGCTGGTAGCAGCTGCTTCTTCATTGATAGCCTTAACATAATTCAGTACAATACCGCAATCGGTACGCTCAGTGTCCGTGTCATTATCAGATGAATCTTCAAGATTGGCATCTGATGATTGTGAATCATTTTCGGTGGACGAACCACCATGCTGATGTTGTATACGTGGTCCTGCATGACGATTGACTATGAAAACTTTTGCGAAATGTCGTTTCTTAGGACGTCGGTCGGCAATGGTACCTGTATCATCGGAATCTACCGATTCCGAACTGGAACTAGACGAGGAACTTTTGTTGGAAGTTGAGTTGCTGTCGTGATCTTTTGTTGAGGTCGTTGCTGAACTACGCGAATGTGAACGTGAACGCGCACGTGCAGAACGTTCATCACGTTCGCCACAAACGTCATCGTCATCATCCAGATGGCTTACGATTAGCTCATCTATACCAGCCACACTGGCAATGTCATAGCTACGCTGCACCGATTTACGCGACGTTGCTGCACGTTTCTTATACGATTTTGCTGTTGACGTTTTGTCTCTGACACCTGTCGATGACGACGGTGACGGTTCGGCGTCTTGCTCATCGCTCACTTCCGATTCGACTTCCTCCGACTCGGATGCTGATGACGATGAGAAGACATTCTCGCTCTGTAGATAACCGCCCGCTGTGGATGAATCGTTCTTTAATTTGCCAATCGATATCATTGAATTATTTTTAGTTTTAGTTAGTATCAGACGATGGTCGGACGCGGCGTTTAGTTTTTGTGGCACTGCCGTTGCATTTGCCAATGTGCCATAGACTATTGTTGTATTCGTTGTTGTGGTTGGTGCTGTTGCCGTAGCCGTAGCCGTTGCAGTTATTGCTGCAATTTCTTCGTTGTATTTATTGCCTTTCGTTATGCTATTTCTACTTCTACTGCTACTACTTTTTGGTTTTTCTTTTTCAGCTTCGCTCTCGTTCTCGCCTTCGTCTTCGCTTTCGTTGTCTTTTTCTGCTTGCTTTAGTCCAGCTGAGCCAGCAGCAATAGTAGTCGTACAAGTGTTGCTGCTGCTGCTGCTGCAACTACTACTTCCACTACTATTTTCAACTATGTTGTTGGCAGCGTTCGCAGAAACGACAACAACATCTTTGGAATCGTACTTGCATGGGCAAACAGCAAATCCAGACGGTAAACGAGTTATTGCCGCTGCTATTGAGGAATTATTACTTGTTAGTACTTTTTGTTGATTGCTTTTTCTGTTGTTTGCTGTTTCTTTACCAACTCGACTCGTTGTCGTTGAGCCTGAGTTTGAGTCTGAGCCCAGATGCTGTTGCTGCTGCTGCTCAGATGCTGTACTATGCGATAGTTGATGATGTTGAGGAGACGTTTCCGTTGACGCTGCTAGTATTAATGTTGACTTAAGTCTTTTAGGCACTTGGTTTTCAAAAGTTGTTTGCTTTGTTTTCGCTGTCGTTGTCGGCGTCAGCGTCAGCGACGTTGTGTTGGTGGTGGTTGATTTTGAAGTTATGTTGCCAGCACAAATATTACCGCTGCTGGTGGACAATGATGACTGTGTTGATCCGCAGACTTGTTTGTTGTCTGCCTGTTTCGACTTGTTTGAGTTTTCAGTTTTTATAGAATTGATCGCTGTTTTTTCTTCGACTGCACAATTATCCAGCTGCTTATCAGTGGGAGAAGCAGCTGCGAAGTTCTCGATATCAACACTACACAAACGCTTATCGTATTTGCTATTTTGTTGATTATAATTACAAAAGTTGCTATTATTATAAATATTTTTATTTACTAGCCGCAATGACGATAGCTGTTTTTGTGGCTGTTCTTTAGACGCTTGCTTAGTGGGCGTTTCACTTTCAGGCGTTCCTTGGATTTTCTCTGGCAAACTTGTATTCGAACGCGCACTTGAACGAACCGTTTCACTAAATTCACGACTTAAACTCGACGACGGTTTTGCTGGTACTAACGTTTGTGTATAACGAGACACAATAGTGAACTTCTCGTTGTCGTTGTCGCTGAAGTTGGTTTGGTAGTAGTTATCGCTGTTTTCGTCACCGTTGTCGTTATCGGTAGTAGTAGTGGTGGTGGTGGTGGTTGTACTGACCGTGGTGGAATTAATAGAATTCATATGAGCGTGAGCGTCGTCAACGTCGTCGTCGCCGACTGCTTCTGTCGACGCCGAAGTCGTTGGTTTTACATTGTTATGGCGGTTAAGGTGGTGGTTTTTCGTAGCAAGCTTTGATGCTAGATTAGCGGAGTCAGCAATGCTGCTGTTGGCCGTGGTCAATGTCTCGAGACTACCCCCGATAGTCGTGGTTGTACCATATCCCGACGATGAACAATGCGATTGACTCATAACGCCGCCGCTGAGCACTGAATACATTGACGAACTAAGCTCAGGTGTCGATGATTTGAAACCAGCAGTGGACAATCGCGTCAGCAGTAGGTTTGGGGGTGGTTCTAAGTCATCGTATTTATTTGCTGTCATTTGTTGGTAAGTCGTAGACATTGCATCGATAGTGGCATTGGAATATGCTGCGACGACAGCTGCTGCAGCGGCTGCTTGCAAATTGGTGCTTGCAGCTGAAACTGCAGCTTGCTGTGCCACCAAATTGGGTCCTGCAGAATTCCACAGTTTTTGAATGGAAGCGCATAGGTTTTCATCCTTATCGAATTGTGTTAGTGGTGCGTGCCCACTGTGCGTAGGTGCTGTGGTTGCAGTCGTCTTTAACAGTTCGCTGGGATGCCAATTTTGAAAGGCAGCCATTGGCACAGGGATTGGCACGGGCACCGGTATTGGCACATATTGTGGCTGAGGCTGAGCCTGAAGCTGTGAGTCTCGCTGATTTACACCACAGCTGCACGAAATTGAGTTTGGTCGTGTAATAGTTGCACCGGCTGTGGTGTAGCTCTCTTGCTGTTGCTGCTGCTGTTGCAACAATTTCGGCGAGCTATGGCGATAGTGTTTGTTGCTGCTGCTACTACTTTCCTTACTAAGAAAACGAGTCTTTATACGTGTCTTCATGCTCAAGTGCTGATGTCGCCCAGTGGCAGTTGGTCTGGCAGCCAGATAGCACCCATCGGAGCTGGTTTGTGATGAGCTTTCTCCCTGCATGAGGATCTCGTCATCGGTGCCGGTGTCACTTTCGCGTATTTTCGGATAAAATATGAGCTGCTTGCGATAAAGCAACGGTGATTCTGTGGGAGATGTAGTACTGTCACTCGATTTGATTTCGCGAGTTGCAACCGCCCGGCGTGATGCAACGCGTTGCGATGGCGATGGGCATGGAGAATACAGTATTGCATGCTTGCTGCTGCCGCTGCATTGAAGCATTGACGGTTCAAAATAATCCCAATCGCAGTCATCGATAGCAATGCTGCTGCAATTGTGCGTAGACGAAGTAGTTGAACTGCTATCTTCAAATTCTTCATCCTTGCACGATGACGACGAATCTGATGAATTGATAAAAACCAATTTGAATTCATCTGCATCCACATTGTATTGCTGATGGTTGATAGTGATCGATTTGAATTCAACTTCTGATGAAGTTTCCATCGTGTCGTAGGCATCTAAATGTATGTGAAAGATAAACAAAGAGGCAATCAAACTAACAGTCGCTTGCAATGCCTCGCACTGAGCGCGGAGGTAGCTTGTGTTAGTAGCACCTTTACCCTTTCCACCGTCACCATTTTATAGCCACACAAAAATTATCTTACACAATTTATTAATTAGTGATGAAGTAATTAAATTATAAATATACATAGATACATACTTATATACTATTCCATAGAAATATAAAACGCATTCGGGGGTAATGATACACATAAAGTCTTAAGCTTATAATTCAATTTACGCACCCACACCTTTTCTTCTATTACTCTCACACAGTCACTCTGGCCTCTCGGTTTACTCTCTTTCACCGCTCCGCACAAACTGCACACTTAATTAGCTCAAAGACTTTTCATACTCAAATCATTTAAAATACGCCCACTTTTTCTTGCTGATTTGTTTTTGTTTTTGATTTTATATTCTGCTTAAACATACCAAATCCACAACACAGACATTTGTTTTGTTGTTTTTGCCTTATCTCTCCGCAACAACCACAAAAACAACAACTGCCAAAGCACAGACAAAAATGTTCTCTTATATGCACACAACAAGAGCCTTGATAAGATTAACGGAAAATTTTTGAAGATTCTCTTAAAGTGAGCATACATATTTTATTTCTATTGTAAACAAAAAACAAAGTAGAAATACCCAAAGCCAACAGCAAAAATTTCAAAACATAAGCAAGGTTAAACATAAACATAAATCAAAATGGGGGGAGGGTGGTGGAAACAAAAAAGCATCAACAAAATCTAATAAGATCAGGGGGAAAAAACAAAAAGGTAGTGTAAAAATTTAAATATGTAAGCCGCTTCTCTTTCAAGCAACAGCAGCTACATATTTACATAAGTATGTAGTAGGTATATCCTTGAAGCAGCGTGTGAGTATAATTGGAACAAGTGTAGAGTATGTATGCATATGCTCAATAAAAATTTATTATTATATGCTCGGCGTGCATGTGTGTGTGTGTGTGTGTGTGCGGGCGTGAATATTTATTTGCTGCCGTATGTTAACACATGTTATATTGAATGTTATCTGAAGCTCTTGTGTTTTAAGGATCACACACACACACACACACACACACAGCTAGTATCGAGTTCTGTGCTCTCACATACTAAATGAATTGTAAGTGTAATCATATTCACCTGTATTGCCAGTTGGGTGTTATTTATTGTCTGTAAGTGCAAGAGAGAGATAGAGATAGCTTTGCGGTTTTACCATATGTATGCGTGTGCCATACAACATAAAATATGAATTGATAAATTCAATCATGAATTAATTGAAATGTAGACAAAATGTTTACATGGAAAAGGATGAACTTGGTTTCAAATAAGTAGAAGGAAATATTTATATGTATGTATTCATATCATAGAAAGAAGCATTGAGTATTTTACGTATGTAATGCCAACATAACTGAAAGCTGCGCCTGATGTCTATGTAAAGTTGTTCGATTTTACAAATTGAAACTGAAGGAATAACACTTCGACTATATCGAATCTAATTTTACACAAATTTTACAGGAGACGAGTAAGCACAGCAATTTTCTGTAAACATAATGATTAAAATTGGGCCTTCTCGGTGGCCTAATGAATGAGGCTAGAGTCCCAGTTGCCTCAGGTTTGACGGAATACATACCCGTACAGGGAATACTTTTGAAATAGATATTCGTTTATCCGTTCCTTCTTTAAAAATAAGTACATATTCTTAAAAAAAAAAACATACATATCTTTTAAGGTGGGTTACGAGTGGGTTATTATGTCTATCGGTATAGCATAATGTGGCGTTTTTAAATTTTTTTGTATTTTGAAAATTGTAGGTGCTAGGTTCCAATGAAGTGGAGTGTACCAAATAACGAAATTCGATATTACGGAAAACTTTCAACCAATGCTGATGAAATTCCAGAAAATATGGATATCAGAATAACAAAAAATAAAACAAATTTTAACCACATGGAGACAATTAACCGAGTTTACTTGCTGTGTTTTTCAGTTGTTCGTATATTCGGATATTGATTTTGGGCTAATTTGATAATTTTCTTTCGTATTGATCTCTGTATTTATTTATTCTGCAGTAATTATTTAAATAATTCTATAAGATGGATGTCCCAAAGATTTGCTGGAAATTTCTTCAAAATGAGACCAATTGGAAGTAGGAAGATAATAAGCTGGATTGAAAGAACTGTATCATAATATTTCATTACATAAGTAGTGCTATAATAATATATAGCTGTGTTTTATTTGGCACACACTCCTTGTTATGTATAATTCATGCATTAATTTTATGGCGAGCAAAAGCAAAAGCCGGAGCTTAACATACCTGGTATCTGCAATAACCCTACTGCGAACAGTTTGCCAAAAAAAACCATGAAAATTTATGTTCAAATTCTTGCCAACGAAAAGCAGTAAGCTCAAAATGAAATAAAAATGTTATATGCCGTTCCCCCAAATAAGAATGAAGTGAAATGCATATGTTCATGTGCTGAAAGCCTTCCCAGGTGCCAGCTCTATTGAGCAGTTTCATTGTGAATGGCAAACAATGAAGAAGACATTTAACCACTTGATCGTTTTATTTGCACATGTTAAACAATTTGGCGATTAAAACACAATCATCACGGTTATATTTATAGAATCCGTTTGCAAATTAACTGAATTCCGTAATCCAAATGGAATCTTGTTTTTAATATAGTCTTAATGGAAAAATTGTTTTTTTTTGAATTTTGAGCGGTGTTTAATCCCAGCAAACGTAAAAAAACTGTTTTTTTTTTTTTTTGAAACATTTTAGAATGAAAGGATTAATATTTATTCTTCTAATATAAGTAAAATTAATTTTTGTTTCTAGAAAAAAAGTCAATATTTGTCACAGCTCTCGCTAAAGTTTGATTCTGGAACATGATGTTATGCATCTGGATTAATACATTTGTGTTCACATTCGTAACCATTACGATGGATTTTAAATAACAGAGGTGATGAATGAGCAAGATTTTGGAACAAAAATTCAATATTCATGCTGCAGATGGCCATTTTAAATATGTCATACTCGTACCTGGTTAAAAATTACAGCAAATATCGCTACCGGCCATTAAAGTCAAAAATTGCCTCTGTCTTGCGAAAAGATTGGGTTATGGTTAATTCAGTATCACTTTAAAAAATGGGCGATCTTGCTCATTTAAATTGTAAGCAGTTAGTAATACCAAAGAGGATAGATAGAGGAAGCTTTGCAATTCCGGATTATGATCAATGGCAATGAATATTTGACTATTAAAAATTTCTTCAAACAAATTTTGTGCTTTTTTCTGCTGTTTTACATACGAGAACCAGTTATTTTTTACTATCCTAGAGTTTTGGATATATAAATTTCAGGTAATTTCTTTTTTTTCTTTGTCTTCATGATAGATTACTTTACTTTTAATGGCACAACAGCCCATGGAGGGCCTAGGCCGAGCTTTTCTTTTTTCGAGCATCCACTCATGTTGTGCGTGTTATATTTGTACATGAATGAAAGGGACCTACAATTTAATGCCGAATCCGAACGGCGAAGTGAAAAGCTTTTCATAGGCAATTTTTACTCTTGTAGGTTTGCCATTGCCTGCTACGGGATGTAGAAAAAAAGTCGTGTAGAAAAATTATTTTTTCTACTTTTTGATTTTGCCTGTGCCGAGATTCGAACCCGGGACACTCTGCGTAGCAGTCCAACGGACTACCACTACACAACAGCTATCTTCATGATAGATTCTACTTAAATATTTATTAACTCATTTAAGATACCAGTTGACACACCACAACAACCAAAAACTAAATGAAATTATGACTGTCACGTTGCCACTCATCTGTGTGACGCAATTTTCCATTACCGACAGCAAATTACAGAATTTCAACTGAAGCACATCATTGTTAATGTCACAGGCCAAAAAGTAATAACTTAATTATGTTAATTAGACCAAATATACGCTAACGCTAGAGATGTACGTGGGAAGTATGTCAGCGTGTCTGCTCCTTCTTTCTATGCACTTGCTACAGCTATTTCCAAGAAACATTTCTTCATTTGCTTGACCAATCGCAAATCAAAAGACAAAAAAAAAAAAAAAAACAAATCAAAATAAAATCAAAAATACCACCACCGAACAAAAACACCTTCACATTTTATTATTAGCCACAAGTATTCAAGGCAGGAAGAGGTAAGCAAGTATGTAAGTAATGCCCCATCATCACATAGAGATTTGAGTACTCACCCTCTTCGGCGGCCTTTTTCTCCTGACGTCGCTGTAGTACGACCTTCTTGAAGACAACCGCTGCTGCCTCGACTGCATTTTGGATCTCTTGTTCGCCCAGGGTGGTGGTGTGTTGCTGAAATAATACAAACGGGCGAAACAAAGAAAAAGATTTAGATAAGTTTGCGTTGAAATTTGGTATTTGCTTTGTAGCTGCTTCAGCTTAATTATGTCGTCACTTCCTCCATAGCTTTTCATCTCATCTCATCTCATCTCATCTCAAGCTCAAACGCAAAACTTTGACTTACCTTTGTGATGTGAGCATTGGTTGTATCTGATGTTGCACAACTTAGCTCATTGCTGGCTACGTTCATTTCGCCACTATTTTCTGCATTATTTATTATTTGGTTTTGTGTATCATTATTTGGTTTCTTCTCAATTTCCTTCTGTTGCTGCTGCTCTGGGGATTTGCTGTGGTTGTTGCTGTAGCTACTGCTGCCCTCCTGTTTTTGTTCGGTCGCATTTCGCTTTGCTACCGGATATTGCGCTTTCTGTTGTTGTTCATCGGTGGAGTTCTGTTCGTGATTTTTGCTCGTTTTCAAGGATAAATCGGAGTTTCGCCTTTCGTGCAAATAGGATTTTAAGGTGCCTGCAAAAACACAACACACATTTGTGTACATACTCATGCCATTGGATAATAACAACAACAATAACAATAACACATCGTGAAATAGTTTTCTATGCTTTTCGAAACACTCGTGAGTAATTTAGAGTAGCGTGAATGAATGATTGGAATTGGAAAGGGTTAGAAGCTTGAAAATTGAATTTTTATGGTTATTAGCTTAAATAGCTTAAATGCTTTGGAACAATATTATGGGTGGCGAGTCTGCAGTACATACTAGTTTATACTGGAGTCAATGAAATGTGAAAGTTAATCCCTCTTATGGTCAATGGATATGGTTTATATGTTGTAATATGTACAGTGAAGATAATAAATTGACTTGGATTTAATTCACTGCTTGTAGATTTTTGGTGGACGTCCTCTAAATTAAATACAAAAGCTAGCAAAGGGTCTGTGGCTTAAGAATATCAGAAAACCCTGGATTGAATAAGTCAGAGAATACCTTTTCGCCCGTTGCTTACTACCTATCACAGAGAGAGATAGAGAGAGCTACATATACTACATATGCTCCCGAAGAGTGAACCGAACAGAAAGATATGATTGTTCTGATTGTTCCCAAGTAACAAATTGAAAATTCCGTTCCCTCTATTCACAGACGGTTTCATAAACCTCCCCTTACGAACGAATTTAAACTCACCTTCATCTGCGTCACCGCCTCTACTGTTGCGCCGTCTTGGTGCTGGAATTTTTGTATTCGGTCGTGCTTTATCCAAAATGTCCGCTAAAGGTCTTGGACTCGGTATTTTCGTGGGTTCAAGTTTCTTCTGCGTCTATTTCATGAAATATGTGAATAATTAAGTATACGGAAAAGTTCAAATTAAATCTCCAACTCACATAAGTTTCTTTTTCTGGATGCGACAGTGATCGCCTTGTAACCGGTTTGGGACCGTTTGATATTTTTGCACCTGAATCTTCTGATATCGAGCGCATTTGCTCGGGCTTTCGACGTTCATGTGGTTCGTGCACCTCAGCACTTGTCACTGTGCCTTCAGCGTTACCAGCAGGCATCATGCCACCACCAGCTCCTACCGCCACCGCCGCTGCTGCCGCCGCTGCTGCCGCCGCTGCTGCCGCCGCCGCCGCCGCTTGAGCATTTAAATGTGAAAGCTCTTCCTGTTGCATTTGCAATTCGCGTGACTGCCGTCGACGTATGCGATTGTGCATTTGGGGTGTACGTGGCAAGGCACCGCCGCTAGTGCTTAAACCACTACCCAACGTATGACTTACGTGCGCTCCACCACTATCAACACCATAATTGTACCCATAATTTGGTTCATTTGTCATCATATTCTCTGCACTATGCACCATTGGACTCTGGTAAGGCTGGTAGGTGCCACCGTCATCGGAGCCATCATTGTAAATGATACGTGGTTCGCTGCTAAAGCCAGCATTGTAAATCTTCTCGTATTGCACTTCATCGGCTTCCAGGAAGCTGCTGCTGCTATCGCCAAAATAGTCCGCACACTCGGGGCGTGTGTCTTCTTCTTCGGTGACATCTTGAAATTGGTGAAATTGTTGTTTGGCCTCGCCGAAAGTGCGTGCGTGCGAATCGTGCGGGCCGCCTCCAGAGCGATCATCCTTTACACAATCCTGACGTACAAGGCGACTCGGCGAGCGGCTGTAAGAGAAGTAGAGAGAGAGAGAGAAAGATAGAGAGAGAGAGATTAAAATAAGTTAGTGCTTGAATTTTCTGCTTGACCAGCACTTACGTTGCCGAACGATTGGTGGGAATTTCGGGTAGCAAGCGACGATTTTCCGTGTGATATGGCTTCGTTATCGAGTACTCCTCGTTACTGTGGCTGCGGACCTTAATCATTTTGGCATGATCTCGCTGCTGATGAATATTAACACTTTGACTGCTCGAGTACTGTTCGCCGCTGCTTGCACCACTGCCGCCACTACCGCTGCCGCCGCCATCGATGGCGGCCACTGTGGGCACATTTTGTTGGGAGAGGAACTGGCGCGGATTCTGTACGTTCGGGAAGAGGAAGTTTTGCTTGTGGCGCGGTGAAATTGGCATGAACTTGGCCTGTGTATTCGAGTTCGGCAGACCGGGTGGCGGATGCACTGTCAATGTATTACCGCTAAATGCCTCGGGGTTGGGAAGTGTTTGCTGACGCATAAATTCTGGTGAACGACGATATTGCGGTGACGTCTGCCGTTTCGGTGGTGAGGTGGGTAGCAATTTAATATGCTGGTCGGGATTGGGTAGCGTAGCCTGGCGTAACATGCGCGCTTTTGGCATCGATTGCGGTGTTGCGGCTGCTGTTGTTGTTACGGTTGGTGCTGTTGTTGTGTACTCCATGTCATCTGTAGTCGCCTGAGGCTCGTAAATTTGCTGTTGTTGATGCTGCTGCTGTTGCTGCTGCTGGTATATAACAGATGCTTGATAATTTGGAGATGGAGGCAACATTTTGCCACGATGATACGAATTTGATGGGGTGGTGCCTAAATTAAGGTGGTGCTGCTGGTGCTGGTGCTGTTGCTGTTGCTGTTGCTTCTGCTGTTGCTGTGTTGGCGATTCAGACATATTGCAGGGAAATGATGTTTGCCGCATGAACGGTGGGTATCTTTGTTCGCCTGGTGAACGTTCAGGTGAGCGGCTGTACGCTCGGTTTGGTGAAGTGGACATGTACATTGGTGTTTGGCATGGATTGGCCGGAAGGGTTGATTGTCTACGAACCTAATTAAACAGTATTTATGGTATCAGTAAAAATGCAGAACCTGTTGAATGTTTATCACGGTTCACACATACATACATACATACATACAGAAATGCCTATACTTGTAAGCATGGCAGAATGTGAAAAGTGGAGCATGCCATTAGTTTATGGTATATCCCACACTTATTAGCACGAGTATGTATGTATGTACATTAAAATAAGATTGCTCAAAAGTTATTCGTGCAAACAATAACATTGTCGAGATACACCACAGGCAATAGCAAATGTAGTGACGGCTATCAGATTGATTGTAACTCTTTTATAGTAACATATTTAAGTTCAATTCACGTTTTGCGTTCTTGCAGTACAGTGTTGTTACATTACCATATGCCTCGTCTGGTGATATCTGTCATCAAGGACCTACCAGAAATGGGTAGTATCACGTAGTCGTACTAGTTTCATATTAACAGAATCAGTAAGTTGCTTGTTTGCGGAAAGTCAAAGTTCGATTTCCGGACAGAATAAGAGTTATTTTTCTAGAAGGTCCAGCTTGATACTCTATTGGAAATCTGGGACACGTCACCACTTCTCAGCGAATTAATTTTCTATTTCAACAAGAAAATCATAATCCATTGTCCTAGTAATTTTGTCCTCCCAGGAAATGTCCTCCAATGGCTGTCTATCTCTTTATCGCAGTCCTTTGATTGCACTCCCTCTCTCATTCTCCCTCCTCCTTCTTCCTCACACCTATCACTCTTCCTTCCAATCAACACAATGCCCTGCATTCATAGAGGTACACCCTTTGTGTGGATTGTATCAATAAATGAAAAAAAAAATTATTGAAAAATTCGCTAAAAATCTACTTTACTTATGTCGTATATCGGTTAAACGCTTTTCGATTCAAAGGCCAAAGGATTTTTCTCTACACTTACAGAATTCTATTCTACTCTCCTTGTCGTCATTTTGAATAGAAAAACTAACTAAATTTTTACTATTTTTTGATGAAATAAATAAGTGAGTTTGGTTTTCCGTATCTTAAAATCTCAGTATTACTTAGGGAGCAGTTTTCTCGAAACAGATTGGATTGTGTTTTACTATTTATAAAGAAGGTGAAGTTATTACTTACTTACTTACTTTTAATGGCACAACAGCCCATAGAGGGCCAAGGCCGAGCTTTTCGCATCCACTCATTTTGTGCGTGTTATATTTGTACATGAATGGTTAGTGTTTTACTTAAATATCATGAAATTATAAAAAATTTTAAACCACTTTGTGGTACATACTGTAAAAAAGTCTTCTTATTTCTTTTCTTTTAATGGCAAAAGTCTTTATTCATAAATTTTGAAAACGCTGAAACACGTGCAACTTTATTTTCGTTGCTTTTCTGCAGGGTTAGGCGATTGAAGTGTTACCAACTTCACCCCGGTATATGGTATCTGACAACTCGATATTGCCAACTATGTCAAATTCATACCAATGACAGCTGTTTATATTCTTTACAAGCTACCACAAGCATTTGCATCTTAGTTTTATAGAACAAGAGTTATTCGAAATGGAATTCAAACGTAAGCGGAGTGAGATTAAAAAATCTTAACACACGTTTTACCTAATAATTTTTTTTGGGTGTAAAATAAAAAAAATTTTTTTTGATCTAGTTATCTTTGAAAAATATGTGAGTTATTATTTTTAATGACAAACATGTTGATTTATTGTGAGTTTGATCAAAATGAGTGAAGAAAAAGAAGTACATCTTAAAATGAATAAAAATTTTCCAAAAAAATTCAAATTGGTCCTACAAGAAATTGGCCTAAGAATTGAAGGTCTGCCGTCAAACTGTTCTCAATGTTATTAAACAGTTTCAGGAGAATTTTACCATAGATAGGAAACCTGGTTCGGGAAGAAAACAAGGACCACATGATATTGGGAAAGCCAAGAAAATAGAAAGCATATTGAAAAGATCTCCAAACACATCTGCTAGAAAGGCTGCCCGGTTAGCCCAGTGCTCTGACTATTTGGTGCGAAAAGTTAAAGCCAATGTAGGTTTGAAATCATACAAAGTTTAAAAAGTTCCAGAGAGGAATGCTGCAAGAAATTTAGACGCCAAAAGTAGGGCTCGGAAATTAAAAGCGAATTTCATGCAAAAATATTCATGTTGCATAATGGACGACGAAACGTACGAGGTATGATAAAAAAATAACCGTTATTTTCAATTTTTTCAAAAAGTATTTATTTATTCATCAACAACTATATTGTCCCCTTCAAAGTTATCCCCCTCAGATATAATACACTTATGCCAGCGTTTTTTCCAATCCTCGAAACACTTCTGAAACGCGCTTTTTGGTATCGCCAACAGCTCCTGTTTCGATTTTTCTTTTATCTCCTCAATCGTAGCAAAACGCTTTCCTTTCATCGGTGTCTTCAGTTTTGGGAAGAGGAAAAAGTCAGCGGGGGCCAAGTCCGGTGAATACGGTGGTTGAGGCATGATAACGGTTTTGTTTTTGGCCAAAAACTTACGCACAAGCGACGTTGTTTGTGCTCAAAATTTAGTAATTTTGGAACAATCTTCGCTGCCGCACGATTCATGCCTAAAACATCCGTAAAAATTGCTTGGCATGAGCCGAACTATATGCCAATTTCATCAGCAACCTCTCTGATAGTGATTCGACGATTATCAAAAATAATTTTCTTCACTGCGTCACTGTTTTCATCGGTTGTTGACGTGCTCGGGCGACCAGGACGAACATCGTCATTGACATCTTCTCGGCCTTCCTTAAACCGGTTATACCACAATTGAACTTGTGTTCTGCTCATAGTAGAATCGCCAAAGGCCACAGTCAACATTCAAATGTCCTTGCGCATTTAATTTAATTTTTTACACAAAACTGAATACAGTTTCTTTGATCCATTTTTTCGAATAGTAAAAAATCGAAGAGCACACCAAAACACGACTAACCTTTTTATCTGTCAAAAACAAACTGACAATCCAAAATGGTTGGTATTGCCAACATATATAACAGACATGTGTACCAACCAACATAACAGAAAAAAAATTCGAATATCGAACATACGTAACTCACGAAATTTGAAAATAACGGTTATTTTTTGATCACACCTCGTATGTACTGGCAGATTTTACGCAGCTTCCGGGTCAAAATTTTTATGTTGCTGATGCTCGAGGAAATATCGAAGAACCATTTAGAATCCAAAAGCAGACAAAATATGCATCTATATGCAGTTGCGGCAAAAGAAGCAAGTCAATTGTTACAGTGGGCTCTATAAATACCGAAATATACATCAAAGAATTTTTGAAAAAAAGGCTTCTTCCCTTCATAAGAGAGCACAATAAGTCCACATATTTTTGGCCCGATTTGGCATCATGTCACTACGGCAAGAAAGCTCTGGAGCATTTGCGTCTTAGTTTTATAGAACAAAAGTTATTCGAAATGGAATTCAAGCGTAATAGTGTGATTGCATTATATTTGAGTGGAAAATCACAACCAGCTATTGTTCGTGAGCTCAGGCATCTGAAAGTGAATAAAATGTTTGTGTATCGCACCATTGCCAAACGATATGGCGGTGGACGAAAAGGCTTGACTTAAACGAAAACCACGTCGTAGTGGTAATCAACTGGCCAAAGAACTGAAAATATCCCAGCGAAGCATACGACGCATATTCCAAAATGAGCTCAAGGTAAAACCGTACAAGTTCCAAAAGGCACATGATCTTGCACCAAAGCAAAAAAAAAAGTTGGACTCGGAGAACAAAGGAGTCGTTACGCTTGCTTGCAAACGTGGCGAATTTGCCTAAATTGTGTTCTCTGATGAGAAAAATTTCGCTATTGAGCAGTTCATAAACGATCGTGTTTACTTAACTCAACGCACTAACGAAAATTAGAGTCTACGAACGGCTACCCGAAGTAATTTTCCATCTCAAGTAATGGTATGGGCAGCTGAGACTGCCGATGGACGCTGTCGAATAGTTTTCATCGAGCCTGGTGTCAATGATAATGCGACTTATTATCGGGAAAATATTTTGGAAGCTGCTTAAAAGCCGTGGGCACGCAACCATTTTGGTCGTACACCATGGACGTTCCAACAAGACTCGACACCGGAACCGTCTCATAAAGCTCGTGTGAACCAAGAATAGTTAAAAAACCATGTTCCATACTTCATTTCGTCCACACAATGGCTTTCAAATTCGCCACATGCAAATACGATGGACAATTCTGTCTTTGTCATTTTGTAGAGCAAGGTGAGGACTTAAAAATATGCCAGTATGGAGGTGCTGAAGAAAGCCATTGTACGAGAGTGGGCCAAAATATCGCGAGATCAAATTCGCGCAGTGTGCAACTCATTTTGTAACCGTTTGAAGGCCATAGTCAAGGCAAAAGGTGGCCACATCGAGCTAAAGTGAATGGATTTTAAAATTTTTTTATTATTTCCACACATGTTAATACTTTGAATCAAAAAAAAAAAAAAATAATTTCACACAAAAAAATATGGTTGTTGGAATCGGTAACAGTTCAATCGCCTAACCCTGTATAATCAATAGTTAAATTATTAATATTTTCATGTGGTTTCCTTTTGTGTTCTGTTTGCAAAAATTCTAAACTTCCGAATGTAGGGTATTAGCACTTGATATAAACTATAATTATACTAGATGATTCTCTGAAGTATATCAATAAACATATGTAAACAAAATGTGGAGTGTTTTTCATATAAATATTTTTCCCAATGTGCAACATTTTCTTGTAAAAACATCGAGTGGTTATAGCTACCCACCATACTTGTATTATCTAGTATTATCTGCAGTCCCTGGCGTGAAGTGACTAGCGCTGTGTCTGTGACCACCATTTCACATAAACAAACCTTGGTAAATCTCTACCGATATTATCCTTTTTGAAGTTCAAACTGTACCATAGTTTATGGGTTACATGTGTGTGGTACATACATTAATTAGTATGGTATTTGTGGCACATTCTCTTCTCGGCACAAACACCCGACAACGATTACTTTTCACAATTACCTGCAAACGATGATGTGTTGGAGTATTTATCACACTCTGTGATGATTGCTGCTGCTGCTGTTGTTGTTGGGAATGATGTAGTTGTTGTTGTTGTTGCTGCTGTTGTTGAATATTTATAGGCATTTGATGTTGTTGTTGTTGTTGCTGTTGTTGTTGCTGCTGCTGCAATTGTTGTATGTAATTATCGCATTCAATGTTGCTGGTGTTGGCGGTCGTCATATGAATAATATTATCATCGCTATTATAAGCACTCGGATAGATTGGACTCTTTTGCATTTGATGTGGCGATGTGGGTGCGGTTAGATTAACGCTATTATAATTAGGTAAATTGGCACCGCTACCACTTAAATTCGGATCGTTATTGGGCAGTGTTGTCGGCAAGGTGGACTGACGCAGTACGCGTCTTTGAGGGTTCACGTGATATTCGGGCTGTAGTACGGTCGACGATGCAACGCCAGTGCCACCGCTGATCCCGATAACGCTTCCGGTTATATAATTCACAGATGGATGATTGCGTGCCGACTGATGACGTATCAGCGACGGATAGCTACCGGCCGATTGTGCTTCGATAAGGTTCTGTTGCTGCGGGTATAAATTGTCAGCTATGGGATTCTGATGTGGATTCTGATTGTTGGTGTCGTCTTCGGGATCTGTGATGACAGAGAGGCAGAAAACATAACCGAAAACATAGAAAATATACCAACATTAATATGATTGAAAATGGGGAAATGTGTAAATGAGTGAATTGGTACTTACTCGATATTGTCCAAGAACGTCGTATACTTTTCCTCAGTACATCACTTGTTGGCAGATGATCGACAGCACTGCACGAGCCACGCGTATAGTCCTTTGACCAGTCAGTTGCGGTCGTGGTTGCAGCAGTGTTGGCAGCTTGTATTTCCCTACAACAAGAGAAACAATTCCATTTAACAATGAAATGCGAAAGCATATTTCTCGTATAAATTAGTTGAAGTTGATTTTTTACTATTTTTGTTATTTTTATTTCTTGTTAACATGAAATGCTTTGCTTTGAAACTGCTCTCGAATGCAGCTGAACAATAAATGATGCACATGAAATCTTGCCAACAGTTTGACTAGTTGACAGCAAAACAGACACTTTGAAACGCACAAACGCTCGCACACACACACACACACACACACACACACACACACACACACACACACACACACACACACACACTCGTACATACATACATTCTTGTAGAAGCAGTGCATTGTAGACAATTGGTAATGAAATGGAATTGACATATGACAAGACTGTGAAATGAGCATCAGCAATAGAACAACAGCAATACCACCAACATCAACAAGCGCGCATCGTCATCGTCATCATCTTCATCGTCATCGTCATCGTCCTCATCGTCATAATCATCATCAATAAGAGCTCAAGATATTGCACAGTATGACAGTATGAGCAACGAAGATCTGGCAATATGGCAGCAAATCGCTGGTTCCACCAATTTTCACAATCGGTGAATTCTAACTATAATTTTGAAACGCGTATATCTACCCTGAAAACTTCATAGCTCTAGATTTATTTGCTTTTATTTTTGACCAAAGCATTGCACGTGCAGTTTCAGTTATAAAAGCCACTCGGACACACTTTTCACTTTTTCGCTAGTGAAGCACTTAAATTATATTTTAAACATTTTCATTCCATCACACTGTGCACTAAAGGAAATCAATCAATTTTGCAGAGAAATGCCTACGCTTTTGGGTTGGTTATGCACATTCAGCAGCAGCAGTAACAGCAGCAGAAGCAGAAAAGCAGCATCAGCTTGTGTCACAGACGACGACAATTTAGCCTTAAGATTTCCCAATTTGGTAGTGAGTACGTATTGCGCTGTGAGCGTGGTGGTGCTGCTGGTAGCAACACAGTAGGCACCTTAATATTAACAAATTGTCGTAAGTTCCACAACGGCTGTAGGAGTAGTAGCTCTCGAATTGGGGTAACTCTTCTCATCTCAACGACTATGTACATAGAATGTGTTGTGGCGTGTTGGCGACTTCTTTTGGCTGAGGGCATAAAAATGTACAAGCGTTACATTAATTTGCCACATGCACACATAAAATAACGCCAAATATGCGACGGTAAAGTTGACATCATTTCTTTTTATAAATTAGCGTATAAGTACATACTTAGTTTTAAATCATACAAACATACATACATACATACATATATTAAAATATTTATCTATTTGCAAGAGGTTTACATAAGTGCAAATGAAGCACCTTATGTAAAAGCGAGAGGCACGCACGCGAAATAATCTCTTTCTGGTTTGGTGTTTAATTTTTTTATAATTGCAAAAATTTGCCTCGTACTTGACATGTCGATTCTTTTTTTTTTTTTAATTAACTTTGAACTTCGACTTTCGGCATGAAAAATTTAGCCAAACTTTTTACTTTGCAAAGATGGTTAGGCAAAGATTTGAGAAAATGACATGTTAAAATGCTAATATTTGAGTTTTTTAAATAGTTTTTTCTTACTATGAGCCGAGTATAGAAGATGTTATTTTTGAAATATGATTTTTGAAAGCTTCGGTTTACAAGCATTATGCATTTTAACCCATTTCGGATGTGGTCGCCGTGGCGTTGGTAGGCGTTGGTAGTGTGTTGGCCTGTGTCCGGGGTTCAAATTTCGTTACAGGCAAAATCAAAAAGTAGAAACAACTATTTTTCTGCACGACTTGTTTTCTACATCCCTTAGCAGGCAATGGCAAACTTACAAGAGTAAAAATTGTCTATGAAAAGCTTTTCACTTCGCCGTTCGGATTCGGCATTAAACTGTAGGTCCCTTCCATTCATGTACAAATATAACACGCACAACGCACAACATGAGTGGATGTGAAAAACTCGACCTTGGCCCCCACGAGCTGTTGTGCCACTAAAGAAAAAAGAACCCATTTTGAATTTTATACGGAAATTTTGAAAATTGGTTAAAAACACATTTAGAAACTTTTCCCAAAAGTAATAACTGTTTAATATTTTTACATATTCTGACTTTCAAATTGCAGTTAAAGAATCGGAAAGCTGAAAGCCAGGAGAAGAGACATTCCTGCTTTAAAGGTAGTCTTGAAAATCAGCAAAAAACGAATTTAATTATTTTGCATTTGATAAAATAAATAAAATTACAAACTTGATGAAAACATAGAAATTTAATGTCACAGGCCTCCATATTTATTCAGAGACAGATCTTTTAAAAAAAAAAAACATGTGGAAAATAGGAAATTTTTTTCATCAGAATTTAATTTTCAAATTCCATAATTTTTGTTCTGCAGTTTCCGGATCACCGTCCCGGGGAAAATCTCCCGTTTCACCCTCCCCTCTCGTTACAACACACATGTTACATACAGTACTTTCAAGAAGAAAGCAATCGGCTTTTTCGCATGAAATAATTTGAATATCAAGTAGGCCTTGATTTTCAAAAAACTTAATTTCATTGTAAATTTCGCAATGTAATTGTAGAAACAGTCCATTATACGCTTCCGTTCTCAAGAGCATATTTAAGAAATGAGTTCCGTATACGCGAAACGTTTTGAAGCAATCTTTCTTTGTTCCCATCCAAAAGGTCCCAAGATGTCCCACTTGAGTGCTTCGAAGTACTTAAAAAAGTCCAGCATTGGAACCAACACTTTTTGGTGCACAAAAATGTGGACGACTTGCCGAATCGCGGCATTTGCAGAGCTAACTCGAAACAGGAGGACTTGTTTATAAAGAGGATTTTCGAAGCTAATCCAGTCATATAGTATCCTTGAAAGCAGCTACACAAAAATTGCCTCGAAAGGGCATAAATGTATCTCTGAATACAATAAGAAACCGTTTGAGGGAGTTTCAGATCCAATTTCGAGCAAAGACGGTAAAACCCTTACTAACTGCAAAGCAAATAAAAAAAAAACGCCAAGAGTGGGCAACTGAACATGTGGATGACGATTGTGGAGCCAAGTGGTGTTCACAGACGAATCCTCCTTTTGGATGACAAACAATATTAAGCGTTCTTGGTCCACTAAAGACAGTAAGATGCTCCAGAGATCAGTGAAACATCCGAGAAAAGTTTCATGTTTGAAGATGCTTCACAAAACAAGGATTTGGCAAATTAATCATGTTCACGAGGAATTTGGATGCCAACTTCTTGACCACGATATAACGTCGTGCTATCAACGGATATGTGGTTTGGGGCAGGAAGCCGAGATTGGGTTCTTCAGGAGGACAACGACCCAAAACATCGCAGTCGCTTGTGTAGCAGTCGAATCCGATCGAAAATGTTTGAGCTCTTATGAAGTTAAAACTACGTGGAAAAAAGATACGTTCAATAAATCATTTGAAACGGCTTCTTAGGGTAATATGGCGAAGTTTAACACGGTTATATGATGAAAAATTAGTCGATAGCTTGCATATCCGTTGTAATGAAATTACAAAGAATGGTGGCGACTGGACGTCATATTAATATATTTGCGCAATGAATAATCAATCATTTCAAGATGTTGTAGACTTTTTTTTTAAGATACCTTAATTTTTTCAGTGACTTAAGCCGATTGCTTGCTTGTTGAAACTACTGTTAGTAACTCAGAGAGGAAGATCAGGTAAAATGTTTACCAGCTCAGACATTGCGAATATATGCTCAAATGATTTTGCCGTTGAAATCATAATGTAACACTCTAACACTCGAATTCTCAATCTGCCCATCAAAATCAATGGAAACTGGTGCCATCTATGGACCAACCGATGTTGGTGAAATTGCAGCGGCTTCGGAGAAAAAGTTAGTAAAATCGGGGCGAATGTAAATATTTTTTCTTATACTTTACCAATTTTGTGTAAATTTTGTGTACCTTTACTTTACTTTTAATGACACAACAGCCCATGGAGGGCCTAGGCCGAGCTTTTCGCATCCACTCATGTTGTGCGTGTTATTTTTGCACATGAATGGAAGGGACCTACAGTTGTGTGCCAAATCTGAACGGCGAAGTGAAAAGCTTTTCATAGCAATTTTTACTCTTGTAGGTTCGCCATTGCCTGCCAAGAGGTGGTGCCGTGTAGAAAAACTATTTTTTCTACCTAAACTTATTTTTTTTTTTGATTTTGCCTGTTACGAAATTCGAACCCCGGACACTCTGCATAGCAGTCCAACGCATTACCACTACGAAAAATTTTGTGTACCAACTAGGATTTTATAAGCCAATGGACACATTTTTAACTTTAATCATGTTCAAAAATTATTTCAGAGGGGCGCCAGAGCTAAAGTTAGTAAAATTTGAGAGAAGTAGAATTTTTTTTTTTTGTACTAGCGATCTCTATAATGTTTGACCTAGTTAGTTAAAATTTAGTGTGTACTCGGGGTTTTAAGCTAAGATTTCAACTTTACCATAAATTATTCCTGAAGTTTGTCTACGCATTAAAAATTTATAAAAATTGTATGAAATTAAAATTATGGAACGTGGCGAGGGGGAGGGGGAGGGGGGTTCCGTAAAACAGAAAAAAAATCTTCGGCATCTTGTATTTACGCCTTCTTCTCGAAAAGTGCTGTTAAGTGGGTTAGTTAAAAATTTAATCCACCCTAATAAGTTTAGTAAGTTTGGAACATGTATCAACTACTTATGCGATGAGGTGGTTCTAACTTTGCCGAAGCAAATGTGCTAAGTGCTGCCTCGTTTTCTTCTTCTCCTTAGAGAGGTACTGAATTCTGACGGAATTCGTTCAGTGCCCCGCTGTCCAATTAATATAAAAACTAACTTGTAGCTGATAGTTCACATGAGGTTGCCAAGATCGACTACTTAGATCGGAAATACCAAAACTAGTTGAATTGATTATTTTGCTGTCGCTATATCAGATTAGATAATGGATGGTCGTCATAAAGTTTATAACGAGAGATTCCTTAAGTTTTTCTCAAATTCTATTATTCTTTTTATTGGCTACATTTCGAAAGTGTTTTTTTTTTTTTTTTTTTATTGTTACATTCAACATTCAGGGTGTACCCCTATGAATGCAGAGCATTGTGTTGAATTAAAGGAAGATTGACAGGTGGGAGAAAAAAGGAGGGAGAATCAGAGAGGGAATGCAATCACACAGGACACTGATAAAGACATATACAGCCATTGTGGCAAGTGTTATGCCTTTACCACAATGAACTTCAGTTTATCAGTGTCGACTATGACCACATGTAGCGCAAGAAATTTCTTCCAACTTTCTTCGGCAAAGTTATTCAGATTGACTTGTTTTACAATTTTTCTGAACACGCTATGACTTTAAAACACACTTAACATTTTTTTTTAAATTAAATTCATTGAATTTTTTAGACATATTTTGTTGTACTTCAAGTAATCATAACATAACAAAACCAAAGAAAAAAAATTATTAACGACCTCACCAAACTATTGGCGGTTTTTTTTGCCATTGCCAATTTCATTTTGTGATAGAATCATTTACGCCCGGAAAAATTGTTACACATTATAATGAATAATACTTGCATCAACAGTAGGTAATTGGAGTGTTGAAAGTTTCGCGTAAGCCTAAAATTAGGCTTTAAAATAATGTAGCTTAAAATCTAAATACCCAATGAACCTTTGATTAAAGAGACCCAATTTAGTTATACCCATACACTCAAATGCAAATTGATCGCAGTCACTTTATTTAATGCACCTTTAAACTCACCAACCGTCTCACCTTCCTCCTTCAACAACCACATTTCTGCATTTGCCTTTTCTACTCGATTTCAATTGTAAATCACAATTTTATATTAAAAAATGTAATATTCTTGTACCTGGACAGGCCAAAAAAAAAACAAAACAAAAAAAAAATAAGAAAATATAAACTAACTAGTTAACTAGATTTCTATTTCAAGAGTTGGCCACAAGGCTGCGATATCTGAAGCTTCAAGGATGCTGCTTTTTGCTGCTGACGCCTGGCATCCATTCTCTATTTACAAAGTATTAAAATTCAATTGATTTGCTCGATTTGTATTTTTATTCTCTTGTTTGGAGTGCAAAACTTTTCTAGTTTTGCATAAAGAACTATGTATAAAAGAAAAAAGTTGAAAATACATAGTGAATTGTCATTGCAACAAAAGAAAGCAGCAACAACAACAATAACATAAATAACCAACAATGTTGGAAATCAATAAAATGATGATGATGATGTTGTTGTTGATGATGATGATGATGATGATGATGATGATGATGATGACGATGATGATGATGATGATGATGATGATGATGATGTTGATGAAACAAACAAATTCAATTTTGTAACTGGTGAAAAGTTGAAAAGTAAGCAACAGCAGCATCAACAATATTTGACACTTTCTCAGTAACTCATTCACATGCTCACATTCACACTCAAAAACACACACCCAGACATACTAACTACATACTATGTATGCAATGAAACGTTAAACTTGTGTTAAATGACATTTTTGATGCATACTGCTGCTGCTGCTGCGCTGCTGCTGTTGTGAAAATGCAATTAAAGCGTCCGTCCCAAATGAAGTGTTGAAATTCAAAACCAACTGCTTTCTGACTGCTCAAGTACATGTAGAAGCAACAGTCAAACAAATAATAGAGTACAAAAACACATTCTGCCAAGTGCAACTAAATGACAACAACAAAATTAACAAAATTTATTACCTACGAGCAGACAAGCAACAAATGTGAAAATAAGTAAATGACCACCGCACTGAAGAAGCTGTATTGACTTTTTGTAGCTGATCGTAGTGAAACTTTTCTGTTGTTTGGCCAATAAAAATGCGTGCGATAATTTCGCATTACTTTCGCAAAACGAATTTCCCAAATAACATCAAGCAACTTTCAAAATAAATTTTCCTTTCACTCAAGCAATGGGTATGAGTTATTTGGCTTATAAACGTGCAGCACAAACACTTAGTGCAAGTCGAAAGTGAAATTAAAAATTTGAGCTTTTGCTCCCGTCCACTAATAAGAACGCAAGCTGTGTGTAAGTGATTCACAGGCACAGGATATGGTATCTACAATATTCCAGGCAAGAATGAATTACATGCTGAAAATTCTGGTTCTTCGGACAATGAAGCTCTGGACTTCTAATCAGTTGTTTTTAAGTTGCTCGGAACAATGAAAGTTCAAGCTTTGAGGGTAATAGGACTATAGAAAATCAGACGTAGAATATCAGAAAATTTATATGCAGGACGTTTGCATACGACCCGCTGAGGGATGGAGGAAACAATTATTTACAAAAAATTATTTGCAACAATAATTGAAACTTATTGATTTCAAGTATGGTGTGTTGAAGGCTTTTTGTAAGATGACACTGCCCAGATGTGATCCACTGAAGACAAATATAGTCTGCTAAGTATTTCACATTTATCTTACTAGCTCTTATTGGGGTCTGATTGAAATCGATGGCTAAACTTTTTATGTGTTTGAAATCCTTCAGCTTTGACGTCTAAATTGTTCGTTCTGGAAAGCTTAACAGTTTTTACTTTTACACCAATCCTCTACTTCCTCCCTGGATCCTTATTTCTGGGAGTTTTTGGTAAACATTTTCTTAAAAAGCTCGTAGAGTGTAAATGGCTTGACATACTTTCCTTGGCAAAAATGTTTTTCATAATGGGAGAATTTCATAATGGGAGAAAGGAGATTCATATACATCAAAATTATTTACTTGCTGACTTGGAATCTTCATCTGCAAAGTAGAATCCATAAGCGAATAGCAACGCTTTGGATCATTAGAAGCCTAATTGGCAAAAACTCGAAACTCAGCCCAAAACTCAGTCTTTGGATGTACACGGTGATTGTTAGGCCAATTATAACAAACGGAGTTCGAGGCTCAGCAAAAAACAGCTACAGAAAAACTGTGCAAAATTCTGAGGCTTGCCTGCGTCTCAGTAACAGGAGTCATGAGAACCACACCAACAGCAGCATTAGAATACGCATTGGGCATGCCATCACTTCACCAATTGATCAAACTAGAGGCGTTGAAGTTCACTGCTAAGCTCATGTTCCAAGACAAAGCCACTGCGAGAAAAGTCAAACATTACGCTCTTGGAAAAGAATTGACTAAGGAATAAAAGCTTAATGATACATTAAATGCTTAGTGCCTACCCCGATATAACTTCCAACACAGCTTTCAAGTTACATTCTCTGGTAGACATAGTTGGGAAAAGGAATGCCCACGCTTTGATGGAGATTGCTCCAACAAGGGAGTTGGAACGGAAGTTTATGGAGTATAGTCCGAGAAAGGATATTATGAGCCAAGCAAACTCAGTTTTTCAGGCGGAAGTGTAAGTGAAAATCTGTCGTGTAAATGAAACACCTATATTCTCTCGGACAGTAAAGCTGCATTACAGGTCTTAAACTCCTTCAAAATAAGTTCAAAACTTATATGGCAGTGCCTTCAACTACTAATCAAAATACCATCACAAAATATAGTCCACCTAATTTGGATGCTTGGACACAGTGGTATTGAGGGCAATGAAATGGCTGACGAGCTAGCCAGAAATAGGGCGCCTGAACCCGAACTTTTTTGGACCAAACTCATTCTGCGGACCGCCATAGAGTTTCATAAAGCTCAATTATAAGACATAGCTGAACAGAAAGGTACAGGCTGCCTGGGACGACACTTCATACAATAGACAAGCAAAATCATTCATACCAAGTGTATCGTAGTTAAGAACAAAAACAACTCTTGATGTTAAATAGAAACGGAATCTGAGCTGTCATAGGATTTCTTACTGGACACATTTTGCTAACATGCGAATAACGCGGGACGAATTCTGTAGATTTTGTGACGAAGGCGAGGAAACAGCAGAACACAACAATCTATGCCACCGTGATAAGCTTGCAAGGCTTAGACTTTGTCACCTTACTATTGCATACCCAACTACGGTTGAGGTGGGCAATATGACTCCCAGTGATATCTCAGCATTTTTAGGAAGAGTATCTTAGGATATTTAATGGGCTCTTCACAATAGGTCTTTTTAGGCTGCAGTGATTTGGTGCCTTGTACCCAAACCCTATTTCAATATAATCTAATCTATTTCCTGACTCACTTTTCAGACATTTGTACCAAAAACTCTCAAAATGCGGGGCATAAAAAGGAGATGGAGGGTAGGAGATAAAAACCAGAAATATTTAGCTTTTCATTACGAAGGAAAGGCCTCAGACATCAAAGCAGTAAGACTTCAAAATAAAAATCATTCTCACCGACTAACATCAACCCACTATAGTTAACTGAAACTATTCCCAAAAAAATATGTTGAACTTGCGGCTTATATATGTCTTGAGAGATATTGTGTAATAGACTCTACTTCAAGCGATATGTACAGCGTGTTTTTTTTAGAAAAGGTGGTTTTCAAGAGGAAATAAAACGCATATAATTTAATGTTATGGCCAAGAATTAAACTTTACTATAGACATAAGGATTTGCCATTATGTTTTAAACACGATTTCGGGCAAGTGGCTACCGCGGCTGGTTCGAATAAATTCCTGCTGAGAGGTCCAACTTTCGACCACTTCGACCACTGCAGCAATTGGGGCCGTATATCAGTAATAACTCGCCGAATATTCTCTTCCAAGGCGTCAATCGTCTCGGGCTTATCTGCGTAGACAAGCGACTTCACACAACCGCACAAATAATAGTCCAGCGGTGTTAAATCGCACGATCTTGGAGGCCACGCCACAGGCCCACGACGCGAGATAATGCGCTCACCAAAAATTTCCTTCAATAAATTGATTGTTTCGTTGGCTGTATGGCGTTCCCCATTGACTGTAACATTATGATCGGCTTCATCTTTGAAGAAATATGAACCAATGATTCCCTCTGCTCATAGAGCACACACCAAACAGTGACTTTTTGACGATGTAACGGCGTCTCAACAATGGCTTGTGAATTATGATCACTCCAAATGCGATAATTTTCCTTATTAACGTACCCATTCAACCAAAAGTAAGCTTCATCGCTGAACAAAATTTTCTTGTGAAATCGGCAGCTTCAAAACGGGTCATCTCGTTTTGAGCCCATTCACCGAACGTGCGACGCGCTTGATGGTCGTTCGGCTTCAATTCTTGCACGAGTTGGATTTTGTAAGATCGCAAACCAAGATCCTTCCGCAAAATCTTCCATTAAGTAGATGGGCACAGCTCCAACTGTTGCTCGTGATGGCGGATGGACTCATTCGGGTCTTCTTCGATACTCTGCTCCACAGCAGCAATAGCGTCTTCGGTGCGCACTGTACGGCGTCTCTGAGGATTCGCATTATCCACTAGAGTAAACGTGGTGCGAAACCGATCCATGGTTGCTCGAATTACGGACTCTGCTGGGCGATTATGTCGACCGAATATTGGACGCAGCACGGGATGCGTCGTGCGAACCGAACCATTATTTGGGTAATAAATTTGCACGATTTGCAAACGTTTTTCAGGAGTAAGTCTATTCAATATGAAATGGCAAACCAAACTGAGCATAAATTCAGTGACAGCTATAAAAAAGAACTACTCCGAAAAAAGTATTGTCAGATTGAAAACCACACTTCTAAAAAAACACCCTTTATTTTTAGAGGATAATATCAAAGGAAAAGGTGGATCTGATTTTACCAAATTTGATGAACATATGTATGTATGTACATAGTTGAAATAGCTTCAAGAATAGCTGTTGGGAAAACGATCATCATTGGGCAGTAACCACTCCTACCTCTCATGCAAATGAAATCTTCAAAGGACAATATTAATGTGAATATTGATACAAAATACAACATTATTTGGTATAATCAATTAGACTGACAACAAATGTATTTCATGCAAAAAAAACATAAATATTGGACCTACCATTGAATAGAAAAGGTAATTTCAGAGTGTGTGCACAGGGTGTATAGATTGAAGCCGTATATCCGGGATATCTGAATTTGTATATGGTAATCTGCTGTCTCTAATCTTAATCTATTTATTTATGTACTTTCTACACAATTACTACTTTAGTTTATCAGCTATTGAATATGATTGATTACCTTAATGTAGAAAGGGCCTAACTTAAATTTTATTCCAAATTTGATATTTTTCAAATTCGAGTGGACTATACTCAATTGCTCAAGAATCTGCAAAAACCCCGATTTTGAAACAAATATTTGTGAGGACCTCTTACATTAAGATAACGATGTACTTAGTTACAAGTGCCTTTTATTTGTCTTTGATTTGGTTTTATTGATTTGCAGTTTGCATGCAGATTTTTAAACCATCGTTAAGGAATTTTTTTTTATGAATGTATTTAATTCTTAATTTTTCGCAAAAATACTCACATACTGCTACATAGTAAAAACATACATATATTTTGTATGTGTGTGTAGGTGTGTATGTGGGTGTGTGTGTTTGTGTGTGTAAACATGTATGGCTCCTACACACAGACTTACATTTGCTTATGACAGACCAAACAGACCCAGTCGGTTGTTCGTGATGTAAATTCACGACACGCCTTACACACTCTCAATTTGCATACGCGACAGGGCGCGCCCCGATTTGTGATGCGGCCCAATTCGGTGTTGCACCGGGCGCAATGGCGATTTGATTCGTGAACGTGCAATAGTGGATGATGTTGAAATGGTTGTTGTTGTATTGGTAATTGTTGTAGTTGGTGTTGTTGTTGATGTTGTTGTTGATGTTGTTGTTGATGTTGTTGTTGCAATGGTAGATTATTATGATTGTTTTGCTCAAATTGCTGTTGCTGCTGCTGCTGCTGCTGCTGCTGCGTACCATCTCCAGCTGCTTTTAAGGTGCCCTTCCGTCGCAACGAATACAATTCGGCGCGCAAAAGCCTTTGATTTTTTATTGTTTCACAAATTATGCAAATGTAGATTTGGTTCGAGAGATACGAGAGGTATACGGTACACATGGTTCCATTCGTAATTCAAAAAGAGGTTGATTGATATTGTTGTTGTAGTGGTGGTTGTTGCAAAGAGGAAGAGTAGAGGATAGTGCGTGGTGTTATTGGTGTCGGTGTTGTTGGCGGTGTTATTATTGTTGTTAGTGTTAGTATATGACATTTTGACATTTGGCAATACATAAAAAGAGAGAAAAAAGAGAAAAATGCAGCAGCGCAAAAAGGATGAAAAGAGAAGAAAAATAGTAGTATTTATTAGTATTTAAAAAAAATGGTTCATGTTTAAGTTTTTCGAATATTTTTTTTTTTTTTTTGCATCCAATTACCATCCAAACATAAAACATAGAGTCACATAATCATAATCAATTATTTAAAGGAAAAGAAAATAAGTGAAAGAGAAATCACACGGAATAGGGTGAAAGATAGTGGCGCCATTAAAAGGAAAATGCAGTCGCCATTTTGAAGGCGGAAGGAAATTATCGGGGGGTGAAAAAGAGTGCAAAAATATGAAGAGTAAAAATAATAATCATAGCAAAACTTATCACATACATAAATATAAAAAAATATACACACAAACATAAAAATGAAAATGAAAAACTTTATACTTTTGAATTTTCTTTCTTATTCCTGTTTTGTTATTGTAGAGATAAAAAGTTCGTTCTTACGCTTCACCCTTTTTAATTTATTCGAAACATTTGTTTCGTGTATTTATTGTTGCTGTTGTTGTGTGGTTGTTTTATATGAAAATGTGCTATTCTTGTTGTTGTTGTTGTTGCTGTTGTTGTCGTTGACGTGCAATATAGCTCGATGGTTTTAATTAAAACAGAAATCTGTTCACATTCCTCACAATTGTTTAGTGGTAAGCACACAATTGTTCCACTTATAGCAAAACGATAACAAATTTCTTTCGAAAGCATAATTGTGATACGAATTTTTTAGTGGCGTGGGTAATTTGTGGGAAATTCTACAAAGGCCACAGCCAACGTTGCAGGTGACGTTGCAGGTGACGTTGCAGAGGAGAACGATAAAGTTACCACTTGTATCGTTGGGCTTAAATCACTTTCGAATGAAGTAGAAGTGAGTGGGAGGGTGGGAAGACCTTAAAAAGGAAAGAATTGGCTTAGAATACAAGGTATTGCTGACTTAAGGAGTAGGTCTAAATTTATCAAAATAATTAAAACATTCTAAGTATAGTCATATTTCAAAGACAAGCCCCTACTTTTATTCAGGAAAGCTAATAGGCGAATGACTTGAAACCATTACGAGTTATGAAAGGAAAGAAAATGAGATGTTAGAGTATCAGTGTTGTCAGAATGTGCTCTTAATAAGAAACGCATCCATTTCGATAGCCTCTCATAATATTCATTTTGATTTTGACATTAGTTCAGAGTTCCTGAATCATAGCAAAGGAAATTGATTATGGGTTCGGTAAGAACTTCTGAAACAGTCTTGTCGCGATTAATGGCTTACTCGAAAATTTAACTGTGACAAGTGATTTATAAAAAAGAGGAACATTACTTTCTTTATCAATTTTAAAGTTTGAAAAGGTTCTGTAAGTTTTATGAAACTGTTTTTCTATCCATCTTTTTACACATAGTATCCTGCAGGCCTTTAATCTAAAAATAAATATTTTTTGAAAGAAAAACTTTTATCAGAAAGCTTTTTTTTATCCAATTATTATTAATTATTTAAGTTATTTGATTTGATCAAAATCAAATATTATATTAAATGGGAAAAATCGTCTAGAAATTATAGGCCCCTCTAAATATGGTATCAGCAAAATGTTCACCTTTAAAAATACGATTCGCTTTACACTAGTAAAGGCGAATCAGTCAAAAGTTTCTATTGCGTAAGGAACAATTAATGTAAGATTTATTTGTAAAACAATTTTGCCACTGAAAGCAAAAGCAAAAATGGATGTTGTTAGTGTAGTTTTAGTTGCAGAACGAGAGCTGGAAGATGCATTCAATTTAAGGAAACAAGGGCGATTAATCAGGTGTGGTTGATACTCACTTGATCTTCCACATATCGAGTAAATCGAAGTTTCTCGCCTTTCACTTCATACCGAAGCCAAAGAGGCAGAAGTGAACTTCATAATATCAAAAATGATTTCATAATCATTTCAATCGTCAAATGTACTAACTTTTTTAATGGACAGCCACCAGGCCGATCTAAAAGCAATACATAGAGTCCAATAAGTTATGTCAACGATTATATCACAGTGCTGCGCTTTACTCATGACTGTGAGGCCTCAAACTGATGGATTCAGCGAAGCCGATACTACGGTAACATCTCCGATGTGACAACTATTGACGAATATACGTCAAACTATAAGCACACTAACCGGACTAAGTCAGAGAAGAGCTCTCTTAGGGTTTAACAACTTTGCTGAACGGGTGCTTACAGGAGTTATAACGGCGCACTGAGCGATTTTGTTAGGCCTCAAATAATAATTAATTCCAACAAGTGAATTATGCAGATATTGTTACAACGAGGAAGAATCGTCGTTATTTCACTTTCAATGCCATTGTCCAAGACTACAGAATAAAAGGTTTTAATGTACGGGGTCAAGACTTTTCACAGGTCTAACATGTGTACATAAGTATATCTAAAGTATATAGTAGACATCGCACCCTCTTGCATTCGTAGGGAGAACCAAAAGTTTAATAAAGACAGTATCAGGGCTGTAACTGATCAGACCGATTAGACAGTAACGACCTCCTCTCTGGGTCTCATATATGAATACTTTCGCAATAGACGTACAGGTCCCCTAGTGGAAGCATGGAGCTTAAGATAACATAACTTATGCAGGTCGAGGTTTTCATGCATATTCTTTTAAGTTCTTTTTGTGAGTATCGTTAATATTCAGAAGAGACGACATTTTCTTCTAGTCGTTCCTTCTCCTATTTCGGGTTCAGGATTCTCATACAACAAAAAAAAATAATCGTAAAGAATCAAAAGAACTCTAAAGAAAAAGAGAAAAATATAGTCGATTCGGCCAGAGCTGATCTCTTATCCTTTCATCTTGCCTATTTCAACTACAGATAAAATATGATCTAGACTTATGAATGAATGAATACAGAATCGAACTTTGTAGTTCAAATATTTACACAAATATAGCCATTGCTGAAAGCATTTATGGCCAAGCAGAGAATTGTTGTTCTTGTACCTCCCATACAATTAAAATTTTCAAAGACCGATATTGAAGGAAATTCTAAAGCGAATTGAACCAAATTCGATACACAATATTAAAGTATTCTCTTGAGCAACTGAGTTCTGAAGATGATCAACATTGGGTAAAAGTCACGTCTACTTCCCATACAAGTAAAATATTCAAATATTCAACTGGTGCTAAAATTACTATCATTGGGCAATGAAGGCTTCTTATCATACGACATGAACCACGCTGTGGCGTAGTGGTAATGCGTTGGACTGCTATGCAGAGTGTCCGGGGTTCGAATCTCGGCACAGGCAAAATCAAAAAGTAGAAAAAATGAGTTTTCTACACGGCACCACCTCTTGGCAGGCAATGGCAAACCTACAAGAGTAAAAATTGCCTATGAAAAGCTTTTCACATCGCTGTTCGGATTCGGCATTAAACTGTAGGTCCCTTCCATTCATGTACAAATATAACACGCACAACGCACAACATGAGTGGATGCGAAAAGCTCTGCCTAGGCCCTCCATGGGCTGTTGTGCCATTAAAAGTAAGTAAAAGTATCATGCAAAATTTGTTAAAAAACATATTTGATCCAAAACCTATAAAAATTTAAAAAACCGTTGAATGCAAGAAGGTGTTTTAATTCAGAGTGTGTGTGTAGGGTAAATAAAGTTTGGCCGCGCCCGAGCTTTGCTTTCCGGATTTTTTTTGGGTAGACTTTATGCACAACTTCTCACACTTGTTGACAAAAATCTAGTACAATAACATAAAATTTTATGTAATATTTTTATTTTAGATTATAATCGCTTTGTGAATGAATGAATTAATAAAGTTGCATACACTTCCTTTTGAATTAACCCATTACCCCTCAATTTATTTTAGCAGTGCTTCATTTTCATTCTCACTACCAATTTTGGAATGTTGAGATTCACTTCATTAATGAAATGGAATATTCAGGGCTGTAAAATTAGTGCTGTAGTGGATTGAACTAAAACCACTTTTTCAAGACAAAAAAACTGTTTTGGTTCAAGTGAAAAAATAACGCTTCAGGTGACTGCGGAGGGTTTGATTGAAAACCGGTTGGAATCCCCAGCAAAAATTTAATATTGTCGGTTAAACAGAATCACGCAAAACGTTCTGCTTCTCTGCTGTAAGAGAAATCGGTTTCAATTATTCCAAATATTAGTGGCACCGCTACCGATCAATGATATTATTAATCATTTAAATTGCAATAAGGATAAGTAGATGGACAAATAATATCGACAGGCATATAATGCAATATTTTATATACTTATGTAGATCCTTTGTAAATAAATCCCCAAAATACTTGCATACAAGTTAACACAGATGGCATTAACAGCGCTGTCACTATAGAAATTTGCTGACAGCATGTCTGCCACCCTTCCGTTCGGTGGAAGTTAACCGCAACGTTCCCACCGAAATTTAGCGAGGCAACGAGAAATCACACATAAAATGCTGACGGTATGTCACCGTTCGACCGCATAACTGTAGCAGTAGCAACAACAACAATACAGCGCACATCAGCGATCCGATATTGTACCAGCACCTGCTGGAATGATCGCCGCTGGAACTGGAACGTAGGCGAAGCTTCATTAGCACTAAGGAGGGTAGCTTAGAATTAGTTCATAAGTTGGTATAAAAGAAGCAACACGTCTACATAGTAGTCAAGTAGTCAAGTAGTCAAGTTCTAATAAAAACATATTCAAAATTAATTAAACCGACTAATTTTTTATTACTTAAAATCCTTATAAAGGATTAATTAAATCGATTAACTTACATACCATACAGACATTTTGTTTGCTATAGAAGTAACTAAATACTGATTGTAGTGATGCAGCATAGTTTAGTAAAAATGTTAAAATTTATCGTCTTCTTCAAGTTTCGTTTCGTTATACATACATCGAAACCAGAACTTCCAAGGTCACTACTGCATTTTTTTAATGTTTGAAACTATATTACTTCAAGAAATAATAAATTCTACATTTTTCTGGAACAATTTCACTAATACAAGGTTGCATTTTCAGTGTTTATAAAAAGACACAAAAATCTATTACAATATTGTGTCAAACTAGAAAGTGATTGAAAGCAAATTTCACAAGAAATAGTTTTCTTCAGCATTTCTTATGAAATGCAATTTTGCAATTTTTTAAAAGCTGGAAACTCACTTTTAGCAATGAAATACAATCCAGAGACTTATGAATATACCTAATATATAAATACATAGTAATGAAATGTACTTATTTTTGATATAAAAACGCTTAAACTAAACTTCAAATAGTGCAGTTTTTATTGGTTTTCGTTTGGTTAAAGAAAGTGCACCAATATTGGAATTCAATTAAATATTTGGATATAATCCAAAAGAAAACTCTCACAAAACTTTCTGCAAACAAATAAAAACAAAGTTTTGCAGTTACTGTAGTACATACTCGTACTTTTGTAGTTAGTAAGTTGGCGGCGGGCGAGAGTGTTAGGACTGAAGTAGAGAAGGGAAGTGTGCAAGTGAATTGCTTTCTTCGATATGAATTTGGTATGGGAACAGACAATATTCTACAGTAAATGTTACACTTGAGAGCAGTGGAAAAGTTTAAACAAATATACCATAGTATAATTTACATAAGCATCAAAACAAACAATACATACTATGTATCAATTGTACAATACTTGTTCAGGCAAAAAGTACCTAAGATTATGTAAAGACAAATAATAAAAACTAACAGCAAAATGGTTGTTTTTGAAATTTTATGGATTCATTTTTTTTTTTCATTTCATTTCAGTTCTTATTTTGCAAGCAATTTTAATTACATTTTTTTATGAACAAAAGGTGAATGTTGTTTCCACTACAGGGTGTTTTTTTTAGAAGTATGGTTTTCAAGAAGAAATAAAACGCATATAATTTAATGTTATGGCCAAGAATTAAGCTTTATTATAAAGATAAGGATATGCCATTATGTTTTAAAAACGATTTCGGGCCAGTGGCCGCCGCAGTTGGTCGAACAAATTCCAGCCGAGAGGCCTAATTTTCGACCACTTCGACCACTTTTTGCACCAATTGGGGCCGTATGTCAGTAATAACGCACCGAATATTCTCTTCCAAGGCGTTAATCGTCTCGGGCTTATCTCTTATCTGCGTAGACGACAAGCGACTTCACATAACCCTACAAAAAATAGTCCAGCGGTGTTAAATCGGACGATCTTGGAGGCCACGCCACAGGCCCACGACGCGAGATAATGCGCTTACCAAAAGTTTCCTTCAATAAATTGATTGTTTCGTTGGCTGTATGGCATGTAGCGCCTTGAAGCGTCTTGTTGGAACCAAAGGTCGTCCACATCAACATCCTCCAATTCAGGAACGAAAAAGTCATTAATCGTGGCTCTATAGCGTTCCCCATTGACTGTAACATTATGACCGGCTTCATCTTTGAAGAAATATGGACCAATGATTCCCTCTGCCCATAGAGCACACCAAACAGTGACTTTTTGACGATGTTACGGCGTCTCAACAATGTCTTGTGGATTATGATCACTCCATATGCGATAATTTTGCTTATTAACGTACCCATTCAACCAAAAGTGAGCTACATCGCTGAACAAAATTTTCTTGTGAAAATCGGGATCGGTGGCCATTTCGATTTGCAAACGTTGTTCAGGAGTAAGTCTATACATTATGAAATGGCAAACCAAACAGAGCATAAATCAAGTGACAGCTGCCAAAAAGACCAACTCCGAAAAATGTATTGCCAGATTGAAAACCACACTTCTAAAAAAACATCCTTTATTATATGAACAAGAATAACGATAAAATATAAATTTACAAGAACACACACATACACATTCATTTTAACATTAACACACATACATATGTACATATGTACATATATAAATCTATATACACGCATAGAATGTAGCTTTTTATAATCACAACCAAGTTAAGCAGTAAGTACCTACATACAAGCATACACTAAAAAAAAAGAGGCAATACCAAGTAGCAACAATAACAGCTCGGCAACACCAACCAGGCAATCAAAAAAAAAGTAAAAACAAACACAAGCACGTGCTCTTAATACTCTTGAAAATTCAACAGTTGTGGGTGATGGATGATGGTAAAAACGGTGGATGGATGTTGTTGTTGTTGTTGTTGTTGTTGTTGACTGAAAGAGATGTTGCTGTAACTACAATGTTGGTGAATGCGGTTGATCAAGGTAACCCACTAAGTTGTACCTATTATGAATAGACGGTACAAACAAGCATACAATAGTGACAAGAGTGATGTGTGTGTGTGTGTGTGTGTGTGTGTGTGTGTGTGTGTATGCGTTTATGCGTGTGCGTTGCGTGTACACACATATGAACTAAGTATGTATGTGTGTTTGTTTGTTTGGCTGTATTTATGTACCTTTGACACATCAAGCGTAGATTAAATCAGCTTAGCATGTTACAAGGATATTTTTCTCGACTACGTAATCGGGAATCCTATTTTCGTTTCATCTCATTTTCAATTTTCCCTTCATTTCCTTTGTCGCTTTGTGCATAAATAATCGAAGCACGCTTTTTGTGGCAGCACGTTAAAAGCGGAAAAATGCGAGCATATCCAATAAAATACGAACATACAACAACAAGCACTCACGGTGGAGTACACGGCGGCAGTGAGATGCAATAGTTGGCGGTGGACGGTGTGCAACCATATAAAGTTAAGTAGTAAATTAACGTAAATTTAGTGCCCGTTTCTGGCATAAGCTAAAAGCCATTGCCATTTCGTTTTTGCTATTATTTATTATTATTAATGCTGTTGGTCTTGTTCCTTCCTCTTATTATTGTTGTTGTGTGTTGAGTAGCTCCATATTTTTAATGCAAAGAATTTCACAAATTTTAAGCACGCAAGCTTCGGCCCAAAAACGCAAGGTTAGCTTAGGTTAGTTTAAATGGAAATACTGAGGTCAAGATTGCGCATTGTGATGCCACGTGCGTGATTCATCCACCCCCTTTAAAGAATCCCGATTACTCAAAGCACTTACCACTTTACACAAACCACTTAGACTTAGTTATTTGTATATATATTTTAGTATTAGCCGACCCTTAGTCGTACAGGGCATTTAGAAACTTTTATCCTAAAGTATTATTCCCACAGATAGCCAAGGCTGGGCAGAAACTGAGGTAGTGGGAGATTGATTCCTTTTCCTGTTCACCTTCACAGCTTTTTCACGTACAGAAATCACTGAAGGTGGGACCGTTTTTGGGCTGAAGCTTGCGTGTTACATCGTTGCTTAATATTTTTGAACCATTATAGAGGCACGTACGCCTATGAGGTTGTGACCAGTATAAGGTTCGTATTTAGGAGAATTAGCTTTTTGGAGCTTTTTGAGTTATACTCTGCCCAAACCTGTTTGGATTTCTTTTTGCACATAGGTTCAGTCTGCCATCCGACCTTTGTCTGGGTCAAGATCAGTGCAGGTTGCGACTATACTCGGGTAGTTTTTATGTACCTATGTATTGTAAAAAAGGATTTGTTGCTTCGAATTTAACTACTTCTTCAGCTTTGCCGTTGCCTTGTACGTATATCATTATGCCCTAAAACCTACATAAGATCTACTTATGTCCATTGAATTTATCGGCTATTGTGTAAAAGCCAACCTGTAGGTTATTGATATACTTCCTAAGGAATTGATGGCAGGTTGACTGAAATCGCTGAAAATTAATATAAAATGGATGGACACTTTAGTACGTTTCTGCAAGGATGCTGCAGCTTATAGACATGATTGTAGGCTGATAAACGCTACAGTGAGCTAAAATCGAAATGATAAGCTTAGTTCTAATTGCTCGAAGAATTCCCTTTCTCCTACCCTTGCATCCAGTCGGTGAATCTATCAGTGCAAAAGCATACCCCATCCTTGCGCTGGTAACGACTCTAATTCACATTCTCTTTCGAAGGAATGGAAGTAATGAAGTGGTGGTCGAAGAAGAATATTGTATCTTGGATATAATTCCAAATAATTTTTGGAATATTCTATTGTAAAAAAGTTTCAGTCGACGGTCTAACTGATATACCATAAGTTTGAAAACTAAGTTGACCACTTTGTTTTCCAAAGCAGTCTACAGCAGTTAGGAAGAGAATGGTATTCATGGCAAAAAAGGGATTGTTCTTAGGGCAATTGTGATTATCAAAGATGACATACCCAATGGCTTCTTATGGAACTGTTTTTGAAGAAATGAAATTGGTCTAATAACTGCTGTGTAAAGCAAGTGCACATTATGAGATTTGAAGCCTCATCTTCGCCCACTGCTTTCTTGCCTGAGAAAAGAGCCACAGCGGCCTTCTGGAAAAGCAAGAACAAAAAATTGGTTAATTTTTCGGGAAATTGTTGCAGCAGACCACGAATTTTGTATAAATATCACGCTTCATAATGCTTGATTTAATTATGTACTTGGCTTGGCTGATTTACATCATGGTTGAATGCAAGCATCTGTATGAAAGTGGGTTTGTACATTTTGCCACTATCAACGATTTGGTGTCCCAAAATATTTCCTCACTGCTACCTTGACAACAGTGACAATGTCTGCCATGCGCACCGATGTCTCAGCCTCCTCAGAATACAATCTGGACTAGTTACCGTTCAAGCCATTTGCGCTTTGCTGTCGGGAGGCACTTTTGCTGTTGCCTTTGTTGGTCGACAGTTGGACAATTGGATTTAGCCACGGTATCAGTTCTCCAGTTCTGAATCGCCGACTAGTGACGTTCCATAAAAACAAATAGAACAAAGTTTGCCATCCCCTGCCATGCTGTAGCAATTAATGCTGTATGTAAATAATTACTTAATTAGTAAAACGTAAAACATGAAAAGTGTTTGGCACTGTCAAAATAACATAAATTCTTTCATTATGCAAACAATGCGCGCACATAACAATTTCCAACGGTACCAGGATGAGGAGGATGTGTGGAGGGGCAGGCAACGTCACAAGGTAAAAAATTATTGCGGCACTCAATTGATGAGGAACGGAGAAGGGAGGAGGTGGAGGTGGAGGTGAAGAGGGTGAAGGCGAAATTGAACTAATTACTCTGAGACACGATTGACTGAGGAAACGCAAGGATTATGGAATATCGCAAACATATTCATACATACTCGTACATCTATACGAAAATACACATCTGCTTGTGTAAGGCTATAAAATCATGTCCGTCTTTATTTGTTTGCTTCCGTTTCCGTTTCCATTTCAACTTTTGACATTTCGGCTGTATACGATTTTCATTTTTCGTGTCATTCGAATCCAGAAAGATGAATGAATTCCTGCAGAAAGGTTAAAACGAGGAGAGTGAAGTGGAGCGCATTGAAAATGGCATCTGAAAATGTATATGTGCGTGCGTGTGAGTGTGTGTGTGTGTGTGTTTGGTTTCAACTACAAATAAAAATTGTACAACACTGAGTTGCATGTATTTAAATTTACGCCACAACATACACATGCCATTTCATTGTACTCGAGAAGTTGATATTTTGTGAACGAATCTGCTACTTCCTGCATCCTTCCGTTGCGTATGTACTGACACATTGCTTCCGTTTGCCATTCGAATAAGCTCGTTTCTTTAAAATACGCAAAACCGCAGAAAAGTGCAAGTGGGCATGTGAGCATACACAGTACATGTGTGTGCGTGCATGATGTATGTTTTTATATGTGCAACCACATTACCACTACCTTCACTTTGCCGGTAGGTAATTTGGTTTTAATTTAAATTATTCAATTAAAGTTTTCATTACCGTTCTCTCTCTCTCTCTTTCTTTCCCTTATTTTATCGTTCCTTTTTACGTACCGTGCCGATTCATTCATCCGTGGTGTGGACAGACGCACGAACGGGCTTTTACTTAACCACAATTTAGCTGGCGGATGTATATTATTTTAGATTAAATTCTTCATTTAATTTCACCTCACCGTCACCTCACGGTGTCGTCGTTGCTTATGGCTTACACAAAAAAAAGCCAGGGAATTCTTTATACAAATGTGATTTGAAAACGAAAAATTAAATACATATAATTTCAAAGAGCCATTGCGGCGTATTTGTGTGTGCGTACACGCTGGCGTATACGTAACCTGAGTTTCCCACTAAAAGCTTGTCGCTTATTTTTAGCATGCTTTTTAAAGCGTATCATTTTGTACAATTTATTATCGGGCAGTATCTCACACACAGAGTGTGTATGTGTGCGCACACTCTTCTAAAAATGGCAATACTGATAAGGGTATTTTTTTGTGTTTCCCTCCATTCATTCTCTGCCCCTCGTTCATTTCGACCCGTTCCACATATTATTTAGTTTATTATTCATAAAATATACTCGCAAATTTACATAATTACATATCGTAGTCACATGGGGCTTTGAATGCGAGTAAAGTCAACGATTATGGCTGACATGCTTGATTTTTATTTTTTATATTGTAATAAATATTTTGTAAAAGGGTTCAATGGCTCATTTTTTTAGTTCATTTTTAGTTTCTGTGCTCAAAATATTAAATTAGTTTAAATAAAGTTTGTAAACATTTGGGGACAACGGTCGAGCCGCATAATTTCTTTGAACTAAAAATGAATGTATTTTTCAATATCCTACTTATATAAAGGCAAATGATAACACATGTTAAATATTACTACAAACGGTTTTATATGCAAGCAAAGAGGCTTTGAGTACTTTGAAGGACACGCAATTTAGTTTTCTGATAGTTTTATTATTTAAGGCTTGTAGCCTGTAGCTATGAAAGCAACTAGTCAATGAATTATGAATGCTTTACAGTTCTCTTGAGGGAATAATTTTCTGTATGAGAGCCGTAGTGTAAAACAGAAGGTAACTTCATATAGTATATAAGATAATTATGAAAACAAATAGGAATGCATACCTTCCCTTTTTTTTTGACATTATTAAGTTAATGTTTGGGCAATCAAATTAAAATCACGACCCGATTTATTTAAGCAATTGAGGCGCCGATGGATATCACTGTCCAACAAATTCAAAATTAAGGAATCCGAAAGTAAACATAAACAGTAACAAAAACTACAAAGGATTTAGCAAATTTAGCTCGTTTTTAAATTTTATGTCGACCTAATTTCTAGTAAATTAAGTATAATTGTACATAAGATAACTTGTTGATTTTGCATCTACGATGCTTTGTGTGTTCAGCAACCTATTGTAGAATATTCCGTTGAATATTTCCCTTGAATGTATTAACCCACTAGCTCTCTCCTTATGTGTATTTTTTGGCCTTCTCGGGAGAAATACCATTGTTTTTTACCCATTACGAGGGTTGATAGGGGGTTACTTACTTTAGTTTACTTTTAATGGGCCTAGGCCCATGCTTTTTGCATGCACTCATGTTGTGCGTGTTATATTTGTACATAATTGGAATAGGGGGTTAATAGATTCTAGAAATATGTTCCTCATGGAATTTTACTATAGCTCACTGAACAACGAAAATCTCTTAACTAGTAGAAATATAGTAGAAATAAAGACAAATTTCAAAATTACTTAAAAAATCAACCTTTTATAAGCAGTCAACAAATGTGTCGTTAAAAGTGTTTTCCAAACTAAAAATATATTTTACATCGCAAGTTAAGTTAAGTTACGTTGAGTTAAGCTTTTATACCCTCAAAGGCGTATATAACATACAAATCAGGCTTAAAACTTAATTTACAATTAATTAGATTGGCTATGACGGGGTTACACGTTCCTACATACATAACTACATGCATACATCCTATATATACGAGTATACATATAATCTCAAAATATGTCGTTAATGGTTACTTTGCCGTAATGTGCAGTTCTGTCGAAATCCTTGTGCTAAATATTCCGGAAGAGTCAAGAGTTCCAGGATTACGAATTAATCCCAACGCAAAGGACGCACTACAGAAGCGCTTCTTTATCTACACTGAAGAAATGTCTCTTTATGGAACAGCTCATATACTTTTTACATTGCATATAATGAGAAAGGAGTGTTGTCATCGAGCTTCCTGAGAGTGTTTAAATAGAGCTCCTAAAGAGCGCAAGAAGTTAACTTATAACCATGGCATCCCTCAACCGACTCATAGGTTAGTAAAATCTGGTTATACCATAATTTGTTCTCTGTGTAATTTTTGGAAGGAAATGTTTCTCATTAACTAAAAGTAATTCAGTGTTTCCTATAAGGCATCAAAAAAAAAAAACAACACAAAGTCATCGCTCCTTATCGCGCTTTAAATTTTCCCAATGATAATGCTTTATGGAGCACCAATATAAGTGGAGGTTCTGAAAAGAAAATCGAACCGAAGACAGCTATCTTGGTACATATGTAGGTGTGTACACATTTATATATATATGAATACTCCACGCATTTAGAGTTATCAGCATACATGGAACCACCTCAGATGAAGCTGAATATGTAATTTTCGGAATGATCCCAAATGATGTAGTCCGATGAGAATAGTCTCATGAAACTTTCGGGCATTCTCTTTTGAAGTTTCAAGTATGTAGCTTTTATACGATGACACTACTTAGTTTGATGAAACTTCACTAATTGTTTTTATTTTTTAACAAAACACAAAAAAAGGCAATATTTAAATAACCTTAACTCAATTATATTATTTATTTACTTTTCAAACACTAAATAATTATTTTTCATTGCGATCGGCGTGCTGCTAGTTTTAAAATATAGAATTAATGTTTAAGCAACGAACAATTACAAAGAGAAACGTCAAAAAGTTTCATAACAATGACATTCGATAGATTTTGTCTTTTCCGATGACATTTCTCTTTCCAATGTTGAGTTTAATGAGACTTAATGAGAGTTTAATGAGACTTAATGAGAATCGCGAAAGCTTACATAAACACAAACGAAGTCAAGAGAGAATCTTCAAAAAGAGAGAGCACGATCCAGCACGAGATAATGAACACATGAGAGACTTCTATGTATAAAAAAGAAATGTGTTTAAACCATTTAAGTATAGGGCCCTTGCACGCGAACATAACGTGTTTTGAACATCCCATATGCAATCAAGAATGGTAGAATACAAGATTTGGCATTGCGAAGGTTCGCCATATTTTGGCTACGTCATATCATATCTTTATTTACATTTTAATTAGGAGAATCTCTTGTTCTTCTTTGTCTCGATCAAGTAAGTGCAAATATGTAGTCAATTAGAACACAACATAGAGTCTGGTATGACGTATGTATTTTCTAAGATTTACTGGTACAATATTTATGTATTCAATTTATGGTGACTATATTAGTATGTGCATATATAGTATATAGAACTGAAGACAAATTTGATTTTTCTTTATTATATAATAAAGCACATATGGTAAGATTTATGCCAAAACTTTGAAAAATATTTCCATGTGATCTAAAAATGTCTTACACTTTTTAAAATGAACTTAACTTTAATTCAAACACTTTAAGTTTACTACGTGTGCGCATTTATTTTAAACCAAAGACTTTTTCTCAAGAAAACAAAAACATATTGCTTCAACCGTTAAAAAATGAGTGCATGCCGAAGGTTCTTGCGCCATTTGTCAACAACAATTCTTCATTTTCGTATTTGTTTTATGTGTGTGAGTCGTGAAAACATGATCCAAAACCGAAAGTGATCCATTTATTAATAACATACGAGCGCAGACAATTTTGGTACATTTCACAGACAAACTCACTTGAGTTACTACATTAATTCCATAATCTGGCATCAAGTATATTTATCTTAAAAGAAAAAAAAACAAATTAGGAATACACACAACATCATTATACAAAGTCAAATAAAGTAAGTAGGTACTAAGATGAATGAAAAAAAAAGGAAAAACAAAAAAATATGAAAGAATTCATTGAGTGCAATTTGTTTTCTCTTCGGATTGTGTTTCTTGTTTCTTTAACTCTGTCCAAACGTGTAGTAACGTATCTACTTCGTATGTACTCTGGAGTAGTCCAAGTATATGAGCGATTAAACATATTGCCAAGATTAATGCGTTTACTTCATTTCGCTACTCACATTATTATTATCATCATTATTGTTGTGTTTGTTACCAATGTCAACTCTCTTGATCCGATAATAACTGAATACTCCTGCATAAATCTTAGCAGAAAACAATTGCCGGGATAACCTGTCTGCGAGCACTAAGGAGATACTTCAGTAGTCTTATTAACTTCAGCGTTGAGTACCATATATTATTACGTTATACATAGGTACGTTTATTCAAAAATTTCTTGGTCCGATTGCCCCGGAAGATTGCACAAGACACACTTCAGTTCATTCTTGGACAATATTAATATTAAAAGACAAATTTCTTAAAGAATTTAAAACTCATACTTAAGTATATATCATAAGAATATATAAGTATATATCGTCAAGATCCATAGTATTGCCAAAATTCTCTAGACTAGTGTCGGGTAATCACATGTGAATAGGCACACATTCTCAGCCGGCGCAATGCTATCACACGTACACTAAGTATAAACTTCTTCGTGTAGCTTACGAACTATTGACGAACAATGGAATTCGGGCGAAGTTTGAGAGCAATTTTGTCAACGCAAATCAAGTTAGTTGACTTTCAGTATTCATGTGAGTAAGATGTCGCTGTGCATTTTTTTTTTTAAAGCAGCAGTGTTGTCGCTCTCTCAGATACACACTAAAGTATGCATGTTTATGTATTGGTTTGCCTGACACTGCTCTAGAGTGAACTGCTCTATCTCTGAGCTATCTCCAAAGCAGTTTACACTTTGAAAAAAAAAAAACTCGAAGCTAGTGCAAAGTTTTAACTCATCATTTAGGGAAACACATAATACACTCTTGAATCTTATTGGACCTAATTTTTGACAATGACAAAGAATGTGATCCAAAGTTTCATTCGAGTCAATCACAAATTAAAGTTTCTGTTTACGTTGTTTTTCATCAAACCAAGTTAATTTAAGTTAATTGAAGAAAAAAAACCTTGCTCAGTAACTACATCAATTAGTAAGCTACATTCTTTACGGGAAAGTGAAATTAGAAAAATAGTTTTTGCACGAGAATATTGATACCAGACAGGCTTATATTTCCGTTTCTCCATCTAATCATCGAATGAAAATTTTCTCTAATTTTACTAACTTTTGCTTCGGCGACCCCACATGAATAATATTTAGATCATGATTAAAACCAAAAATGTGTTCTCCTGCTTAAAAAAACCTTGTTGTACAAAATTTCGAAACAAAATCAGTTGGTCCAATATAAAGCAAATTTTAATTTTATCAGTTTTTTTCTTACTTTACTCCGTAGCCCCTTCAGAAAAAATATGTCTATTGGGTGTTAAGAATCTCTGGCACACATAATTGCTACAAAATCGGTCGGTCCATTAATCAATTCATCACCATCCATTGACAACTTTTACCGGTTTTTGTTTCGTCATAAAATATCTACACTAAAATATAAAAAACACCATGGCAAGGGACACATTAGCACAATGTTTTTAATCTAATAGTCTTATGGTCTAAAGTAGCTCGGACGTAGTCTAATTCGGAATATTTGTTATGTTATTGATTAGTTGGATCGAAATCGATTACCGAAGAAATATTTCTGGCTGGATTAAGTTGCAAATAATTGACCAACGAGTACGTGGAACTCGATTATGCTAATTTGAAATAAATCGATGGTATGCTTTCGGTAGCTACTAATATTCTAATATGAATTTTATGAGCCACTCTCAATTTCAAAAATACTATGGTATTACAAATATGAACCAATATGCAAAATTTTACTAATGTCATGCATTAATTATTATTTCACAATATGCGACAGAGCCTCAAATTTAACAAATCGTTAGGTAAACTTGTATTCGAACTTGCTGCAATATTTTCAAGATTTTATGCACAAACAAATATTCGTTTTCTTCTTAGCTTGCTGCTGTCGTTCTTTTGCTGTACATACATACATTCACTCAACACAGCTCAACTCAACTCATTTCAACCGGAAATCACTACAGCCACGATAAACACCGGCAAAATAGCGGCAAATCGGCCGAATAAGCTTACGCACACTCAACACAAACACAAATATACACACACACACATATACTATATGGTTAGGCTGGAGTGTGTGAAGGTAGAGGAGTGAAAAAAGGTGTGGTGATTTGTTTGCTCTTTTCAGCTTTAACGTTTAATTTTCGCTTTTACGAAATGAGCTCAAGTGTTTGCGTTAATTGCGGAGCGATTTGTTTGCCATTTCAATGGAATGAACGCATTTGACTTCGATTGGAGCAACAGTTAATATGAATATGAAAATGGAAATGGAAATGGAAATTGTAGTAAGAAATGGAAATGAAATTGAAGAGGTTAAATAGAGGTTGGCACAGATGTATATTTCCCATTGTATTTGTATAATTTTTTAATTTTTAAAAGCGTGCAATTTTTAGTTATTAGCTTTTGTGTGCGGTGTGGCGTGCTTGTGTATTTATAATGGCCGACATATGTTGGAAATTGCCATGTCATTCTAACCGACCACCGCCAACTTTACTTCTACCGTGCTGTCAACCTCCTGACAGACAGACAGACAGGCAGGCAGGCCGGCAGGCAGACACTTTCATATTCATATCTTTTTATTTATTTAAAATGCTAACAGCATTTTTTGCTAAATGTTTGTTGAGTTATTTTTAACGTCATCTTTTTTACCTAGTATGGTACACATTTCACATACATAAATGACATTTCCCTATGTCAATTTGTTCTATACCATATCAATGTGGGTGTGAATCTTAGTACCAGGGTAAAGTTAAGTTTTTTGCTTTATTTTCAAATGGAACTAAGTACCCTATATTTTTCCCATTTCCAATTTGTTGTATTTAAGTTTTCTACCGACAAACCATTTGATCTGAATTACCGTCGTTATGTATATTATCTTAGAGATTCACAGAGCAGCAAGTGTTCGACAAAGCACATTAAGTATGTTTTTCTTTTCCTAAAGCGGTTATCATGCACATAAAATTTGTATAAAAGATAAGGTATCCGTAAGATAAAACTTCATTACGAACATGAAGGAAATAACGAAGGTACTCTTGTATGTATGTACATATGTGCATACGTCGCCATATCATATACAGGGTGGACCATTTATAATTTAGAATTTGATTTTGGGGTAAATAAGAAACGAATAATTTTCAATGTGGTTTTTAATATTCGAAAGTACAATCCTTGCGGTTAATTGTGGAACATTATTTCATTGAAATGAGTTCCTCGACTGACGCAAGGCTTCGACTGGCGTAGCCCATATGATCAACCCAGTTTTTTAGTACATTTTCGACTGTACAGAGCTGCACTTGACCGATGGCTGCACCAATTTCGTCCTTAATAGCCTGAATCGCTGCTGGATGGTTCGTGTAACACTTATCTTTAGCGGCTCCCTTAAAAATGATAATAATACGGAGTAGAAACGCAACTGCGCAACTGTGGCCAATGCACATCACCAAAACGGCTAATAACGCGATTTTCTTTCAAACTTCCCAAGCAAAAGATCGATTGTTGCACGGCTTGAGTAGCAAAATGGCTGTTGGAGTAAAATGTTATCTAAGTCCATAACTTCTAAAATAGGCCACAAATAATGAGTTATCATTGTGCGGTAGCACACACCCTTCACTGTAACGCGTCTTCTATACCAATGTGGGATATCGAAAACGTGTTTTTTATCCAATAAAGATCGAGTCTCACAAATTGATCCACAAATTGCGTGGAAGGTACTTCTATTCTACTCAATTTCGAACGTAATTTTCATAAACTTTCGGTAGAATATTCACCAAAATGGTAAAGTAAGTAAATTTTTCAAGTGTATATCGACACTTTTCTATCATAATACGAATGGCATTCGAGTTGCCACACTCAAAATAACCAATAGTTGAAATTACAAATGTTAGATGGACCACCCTTTATAGAGTTAAGCCAACATATTTGCAGAATTTGGAAAAGTCTGCCCGTGGCCAATTACGGAACAGTTTATTGCTCATAAAACTGATTTGATTCTCTTTAAGTCGTCAGCCAATATGCAATAAGTAGGACCCTAATCATCACTACATTTGATTTAAGATGACTGCGCTGTAATGATACTAAGCACATATATTTCAAGGTATGTAAGTTTCAAAAAGCTAAGAAAGACAAACCAAATAGGAATTTTTATACTTAACTCTCAAGTTTCCAGGCATTCCACCGGACGGCTTTTCCCCTTACTGATACAAATATTACCCAAACTCATTCCTGTAGCTACTCCGAATCATATCAACTATGTACCTGCATGTGTTGTGATTCGTATGAAATTTACAGTCTTTAAAGCAAGCCAAAGAACAAAATTTATGCAAAATGAGAAATGTAAACATTTTTATATAAAATTTACTAATATGTACTCGAAAATTATGGGAGCAAGCATGTGCTTGCATTGCAGGAGCTATGAAAAAACAGAAGGAGGTATAATAATTAGCAATATTTGAGAGAGCTGAAAACAAACTCTGCTATTATATCTGTAACAATATTACCTAAGGATGGCGCAAACAAAACTTATTAAGTATTTTAATAATTTTGATGAGCCTGCTTTGTGTTTTTGTACGTGACATTTTTTCAATATAAAGTATGTCATTATTTGCGGGCTATATCCCGTTTTGTAATCAGTGTAGTCCGGCCGGGAAACCAAAGATTTGGAATTGGGAATCCTGAAGGGTGCTTTTTTTTAGATGTGTGGTTTTCAATCTGGCAATACTTTTTTCGGAGCTGAAACTTGATTTATGCTCAGTTTGGTTTGCCATTTCATAATGAATAGACTTACTCCTGAACAACGTTTGTAAACTGTGCAAATTTATTACCAAAATAATGGTTCGATTCACGAGATTTTCAAAAGAAAATTTTGTTCAGCGATGAAGCTCACTTTTGGTTGAATGGGTACGTTAACAAGCAAAATTGTCGCATTTGGAGTGATCATAATCCACAAGCCATCGTTGAGACGCCGTTACATCCTCAAAAAGACATTGTTTGGTGTGCTCTATGGGCAGAGGGAATCTCATGGGTTTATATTTCTTCAAAGATGAAGCCGATCATAATGTTACAGTCAATGGGGAACGCTATAGAGCCACGATTAATTCGTTTTTCGTGACTGAATTGGAGGATGTTGATGTGGACGACCTTTGGTTCCAACAAGACGCTACAAGGCGCTACAGCCAACGAAACAATCAATTTATTGAAGGAAAGTTTTGGTAAGCGCATTATCTCGCGTCGTGGGCCTGTAGCGTGACCTCCAAGATCGTCCGATTTAACACCGCTGGACTATTTTTTGTGGGGTTATGTGAAGACGCTTGTCTACGAGATAAGCCCGAGACGATTAACGCCTTGGAAGAGAATATTCGGCACTTTATTAATGACATATAGCCTCAGTTGCTACAAAAAGTGGTCGAACATTGGGCATCTCGGCTGGAATTTATTCGAACCAGCCACGGCGGCCACTTGCCGGAAATCGTTTTTAAAACATAATCGCATATCCTTATCTTTATAGTAAAGCTACATTCTTGGCCATAACATTAAATTATATGTGTTTTATTTCTTCTTGAAACCACACTTCTAAAAAAAACACCCTGTATATGATGAAACATTTTAAAAATCTACAAAATCGTATTTCGGCTTCTGGTATATATTTAAAATTGTTTACTTCGGAAACATAAAACATATAAATAGTTACACCTACCTACGTAAGGAAGTACTTTTTCATTGGTAAAGATGGATGGCTACTCGTATCTTAAAATGAAGATAAAAAAACAGGGATGTACCGAATTTTCTTTAAGAAAAACGTTCAAGTATTTTACAATGACACCACAGGTACTCTGTTGCATATAAAAAGTTGTAATTTATTGGACTGTGTGTAAATTAAATAGAAGTTCAACTCTTTTACTCTGACACCACGGGTACTCAGAAAAAGTTGAAATTTGTTGGACTGTGTCTTATTAAATTGAAGTTATTAAGAGAATTATTCATGAGCATCATGCTTAGAGGCACTCTTGGGACATACTTGATTCTAAGCAATGGCTACACCTTTTGGGAAATAGGGAGTTAATTCTTAACAAAAGAAAAGGCTTAACATAAATTTTATATTTTAAGTATCTTCGCTTTGATTTTATTATTATTTCAGTGACGAGAACATGTGTACTTTTGCGCATAGAATTTATTGAGCAAAATCGTAGAAAATAAAATATAAAATTTTTGCAATAAACCTGCTATAAGTACTTACAACTACATGCACACATGTAACAAATATACAATTTATCCTATGGCAACGTTTTAACATTGAAATGCTTCGTTTGTGTAAACGTCAACAATCATTCTTCGGTACTTACAAATGAACGTAGCAAATTTTCTTTTTATACAATAGTTACTTATGGTAAGTAAAAAATACATAATATAATATACTAGTTACATATGCCAGGAGTTGTACTTAGGAGACAAAAGGTTGTAATGATAAGAATATACATATAGATGAAATGACGAAAACACTTTGAGATATCAAATATTGAGCAATACGAATACATGTGATGGTGATAGTGATAGTGATAATGATAGAATTAGTATTTCAGATATTAAATAGACCGAAAAGTGCAGGATACTAAATTAACTTGAGTCAATAAGTGGTGAGCGAAACATGTCAATATACGATGCGATGTGAACGTGTGTGAACGTGGCTGGCTGGCGGGCAGGGAGCCGGGCAGGGAGGCGGGCAGACATTTTACACATTTCAACACTACACCGCCTGCGTACATTCTGTTTCTTAAGACATCACTTCTACACATGCACCCGCCCACACACTCTCGTATGTATGAACTATAAGTATGCGTTAGAATCGTATGTGACTCACAGTAACATACATATATATTTACGAGTATCTATATGAAAGTCACGTAAATTTATATAACTTTATTTTTATTTTTCTCCTATTTTCTCTTATTGTGTAAATACACAAAGTATTCAATACTATGGCATGGTAAAAATAAGACATACCGATTGGTTTCGTATAGTATACCATAGAGTACTCGTATAGAGGAGGAAGAAGTATGGAGCTTAAAAATATATAAACTGACACACATAACTGACTACATATGAACTACCATAACAGTTAAATAAGTCTGTATGTATTTGTGAATGACTATAAAATAAAAAACTAACTACTATGCACTACATGTGTACATACTTATATATACTTAGTACATACTTACTTAGAATGTACTTTAAAATATTTTCAACTTCGGCAAAAGGAAATTAAGCAGGCAACTTTGTGTAACGAAATACTACGTACGCAAGAACTAAAATGTTAAACAACGAAATAGTAGAAGACAAAGACTCGAAATGCTGATAATGAAGATGAAAATTAAGTGTTTACTAATGTAGAGAAAAATACAGAAAACAAAATATTCCATACAAATAGCGTTCATACTAAATGAAAAGGTGTAAAATAGTTCCCGAATAGTTTATGGCTGGTAGAATTTGTGTGGTTTGGCAAAAGCATGAGCCATATTTACGTGATGGTTTCGAAGAGCTACACACACACACACACACACACACACACACACACACACACACACACACACACACACGCACACACACACACACACACACACACACACACACACACACGCACACACATACTCACTCTTATACTGGCACATATGTATGCCGTTTGCCAAGCGGGAAGATTTGAAGCGCTTCCTTAAGATGCACTGACATTGTACTTTTCTGCATACTTATAGCAGTACCGAATAATTTTCAGAGACTCAGCAACATTTCTGAGCAACAAAAATTGCTCCGAAAATGAATGATAAACGTTTTTAACAACCTGTGAGATATGGTCAGAGTTTACATTCTGGTGCTCTTAACTCCTGTCATGCTCTCTTTGCTCTGCTTATGAGCACTCTGCTTGTGCCTCTTTGGGAGCGCTCTTTGAGCACTTCGGCAAAGCTTGATGTCAGCGCTCACTATACTTTCTATGACATGCAATGTAAAAAGTATTTGAGCTATACTATTGTATAAAGAGGTAGCGTTTACGGCTGACAGGGAAGTGGGGAGTGCTTCAGTGAAGGCAAAGTAGCGCATTTGGAGCGCTTCTCTTCCCGTTGGGTGTTAATAGTACGTGCGTATGGTTTGACGAAGACAAAGATTCCCAATGTACTACATACAAAAAAGTATGAAGTTCATAGCTGTGAATACAGAAACAAAAAGGTAAATGAACTGAGCTTATACGAAGGGAGTACCTTGCATGAGGTATGCATATTTTAACAATAGATTGATGTCACTTGTTGTTGTTAATAATTTCATATTTATTTATTAATAATAATTATGGTTACTTTGGGAAAATGTGTGATAACGGCAATCACGTTTTTCTCTTTTTTTATTTGTTAAAAATTCAAATTAACACCTACAATTAATATACGTAATAGGTATTAGCCAAAAGTAGGAACAAAAGATTGAAAAGAAAGAATAAATTCAATTTTTACATACAGTACTTTTCGCTTAAAACGAACCGGTTTAAAACGAACTTTCGCCTAAAACGAACTAATTTCAAAAGTACCCGCTTTATTTCAAATAAATCATGAAATTTTTTTCGCTTATTTAAAGCGAACTTTCGGTTATAACGAACTTTTTTTGGATGCATAAGCTGTTTATTTTTCGGTTAAAACGAACCAAAAAAGTGGCGCTATGACCAAAAATTAGTTTTGCACTGGTAACATTGTTTTATTTTTCCAATGTTCTCGAATACGGGAATTTCCCTAAGTTTATTGTTTGTGCGTGTGAAGGGTGCAGCTGAAAATTACAAAGTTATAAAATGGACGTAGTAGCAGTTGGAAAACTAAGAAAGTGTTTTTCTTTAAAAGAGAAATATGAAATAAAAAAACGCTTACAAGAAGGTTTAAAACAAAAGCAATTATTCCAAGAAATGGGCCTCAGCAAGTCAACAATTGCTACAATTTGGAAAAATAAAGACTTGATTCTCAATAATTTTGAGCAAAACTCCTCAAATGTAAAGAAGGTCAAAAACCCTTCTTTCATGGAACTGGATCATTGCCTATTTAAATGGTTTACTCAGAAAAGAGCCAATAATGTTACTATAACCAATGCCGTTTTATAAGCAGAAGAATTTGGAAAAAAGCTTAATTACTGCGAATTAAAATGCAAAATTTTATTTTAATAACTCAACAAAGTAGTTAATATATAGGTATGCATGTGCATATACATAAATGGTTTTGTTAAAGTCTGCATTTAAAGCGAACTTCGGTTAAAATGAACCGTTTTGCCCAGTCTCTTGATGTTCGTTTTAAGCGAAAAATACTGTAATTGATTTCTGCCCTTCTTCTTCTTCTTCTTTTAATAGGACAATAGCACATGGAGGGACCAATCTTCTTCAACTTATTATTTTACAGATTGTAAGTTAAGCCGTACACGATCTTATTTGAGAAACTGTACTTCCTTAATAAATTCCTGCTACCTAAATCGATTGTGCGATATTCAAATAATAATATTTGTTTTTATCTCTTGGTTTTCGAATAATTTTAACCGGCATTTTATCGCACTGCTATGAAATAAGTACACCAGCAAAGCACCTGCAATTATGTCATCACATTGTGAATACTTTTTCGCTGACTCGCCTGTATAATAAGTATGTATAATAATTAAGTAACACAGTGCAACAAAATAACTAGTTTTCATATTTTTTTAGTACCTACATTTATTTCAAAATAAAAAGTCGGTGATTATAAGCTTTTGTGATCACAACTCTTATCCGACTTTTCAATGGAGACCATATGTACGAATATTGTTGGTTGTTTTCCCAACAGTTTGCAATAAAAGATTAAAATTTCTTTTAATCGAGATTTAATTTCTTAAAAAGGTTTGATTGGACCTAGGTGGTTTTGTACATCACTGAACCCAACTACTTTTCATTGAATACTATTTTTTAGTAAGATCTTATGATAGGTTTCCCTTGACATTCCATTTCATGGTCTGAGTCATAAAGCATGTAGGAGTTAAATAAAATAATTTTGTATTGGCCGCTTCAGTACTTATACGCTTAAGTTAAGTATATTGTGCCGCTGTTGTTGGAGTGCCTAGTGCAATGGAGAAAATAAAGGGTCTGAATCAGCGACCGCGGCTAGTTATTCATTCACCATTCGAAACTGTAAGGCGTCAAATTGTCGCACATTGTAATTATAACCAGATGAGAACAACTAGAGAAACAAAACATATGCGACCAATTTTAAGAAAATGTGGTCATTGTGACGAAGCTGCTTAATCTCTTAAAAGCAATTAACATTCATTCATCGTTCAACATAATTGACAATTGAGATCATCCATCGCCGCTAGTTGCAGCTATTATTTATGTACAATGTCCCAGTCTCTTTTTCTCCTTCTTCATGTGGTTCTTCTTCTTCTTCTTCTTCTTCTTTCTAAATCTAAATATGACAAACGAATAATTTCAACACTAACGCCAAATAATGAATTGAAATTTAGAATGGAAATAATAATGAAAATTGAATGCAAAAAAGATTGATTGATTGATTGATACATTTCAAGGGTACCTAGCCAAATTTTCTATCGTTGCTTGTTGTTTTCTCTTGTCATTTATGACAGCGTTACCATATTTAATTTGACAAAAGATAAACAAAAATATTTAAAGTTAGTATCGGTGTGGCAGTGTGGGTTGCGGAGTTGCGATTTTTTCCAATTTTTTTTTTTTTTTTTGCTTATTTTGCATTGAGTTGGTGGTAAGTAGAAGCTTGCTGTTGTTGTTGTTGCTTGTTTTTTAAGTGGGTAATACAATATTGTGGTATTAAGTTGGTTGTCATTGTTTGCTTCTGCCATTGCTATACTTTATGTGGAACATAACGAATTAATTTAAATTTCATGCTGCGTTCCAAAAATGTCATGGATTTTAATTAATATCAAATTGCAACAGCATTAAATTTTAAACTGAAGTGACAAAACAAACAAAAGAAAATGCAAAAAAGCATTTTTGTTGAATTTTTGACACCTTCACACGCAAAGTGTTTTCGAATTTTCAATTTTGACGTTGTTTCGAATAATTAAATTTACATTGGTATAGATTACAAAAGGTAATTTTGTAATTGTTGTGACAAAAAAAAAAACTACACAATATTCAATTCAATATGCATCAATTAAATACAGGGTGATTTTCTAAGAGCTTGGTTTTTGAAAATAAAAAAAAACTGTGATATTTTACAAAAGTGAATGCAATTTTTATTTGGATCGATAAATCAATTCCTGCCATTTACTTTTTAAAGATAATTTCACTTAATTGTTGCCCGCGACTACGCTTTAAGTGGTACATTCTGATGGTCTAATTTTGGCGCACAGTTTTTCACAAATTTTGGCCGGAATCTCACCAATGACGCAATCAATATTGTCTTCCAAAGCAGAAATCGTGTTTGACTTGTCCCTATAGACAAGAGACTCAACATACCCCCACAAAAAATAGTTTAACGAGGTCAAATCACACAATCTTGGTTGCCAATTGACTGCAGTGAGATTAACTGCTCACCAAATTCGTCTCTCAATTGATGCATGGTTTCGCGTGCAGTGTGGCATGTGGCATCGTCCTGTTGGAACCACATGTCGCCCAAGTCCAATTCTTGCATTTTCCGCAAAAAAAAACGTGTTATCATCGAACGGTATATTTCTCCATAGAACGTAACATTGCAGACGTCATCGTCTTTGAAGAAGTACAGCTCAATGAAGCCGCTTGCCCATAAACCGCACCAAATAGTGTATTTTTCGGGATTCATTGGTAGCTACTTCACTTCAAATATGGCAATTATGCTTATTCACGTATCCATTGAGCCAAAAAGGAGCCTCGTCGCTGACGATAATTTTGCGATAAAAAACGGATCGAATTTTGATAAAAAAATTTCAATAATTTGCAAACGATGTTCACGCGTAAGTCTATTCACTATGAAATGGTAAACCAAACTGAGCATTTTTTACTTTGACACATGTCAAAAATCATGCGTGAACTGTCCGAAATATTAACGTGAAAAACTAAGTATCAAAAAAATCACCCTTTACTTGAGCATGAAATTGATATGATACTTGCATGCGATAAAATTCGATTAAATCATTTTCAAGAAGAATAACTGAGTTGACTGTTTGTCACTTTTGATCCGTCAGAGCTTTTTTGTTTGGGAGGAATACGAAGTGATAGTAACTACATAGTTTGTTCGTCAGACGCAAGAGCGGTGGATTGAAAGGATTTCTAGATATTCGAAGATATTGTTAACTTGGTCGGTCAAGGCTGCGATATTCTCAGAGTCATATTTACAAATCTCTTGCAATTGTTACTGGGCCCAATCGAATTTCATATGCTCTTTCCCCATTGGACAATTAAAGAAAAGAAAATATGCATATTTAGTTTCGATCGATTTCCATTATCTGGGAATTCCATTTTAGAATGAATCTTGCTTAGCCCACGGATGGAAACATGTTCGGTTGTTACATTCGTAACACATAAGTCTGGCTAGATCCCAATCCATTTCTATGTTCTTATATGGGAAAATTGATAATTTAAGTAGTATTTAAAATGTACTCCTAATAAGATATATTATTTTTTATTATTAATATTAAATATTTTTATACCATGTAGGTATATACTTAGGATGTTAATTTATTCTATAGGGACTAAGTATATAAGTACATAATGTGTACATATGTTAAAGATACAACAGAACAATTGACAATCCATTTAAATTTTCCTTCAACATTTTTCGAAGTGTTTTTTTTAGCAAATGCAACAACCATTTTTCGATACCATTTTTCGAAAATGTTAACCAATCTAACCATTGAATTGCTTGGGTCCAAAATAGGAAGGATCAGTATTAAAACCTTTGCTGAAAACAAGAGTTGATAATCCAAACACATTGTTGTTATTATCTGCTTCAAGAAAAGTCAGATTGAACTAACCTCCAACTCCGCGACAGCCATGACAATACCACAATTCAGTTCAACCACAAGTGATGGTAAACTGCGAATGTATTCCGGAATATGTAGAATCTATTAAAATTATCAAATTAAAATTTTTTTAGCAAGAGATACAGAAATCACTACAAATCGATGTCAATTGCAAAAATGTTGAAAATTAATGTGTTTTAATTCTCCCTGTCTTCTACTTTTTTATGCTCAAGTAATACATGAATTAAATATTTTTCTTGAGATTTTTCTTGAGATTTTTCTTAAGATAGGTATAGAACATTTGTATGTTTGAAACACAGAAAAGTAAGCAAAATGTTAAATAATTCCAGTTAACAATTTAATTTGCTCTTTATGTAATTTGCATACATCTGCATAAATGTAAGAATTCCAATATGAAGTAGTTTATTTTGGCTTTTCGCCTAGTACAATTTACATATTGATCAGAGACTTACACACAAGTACATACATAAATTTCTCTGAATTTTCTCGAAAAGATAAACATCTTCAAGCATTCCAATCTGAATAAAATTGCAAGAAAAATCAAAAATCACAAGAAAATTTATTATATAAATATTTCAAAAAGTATAATATACACAAATATGAAAAGTATATAATACTTATGTACATATATGTACGAGTATGTATACAATACAAATAAAAGTGAGTCTGTGTCTGTCGGTTGATTTCCAATGTTAAAATTTTGTGTGAGTATAAATCATGGCAATAAGAGAATGTCAAAGGAGACTCTTTGTAATATCCTTCCTGTGATATAGCAACACTTCACACAAACACACCGCAGCATCACACCCTTATTCACACTCCTGAGCATGCACACGCACACATACGCAGTTTCACATTCACACGGCAAAAAGTCTTAAGTCGGCAATAAGAAGTGTGCAAGAGCATACACTCACACACACACACATAGCACAAATACCATGAAAATAAAGACGGAGAGAAGAAGAAGTATCGCTTTGTGACCAGTGTTGCCAGAATTTTTTCCTTATAAAAAGCTATAGCTCCTTAGTAAAAAGGTTAAAAAGGCTCAATTATTTATTTCACGGTAAATAAAATGTAGAATATAAAATGTGTTCTTAAGTCTTTCTATTTTATATAAAGCATAATAGACCAGTTAAAAAAAAGAAAAACATACAATATTCGGAATGCAAAAGATATGGTAGATTTGTAATGCAGATATGGAATTTCTTGGAACGCTTTCACCCGTGTTGCAGTACGAGAACGCACTTATAATTTGTGAATGCGAAAGTTATACAGAGTTGCATAAAAGAGGTATATTTTTAAAACTTAACATTTATGTTTCCATATGTAAATAAAAATACTTATATAAATGGGTTTTGAGAAGAAGCTAAAAAAAGGCTGGAGGTTAAATTAAATCTTTGGGGTTAAAGGAAAATTAAAAAGGTTAAAGCTAACTTCAAAAGTCTAAAATGGCAACACAATGTTTTGATATACCAATGCACAGAATCTTAACACGTTGATAAGCATACACAGAAATTTGTGGATATTGTTTTTTCTTATTTTCCTATCATCAAATGCAATTTCCTATGGAAAATAATTTGATAAAAAGCAAATATTTATGTAGCACACTATCAAACTATCCGAGTTTCAAATCGCGGCACAGGCCAAATTAAAAAAAAAATGTTAAAAACAATAAGAACAAAAAAACCTACAAGAGTAAAAAAATAGCGTTGGAAGAGCATTTAATTTCGCTGTTCGGATTCGGCATAAATCTGTATGCCCCCTCCTTGCTTGCTTGCTTAGCTGGCACTACAATCGATGATCGGTTTTGGCCTCCTCTATAAAGCTACGCCAATCGCCTCTGTTATGCGCTCGCTGGCGCCAGTTGATAAGGCCAAGCGGAGTCAGATCGCCCTGTCTTTGCAAACGAAGAGCAGGACGTCCTCTTCTGCCTGTTCCTCCACCGTGGCTCGAATAAAACACCCTTCTAGCTGGAGCATTTTCTTCCCTTCCCTTTTGTACGTGTGATTATGTCAGTGTCGGCGTACAGCTCATACAGTTCATCGTGACATCTTATTCGATACACGTTGTCCACGCATATTGGGCCATAGTTCTTACGGAGTATCTTCCTCTCGAACGCTCCTAACAGCCTCTCATCATTGATGGTCACTGTCCACGACGTCTCTGCGCCAGACATTAGGACGGGAAGGATAAGGGACTTATAGAGCGTTGTTTTCATCCGTCGAGAGAGGGCTCTACTTCTCAATTGCCTACTGAGCCCGTAGTAATAACTGTTACTTACTTTACTTTTAATGGCACAACAGCCCATGGAGAGCCTAGGCCGAGCTTTTCGCATCCACTCATGTTGTGCGTATTGTATTTGTACATGAAAAGCTTTTCATGGCAATTTTTACTCTTGTAGGTTTGCTATTGTCTGCCAAGAGGTGGGCCGTGTAGAAAAATTATTTTTTCTACTTTTTTTTTTGATTTTGCTTGTGCCGAGATTTGAACCCCGGACACTCTGCGTAGCAGTCCAACGCATTACCACTACGCCACAGCGACCACAACTGTTGGCAGGAGTTAATCTCCGCTTGATCTCAAGGCTGACATTATCGTTGGTGTTTATGCTGGATCCTAGATATACGAAATCCTTGACGACTTGAAAAGTATAATTGTCAACAGTGAGGGTAAAGCATAAGGGTAAAGAAGTCGCACGATAGGGAGTCTCCTTGTCTGAAACCTCTTTTGGTATCAAATGGCGCTGAGAGGTATCGTCCAATTTTCACTGCGCTGGTGGTGTCGGCCAGTGTCATTTTGCAAAGAGGAATGAGCTTTCCGGGGATACCAAAATCAAGTGATCCCTTATCGTGCTGTCGAAGACGGCGTTAAAGTTGGTGGGTGTCGATTTGCTTTTTTCGGGTATTTTCCAAGATTTGGCGTAGTGTGAATATCTGGTCGATGGTGGATTTACCAGGCCTGAAGGTCCAATCAGTTTATTGACGATGGGCTTCAGTCTTTCGCCCAGTACGCTCGATAGAACCTTATATGGAATATTAAGAAGACTTATCCCGCAGTAGTTGGCGCGAATCGTGGAATCACATTTCTTATGGATTGGGCAGAGTAAGCTGAGGTTCCAATCACTTGGCATACTTTCATGTCCCTTCCATTAATATAAAAACTTATCATTTCTTAAATATGCTCTTGAGACGAAAGCGTATAATGGACTGTTTCTACAATTACATTGCGAAATTTACAAAGAAATCCAGGGCCTACTTGATATTCAAATTATTTCAAGCGAAAAAGCCGATTGCTTTCTTCTTGAAAGTACTGTACCTGTACATCACATTGTGACTGAAATGAGATTCGTTTTCCCAAAGAAACACACGCTAACTTAGACATAACCCTAAATTTTGATAAAGCATGTCACGAAGGCTTTATCTTGAAAACCAAACGGAATATTAATTTATTCTTTAAGAACTGCGAGTATCTTACAAATAGAAAATTGTATTCCATTTCGGAGCGGTTTAGAAAGCAATGGTAAGCATCTTTCTTATCTTTGTGGAAAACTACTGAACTGAAACTCAATTGCATTTTACTAATTGCACGTAATGACAGCAAAGGTAAATTGCCAATTGCTGAGACATTTCGAGCTTGCTTTTTTGTTTTAAACATATACTATATTTAAATAATATGCCCTTTCTTATCTATATCTCGGCTGCCTAAAGCAGTTGAGTCCACTTAGATTTAAACTAATTATCAGAATAACAAAATTACTAAATTGTAAGTGAAACCAACAACGTTTGGCAATTTGACTAAGTACATACATTATTTGCGGTGCACATGGGAGACGAATAGAAAATCGAGCAGGAGGTGATAGGTAATATGTAGTATGTAGTATGTATAGACTTTGAATGAGTGAGTGGTGAGAGAACGATGAGGAGGGCATGACGACGTACCCAGCACGCTTAATCATTTAGCGCAGTAATGCGCCGTCATTATTTATAAACACAATTTAATTAAAATACTTTGTTTTGGTTGTTCTACTTTTCATCGGTGATGTTTTGCTTTCGTTAAAGGAATCGCATGGGAGAACGGAATACGGCACCGGAAATACATCATAACCATGTGTGTACGAAAGTAATTTGACATGTCGTAACGGTTTGTTGTTTTTGTTTTTTTCTAATGCAACTTATTACGATTTACCGGGCTACTGCCGTTGAAAACCAATTTTAAAATATCGATAATATAATATTTCTGGTTGGAGTAAGTGATACATATTTTGAACTTTGATATTTATATCGTTTCGTGCTTATTGAAAGTTTGTACCTTACGCCGAGCCGCACACACACACATACATACGTACATTTCATTTCGTATTCGAACTCGAACTCGCACTCGTACGTGTAAGTGAAAAGTTATTACTGCTTTCTTGTTTTTTTTTTTGTGGGCTAGGGACAAAAAGCGTAAACTTGTTTTTTTTTTTTGTTTTTGATATATGCGTCACGTGGGGATATGCGTGGCTACAAATCACAGCAGGTCATTAATGATTCGATTGTGTAGGTGTAGAAGGTACATGAAATGGGTTTCACTTTAATTATACGCCGCCACAGCGTGTTCAAATACTGAAATGCAGAGCGTAGCCATAAAACTTTCTTATCTCAAATTATGTATCACAACCCCCAATATTTCAAATTATTTTATATACATATATGTACATATGTATTTCTTTAGTTAATGAAAAGAATTTATAGCCGATGCCAAGATTAACTGTACTTAGTTGGGGCTTTTTTTCGTTCAAATGTTAATACCTTGGAATACCATTAAACTTATCGTGTAAGCACCTACTGTTAAATGTGCACATATTGGCCAAAACGAAACTACCAAAGGTTGGTAATGTGAAATAATATTCAAATAGGGATAGCAATGTGGAGAGGGTGTTAGAGGTTGGAAGGAATATACTATCAGAAACATCAAAACGAATTTAAAGCAGAATTTGAAGAATGAACTTCAAATCCCGGTATATTGACACCAAATGTGAATGTTTTATAAGCTGCAACAGTTTCTTTCAGCTTAGCTACAAGCTTCTCCCCCCGCCCGGCTCTAAAGTATGAATTAAGGCTCTGCAAAAGTAATAGCAGTACTCACAAGCCAATAATGCCCCATATAGGTTGACTTTTTTGCGAGTGAGTGCCTTTTTTTTTTTGATACTTACTTTCGACACACAGGGTCTACCCCTATGAATGCAGAGCATCATGTTGATTGGAAGGAAGATTGATAGGTAGGAGAAGGAGGGAGAATGAGAGCGGGAATGCAATCACAGGACGCCGATAAAGAAACAGGCAGCCATTGTAGCAGGTGTTATGCCTTTACCACGATGTCATTCAGTTTTATCAATGTCGACTATGACCGCATGTAGCGCCGAAGGCCGAGCTTTTCACATCCACTCATGTTGTGCGTGTTATATTTGTACATGAATGGAAGTTCCCGATAACTCAATTTCTTTCTATAGGAGCCAAAAATACTGTGCAATACTATATTCAAGTTCTTAAGGTATGTCCCGGGTTTGCAATGCCCTGAGCGTAACGTATCCCATGGGATGGACTGCAAATGTCCAGAGCCTTTAACCAGTTCCTTGTTTCTATGCACATAGAAGGACGATACAGAGGAGTGACCAGAGAAGAGGGGAAATGAGGGGGAGTCACTATATTTTTCAGAGGTCTCGTACTTTAGGGGCTTCGAAAGAAAAATTAGGAAACATTTTAAAAATATCTCCTCTTGAATATCTTTGCTTAGGAAAAACCTTATGTTTTTTTTTACAAAAGTTTAGTCTTCTGTAGTCTCCGAAAAATATATGGGGACCAGTGAAGCTGTAATTTTTATATCAAGTTTGTTTGTTTATCTAGACGACTTTTCCGTATCAAATGCATAATAATTAAATTTAATATTGAATTTTTTGTTGATGTTCAACATTATCTGCCAAACAAGCATTTTTGTTTACCTGAGCTTTTGAAAAGTGAGACCCAGTAATTTCAAATTATTTAAATGCAATTTGAAAGCCAAAACAAGTAGAAAGAGTAAACAGTGATTAATTTTGTGAAAAGTTTATGAATATATTTTTGGAGAATTTTCAAAATTACTTTCCCAAGAGTCGTAAAATTGATTAGAAAGTATAAACAAAATTGTAAACAAAGCTTTACGTTTCATACTTGTTTTCTCTTATTTCTGTTTCCGCCCCCGATATCTTCCCACACGCAGTAAGTCTCTGAACGATCGGTTTGGCTCAAAATTGGTTTGCTGCCCTGGTTATATGCATATTTTGTCTACAAAAGCTTTAACTCTAGTGTTATACCTAATTATTTGACACTAAGTATGTTTCACACTATGCAGCCAGCTGAGCTGCATGGAAAGAAGTTTTCTTTTCTAAATCTATTAATAACGCCATGTGAACAAAGCTACTTCTCAAAATTGTTTAATTTGTTAAGGACGAGATGTTTGGATAAGAATAGTTCGTCTCCAGCTTATCCCAAACTTTCACCACTGCCACTAGGTACTTGATTTCAGAGGAAAACATATAATTCAGTTTCAAAGAGTGTGAGGCTAAAACACTAAAATATTTCTCGAGCTCGCACATAATTAAATTTGAGGCGAAACTCCTCAAATTTGTATAGCTACTCAATAAATATTGACTGTTTTCCTTTGTTTGATTTTTTCTTGTTTATATAAGAATGCGGTACCGAAGTATTGATATGTATGTATTTAAAGAAGTAGCAATATTTGCTTGTGCTTAATTTTCGTTCTCGCAACCAAGCAATAAAAAATGTTCGAGTACAGTCGGGATAATTTCTTTTGTACTTAGATCTTTGTCTGAAATTTACAAAAAAAAAGCTTATGCTTCATTATCTTCACTGATTGAAGATGATACTAATGTAGGGAAAAGAAGAAGAGAATATGTAAATGATAGTGATGGTGAAACGTGAAGAGTTCTTTGTGCTTTCGATACTTACTTAAATGGCGACCACAAGATTCCAGTCAAAATAAGTAATCAACTATATATTTTTTCTATCTTGATACAATCGAATAAGATTTTCACGGTGTGAATGTGTGAGCTTTCAAGCAATCATGAAACACACAAAGAGAAAGTTTCATTCAGTATAGATTGGTGAATTCGATTGAATAAATATAATAGCCCAATCTGGCAACACTGACATTAGACACTTCCGGCGGCAGGTGACCAATACAGAACTGTTTTGGTATTTTGTATTGTTATTTTTACGAACTTTGTGAGTCCATTTGTCCATGCAGCTATTTAGTATGTACTTATATTTTTTTAAGGCATTTTATTCTTAAATTTTCTGCCTCGTTTGTTTTGGTTTCTTCTGTATTTTATTCCATGTCGGCGCTCATGCCTTATGCCAAAAAAAAAAAAAAAAAAAAAACAAAACAGACATGAAGACAGAGTGAAAGACAGAAAACCGGTCTCCATGGTGTAAAACTAAATGTTTCTTAGTCTTCCATGCCAATTGGCCTGTTGCTCCAGAGTTTCCATTAGATAAATAAGCGCACAACTAGACGATGTACAGATGTATGTACACGTACATACAAACACATACTTACATTGATACATATATACCTACAACTACACATGCATTCTACATTACATTGCAAATATTTTGTCTTTTGACTTGGCTGCCATACGCGTGCACACACTCATAGCGACGCAAGGGCGCAGCAAGGGGGGGGTGGGAAAGTGTTTCTAGCTGCGGCATTATGGTACCATGACAAACACAGTTTGGAATACACACAAACACACACGTACCATACATACTTAAGTACACAAGCTGTTTGTGGCCATCTACTACCAATGAACGTTTGCAAAAGATGCGGTCTAAGTAACATGAGATTAGCATATTAAACGCGCTTATTGCATGGTTGTAGTTGTTGCTGTTGTAGGTGCTGTTTTTTGTTGCTGCTTCATGCCAACGTAACTCTATCTTTGATGTATTGGACACTTTATTGTTTTCAACTTTTTCTCAATAATATGCTTCGTCTTTTGCAATCACGGTTATTGTCGCTGTGTGCGTTGTTGTGTGTCTGTGTGTGTGTTTGCACATGCACATGCTGGGATTTAGATTCATGCCATCATTTGTTGTCTTGTCTTCGCTGTCCAGTCATTGTGGCATAGTCGTCGCAGTCAAAGTCACACAATCACAGCACCAGAAGCAGCGGCAACACCAACAGCAACGGGCAATAATAGGCAAAACAATTGCTTTCTTTAAGCTGTAATTTTATTTTGTTGTAGGTTCATGGTTATACTGTACACATACAGTACAGAGTACGCCATCTTTTACGTCGGTATGTAAATATTGAATCAATCAATATTTTAACATTTATCAACCGATTGACTTGAGTAAACATGTTTTTGAAACGTCAATTCAGTACGATCTTAATCATGGATCGCTTCACACCAAAACAATGCGCCGAAATAGTGACGCTGTATAGGTACATTGAAAATCGTCGTTCAGTTGTGTTAACTCCACGTGCATATCGTTGAAAATATCGTGGCCAACAAGCACCGTTTGACAACACTATTCGCCACTGGACAGTGGTAGTTCGTTGACAAGCCCAAGACGTTCGAATAAAGCGGTTGAAGTAGTAAGGGAGAGTGTTGCCGAGAACCCACATCTGTCGTATCGTCACCGCGCTCAGCATTTTGGCGTTAGTGGACGCCAGTGCGGTGCATTTTAAAGGATGATTTGAATTTGTTTCCATATAAAGTGCAATTGACTCAAAGAATATTGCCGACAGACCGTCCACGTCGCGTCGCTTGAAATACGGCCAAATAGTCGGTCGAATGGTTGACATTGAACCTGATTTTTGAAAGGAAATTTTGATAAACGACGAGGCCCTTTTGACACTCTCTGGCGCCGTTAACAAGCAAAATTGCTGCATTTGGGGAACGGAGAATCCACACAAGATTCATGAAACACCATTGCATGACCAAAAAGTGACTTCCTGGGCTGGCGTTTGCGCTAAAACCATCATTGGTCCATTTTTCTTCAGAGAAGGCGAAAAGGTTGATGGTAATCGATATCGGTGGATGTTGGCTCATTATGTGTGAAAAAGGTCTGGGCGGTTACTGGTTTCAAAAAGACGGAACGCCATGCCACACTGCAAATCAAATAAATGCAGTTTCTGTAACGAACATTCCCTGGACGTGTGGTGTCAAAAAATGGCGACATTGACTGGCCACCCACTAGTCCAGATTTGACCCATCTGGACTTCTTTCTGTGGGGCTAATTGAAAAATAAATTGTACGCCAGCAAGCCTCAAAGCAAACATTTGTGCCGAAATCGTCGCTATGCCTTCCGTGATGCTCGAAAAAGTAATGGAACAAGCTGCAAAAAGGGCACATTTTGCTTTGGTCAATAACGCCGCCGGCCACTTGATTGATGTTGTATTCAAAACCTAGTCCAAATAAATTTTAAAGGACTAAGATAAATAAAAATACCTCATAACTTATTATTATTTAAGTTATTCAATATTCACATACAAATGGCATATAAAATGGCGCACCCTATACATACGAGTATGAAAATTTTGCGACTTTTATTGCCTTTCTACATATTTACATATTTGCATACTATTTGTATAAATATTGTATATGTATCTACATACTGTATGTACTGTCCATTGCTCGTTTGCTATTGCATTTGTTATTGTTGCTGCAGCTGCTGCTGCTGTTATTTTGATAAATACCAAAACGACATTCATCAGCAGCAGTCGATTTTCGGAAACATGATACCCATGTATGTACTTACTACATAGTTGAAATGATTGTGATTTTATTTTATTATGTATATATTGCTTGCAACTAATGTTGTTACTGTTGTTGCTGCTGTTCCAACTACAACTATCAATCTCACAGTTGTTTATTTGTACATAATTGCCCCTAAATGTGTTTTTCTTCTATCGACCTTCATCGGTATCTACCGTTTTACGCATATTTACAGCTAATTAGTAAATTGGTAGAAAAACCAGTTGTAATGAATTTGCTGTTTGCTCAATATTGCTGCTGATGCGTTATAATTGTAATTGTTGTTGTTTTAACATATGCTCTACTGTTCTGTTGTGTGTAATGCCACAACGTCAATGCATTTAGTAATAATCGCTTTTTCACAATATCATGGAATTGATTGATTGGTGAAACGCGTTGTACGTGTGGTTGTCGCTGCCGTTGCCAGTGCTGTCTTTTTTTTTTGTTGTTGTTGATGTTGTCGTTTTTATACCAATGATGCGATGCATTCATGCTGCCAAATGGAAATATTTATGCATTTACCGCAAATTCTTCATTTCCATAGAAACGATTACAAATTACTTATTTTTAAAATGGTATACTCGAAATTAAACGTTAGTAAAGTGTCAAAATAAAAAACCTTTTCACAATGAAAGTTTGTTCCGTTCTTCCTTTCCATTTTTCCATATTCCAAACTAATATCAGTCCAAAATTCCTCATCCAGAGGATGTTAGAAGCAAGTGGGGTGAATCCAGAGGATGTTAGAAGCAAATAGGGGCGAATGGAAAAACCCTAAAAATCGTTATTGGTATGAAAATATTTTTCGCTAGGCTTTCTTCGGTCAGCTAAAAGCTCACAAATAATAGATGCTCAAAGATTAATACATTCTGCAGTGAAGTTTATCAAAAATCTGCTCAATGACTCAGAGATAAGGAGATTTTTTGTGTTTTATTTTATTTTCTTTTTAAATCTGAGCTTAATTTTTGGTTTAAATAAACCAAAGTTCTGTTAGCGGAGAAGAGGGGCTTTTTTGAGTATACTTACTTACAAATGACTAAAAATACTTACTTTTACTTTTGATGGCACAACAGCCCATGGAGGGCCTAGGCCGAGCTTTTTCGCATCCACTCATGTTGTGCGTGTTATCTTTGTACATGAATGGAAGGGACCTACAGTTTAATGCCGAATCCGAACGGCGAAGGAAAAGTTTTTCATAGCAATTTTTACTCTTGTAGGTTTGCCATTGCCTGAAAAGAGGTGGTGCCGTGTAGAAAAATTATTTTTACTACTTTTTTTTTTATTTTGCCTGTGCCGAGATTCGAACCCCGGACACTCTGCGTAGCAGTCAAACGCGCTACCACTACGCCACAGCGATCACATGACTAAAAATAACTAGTTGAAAATCTAAGCTCGAAAGAGGCCCGACTTTATGTACCAAATACCTATTTAAGTACATATGTAAAATACCTATTTAAGTACATATGTATATAGTTCCATTTGAAGTTTTACCTTGTATTGAAGGTAGGGCTTGATATTTGCCCAATGATGATAATTCTTGTTGAAGTTATTTTTTAGTTATTTTAAAAGTGTGCCCCGAATTTGATTTAATTTACTTAACTATTTTTTTGATACCTACATTCAATACACAGGGTGTACCCCTAAGTCTTGCACGTGCAAGATTGCTAAACAGAAAATCGCCCAATATTGTGCTGATATTTCCAAAGCGCAAATATTGTTCAGCAAAGATGTGCAAAAAATTAAACTCGCGTATGGTTGCGCTCAGGGTTCGGTCTTTACAACGAGTTTATTGAGTATGGCGTGCTTTTCACAAATTTTTAAAATCAACTCAGCCACTTCACTTGAAGTGTCTACGATTTTTAACATTATGGAGATTCTCTAAGTCTTGCACGTGCAAGATTGCTAAACAGAAAATCGCACAATAAAAAAAAAAATGGGTACAAATTTTATAAATTCATCCATTTGTACTTATAACCCCTTCTCCCCCTGTATAAATTCAAATTAATACTTATAATTTAATTAATATCCTAACAGAAGGCCTGGATGCCGATTATAACATAGCTAAAGCAATACCTATGCTCGGCATTCTTTTAAAACTCAAATTTTAAAATTTTGATTCCTACAAGACACGATTGGGTACTTTGTATCAATGTCAAATCATTATATTCTACAACTCTACATGCGGACGTGTCAGAAATTTATTTTTCTGTAGGTTCTGGAGTTTTTTCACGTGCATTAGAACTGCGATTAAGTATTTCCCGTTTGCCAGACTCAAGTAGCGTATTCCAGCCAGAAGTGTTCGCTACAAAAACCTAGTACATAGGGTAATCACAGGCAATGTACCTAGATGGAGAATATAACAAGTAATGGACTTGCTGAGTATTTGTGAAATTATGAAAATTAATTGAAATACTAAAATTAAGTTCTTTCTGATAGTCAAAATTATCAAATCCAGTCGTGGTCGCTGTGGTATAGCGGTAGTGCGCTGGACTGTTACGTAGAGTGTCTGAGGTTCAAATCTCGGTACAGGCAAAATCAAAAAGTAGAAAAAACAATTTTCTACATACACGGCACCACATCTTGGCAGGCAATGGCAATCCTACAAGAGTAATAATAGCCTGTGAAAAGCTTTTCACTTCGCGCCGTTCGGATTCGATATAAAACTGTAGGTCCCTTCCAATCATATTCAAATATAACACGCACAACATGAGTGAATGCGAAAAGCTCGGCTTAGCCCCTCCATGGGCTGTTGTGTGATTAAAAGAAGAAGAAGTCGTCCCTTAGAGGGCAAGTGTGAACTTGTTAAATTTGGAAAAGAAACTGATTAAATTCTCATTTTAGTACCTGACTATATACATATGGTATGTATATCTGAATATAAGTGATAATGAGGATGGAGATGCTCTTGTCAGAATTTTTCTATTTTTATTGAACATATTCCACACTCACGAACAAGCACATTCACATTCACGGAGATATAGACTCAAAGCCTTTGGCATATCTTTGGTAAAAGGGAGGCTGCTCAACATCAAGCTCAACATTCTGCTGACATTTTGTGATCTGACTAAATGGTTTTGCATATCTCTTTCACTGGATTATGTAGTATTGAAGTTCTCCCTTTAATAAAGCGATTTTGATGTATAACTTCTAACATGTTTCCAATAATGTATTCACATATGTAAATATTGGTTTTTTGAAATAGTACCGGTGTACACGTATGAAACCGGTATGTTTTTTAAAGAAATTACACGTTTATTTAAGAAAAATGGTTATACGTTCAATATTCAAAGTAATGGCCATTGCTAGCTACACATTTTTCCCATCTCTCCGGCAATTTGTGAATGCCTCACCAAAAAAACTGTTCGTTTTTTGAGTCAAACCAGTCATCGAGCCATTTTTTCACAAGTGCGCAAGTGAGTGCCCCATTGATGAAAATAAGTGGAAGTCAGGTGGAGCCAAGTTTGGGAATAAACCGCATCGGGTAGAGCTTCCCTGCTATACGAATCTACCAATTCCCGAGACTGTTTTGTTCGATGTGATGGTGCATTGCCATCAAAAAAATCACTTTGTGTTGCCTAGCTTGATATTCTGGACGTAAAGCACGGTTCAAATCGGCCACCTGGTTTCAGAAGGTCAAACCAGATAACACCTCGCTGATCCCAGAAAACTCAGAAAATTGTCTTCTTCCCGAAGCGATTTGGCTTTGCTGTCGATTTGGCCGGTGTACTGGGCTTAACATATGATCGTGTACGTTTGGGATTCTCGAAATAGATCCATTTTTCATCGCCAGTAACAATTCGATGAAGATATGACTTTCTTTTGTACCTGGCGAGCAAGATTTCACAGGTGGTTATTCGATTTTCTTGTTGTCTTTCAGTCAATTCATGCGGCTTCCCATCTTCCCACCTTCAAAATCAATCCCATGGCTTTTAAACGTTGAGAAATGCATTGTTGGGTCACATTTAATTGTTCTGAAAGTTGTTCTTGCGTTTGACCATCATCCTCATCGAGTAAAGCTTGCAATTCGGCATCTTCAAACTTTTTCGGTGGTTTACCACGTTCTTCGTTTCTCACACCAGTGCGTTTCTCGCACTTTTAAACTTATTGAACCACTTGTTGCACTGTGTTTTGCCTAGAGCATGCTGGCCGTAAGCTTCCACAGGCACTCGATGAGATTACAGAGCAGATTTCTTCAATTGGAAACAGAAAACCAATGATGTCCGCATATCGTGCGAAAAAAAAAGGTATTTTATGAAACTTGATTGTTTATGAACTGAATATTGTTGACAGAACTAAATGCGAAGAAATGGCGCTAATGATTTGGATTGACAGAGCGAATAGTTTTAACTAGCGACACAGAGATGGTATTACCGGTTTCATAGTTGTACACCCGTACATTCACTTTTCTTTTCTAAAGAATGAATGCCAAAGCGATTGGATTTTTAGCAGCCTCCAATTGAAAAATGTATCCACTCTAATGTATGCACGCGCATGTATGTGCAAAGATTAAATATGGTGCAGTCATCGTTTAATATTTGTTTAATTTTTCGTTTTTTTCTTGCAAGCGCGCGTGACATAAAAATTTTATAATGAAATTGAAAATAAAGCACGCACAAAAGCCACCATTTAAATGAAAGTACTTATTCAAATTAAAGCGAGCGTTTTCACTAGTTATTTTTAATAGTCAACAAACAATTCAACTTTAATGACTGTTAAATGTTGTTTTAATTACAAAAAATAAAAATACAAATAAAAAAGTTAATTTCCAATATTTACCAAGAAGGATAGAGAGGCATGGTGTTTTAATCGCATTAAGTTTTAATATGCATGCATTTTCATTATTTATGAATTATTAATGATTTATGTATTTTAATATACGGATTAGACGATGGAAGTGTTACCAACTTCACACCGGTATATTTAGCAACGCGATATTGCCAACTATGTCAAATTCATACCAATGACAGCTGTTTATATTATTTACAAGCTACCACAAGCAATTGTGTCTAAGTTTTGTAGATATAGTTGAGTGGAAAGTCACAACCAGCTATTGTTCGTGAGCTCAGGCATCTCAAAGTGAATAAAATGTTTGTGTATCGCACCATAAATGGTTATGATGATACAGGCAGCATTGCCAAACGCTATGGTGGTGGACGAAAAAAAAACAGCAACATCACCTGAAATGGTTCGGAAGTGAAGGCTCGACTTGAACGAAATCCAAGTCGTAGTGGTAATCAAATGGCCAAAGAACTGAAAATATCCCAGCGAAGCATCCGACGCATATTCCAAAATGAACTCAAGGTAAAGCCAAGTTCAAGTTCCAAAAGGCACATGATCTTACACCAAAGCAAAAAAAAGTTGGACTCGGAAGAGCAAAGGAGACGTTACGCTTGTGACGTTAAACATTGTGTTCTCTGATGAGAAAAATTTGCCTATTGAGCAGTTCATAAACTCTCAAAATGATCGTGTTTACTGAACTGAACGTACTTACGAAAATTTGATCCTACGAACGGCCACCCGAAGTAATTTTCCATCTCAAGTAATGGCATGGGCAGCAGTGACCGCCGATGAACGCTGTCTGGTGGTGAACGAGCCTGGTGTCGACGACAATGCGACTTATTATCGAGTAAATATTTTGGAAGCTGCTTTAAAGCCGTGGACACGCAAACACCATGGACGTTCCAACAGGACTCGGCACCAGAACCGTCTCATAAAGCTCGTGTGAACCAAGAATGATTAAAAAACACCATGTTCCACACATCATTTCGTGCACTCAATGGCTTTCGAATTCCCGAGATGCAAATACGATGGACTACTTATTCCATCTGGGCCATTTTGGAGAGCAAGATGAAGAAAGCCATTGTACGGGAAGTGGGCCAAAATACCGCAAGAACATATTCGTGCAGCATGCAACTAATTTTTTAATCGTTTGAAGGCCATAGTCAAGGCAAAAGGTGGCCACATCGAGCTAAAGTGAATGGATTCTAAAATTTTTATTATTTCCACACATTTTTGTAATTTGAATAAATATATAATAATTTCACCCAAAAAAAATATGGTCGTTTGAATATGTAACAGTGCAATCGCCTAACCCTGTAGTATAATAGGTATTTACGAGGCACTGATGTTTTCTAACACGGAGTACCCTTGAATATTTACTTTAAGCTCCCTTAATTTTAAATGGTTACTTAGAATTGGCTTATGAAATGTACATAGCTCTTTACTTAGATGCTATCTGAAAATTGTTTAATTTTCTTCATTTTCTCATCTAACAACTATTTCAATTACCACAGAATAGACAAAATGTAAACTGGCAGCTTGCTTCAAATCATTGCACATCTAATGGTCGGTTTCTCTTCACTTTTCTAGCTCTCTATCTCACAAAAAACAAAAACCCCAATTCCGAAACATGCCAAAAAACCCACACAAAAATAGAAAATCTACTTAAATCTACCGCAATGGCGTGAAAACTCAAAGGCACATGCAGACATACACATACCCACACACATGGACATGCATTGAAATCCACATATAACGAGGGAAGTCGTAACTAGCGAATTTCTATTTTACTCACTTCATCTTGCACGGTTTAGTTACAATATGATTAAAGAGAGAAAACCTAGAAAAATACGCAAACCACGAAAACCGAAAATGCATTAAAACAAAGTTGCGCTGAGTAAAAAAAAGCACACACCAACTCTTACGCATTTAACCACACGCATTCACACAGACACCCATACACACCCATACATATGTATGTACATACATAGATGTTATAACGGTCTGAAAGGGCAAAAAGGGAACGGAACTGATTGTATAAGTACATATTCATAAGCAATCAAAATAAATGTCAGCAAAAGCATGAACAAAACCTGGCAATATGAAATGTAATGAAATGAAGAAATGCATGGAAAATGTACCATATGTATCTAGCTACATTGGAGATTTCCATTTTGAGCGAAAAGGAAAGCACGTCTTGACACGGAAAAACAAATACCATAAGAAAAGCACACACACTAATTTATGAGTAATAGCTAGACGAAAAAAGAAATAAAAAATTATAATGCAGTAAATATGCATTAAATGCGAGTGTGTGAGTGTGTGTGTGTGTGTGTGTGTGTGTGTGTGTGTGTGTGTGTGATTGAGTGAATGCGAAAGTTGGAAACATTCCCAGCAAAGTGCGTGCTCAACGACAGCGGCTTTTGGCTTTAAATTTTAAACTTAAAACTCTTGTAATCTAGATCTTGGATGATTCAACTGTATCTTCAACTTGTATGTACAATGCGAATGGACTAGGTTCTCTATAACTTGTTAAGCCATAATAGCAGTTATCGAAATTGACGAGAAGGGGAAGGGGCATAAAGTTTTTATAAGAATCTCCAAAACCAACATCTCTGTCTCTGAAAAATATATGGAGACTTGTGCGGTTGTAATTTCTACATCAAGTTTGTTATTAGCGGTATTCATGAAGTAGAGCAACTGGTCTGGCAGAGCAGAAATACTTTAAACAACAACAAACTGTACATGAAGTTAATTTCCTTCAAATGTATTTGAATCGGCTTTTTTTCGGCTTTCACAACGGCCCATGTAGGGCTTAGGTCGAGTTTTTCGCATCCATTCATGTTGCGCGTGTTATATTTGTATATAAGTGGAAGGGACCTACAGTTTTATGCTGAATCCGAACGGTTTTCATAGGCAAATTTTAGACTTGTAGGTTTGCCATTGCCTGCCGTGTAGGAAAATTGTTTTTCTACTTTTTTGATTTTGAATGTGTCGAGATTCAAACTCAGGGCATTCTGCGTAACAGTTCAACGCCCTACGACTGCGTCACAGCGACCACTTTGCTTTACTTTGTATATAAGTATATACCTTTTTAATTAGATGAATCACCTTTTTTAATTGCAAAATAATTAATTTAACTATTTTGATTTTATTTTTATTATTTTCCAAACTTCCCTCCCAACAAGCATGTCTCTGTTTACCTGGCCTTTTGGCCAGGAGAGACCTAATACTATTAAAATAAAGGGTGATTGGCTTTTGTGAATTCAAAAAAACACTGAAATTTTACAAAAGTGCATTTGGATCGATAAATTAATTCCTGCCATTTACTTTTTAAAGATAATTTTACCTAAATGTAGGTCATTCAGAAGGTCCAATTTTGGCACACTTTTTCACACATTTCGGTTGGAATCTCACCAATGACGTTGTTCAATGTTGGCTTTTGGCTTCTAAAGCAGCAATTGTGTTTTTACATTTTTCGGGATGCATTGGTAGCTGCTGAATTGCCTCTGGCTGGTCTTCACTCCAAATTCTGCTTATTCACATATCCATTGAGCCAAAAATGAGCGTCTTCGCTGAAGACAATTTTGCTTGCGAAACACATTTTTCACAGAGCACGAATTTTGATAATAAATTTTATTAGTTTGCAATTCATGATGAAATGGCAAACCAAACTGAGCATTTTTTACTTTAACACATGTCAAGAATCACGCGTGAACTGTCAGAAACACAAACGTCAAAAACCAAGTAGCAAAAAAATCACCCTTTATTTAATTGCAAAAGACAAAATATGTTGAAATGCCATATATGCACATACTATGTAGAACAGTGATTACTTTCGGGAAAAGTTTTTACATCTATTTTTGAAAAAATTTTCAAATTACAGTACAAAAAATATAACAGATGATGTCCAAAATAGGTATGTGTATAAATCGTGAAACCTTTGAAGCTTTTTGAGCACACAGCAAAAATATATGGGGCGTAAGTTGAACATCTTCTTAAGGGACCCTCGGGCTCGTATTTTACCTACATGGCGCTGGTTTATGAGGGGTTTATAAAGTTGGGCCGCTCTCGAACTTTGCCTTTCAGATTATTTATTCAAATAATTGTTATTAATTTTAGTATTTATTGTTTTTGTTTTATCTAAAATTCTACGGAAATTAAAATAGCACATATTAATTATTAATTTTTGATCCAGGAGGAGGGTCTGATGTTCTCAGATCACTGCGGCCAACTAATATATATCGTTTTGTGATAAAGCCCCTGGGAAAATTAGAAGTTCACACATGATTTCTTGTGATGAAGTTTAGTATCTCTTTAGGGATACTATTCCCTATGTTTCCCGTGGTTGTATGATATATATTCCGAGGTCACGTACATATGTACATATTCGTGGCCTCATCCTCCTTTGCATTTTCTTTCACTATTCAATTCAGTCTCTTCGAATTGTCTCTTCCGTGAGCGTACTCGTAACTCGTCAGGTAATTCACTAATCCACTACGAAATCTTATGAATTTCAGTGCTGAAGGTTCCAGATTGTTAGAGACTTTATTATCTACGTAAAAATATCGCATTGGGAAGAATGCATAAGAGATAAGTAACTAAAACAAATTTCTAAGTGCAATCATTACGATGTAAGTTCAAGTTTCAACAAAACGAAAGTTCGCTTAGAAGCTTCCAAAGCGTATTAAAACGATGGGAAACTCACAATGCAATGATTTAAGTAAGCATTGCAATGAAGTCTAAACATGTCGTCAACCCACATATGTAAACATTCTGCACACAAGCATACACACACTCTCACACAGCATGTGTTCTCCATACACTTTAATCTGTACGTGTGTATCTATATACATGTGTATGTATGTATGTATGTGTGTACAGCTTAGATTTAAATTCGAAAATAAACTAATAAATGCATTTTTCGTTTTGTTGGTTGTGGGATTTTGTTTTGCGGCTATAACAAAACCGGTTTTTTTCTTTAAAAAAAAAAAGATAAAAAAGTAGTTAGTGCTTTTTTTTTACTGTCGTGTATTCGGCTATTACCATCTCTAGCAGTTGTTAAGAGCAGCCAGCAGTAACAACAACACGAAAAATAAGTAATAAAAATTAAATAAAAATTTTTCAAGATTATTGCTCCCATTTTCGTTGTTCATTCATTCTTGAAATTGAGCATCTGCGGGGACGTTAAGTGTTCTTCACATTAGTCACTCACAGCGCTCTTTACCTTTCGGCTCTCTTCTCTTTCCAACTTGACGCTGCCACAACAAAATGCTGTTGATTGAAAAAAAAGCGTAAAAGCGTAAAAGCGCACACGAGAACGTTGGGATTTTATAACTTAAAGAGACAGACAGCTAAAAAATGACAAAAGTAAATTACATTTTCAATTCCGAGTTCGATTGTGTATCCGCTAAATAATTGTTGCTGATTTGCTTCTGTTGTTTTGTGTGTGTGTGTGTGTGTGTGTAAATATTGTTATTGCTGGCCATTTTGTTTTGTTATTTTTTGTTTTGTATTTAATTTTTGTAAGTTTTTTTGTTGTAAGCTAACAAAACAATGATTGTAGTCAGCGGCGGAATTACTTTTCTAGCGTAGATAATATATGTAAAAGTAGTAGATAATCGTCGCCGGATCGTGATCATGAACTGAGCTAGCACTGTTTATGTGAATGTTTACACTGACGCAAGCATGAAAGACTGTGCGAGAGAGATATGTAGAGAAGTAAGGTAGTAACTATCTTACTTTTCTATCTGTTTCGCACAGTCTTTGATACTTGCTCCAATAAAGTAGTACATAGTGTATATTTGGTTTATTTAAAATAAAAAACTCATGTATGTATTTAAAAATGAATGCAATAACTAATGAGGCTGTTTACACGGGCGCAAACATGAAAGTTTGTGCGAGAGAGACAGGTAGAGGAGTAAGGTAGTATGAAAAATATGCTAAACTTCTATCACATTCTTACTACCTTACTGTTCTACCTATCGCTCTCGTACAACTTTTCATGCTTACGTCTGTGTAGGCAGCCTCTTTAAAATTCTCTGGAGAGTTCAAAAAGTAATTTCAGATCGTTACTCATAAGAACATGTTTTTTACGAAAGTTTGATTAGGTTTAGTCTCTGAAAAATATATGTACATATGTGGACCTGTACAGGTGGTACGTGCCCTTGGAGAAAAAGATTGACCAGCTTAACATATTTTCGAAACGTGCCCCTACACAAAAAAAAAAAACACGTTTTAAGCTATTTTATAGATGCGATGTAAAGAAAACTCATCAAATAAAATATTGATATTATTATTGTTAAGAAAAAATTCAGTAGATCTCATATTTTACAGATTATTGCTTCGCTTACACTTTTTTTTTGTATCAAATCCGTAGCTGATGCGATACAGTCTATTATAGGTCTGAAATCGAACTGGCGTGGTCCGCCATAAAAATCGCGGTATCGGGCCAATCCCGTTGCCCTCCTCTCTTCTCAGGCCTGCAAGGTTGCAATTTCTGCATAAAGTTTGATAAACTGAACAGATAAACTGATTGAGTTTTCCATTTCAATTGCACAATAATTAAATTAACTATTTTACATTGATTTTTAAAACTACTTTCCACACTAGTACGTCTGTTGATTTTGCTTTTTAGCGAGGAGAAATCTATTATAATTAAATTATTTAAATTAAATTTAAAAGTCAGGAGGATATGAAGAAATATTAAACAGTGATTCCATTTTAACAAGGTTTATACCACAAATGTATTTTTGAAGAATTTTTGCTCACTGAAAAATCATGCAGATGTCCGAAAGAGGGTAGATTGTAGAAAGCTTGAGGCCTAAGCTCCAAGTGTACATTTCACAAATAAGCATATCTTAAAATGAACATCTTCTCTTCATCCAGGGCCAGTATTTTCTCTCCGCGGCATTTGCTAGTAATCTAGCAAACTATCTATTGGGAATCGAAGTTATGATTGGAGCTAATTACGAGAATGTGTGTCGCACAACGATTTAGAAAATTCTTTTGTAATTTACTTTATTTCATTCAAATATCCGAAATAGTAAGTGCATATTAACTTTTTTGACTTAATTTAATTTAATTTAATCCGGTTGCTGCTGATGTTATTTCTACTGCTATACGCAAAACTATGTAACTATTAACTTGCAATTGTTTTAAGCGTATTCATTGAATCCATTAAGTTTTGTTAATTTCTTTATAATCGCATTTGCAAGAAACTTGTTTCAGTACTTTTTGGGAAATGTGAAAAGTTCGGTACTCAACTTTCATCTCTGGTGTACTTGCGTACTGCGAGTACTTTCAACACATTGCTCTGGCCCACTCCACTCCACTCCACTCCACTTCACTTTACTTCCCCTGCTTATTTCCATTAGTCAATTTGAAGCTAAAGTTCTTCTTCTTCTTCTATGCACACACAGGTACCTAATAAAGCAGTTCTTTATTCTGAATTGATTTAATCAAACTCATTATGTGTTTAGTCCTCCATTAGCGTTTAGTTTATTGCCTTTGTTATTCTACATTATCAGGTTTAACTACTTCTACTTCTTGGCCTGCCCTTTCCGCTTGTATTTGCTACATATATTATATTTTCTTAACTTATTCTTCTTTCACTTACATATTTACATTTTGAGTTGTGTAACGGCTACTGCTGCTGTTACTGTTGTTGTTGTTGTTGTTGTTGTTGTTGTTGTTGTTGTTGTTGTTGTTGCTGTTATTGCCATTGTCCCTGTTGCTGCCTTTACTTTATTCACTCTTTCATACATAATTATGTTATGTTATGTTGTTTAACGGTGTTTTCCCTCGAAACAGTTAAGCTTATTTGCATTAATTTAATTAATTATTTGACTTTATTTTTGTTTTGTAAATATTTTAATCAATTTGAAACGAAGTGAATGATGGAAATCTCAAATCTTTCGAGTATACAGTCGTAACTATTGGTTTTATTTATTTTTAAGATTTTTTATAATATCAACAAAAGCAATTAATTGTGAAAATGTAAAAAAATGTCAAATCTTTACGATTATTTAAAAATATTTTTTGTTTTGTTTTATTTATTATAAAGTTTTGTTTTTAAGGAATAACAGTTCAGCTTTGTTTGCTCAGTAGGCAATTGAGAAGTAGCGCCCTCTCTCGACCGACGAAAATAACCCTCTATAAGTCCCTTATCCTTCCTGTCCTAATGTATGGCGCAGAGACGACGGTGACATTGACCATCAATGGTGAGAGGCTGTTAGGAGCTTTCGAGAGGAAGATACTCCGTCAGATCTACGGTCCAGTATGCGTGGACAACGTGTATCGAATAAGATGGAACGAAGAGCTGTATGACCTGTACGCCGACACTGACATAGTCAAGCGTACAAAAGGGGAAGGGAAGAAAGCATTCCGGCTAGAAGGGTGGCTTATTCAAGCCAGAGTGGAGGAACACGCAGAAGAGGACGTCCTAATCTCCGTTGGAAAGACAAGGTACAGAGCGACCGGACTGCACTTGGTCTTATCAACTCGTGCCAGCGCGCTCATAGCAGAGGCGACTGGCGAAGCTGTATAGAGGTGGCCAAGACCGATCATCGGTTGTAGTACCAGCTAAGTAAGTTCAGAATTGTTATTTTAGTTACTTTTTCTTTATCTTTTTCTCAAGCCACAGTTTTCTTCTTTTAATGGCACAACAGCCCATGGAGGGCCTAGGCCGAGCTTTTTGCATCCATTCATGTTGTGCGAGTTATTTTTGTACATGAATTGAAGGGACCTACAGTTTTATGCCGAATCCGAACGGAGAAGTGAAAAGCTTTTCATAGGTAATCTTTACTCTTGTAGGTTTGCCAGTGTTTGTCAAAAGATGGTACTGTATAAATAACAAAAAAAAAAAACGAAACAAAAAAAAAAATATTCAAAAAATTTGCCCAACAGCTCTCGTAGGGTTGGGGCCGACTTTTTCGCTTTTTCCCTCGTGTTGCAGCGAAGTGATAAACTTGTACTGTTGAAGATTTCCCCATTGCCAGTCAAGATATTACAAAAATAATATTCTGTTTATCTGATTTTTAACAGTGCCCGAGTCTCGAACTACACCAACTACACCATGGCGTACTTTTTTACTCACTCACTTACATACTTATTTAAGTAAGTATCATCTTAAGCAAATTAGTATCCATTATCTTCATTTTCTTCAGGCTTTTTATTGTTTTCTCATGAATTTTAAAATGTTTTTTCTTTTGTTTTTGTTTATTGCCAATAAAGTTTTAATGGGGAAAAACGTGATTTTGTTAGCAATTTAAAGAATTTTTTTTTTTTTGAATAACTCTAAGTGCTTGACACAATGACAATGTCAGTGGGTGGCATAGAAATATGGTAGTTGTCGTTGAGAGCGTTAAAATGATTAAATGTGAAAGAATTCTCAGAAATTATTTCAAGTATTAAAATATTTATAAATGAAAATATTATAGTACACAGGTGCAATGGTCAATGGGCAACGGTCAATGCTCGCAATATACATAAGTATATAGTAGCTATAAATATATGTACAGGTGCCTGTTTCCAAAAATTCTATGCCATTACCTAAAAGTCATTGACATTTTTTGTTAAAGTTTTATATATCTCTATGAATATGTAATATTTAAATTTGCTTACTTTTGAGTGGGCATTTTACAACAAAACTGTGGAAAAATCTATGTAGTGTATTCATAAGATTCTAGAGTTTCTTGATATTCCAGTATATTTTGGTGAGCAAAAAATATGTTCAGAAAATGTTGGGTGCAAAAAAATTAGAAAAATTTGTAATTGTAAATTCTTATTCAAAATTTAACCCACTTTATCGGTGTCCTGTGTGATGGCACTCCCTCCCTCATTCTCCCTTCTTCTTCCTCCCACCTATCAATCTTCCTTCCAATCAACACAATGCTCTGAATTTATAGGGGTACACCCTGTGTGTTCAATGTATCAATAAATAAAAATGTGTAAAGTATATATCGAAAAAGTTTTATGTTGGCATAAAGAGCAAAATGGCAAATGAAATTCTTTTCATATTCTTCTTCATGAACCCATGACTCGTACATAAGGCTCGTTTGCTGAAGAGTGTCATAACTCAAAAAACATAAATTTCAAGACAATCGCATTTAAACTTTTCAATCTAACAATTATTCCATACAATTGATAACAAAAAATACTTGCCTCAAGTAAAGAGCTCTGATATTACAGATATTAATTTTTTTTAAACACGATAAAGAACTAAGTAAATAGCAATTATTTTTGTATACTTGACTTGACAATTTTGTTTTTTTTTATTTACATATGACAGTCTTGCAGCAAACGTGCGATAAGAGCATAAATAAGAGAAACATCCTAATCTAACTTCAAATTCAAGCAAATTGCCTTTTTAAACAATTTGAAGCAAGTAAGTACCATATTAATAACTTTTCATGAGTATAGAAAAATGTTACCAACTGGTGTGGTTTTATCTGAAGTTTCCGGTTTCGGTTTCGGTAAATTTTTCTATAGGAATTTTTAAATTGAAATTCATGCGCTTTGACCAACCAAAACAAGAACGGCAAGAATGTATTGGTGTTGTATAACCCTGAGGTTACCATTTATACCGATAGTTTAAAAATCGATGGCAGAACCAGAGTCGGTCTGCGGTATCTCTCAAAATACTTGCAGGTAAAGCAGTCATATTGTCCTCCTGAGGACTGTAATGTTTTTCGGTCGCCGAATTTGACTTTTATGACTAGCTTTTAAAAAAGTGCAGTCCAAAAGGGGTAAGTAAAAATCGTATCATACTGCTGTGCTGCTTCGACTTTCTTTACCAGTTCTAGGAATATCGATGAGAAAAGAGTGTGATACGGACGTTAGCAAAGCCGAAACCATGGTACAACGCCAGATGGATACACCATAAAGGAAAATTGGGGATAAATTGAGCCGACTGCGCCTTATGGCGAAGGTTAGACAAGAGGAGACCAAGGTCTCTCTTATGGCTTAAGAAATTTGCAGTACTGGTGCTTACAGGAATCACTTACACAGGTCACTGTGCGATTATGTCAAGGCTCCAGTAATGGTAAATTCCAACAACCGGATTATGCAATCTTGGTATGGTATTGTTCAAGACTACAGAATAAAAGACTTCAATGTATGGAATCGAGATTCTTCACAGGTCTAACATATGTATATCGAGAGTAGAGTTATCAGTTCTTCTTTGTTATACAGTAATGTACCTCATATGTATATTGGAACTACTAGTCTCCGAGTGGATGTTACACACGCCTTCTTAACCTTACCTTATCTAACTAAATATGTGACACATTTCGCCAACACTCAGCTTTTCTACTGAAAATTTGTGATTGGTATTGGAAATATTTTGAACTAGGGTTCATTTGAAAACAAGACCTTTTATGATGATTGATTTTTATTGATTTTTAACTTTTTATTTTGACCGTGTTGTAATGATACATAAAAGAGCACGGGAAATTTCTTAGTTTTTCTAACTATTAAACGAAATGAATATAAATATTTTGTCAGAAATGGTAACCCTGGCGTAGAAGTAAGTGGAATATTGTACACAAACAGTGCCAAGCACACATTTCTGTTTGCTTTTATGAATTACATATTAAGTATATTGCCACATACTGTGCTGTGCGCCTTATTCCCCAGAATTCCGATATCAAGATAATTGAATTTAGAGTATAGAGATGCACATTGTGCACACATAATTCAATGTACATACATGCATATATAAATATGTACACATGTATGTGTTTGTGTAGGTAAGTGTATAAGTATGTATGGGAAAGGAGACCGCATAAAAGTAAACGTGTCTTTTATCGCGTTTTCTACTTCTGATTCCGCTCGGTTTCTTCTGTTTGTTAATAGATAATAAAATATTAAAAAGAAATAAAAACAAAAATAATAAGAAAAATAACTTTGAACATAAAATGCGTAAGCAATAATGCAATGATGAATGTGAGCAATTGAAGTCAAGGAAGCATCAAAAATTGATTGAAACCATTGGCAGCTGTAATACATATTCTTAATATTGTACATCATAAGTCAAGCAAATTAAATAAAATAACAAAATTCTGTGTGTATTTGTAATAAATTTTATAAGTCATACCCATAATATTATTATGGTATATTGTAATAATAATAGAGAAACATTAAATTGGATTTTTTCCATGTTATGCTAACAAGAATAAAATAATTTTCCTTTATAAATTATTGCAAAGGTTTCGCAACAAATGAGAGAAAAATAAAAACAATAAACTTTGCAAACAGCGAAAAAGTTAAGCGTATAATTATATAAAGGGGTTTTCAATAGGGGCATTACAATTTTCTATGCATGTTTGTAGCGATCGAGCCAAGCCAATTTTCTACCACTTTTTCACACTTATCGGACGAAATGTTGGCAATTTCGCGTTCGTTATTATTCCTGAGCTTCTAACGTTGGCATGTTTTTTGTTTTTTATATAACAGTCAACATTTCTTTTTTTAAAGTGTGATTTTAAAGAGCTCGGTTTTTGATAATTCAAAAAAACACAGAAAATTTACAAAAGTAAAGAAATTTTTATTTGGATCAATTTATACGGTCGCTGTGGTGTAGTGGTAGTGCGTTGGACTGCTACGCAGAGTGTCCGGGGTTCGAATCTCGGCACAGGCAAAATTAAAAAGTAGAAAAGATAATTTTTCTGCACGGCACCACCTCTTGGCAGGCAATGGCAAACCTACAAGAGTAAAAGTTGCTATGAAAAGCTTTTCACTTCGTCGTTCGGATTCGGCATTAAACTGTAGGTCCCTTCCATTCACGTACAAATATAACACGCACAACATGAGTGGATGCGAAAAGCTCGGCCTAGGCCCTCCTTGGGCTGTTGTGCCATTAAAAGTAAGTAAAGTAAACCAATTCCTGCCATTTACTTTTTAAAGATAATTTCACTTAAATGTTGCCCGCGGCTATGCTTTAAGTGGTCCATTCTGAAGGTCCAATTTTGGCACACTTTTTCACACATTTCGGCAATGACGCGTTCAATGTTGGCTTCCAAAGCAGCAATCGTGTTTAGCTTGTCCCTATAGACAAGAGACTTAACATAGCCCCACAAAAAATAGTTTAACGGGGTAAAATCACACGATCTTTGTAGCCAATTGACTACACCAAAACGTGAGATTAACTGCTCACCAAATTCGCCTCTCAATTGATGCATGGTTTCGAGTGCAGTTTGTCATGTGGCACCGTTCTGTTGGAATCACATGTCGGTCGAGTCTTATTCTTGCATTTGCCGCAAAAAAAAAATACTGTTATCATTGAACGGTACCGGTACCTTTCTCCATTGACCGTAACGTTTGCAGCCTTAATCGTCTTTGAAGAAGTACGGCCCAATTATGCCGCCTGCCCATAAACCGCACCAAACAGCGCATTTTTCGGGATGCATTGGTAGGTGCTGAATTACCACGGGCAGGTTTTCACTCCAAATACGACAATTCGGCTTATTCAAGTATCCATTGAGCCAAAAATGAGCCTCGTCGCTGAATGGACGTAGCTTACGAAACACATTTTTCACAGAGAACGATTCCTGTCAACGGCATGGAAGAAACTGATTTGGCTCATGTTGGTGAGTTGTTTTACTGGCACACGAACATTCAATAGGGAATATGTTAACTCGAATTTATTCACTATAGCACAGACAGCCTGCCTGGTGGGGAACGATTATTACGACCGAAAATTGGAGTAAGCGCTTTTAAAGTGGCGACCACTAGTTACTTTCAATAATTTCCAAAGGACGTGAACGTCCGAATGATAAAAATGTAAACCTCGAACGACCTTTTGGCAAGAAAAATTTAAGGGTGCGCTTGTAATTCAATACAAAATTGTTATGACCCTATTGAAAACCCCTTTATACATAAGTGGAACATAAAATTAAATTGAGAAATTGTCGTATTGGAAGGAGAAAATCTTTTTCTGTTGCCACAAATGAAAAGACTAAAGTCTAGAGTTTACAAAAACAACAATATTCGGGCAACCAACTAACCAGCAACAGTAATCAAATTAAACCCAGTCAAACAGGATTCAAGAGACGATGAATGCGTAAGTTTAATATACATATATATACATATAGGTACATATAAACGCTTAATATTGCCCACTTCGTTTTGATTTCACATGATTTTAATGCATTAATTTTTTTCTATAAAACCATCAGAAAGGAATGTAAAATGTTAGTAAGTAGTTAAGCAATTTTCGTCATTGAATCAGTTCTAAGAACATGTAAATGTGCCGCGAGTAGCAGCGATGAAGTTGTATTCGTAGCATCTACATGCCTTTCTTTGTCACAATGTATCATATACAGTTGGACACACACATATACATACACACATTTACCATATGCTACACTAAGCATATCACCACTTGCACACATACCAGCCAGCCGCAGTTGCATACTTTATGCATAAATATTTATTTTGCATTTTATGTTCTGTTCTCCAGCTTTCATTCCATAATGTTTATCATTTTAATTAAATTTCCGCATAAATAAGCAAAAAAAAATAAAAAAAGGAAAAATTTAATTGAGACCTGCCGTTAAAATTGTTTTGTATGAAGAATGGGAATGCACATAATGAAAGATACACACTGACTCAAACGTTCACGTTCTTATAATTACAACAATTTATTGTGTATAGTATGTATTACCTTTTATATTTCTATTCTATTTCTGTGTCTATTGTTGTTGTCCAGCTGAAGCTCACAAAAAGGTGCTTATTAAGTGTTTTGTTCTTTGGCAGCAGGCAGGCAGCCAAGTATCTCTCTGGCTTCTTTCTGCGCAGCCGAAAGATACAAAAGTATCTGCTGGATACTCAAGTTAAATTGAAGTTGTGGTTTGTTTTTTCTTGCAGCTTAGAAGACTATTTCTTAAATTCTTCCTACAGGTCTTCGACTTTCTACAGCTTTTTTCAACCAAAAATCACAAACCACTTTTTTTCATACAATATTATTTTTTCTTTGTTATTAAACAAAATTTCTTTTTACTTTTTTTATTTAGTTTACCTTTGATTTCTTTGCAAATGTTTTCCGTTGTCATTTGTAAATTATGTAGGTATTTTATTTTTGATCTTGTCAATATTTTCGTTGTATAACTCAAAGTCGTTAATTTCCATACTTTTCGCAAGTTTTACTGTTTGCTGAATTTTTTCCATCAACAAAAGTTACCGCTTTTTTATTTAAGTACTGATTTCCTTTGTCGTTCGTTTCGTCGTAAGAATTTTTCGCTTTAAAAAAAAATATCTCTTATTTGTCATAAATTTATTCATAAATACTACATTAAAATTTTCTCTCTCGTAACTTAAAAATTATTCGTACATTGAAGTCGCATTCGAATTGTTATATTTTTTTTATGTTGTACTTCTTGCTACTTTTGTATCTGCCGAATACTAAGAAATTTATCTCTTTTTTCGCAACTATTTTTTTTAGATTCCAATTCTGGATCTTTGCTGTCGGCGGATGCGCTTTTCAACTTATTGCGGTTTCTTTCTCCCCTTCAAATTTCCACCTTCTCCTTCTCTTTCTATTTCTTAGTCGTACTGCACGAATCGCCGCGTATACGCGCAATCACATTGAACCCCGTTTGTAAACTAACTTAAGCCACGATCACTGTGATTTCAGCAAACCGAAATTGAAAGCAAGTTGAACACGAATTTGATTTCATTTGTGTAGAGTTTTGTGTATAGATTGTAGAGTTGAACGGCAACATCAGGTAGTCAACAGGTAGAAACTGTGAGATATATTCCCACTAAGGCAACGAATGCATTGTGTGCGATCATGATCGCGTTTCTTGTCATTCTTCTTTCTCTGCTTTGCTCATTCCTGGTTCTTTTCTTTTGATTATCATGATCAATTTCATACTACGTTTGTAATTGTGCCTTCTGTTATTAATTAAAGATTCATTCTTTGCATTTAATTTCGAAGCCGCCGTTTCTCACTTTTTTTTTCTCCTCTTATTTTTGTTAGAATATTATAATGTAAACTTTTTATATTTATGTGAAAATTTTGTTTAACTTTTTCTGTACTTTTTATCAACATTTTTACAGCAAATGCACAAGCAAAGAACCAACACCGGCATAATTTTACACTCACTCTCAAAGTAACGCAACGCAACGCAACGCAGCTCAACTCGAAAATTAATTGAATTGAAAGAAGGTGGAAAATTCTGTTGCATGCTGATAATAAAGTTCCCTTTGTGTATTCTTTTTTACCATGAATTTCTGTTAAATATTTTGCGAATTTTATTTAGCTTTACTTGGCTTGGCTTAGATTATTACTTACATGCATACATATCTACATATGTATGTATGTATATGTAAAGTTCATTTTAAATTTGCAATGAACTCTGGTGAATGTCATACTCGTACCATGGTTCTTTTTTTTATTCATATCGCAGTGCACACTTTCTTTCTGATTTAAAAAGTAAAGTATTAAGTAAAATTTTAATGAAATTTTCTCGTTTGTGTTTGAACGATATCCACTCTTTTTTTTTTAAATAAAACTGCCTTTTCTGTTATGGCACTGGGTTTATAATTTTCACCCGGAATCTTTTGTATAACTTGAGGCAGTAAACTCAAACGATTGCAAATTCCTTCCAAATATAACTGACTTCTTCTTTGAATGGCACAAGAGCCCATGGACAGGGTGCATCATCTTTTGTGTCGGTATGTGAATAATGAATAACTTAAATAATAATAAGTTAAGAGGTATTTTTATTTAATTTGGTCCTTTATAATTTATTTGAACTAGTTTTTGAATACAACAACATCAATCAAGTGGCCGGAAATGACATCTCTGTGTCGCTAGGTAAAACTATACGCTCTGTCAAACCAAATAATTGGCACCATTTCTTTGCATTTAGTTCTTTCAACAATATTCAGTTCATAAACAATCAAGTTTCATACAACAACATTTTTTTTTTCGCTGGTAAAAATGTCGAATTTTGTGCCTACAAACTACGATATGCGGACATCATTGATTTTCTGTTTCCAATTGAAGAAATCTGCTCTGTAATCTCATCGAGTGCCTGTGGAAGCTTACGGCCAGCACGCTCTAGGCAAAACACAGTGCAACGAGTGGCTCAATAAGTTTAAAAGTGCCGATTTTGATGTGAGAAACGAAGAACGTGGTAGACCACCGAAAAAGTTTGAAGATGCCGAATTGCAAGCTTTACTCGATGAGGTTGATGGTCAAACGCAAGAACATCTTGCAGAACAATTCAATGTGACCCAACAATGCATTTCTGAACGTTTAAAAGCCATGGGATTGATTTTGAAGGTGGGAAGATGGGTGCCGCATGAATTGACTGAAAGACAACAAGAAAATCGAATAACCACCTGTGAAATCTTGCTCGCCAGGTACAAAAGAAAGTCATATCTTCATCGAATTGTTACTGGCGATGAAAAATGGATCTATTTCGAGAATCCCAAACGTAAACGATCATATGTTAAGCCCGGTACACCGGTACACCTACCAAATCGACAGCAAAGCCAAATCGCTTCGGGAAGAAGACAATTTTCTGAGTTTTCTGGGATCAGCGAGGTGTTATCTGGTTTGACCTTCTGAAACCAGGTGACCGATTTGAACCGTGCTTTACGTCCAGAATATCAAGCTAGGCAACACAAAGTGATTTTTCTTGATGGCAATGCACCATCACATCGAACAAAACAGACTCGGGGATTGGTAGATTCGTACAGCTGGGAAGCCCCCCTCCATGTGGGTTATTTACCAGACTTGGCTCCATCTGACTACCACTTATTTTCATCAATGGGACACTCAATTGCGCACTTGTGAAAAAATGGCTCGATGCCTGGTTTGACTTAAAGAATGAACAGGTTTTTTGGCGAGGCATTCACAAATTGTGGTCGCTGTGGCGTAGTGGTAGTGCGTTGGACTGCTACGCAGAGTGTCCGGGGTTCGAATCTCGGCACAGGCAAAATCAAAAAGAAAAAATATTTTTTCTAGACGGCACCACCTCTTGGCAGGCAATGGCAAACCTACAAGAGTATAAATTGCTATGAAAAGCTTTTCACTTCGCCATTCGGATTCGGCATTAAACTGTAGGTCCCTTCCATTCATGTACAAATATAACACGCACAACATGAGTGGATGCGAAAAGCTCGGCCTAGGCCCTCCATGGGCTGTTGTGCCATTAAAAAAAAAAAAAAAAAAAAAAAAAAAAAAAAAAAAAAAAAAAATTCACAAATTGCCAGAGAGATTGGCTAGCAATCGTCATTACTTTGAATAATGAATGTAGAACTATTTTTCTTAAATAAACATGTATTTTTTTAGTTGTACACCTGGTATTGACCAACATAAAATGTGTCCTTTTTGCTGCGTTCTCCATCACTTTTTCAAGCATCTCGGGCGGTATAGCGATGATTTCGGCATGAATGTTTGCCTTGAGCTCGCCAATGGTATGAGGCTTGCTGGCGTATACTTTGTTTTTCAATTAGCCCCACAAAAAGAAGTCCAGAGGGGTCAAATCTGGAGATATGGGTGGATAGTCAATGTCGCAATTTTTTAACAACACACGCATAGGAAATTTACGTTACAGAAACTGCATTGTTTGCTTTGTAGTTTGGCATGGCACACCGTCTTGTTGAAACGAGTAACCTTCCAGAACTTTTTCACACATAATGAGCCAACATCCACCGATATCGATTACCATCAACCTTTTCGCCTTCTCTGAAGAAAAATGGACCAATGATGGTTTTGGCGCAAACGCCAGTCCAAGCAGACCCTATTTGTCATGCAATGGTGTTTCATGGATCTCGTGTGGATTTTCCGTTCTCCAAATTTTGCTTTTTAACGGAGAGTGTGAAATTGGCCTCGTCGGTCATTTAAATTTCCTTCCAAAAATCAGGTTCAATGTCAACCATTCGAGTGACTGTTTGGCCGTATTTCAAGCGACGCGACGTGGACGGTCTGTCGGCAATATTCTTTGAGTCAATTGCACTTTATATGGAAACAAATTCAAATCATCCTTTAAAATGCACCGCACTGGCGTCCACTAACGCCAAAATGCTGAGCGCAGTGACGATACGACAGATGTGGGTTATCGGCAACACTCTCCCTTACTACTTCAACCACTTTATTCGAACGTCTTGGGCTTGTCAACGATCTACCACTGTCCAGTGGCCAAGAAAAGTTGACACCAAACGACGAATAGTGTTGTCAAACGGTGCTTGTTAGCCACGATATTTTCGACGATATGCACGTCGAGTTAACACAACTGAACGACGATTTTCAATGTACAGCGTCACATTTCGGCGCATTGTTTTGGTGTGAATGATTAAAATCGTCCTGAATTGACGTTTCAAAAACATGTTTACTCAATTTAATCGGTTGATAAATGTTAAAATATTGATTGATTCAATGTTCACATACCGACATAAAAGATGGCGCACCCTGTACATGAATTGAAAGGTCCTAGGTATACGAGCTGCATGTTTGCCATTGACTGCCAAGAGGTGGCGCTGTGTAGAATAATTGTTTTCTTTCATTTTTGATTTTGTTTGCGTCCTGATTCGAACCCAGATCAGTAGTAAGTTTACCTACGAAGATTCTTTGAAGGCACTTTCAGTCTTATGGCATAAGCCTAAAAGGTTTTGACTCAGTTATAACCAGCATAACCTGCCATTAGCCTTGTTCTAAAGATATCAGCTTTTTAAGGTGAGGTTTCAGCACTTGAGAAATGGCAAATTTTAATTTAAAAAACTATCTCAAATAAACTTATCGAGTGAAACTTGCTTTGAATTACTTAGTTTCCAGTTTAACTTAATCTTGTATAAAATTTTTGTGCCTTTACACTGAAAATGCAACTTTATGTTACTGTTCTCAAAATATAAAGGTCAATAGAGTTTTTTCCTTCAAGAAAAGAAAAAAAGACAAATTCATTATTTCTTGAATTACGAATAAAAAGAATTTAAGTTGATTTTGAAATTATTGGCTATTTTGAATGCCAAGATTTCAAGATTCACAGCCCATATTACATTTCTTTTGTGATGAGTTGAAGTTCTTCAAACTTTTCTATCGTTTTATTATTTAATAAAAGCTTCTTAGAGGGTAGAAAATATTAATTCTAATTTCCACTCATTGCGATTTCCGTGAAACTACCAATACATACGAACATCTCTAGATCTACTAATACTGTACACACATACATACAAACATCGTTCATGTATCTGTGTTAAAAGCAATAGAGAAATTTAAGTTCCAAAAAAGGCTGGTTATGTAAATTACAACACTCTAGTGATTCTCTAAAGTAATAAAATAAATATTTATGTCAAAAATTGTATAAATATGTCACAGATATTTATATATATCACATGTGATATATTGCGATTTCGATTGCTTAAAAAGGTAGCATCGCAACAACTGACAACAGAATTCAAGTAAAAATCTTCTCGAACAGTTATGTACGAAAAAGGAATTCATGTTTTTGTTCCAGTGATTGACACATTTTTTTATTTTTATTTCTTTTTATTATTTTTTTTTATACATTTCACACACAGGGTGTGTACCCCAATGAATGCAGAATATTGTGTTGATTGGAAGGCAGATTGATAGGTGGGAGGAAGAAGGAGGACACATTAGGAGTCTAGCGTCATAAACCGTTTTTCCATTGCGAAAACTCCACGTGAACTGAATGGTCTGAAAAAATTTACTATTTTTTTATTTATCCGCAATGAAAGGTTTAATTTTCTCAAATATCGAAAAGTTTGTGATGCCAATCAATAGGTCTCACTGGGACCTGTCCTTATTTAATAAAATCAGTTGAAAAAAGCTATATACGAACGATTGTAATAAACGGTAGAATGAATTAAAATTTTTTTAAATGTAATTCTAATCATGCAGTTCCTAATATTTTAGGATGCTCTATCATTCGAAACTAATTTTTCAATGGGATAAAACCAACAACAAAATTTTTTGTCCCAAGAAGTACAATGCAATTCTTTTCACCATCCAGCTCATGAGAAGTGAAGAGTGCTTACAATCGAAAATCGGTTTATCACGCTAGACTCTCAATGACCCAATGCAGCATCGTTGAGTCAAAAACATGAAATTCCTTTTCCGCCCATTCTAACCTACATTTGTAGATACTTATGTTTGTATTTGTGGACTGTGCACAAGCGTTTCCACGTTAAATTTTACAAATCACAAGCAAATGAAAATTGATATGGACACGTTTTATAGTTTGTTGCAAATTGAATGACAAGGAAATAACACACACATACATACATAGATAGATATATAACCTTGTAGGTAAATATAAAAATTAAACTGACCGTTCTGAGTACCTACATAATTCTGGGTAAGCTTTTTCAATAACAAAAACCGGCATGCACTCGTATGTGTCAAGGTATTATGCTTTAAGTAATTAAGTCTACATACTCGTGCAATTTCAAGAAAAGCACAGCAGGCGAATTGTCATGACAGTTAAAACTTAACATGGAATTAAGTTACGATAACTTTTTATTGTAGCAAAAAAAATTACCAGAAGATTGAACGCCACTTGCCAGTGGGAAACCACTTATTTCAATTCCCACTTTTTAAAATGATTACTATTAAAAGTTAAAAAAAAAAAAATCACTTAATCAGAGCAACACAAAATAAAGTAAAAGTCATCAGAAATATTGTATGTACTAGTACATAAATGAGTAAGTAGCAAGTATCTTATATACATATGTACTTGCTGAAAGTATGGGAGGTAAGTGATGAGCGTGGCAGTCACGCAAAGTGACTTTCAAAATTTAAATAAGTACATATTACTTATATACATACATATTATATTTGTATATGATAGGTTTATTTTTATTGGAAAGTATTAATAAAGTTTGAGTTTTTGCAAAAGCATGCAATAAAGATTTGAGTAGAAAAACTTTGAAAACTTTCCTAAAAAAAGTCCATCGCCTGGCTTATTTGCCAATTGGAAAATTTTTATTTTTCATTTTATTTCGTAACTGAAACTCAGTTAACTTTGTTTCAAAAAGTATTTTTGTGGTTATACGAAGTTCACGATGCATGAGGAGAACTTTTTTAACTTGTTTAATTTCAAGAGACATTATCTGGCAAACATATGATGAAGTTTCAAATTTTAGATGTCGCTTCTGAGCTATTATACTTTAAAATATTTGTATAGCGAAAGATTTTGAATAATACTATGGCGCCATGAGTGGGGGGAAGGCGTGTAATTATAAGTAAGTATAGACATATGTACATACTATAACAATACGAGCGACATTGTAGCGACATACAAATTTGACGAGATTACATAAACTTTGCGCTTAGTAGACATTTATTCTCGGAGCTAATGAAATGTCTGCCATTCTCATCGGCATACAGTTTTAATTAAAAGTAAGCATTTATTTTATATTTTTCATGTCTTATTTTGCCTACTTTGCTGTTGAATTGTAAAGAAAAAACAAACAGACACCAGAACAGACAAGTTGTTATTAGAAATTTATGATGATTCCAAAAGTTTTGCCGTTTTATTAAATGCAATTTAAAATAATTTCAATGTAAACATTTTTGATCACCTGGTACCGGACCGGGTGAAAAGTGTGATTAAATGAAAACATAAATGTAGTAATTGAAAGATTAGTACCGATGTTGAAATGTTGGAACTTTTGCTTCTCTTCTTCTTCTTTAATGGCACAATAGCTCATGGAGGTCCTAGACCGCACACATGTTGTGTATGTTTTAACTGTACATGATTGGAAGGCAGGGAATGCCATTGCTGGGCAAGAGGTGGTGCCGAGCAGAAAAATTATTTTACAGCTTTTTGATTTTATGCCTGTATCGAGATTTGAACCCGGGCGCTCTGCTTGAAAGGCTAGCACATTACCCACTACGCCACAACAGAAATGGGTACATTTAAGGCGAAATGAAGCGCACGTAAACGTGGAAGTAGAAAATGTATGCTGAAAAGTTAAACAAAAAAATTACAAGCTAAATGCTTTAAAATAGCGAACTGAATATATATAGGGTGTTTATTTTTAGAAATATGGTTTTCAAGAAGAAATAAAACGAATATAATTTAGTGTTATGGCCAAGAATTTAGCTTTATTATAAAGATAAGGATTTGCCATTATGTTTTAAAAATGATTTCGCCGCGGCTGGTTCGAATAAATTACAGCCGAGACCACGTCGACCACTTTTTGCAGCAATTGGGGCCGTATGTCAGTAATAACGCGCCGCATTTTATCTTCCAAAGCGTCAATCGTCTCGGAATTATCTCGTAGACAAGCGACTTCACATAACCCCACAAAAAATAGTTCAGCGGTGTTAAATCGCACGATCTTAAAGGCCACGCCACAGGCCCACGACGCGAGATAATGCGCTCACCAAAAATTTTCTTCAATAAATTGATTGTTTCGTTGGCTGTATGGCATGTAGTGCCGTATTGTTGGAACCAAAGGTCGTCCACATCAACATCCTCCAATTCAGGCACAAAAAGTCATTAATCATAGCCATGTAGCGTTCCCCATTCACTGTAACATTATGACCGGCTTCATCTTTGAAGAAATATGGACCAATGATTCCCTCTGCCCATAGAGCACACCAAACAGTGACTTTTTGAGGATGTAACGGCGTCTCAATAATGGCTTGTGGATTATGATCACTCCAAATGCAACAATTTTGCTTATTAACGTACCCATTCAAGCAAAAGTGAGCTTCATATCTGAACAAAATATTCTTGTGAAATCGGCAGCTCCAAAACGGGTCATCTCGTTTTGAGCCCATTCACTGAACGTGCGACGCTCTTTATGGTTGTTCGGCTTCAATTCTTGCACGAGTTGGATTTTGTAAGATCGCAAACCAAGATCCTTCCGCAAAATCTTCCATAAAGCTCCCATTGTTGCGCGCGATAGCGGATGGACTCATTCGGGCCTTCTTCGATACTCTGCTCCACAGCAGCAAAAGCGTCTTCGGTGCGCACTGTACGGTGGTGCGAAACCGATCCATGGTTGCTCGAATTACGGACTCTGCTGGGCGATTATGTCGACCGAATATTGGACGCAGCGCACGATGTGTCGCGCGAACCAAACCATTATTTTGGTAATAAATTTACACGATTTACAAACGTTGTTCAGGAGTAAGTCTATACATTATGAAATGGCAAGCCAAACTGAGCATAAATCAAGTGACAGCTGTCAAAAAGACCAACTCCGAAAAAAGTATTGCCAGATTGAAAACCACACTTCTAGAAAAAAACACCCTTTATAAAAGCAAAAACAAGAAGCAATCCTTCAATTCTATACACCACCCTAGATAGAGTGACAGAGAAAGAGGAAAAGAAATAGAGTGAGAGAGGATGCGACTGGGAGAGTTAGTTTGTAATGACATTAACATAAGCGGAAACAGAAACAGAAACTGAAATTGAAACAGATGTTTTGAAAATTCTCATTAGTACAGTAGAATCCAGATAATTCGTAATCACAAGGGACTAGCAATTTTTTACGAATTACAAGAGATTACGATATAACGAGATTTCAATTTAACTTGGTTGAAATAAGAAAAATACCATTTAATGTTTTTTTTTTTTAATTTAATCAATAGAAAGGAAAAAAACAAAGAAGAAAAAACAAAAAACTCCACACTCTTTTCTCACACAACTCAGGCAAAGTAACGAACAAACTGATCACGAAAAGTACCAAAAATTCCATCAAAAAAGTAAACAATAAACGTAGCCATATCTTCCTACTATGATTGATTTTTTTCGAACCATAGTTCCATAGAATTTTCCTCCCCATTACGAATTATATATAACAGATTTTCAACAACCAATTACTACTATTTATGAAAAGTTGTATTGAATAAAAATAAAAGAAAAATACGAATCAACGAGGGACCAAAACGTATGGAATTTTCGAGGATTAAAGAAATATTTTACGAATTATTGAGATTTTCAAATTAACATGGTACGAATTAGCGCGATTTTACTGTATTTATAAGTGTGGAAAAGAGGAGACCGAATGCAGGAGAGAGCGAAAAGAAGTGAAACGGAAACTTTTTATACTCGCACGAATAAATGCAAAAATGACGTTTTAAAAAGGCAAATGAGATAATGGAAGTGATGACGATAACGCAGCTAGCTGAGAAGTAGCACAGCAAATCGTGCATTAAGCAATCAAACTGGCAACAATAAATGAAAACTATAGCGACGACAGTCGTTCAAGGATGTTAGCATTTTGCATATTCCACTTTTCTTGGTACAGGAAGCATCATTCATGCTGGTGTTGTTATCAACAAGAAATATGGAATTGATGCTATGTGAGTGCTAGATTGAATCTTGCTATTCGGATGGCATGGCCATTAAGTGGGCCATCAGAGGAGTGCGTGTGTGTAGGTGAGTGTAAGTAATCGTGTGATTGTGTGATATAAGGATAAACCAACATTTCATGAATGGTTATGGTTGGATGTACTCATTCACACGGTGCAGTAAGAAAACTTCTGTTTTGATGCGGTTTCTTAGCTTCTTCTACCCATCAGCGAGGATATGCTTTTGTATTTCCTATACAGTTCCTTTTTATGTGGTAATTCTAGTGAATTCTAGCGTCGACTTTATAAAGGATTTAATTTTTCTAAGAACGTTCATCGAGGGTAATTCCTTTGACATAAGTACGTACATCCTTCAGCTGAAATGTTTCTCAAAATAAAATAAACGAAACACCTGTCCTTAAAAAATAATCTGTAACTGGAAAATTTGTCGATATATCTGTATGAAAAATCTGTGAAAAGAGTGGAATAGAGAGGGGGTGAGGGCGTTGGTGTAAGTTGTAGGACTGTAAAAGAACACTCATTCCCATCGGCTCTCATGAGCACTCCACCGTGAACTCCACGTAAATTATGATGTCGAAATAGAAATTAAGGTCTGACGAGACGAGGGAGTTGAATGAGAATGAGGACGGTAACGGTATTTTTCTCTCCATCCCAGCTTTTTTAGAAGGGTCCGAGCTTAGGAAGTTTTTGAAATTATTATTCATGAATATCTTCTGCTGAAGTTTTATTCTTTTTTTTGATTAAAGTTTGATTAGCTGTTAGGTTAGGTTAGGTTTGGTTAGAGTGGCTGTCCTATAGTAGGACACACATAGGCCAGTACACACCATTGTGATACCACATGACTGGACTTACAGCTTGAAGACGGTTCCGAACGGCGGGGTGTCAATTCGATATCATTTGGTTGTTTTGCCATTGCCTGCCAAAAGGTGACTACTTGACTACTTTCTTATAATTCTCATTCACCTCATATCGGTAGGAATAAAAGAAGGTTATAATAGAAAATTAACCACCAGACTAAGACGGGAATCGAACCCCAAACTTCACGGATGAAAGTGTAGTGACTATCGAGTCACGTTAGCTCTAGTCTGTCAAAATGGGGGCCTGTGACATCTGTTCCTTTATTTGCAACTTTTTACTCTTTTTACTCGATCTACTATTTCTTACACGAAATTATTTTTATATGTATACTAGGAATTTTGTGAACGAACACTTTTCCGGTAAAAAATTGTAAGTAAATCGAGTAAAAAGTTTTAAGTAAACGAAAATATCTAATGTCTACAGCAAGTTCTTTATCTGGAAGTAAATTGAACATCCTTTTTCCTCTTGCGGCAGAATTTTCTCTCCATGGCTTTGTTTATGGTCGCCGTAGCCTGTTGGTGCTTCGAGACTTGGAGGATCCTCTTAAAGATTTCCCAATTGTGAGAGTATCTGATTGTTTTCGCTCAATCATTTGTTCACCGATAGTTTAATAGGCCCGAAATAATAAGTTCTTTATCTGGAAGTAAGTTTAAAATCCTTTTTCCCCTTGCAGCAGAATTTTCTCTCCATGGCTTTGTCTATGGTCGTCGTAGCCTGTTGGTGCTTCGAGACTTCGAAGAGCCTCTTAAAGACTTCCCAATTGTGAGCGTATCTGATTGTTTTCGCTCAATCATTTGTTCACCGATAGTTTAATAGGCCCGAAATAATAAGTTCTTTATCTGGAAGTAAGTTTAAAATCCTTTTTCCCCTTGCGGCAGAATTTTCTCTCCATGGCTTTGTCTGTGGCCGCCGTAGCCTGTTGGTACTTCGAGACTTCGAGGATCCTCTTAAAGATTTCCCAATTGTGAGAGTATCTGATGGTTTTCTCTCAATCATTTGTTCACCGATAGTTAAAAAGGCACGAAATAATTAACCGTGCATGTGAAATTTCAGCAGTGTGACAAACAAGTTTTAAAATAAAAAACTAAATGGGTATGAGAAAAAAACTAGAAAAGGCACTTCCTAAAAACAGCTAAAAAAAAAATCCAAAATGTCGATAAAGATAAAGAACTACATTTTTTTAGCAACGTATAAACATCAAGAGTATTAAAAGAAAAAATAATATTACAACGAATATTAAATTCCTAGTAAGAACATAACAGAATAAGTTTTAGCAATTCCAAGAATTTAAGAAATGTTGAAAATGACAATCAATCATTGATAAACTGTTTAAGGCTAAAAAAAGCTGAGAGCTAATCCATAATTTCTTAGGCTAAATGAAGTAAATAAAGGCACAATTTCAAGAAGATAAACTTGAAGCCTGAAAGTTTTACAGATTTTTGTGATTTCTTTAATTTGCGTGAATTTGCTCTGTTTTGTAGTTTTTCATTTGGTGCATTTGAAAAAGCAGGAAAATTCAATTTTCCCAGATATCGCAAATGGATCATTTGGCGAATAGAGATACTCGTAATATCGCAATATTACAGGTAGCTAATGCAGTACATCTAATTTATATGATTTATTCATAAAGAGTGAATAATAATGAAATTTGTGATTGTGTGTGTGTGCAGGTGTTAATAAAAATCATTTTATAATCAATTATTCATTTTTCATTTATCATTCGCTCGCATCGTTACACAAACACAAACCGTTCACTCACAAAAGAGATGAAATTTTTTAAATTCCCACACACACATTCTCACAACTATAAATATAACGAGCGCCATTTTTCATGCAACGCAACGGATATCAACCGAACATTTTTTAGTATGAGCTCGTTGCATCTCTAAGTTTGAAAGCGTCTGAAGATTAAGAATGAACAGAAGTGAAAGAAGGAAAAACATTTAAATGAAAAAAAAAAAAAAAACAAAATTAAAAAGAAAAAGTGAAAGTTCATTCACCAACTTCATCATCAGGTCCCATACTAGAGGAGATTCAACGACGATACGAACGAGATGCTATAAGGAATTTAGTTAGGCGTCATTGTTAACACGTCCATCATGGGCCCGTTGAGTGTCATTAGATGTGTTTTTTGTTGTGGCTTCCTACTCCATGCATGTACCATATTTTTGTCTTGACCGACCACCTACATACATATGGACATATGTAAGCGTGTTGCCGTTGTGTTTCTTTCTGATGATGTCAATGCTGATGATTTAACATTTTCTCGTTTTAAAACGCTGTGGGTGTTTTTGATAGCATTCGCTCCAATTAAATGTCAGTATCCAGTGGTGATTTTCAATTTCGTAAGTTCTTTTTCTCTTTTTTTTTTTTTGTCAGCATCATGATATAACTAACGATTTCTTTCACTATACAAATATTCATATAGAGTAAAATGTTCAAATTAATGTAACCAATTAACCTTAAGTATCCTTGGCTGGCGAGAAGATATCACTTATTCAATAAAATAAAAAGCAGAGCAACAGTAGCACAGCAGCCTTAGCACCAGCAGTAGAGGTAAAAGAATAAGAAAACTTCATTAAAATAAAATAGCAGGCATTAAAATTAAGTCGTATATTATTAAGTTTTTTCAAGCTGCCTTTGGCATGATAATGCTATTTTCTGCTTCAAGGACTTAAAGGCTTTGCTTTTCGATGTATGTACAATATATTAAATTAAATCACAAGCATATTTATATATATGTACATATATTTCTGGTATAAATATTTTAAAATTCTACAGTATAATCATTTTGCTACCCTATGAGGGTAGGGTTCATTATGGCCTCACTTATGCCTCACTTTATTATATCGATTTTTATCTCTAAAACTTTTAATAAATTCAATATCTAAAAGTCATACCGGCCTTTTATATGTACATAAGAACCACCAACTTAACTATTGTACTCGTAAATAAATTCTCCCGGGTAGGTTTTTCCCATTTCTCACATAGCCTTATTCTGTTGCTGCGTTCTTTCCTTCGATTGGACGATCTAAGCACAGCGTGAACAGATAACTCCAATGAAATTCGAGCATGGGAGAAAAAATATCATGAAAATAATTTACCGGTTCTAAACACATGGGAGATGGGAAATATTTTGTCATATCATTCACAAAAAGTATCTTTGGTGAAATTGGCGCAAAATGTTACAGTGGACAAAAAATTTAAGTTTTCTTACTGTTTATATATGGTAAGTATGGTAAAACCTATTAATTGCAAAACAACAAACCAAACGGATATACTTCTGAACTTGATACAGGCCATCCGCGAAATCGTTCACGATTCCATAGGCTAACAAGGGACGACGTCGTACAGTTTTAGAAGGCAGCTGAAGAACTTTGAGATGTTGTGCAGTCGCAAAAACAAACTTTATATCAAAAAATGGAAACATACATAGAAGAAATATATTTTTGTGTACTGAGAGAGTTGTTCTTAATGTACAAGAACTTATAAGAGAAATTGAGGTAACTGGAGCAAGTTTGTGTTATCCCGGAAGCTCCTTCTAATAGCTGTAGATTCCTGCTGATCTTTAGCATCCATCTACTCTGCCAATGTTTCGAACAATTAATAAATTCTTTTATTTACTGTTATGTGTGTTGGTGACAGATATCCAGGGCATAATGAGATTATGGAGGGAGCACTTTTCGCAGCTGCTTAATGGCGAAGACGGCAATAATCCCGCCACTGCGGAACCCACTCCGGAAACCCCAATCACTGACGGCGTTGAAGTACCGCGCGCCTGACTATGAAGAGGTCTTAACAGCCATTGCTCGGCTACACACTGTTGAAGTCGTCAAGGATTTCGTTTATCTAGGATCCAGCATAAACACCAACAATAATGTCAGCCTTGAGATCAAGCGAAGACTAACTCTTGCCAACAGGTGTTACTACGGGCTCAGTAGGCAATTGAGAAGTAGAGCCCTCTCTAGGCCGACGAAAATAACGCTCTATAAGTCCCTCATCCTTCCCGTCCTAATGTATGGCGCAGAGACGTGGACATTGACCATCAATGATGAGAGGCTGCTAGGAGCGTTCGAGAGGAAGATACTCCGTCAGATCTACGGTCCAGTATGCGTGGACGACGTGTATCGAATAAGATGTCACGATGAACTGTATGAGCTGTACGCCGACACTGACATAATCAAGCGTACAAAAGGGAAGGGAAGAAAATGCTCCAGCTAGAAGGGTGTTTTATTCGAACCACGGTGGAGGAACACGCAGAAGGGGACGTCCTAATCTCCGTTGGAAAGACCAGGTGCAGGGCAACCTGACTGCACTTGGCCTTATCAACTAGCGCCAGCGCGCGCATAGCAGAAGTGACTGGCGGAGCTTTGTGGAGGCGGCCAAGACCGATCATCGGTTGTAGCGCCAACTAAGTAAGTAAGTAAGTGTTGTCAAAAATGGCTGCACTGTACTTTGTGAACAGGCCCTATACATATAATCTCCCTGAAGATTCGGAATAGAAAGATGTCTCTTTTTCGGGTTTATTATGTTCCATTTACTCGAAAAATATACTACAAGAAAAGGTATCTACGAATATTTCTAAATCTTATCATCATTAAAATTTAATATTTTTTGCAATAAAGCTTCACTTCAAATGTACACGAATTTACTTTTATTTGCTAACACTTCTCCTCTTGGGTGTCGATGTGTGCCAACATCGGGGAAATCACAAGTGCCGCAGAATATTCCTTAAATGCTTTATAATGTCAAACACACATACACGCACACACACTCTCATGCATGCAATAAATGTAAGTATTCATGTTTGTGGGTAGGAAAAAATGAAGAATATCAACACCGAAAAGAAATCCAGTACAACAAAAACGTCGAAACGATAAAAAAGTATTGAAGCAAAAAAAAAAAAAAAAAATAAATATAAAAAACCAACCAACATCACAAAATCATCTAAATATCAATTTAATGTCAATATCCTTGACAGGAGCAAAAGTATGCAGAAAGCAGCAAACACAGGGCTGCCAATGTAGTTCAAAACGTGCCAGATTTGGCTTGAAATGGCATTATATTTTATCAAATTTGAACAAGGTGACCCGTTTCCAAATTTTTTCTTTTTCTTTTTCGCTCAAAAAGTACAACCTGCACTAAAGTACAATTTTATAATATAATTTTATAATTTTTATTTTTCACTTATTTGTTATAATTTTGAAATTGGTTTTTGATGTTTGTCTTTAAAAAATGGCATATTATGTCAATTTGATTAACCAATCGGACCTTTTTCTAATCTCAAATTTTTTATTTAGCATTTTTTTATCCCCAATATTATGTATGATGGCAGCCCTGACATCACAGCGTGCAATTTGCTGACGCCGTAGCTGCTGTTGCTTTTGTTGTTAGTGGTGGTGGCTCTGTTGGTTGGTGGTGGCTTTGTTGGTTGGTGGTGGCTTTGTTGGTTGGTGGTTTTGGTGGATACTATCCGAGTGGATTTAGGAGTGCAACTACTATGTGATGTGGCGTGGTATGGGTCGAGTTATGTTAGGTGAGAGTTAGCAAAGAGTAGAAATAGAAAAAAGGCGAATGGAACTCGGATAAAGAAAACCTGTGGGGCTTACATTGTAAACTGTTGTTTTGTTTGAACTACTTAAACATAAAACAAAAATATAATTATTAAAAGAAAAGGAGAGATTTTGAGTGTGAAGGAGTACCAGGAATGAGGAAAGGCTTAAATCTAGCTCTATCTATTAAATAAAATCAACTCTGTGGTTAGGTTAATGGTCAGGGTAAATAGTGAATGTTGATGATGGTTCTAATGATGTTAGATATGGTTAAAGTATTACTACTTATATATCAACTAATAACTCAACTACTGGCTAAGTGGTTACATGTACTTACATTATACGCGTTGCATCGCGTTGCCGTACATTTTCATCACGATTCAGCACTTCGATTATCATTTTACGTTCATTCTCCGTCAGGCTTTCGAGTACTTGTGATGTCGCTACAGCCAATTCAGGCCCCAATGCGTCCAGCGTCTCTCCCGGTATACCTTCGGTTGCAGCATCTATCGTTGTTATGCCACCGAGTCCACTAACACCGCTGCCAACGCCGCCACTGCCAATGCCAATGCCAACAATATTTCCAATATTTCCTCCTCCGCCTATATCGATACCACCACTGATTCCCATTCCACTGTTGCTGCTGCTGCCATTACCAATATTGGGCATTGCTGCCATGGAACCGCACTGTAAAACATTATTGCTATTCGGTTCAAGAGGTGGCTGCGGCTGCACATGCCCAACCCTTGATGGATGTTGTTGCTGATGTTGTGGTTGGTGGTGGTGTTGGTGATGCTGTTGTTGTTGCTGTTGCTTATTTATGGGCGCAGTAGGTGTTGGCGGCAATCGTGCGCTACGTCCACTTGACATAATAAACAATCAAATCGCACTTAACTTGAGCAATAATGTAGCGAGTAGCAAGTTGTTGTTATTGTTGTTGTTGCTGTTATTATGTGGTTTTCGTAGCTGTCGTTATTGTTATTGTTGCTGACTTCTTTGGAAACTACGTGCGTTTATTGTTGCGCCCAAAAAATGTAACATTTACAACAACAACAACAATGCGCTTCATTTTTACCATTAAACTGAAATGAGAGAAAAGAAAAGTCTTAAAATTTATAGCTAATATAGCCTATATATTTGCGGCTACTAAAAAATTTAAATGACATAAATTCAAATATCGAGTGTTTTTTTCAGAGACGGAGAATTTTAAATTGAAATAAAACACAGAAAAATGTTTATGATATCCATGAAAATGGCTTTATTCAAAAGATAATTTTTTGGATTTTAATATTTTGATATGATTTCGAGCCGCAGCGCCTGGCGCTTACGTAATCTGCGTAATCTGAAGTTTACGAGTTTAATTTTATTAACTGGTAACAAATTTGTACATGTTCTATTGCCAGTTGCCTTAGCAGCTACCGTCTGGAAAAAAATGAGGCAGTTGGTAAAGATTAACTACCTTTTGAGTTATTTTCAGATTAAGGCGAGGAACTAACAAATTGCATTGACTGGGACAGGCCAGGAATAGGGTCGATATCATCATCATGCCCAGTAATTGAAACCTCCATAAATCCCAAGAAAGATGAATCCAATTTCTGAGGAATATGTTAACAACATACCAGGTTCTATTGAGCCTTAAGCTCAACATGCTAGTTAGAACATACAAGTTTAATTACATATCTGGTAAGTCTGCAATTATTCATGTGAATAACTCTACGCTAAATGTGAAAGAGTACCAAGAAAAACAGGCCAACATTCTCCAAATATTCGTGATATCAATATTCTATATACGGTAAAAATTCCAGCTGCAAATAGGATTTATCACTTTTACCACCACCAGCAGCAGACACACGCACACCCTGCAATCAACATCATTTAAACTTTTTACCTCCAAAGACTCTCAAATAAAATCGTTTGGAAGCAAAACACTTCAATTATGTACATAATTTGGGGCATAGACGAGCATTCAAGTGAACAATTTTAATAGCAAGGATTTCACACACCGATCATTGGGGCGGACTTTTTAGTGCATCACAAACTGATCATCGATTTTGCAAACAAAGCATTCGACGCATCGAAATCGCAGAAGAAGAAGTACGGACATGGCTGTACACTTTTCTTAAATAATGATTTTTTATATTATTTAAATAATTCTTAAATATCACCAATAGCCGATATTCTATCTTCAAATAACCCCGCTCTGCGTATTGCAAGTCGATTCACTAAATAACACAAAAGCAGCAGTAACGTCCTCCATTATGGTTACATCTAGCATGTGATCTCATGAAATCAATTCAAAACCTCACATTCACCTACACAACGTTGAACCTGTGGGCACCGACAAAACAAATAGTGGCCCTATTACCTCAGGGCCATTTGACGCAATTGATACTGGAAGCCATAGGTCCCCTAAAAGAGTAAAAGGACAAACAATTTATATATGGTATAATGAAGATCGTAAATGTTTAAGTTTATAAATTCAAATATTTCCATTTTATTAACTTATAAGCACAAAAGTGCCAGGAAACATGACCTTCTCAATACTTGAGAAGAATTTGTGAATACACAGTGCGCTTGCTTAGAAGCCTTCCAATGAAAAGGTCTTCATAAATTGTCCACTGCGGTGTTATTGTTATTAAACAATGGCCAAACAAATGTACTTGTGTGTGTGTGTGTGTGCGTGTGTGTGTGTGTGTGCGTGTGTGTGTGCGTGTGTGTGTGTGTGTGTGTGTGCGTGTTTAAGAATACCAAAAGGACAATACCACATAAGCAAACATAATATTCCATAGATATTAAATGGCGCGAGGAGAGAAAATTTAATTATGAATTTCAGTTGTTGTTGTTGTTGTTGTTGTTGTAAGTAAACGACAAAGGAAATAATAATATTGAACACGGGGTGAAGGATAAAAATAAACAAAAACAGTACAAGAATGAATACCAATTGTCAACACAAACAACACGACCACAAGTACAATGACAATAACAAAAACAACAAAGCATTGTTGAAATTTAATTGAATGCAGACAGATCTATTTTTTCTATCACCAGCAGCTTCTAGAGAAGGGGACTTCAGGGTTAAACTGCAAACAATGTGATCATTGCTAATTGAATGGAAACATTTTTAATGGGGGAAAGAATCATAAACTTCTCCCATTTCGTGAGAAATCTCTAGAACGGCTAATGTTTCCTTCCTCTCCCTTCCCAATGAATATCTGATACCATATGTTTAGAAAGTTGCTCATGAGTCAACAAAAAAATACATATGTATATATATATATATATATTTAAAAGGAGGAAAAAATTAAAATCCTCCCTTCCATAATCTCTGGTTTCGCTAATGTACATATTTGTAATGCATGTATGTGTGTCTATGTATAAGTAGTTGCATTTGAAGAGTAAATTAAAACTTTCAGAAACTTTGTCGTCGTCGTTGGTTAGACTTTTAAATGACAGTGACAACTTTAAATGTTGCACACATGTCGTAGCAAAAGAGTGAACAAAAAGACAGAAGGGTCGACGTTTACTTATGTCATTGTGTTAAAAGCACATGTGCTTGTATTAGTGATATGCAAATACATATATGCATATAAGTGGGTGGAAGTACATGCAGGGTGCGCCATCTTTTATGTCGGTATATATGTAAATATATTATCAATAAATATTTTAACATTTATCAACCGATTGACTTGAGTAAACATGTTTTTGAAACGTTAATTCAGTACGATTTTAATCATGAATCGTTTCACACAGTGACGCTGTACATTGAAAATAGTCGTTCAGTTGTGTTACTCAACCGTCTGATTTGTCCTTTGGTGTCGAATTTTGAGCACGAGTCAGTGGAACCACCTTGCGGCGCAATTTGAAGGATGATTCGCATTTGTTTCCATATAAACGGCAATAGACTCAAATAATATGGCTGAATTGAACCGGATTTTTGTAAGGAAATTTTGATAACCGACGAGGCCCGAGAGTGTCATCTGGCGCCGTTAACAAGCAAAATTGCTGCATTTGGGGTACGACGAATCCACACGAGATCCATGAAACACCATTGCATAACCAAAAAGTGACTGCTTGGGCCGGCGTTTGCGCCAAAACCATCATTGGTCCATTTTTCTTCAGAGAAGACAAAACAGTCGATGAAAATCGATATCGGTAGATGTTGGCTAATTATGTGTGAAGAAGGTCTGGACGGTTACTGGTTTCAACTAGACGGTGCGCCATTCCACACTCCAGTTTCTGCAACGAAAATTCTCTGGGCGTGTGGTGTCATCTCCAGATTTCACCCCTACGGACTTCTTTTTGTGGGTTTATTTGAAAAGCAAAGTGTACGTCAGCTAATCTCCGACCATTGACGAGCTCAAGGCAATCGTTCGTGCCGAAATCATCGCTATACCGCTTTTTGCTTTGATCAATAACGCCGGCCACTTGATTGATGCTGTATTCAAAAACTAGTCCAAATAAATTGTAAAGGACCAAATTAGGTAAATAAAAATTCCTCATATATGGAAATCGGTTGTTTATTTTATTTTAAGTTATTCAATATTCACATATCGACATAAAAGATGCCGCACCATGTAAGTACTTACTTACGGACATACATAGTACTCAGGTGTATGAATGTAATTAAATAGTACCTACATATGTACTTACATAGTTGCACATTTGCATAACTATCGACAATGCGATTCGATTTCTCTCTCATTTGTTGGCATCATGTGCGCTGAATAATAAATTGATGCTACAGCAGCAACAACAATGATGAAGATAATTACATATAAATATAAATGAAACGCGTAAGAAACAAAAACAAACAATGAAATTGAAAACATCATAAAGAACACAGAACACAGAACACACGAACACCAATATGAGAAGGAAGCCGAAATTCGATACTCTTACTCACACAAGCGCACACACACGCCCTTCATCATTACCGTTACTAACTAACACCAACACACATCACTCATCGTCACTCATACTGGGGATTGTTCTTCTTCTTCTTCTCTTTCCGTTACATCTGATGAATGTTACTCTTCAAATGGAACCATACGTTATGAGGAATGGAATGGCGATGCTTGGTTGGTAGCTGGTTTTTGGTTATTGGCAGATTGGTTAAGTTGCTGACAGATTAATGCCTCGTCAGTATGCGTGCAAAGCAGCAAAAGCAGAAACTGCTGTTTCATATTGGAGAGCAGCGCAAAAAAGTTCAACGGAAGATGTAATTAAAGCTAGTGTATATCTCTATTTCTCCGACGTCAACGCTTTCATTTTGCTTTTCTTTGGCTGAACTTATTTCGCAGTAACCGCAAAAGGGCCAAAACTCATGCACTAATGAACTTTTTGTATGTTTGGCATTATGTACATTTATTTTTATTTACGTACAATATTTTTTGTATTGTAACTGTTTGGAATAAAAGTTTCATTCAGGCTCATGCATGTAATTAAAGTATAAATTTTTTTATGTATACTATATCGAGATTGATTAAAAAGTTAATTACAATAATTTCGTGTCACGTGTTTTATTGCTGTTCGCGTTGTGTCTGAATAAATAAATAAAGCACGATTAAATACTATAGGAAATCAGTTAAATATTGAAAGGCAATTATTTTTGTTGCCTATAAGATATGCGGGACAAAGAATATGTATTTTTAATTTTAATTTTATTTTTTTTTACAAAAATAACTTAATACTTATGTAGTTTGCCCAGTAACTATGGAATTGTGCACGATTTTTTGAATTGGATACCCTGGAACTTCTAATTTAAGATTCGATAGTAAAAAAGAGTGCGCCAAAAAAAGGTGGGAAGAGTTGGAGGTAAATGACCGCCAATCGATGTTAAAGGTTAATTACTGCGTGAAAAATAGGCAAGTTACCCCACAGCTGGTCAGGAGTCGACGCGAGAGGGTCGAAATACTGACCTTCATTCATTTTCACTGCCCAAAATATTTCTTCAACGTACTTACTTACTTCCATCTCCAATACTATTAAAAGTTAACTTTTTTATGAAATAGGTAGTGGTTTTACAACTGATGATCGATCTTAGCCGCCTCTATAAAGCTTCGCCAGTCGCCTCTGACATGCGCGCGCTGGCACCAATTGGTAAGGGCAAATTCAGTCATGACTCCCTGTAATTGGTCTTCCTACCGGAGATTAGGGCGTCCATTCCTCTTCTGCGTGTTCCTCCGCCGTGGCTCGAATAAAACACCCTTCTAGCTTGAGCGCCTTCTTCCCTTCCTTCAACAAGATCCTGCCAGCGAAGCCACTGGATTATTATACACTTGAATATGACAGTGTCAGGTTACAGCTCACGGTTTCAACTTATTCGATACACGTCGTGCATACATATTGGACCATCGATGTTACAGAGAATCTTCCTCTCGAACGCTCCTAACAGTCTCTTAACATTGGTGGACAATATTAGAACGGGTAGTATTAGGGAAAGTGGTCGCTGTGGCGTAGTGGTAGTGCGTTGGACTGTTACGCAGAGTGTCCGGGGTTCGAATCTCGGCACAGGCAAAGAAATAATTTTTCTACACGGCACCACCTCTTGGCAGGCAATGGCAAACCTATAAGAGTAAAAATTGCTATGAAAAGCTTTTCACTTCGCCGTTCGGATTCGGCATTAAACTGTAGGTCCCTTCCATTTATGTACAAATATAACACGCACCACATGAGTGGATGCGAAAAGCGAAAAGCTCGCTAGCTTCCTAGGCCCTCCATGGGCTGTTGTGCCATTGAAAGTAAAGTAAAGTAAGTATTAGGGATCGATCTTAGACAGGTAAAATGTAAGGCCGAGCATCAGTAAATTTTGCACTCCCATATTTTTCTCGAACGTGCTTACCCTCGACTGCAACCCTTAAGAGGACTTCCATACAATATTTGTTTTCAGCTGATTTTTATTCCTTTTCTGTATGGATGCGCTCTTAAGAGTTGGAGATAGAGGCAAGTCTTACATTTTACACCTCTAAGATCATTTTAGGAACATCAAGAGCTTATTATAAGAATCACAAATTTTATTGGGAGCTCTTCAAGGGGTGAAGATCGGTCTTACATTTCAACCCTCTCGCTGCGACTCCTGGCCAACTTATCATTAATACCACCATTCCTAATTTTTGGGCTCACACATTTTTTATATCGAACCTCATAAAACTAAGATATCCACAACTATTGAACATTGATTGATTGCTTACATACCAATGATTTTAAAGTACTACTTTTGTGGTCAACTTTCTTCAAGCAAATTTAAAATATTTAACTCTTCATACTGCCTACAAATATTGGAACCTGTAATTAAAGTTACTCATACGTCAAATTGCTCTAAATATGTACACACATATTATTTAACAACACAATATGTACTTACAATGACTTTATTATACTTCAATTTTCCTTTGGCAATACAATATTGACAGTATTTTTAATATCCTACATATTGACAACTCTCGTATAGACAACAAAAATACAATTACACAGGAATACAAAAATAAATGCCACAATTTACCGCCTTTTATCAAGTAATAAATACATACGTAACAAAATAATAAAGTTGAAATAAGCGAACAATGAATGACTAACTGAAAATATCGTGCCAGCAATAAAAATAAGAACCGCAAGCATCAATCGTACTTGTTGCCGTTGTCGTTTTTGTTGTCGTTATCCCGCTTCCATTTCCGGGTACAACAACGGAAGTGTTGAGTGTCAAAAATTTTATTTTTGCTCGCTCGCTTGCTTGCTCTTTTTCAGTGTAATACATTAGAATGAAAATCAAATGAATGAAGGATCTGAAGTGTGGAAGGTAAGTGAAAATAAGCCGAAACATTGAGAATTATTTGCCAATGTCAAGTACTCAAATATAACTTGTTTCTATTCAATTGTTAGTACAGTTAACTCAACTTCTCCATCGAAATCTATAGCATGTTTTTGTATACACATAATCGCACATTTATAGAATATGTATGCATGTGTGAGTGTCTGTGTGCATGCGTTTATATAGTATGTAAGCTTGTAGGCCCTACTTTCATTTCCTTTTTAACAGTTCTTTAGCAATTTCCTTGTAACTTAAACAAACAGAAACACAAACGCAAAAAAAGCAAAAAAACAACAATCGTGACATATAGATACAAAGCGACACAATCGCCTTTCTATTCAAGATTCCCACGTTACTTTAGCACACAAGAGCATTACATATTTTGAAACCAACACTTGAACCAACACAAATGTAGCATTGCCTTCCTTGTCATACAAACATTGTACATATGACGACTACTACGCTTCTATGACCTATCTTCAACTTTGTCTAAGTGCGTTACACATACATACATATGTACATGCATGTTTGTAAGTATATTGACCTATATTTTTCCTACATTCACACAAGTCCATATGCACAAGTTTACATACATACATACATACATACTACAAACATCACACATGCACACATACCCGTATGTCTGTATGCTCGTTTGTCTGTCCACCGCTGCCACGATGTAACATGGAGTCTCGTTGTTATTGTTGACATAGTGTTTCTCGGTTTTTACTACAAACGCTTATCAATAGCACCATCTATAATCCCACTATTTCCACCCACATACATACATTCAATTGTATGCACGCATGCACACACATACGCATGTAGATGTTTGTTTTTTTTTTTTTTGTTAAGGATGCGGCCTTGGAGGTGAGGAATCTTCAAAGATACCAGGATACCAGTAGTCCATACTATTGGGTTGTACGACTCGTGTACTGACTGGATCTTCTCAGCAATGCGCCTACGTAGTAAAGCTCACCCCCGTTCTAAATGTACCAACATACTACGTACATTGTTGTAATCTGATGTTAAGGAAATATCGACAACTCAATAGCAGCACAATAATGACAAAAGTTACGGAAGAAGAACCCTTTATTGTGCTTACCCGCACAATACATAGAATTTCTCTTCCGCTTACTGACTATTGTCGCTGGTTGTTGTTGTCTACATATATTGACTTATTATATGTACCTATATGTATGTATGTATGTATTACGGTTTATTTGCTTTTCTCCTTTCCTCCTCATATTCTACTACATTTTTGTTTACCATCCATTTTTATTTTGTTGTCTTTTTTAATATTTTTTACGATTTCAAGATTGAAATAAAATTTATAACTATTTCCTAGAGTTCTGCATTTCGTTCCCAGTAGGAAAGGCCCATTTTATTATGATTAATATTTTCAGTATTATTATTTTTATATACCTACATAGATGGCATCTGGTATTGCTCAGGGATGCAGATAGAAAATACTGGCCCCAGTGGGAAGAGTGGGATGTTCACCTTACGGATCATTTATTTTTGAATTGTTTAAATAAAGTTTAGTTTTCAATCTTTATACATACATATATTTTCATCTACTTATTTTGAATATCTGTAATATCAGTAATTTAGAAAATTCATCAAAAATACTCTACACTCCCTCTCTCTCTCTCTCTCTCTCTCTCTCTCTCTCTCTCTCTCTCTCTATCTCTCTCTATCTCTCTCTTTCTCTCTCTCTCTCCTAATGGCACAACAGCCCATGGAGGGCCTAGGCCGAGCTTTTCGCATCCACTCATGTTGTGCGTTGTGCGTGTTATATTTGTACATGAATGGAAGGGATCTACAGTTTAATGCCGAATCCGAACGGCGAAGTGAAAAGCTTTTCATAGGCAATTTTTACTCTTGTAGGATTGCCATTGCCTGCCAAGAGTTGGTGCCGTGTAGTAAAATTTATTTTTCTACTTATTGATTTTGCCTGTGCCGAGATTCGAACCCCGGACACTCTGCATAGCAGTTCAACGCACTACCACTACGCCACAGCGACCATATATATATATGCATTTATTTTAAAATTCCTAAGTTCCACCTTGATAAATGGCTAGGTAAATAGGCATTCTTGTTTGAAAAGCACATACAACATGGGGAGCTATACCGGTCTGCACTAAAGTCGCTACATACGGATGTTCGAAACTTAATTATCTTAATAGCTTTTAAGTCACAAAGAAGGAAAGGTGCTACCAAAAAAAAAACTAGTTGTACACAGGCGCAACTATTTGGAGGGCAATAATCATTGATGAGGTCACGAACACTTGATCAGATTGCGTTCAGATCCCCACAACAGCCGACGTACACAGTTCGATTTTTTGGCTTTGACCTTATTGTTAATACTTGACCATAAAACTTTTAACTCCCTCTTGGTTATGTAATATGTGGCAAAAAAAAAAGAAGGAAATAAGTGAATATGTCAATATGTCCGACAAGGAAAAATAGTGAGTGAGCTAAAAATTTATTAAATAAAATATGTGAATTTCTAGTAATAGTAATTCCCGATTTTCAAATACGAGTATTATATGGATAATGGAAATCACTTATAAATACCACTAAGATCGGTGATAAGGAACCATGGCTAGTTCCTAAATGATCGTCTGATCTGCCTGTTCTATATACATTGTTGTTATTCTCTCTATGTTAAACTTAAAGTTCATGGAAGCATCTAGACTCCAACAGATGCCAAAAAAAAAACTAACAAAAATTCAGAAGGCATAAAACAAACCAATTAAAATGTTATGTGCTGCTCAAGAAATGCTCATGGCTATGGGCTGAAAGATCACATCTAGCTGCCAATGCTATTGAGCAATGTATTTAATTGTAGAATGAAAATACAACGATACGCTAGTTGCCTTAACAAAAAATTAATAACTTTCTCTTTAAAATTATTAGTTCATTGAATAAATTCCGTAACTGATGCTTCCATATCGTGTCTACAAGTAAGTATATACAAATATAGGTTAGAAATGATATACAATGTAAACTTGGTATGCGATTTAAAACATGTTGCTGTGGTTTTGGTTTTCTAATCTTTTTAATATGTGTAACTTAACTTTTTAGTATGTTGTTGGCAAAAAGCTTAGCGGCATGGAATTATATGTAGACAATCTGAAACTTGTGTTCTTTCTCTAATTCGAGAAGAAGATTAATTGCGTGCACTTCGTTGTAGTAAGTAAGTAAAAAATAAACGCAAATACGTATTATGAAAATAAGTGGGGCAGTACCGGAATATTATTTTTTTTAATTAACAAAAAGGTAATCATTGAATAATTTTTGAGAGAAAGTCGGGCGGTCTAAGTCAAATTCTGATTTTCCAAAGCATATAAATATATTTTAGTGCACTTTCGAGGTGCATGATTGGTGCATAACTCAGAATCCTTACAGAATTATTTATTTTTTCAACCTAGTTCCATTTCCATATATAGTATGAGGGTTGACTTTCCACAGGCCGTTATTGAATCCTTCTCTGCTCCTCCGTCTTTGGCCATCGTGGCGCTTAGGTAGACAAATTTCCACATATTCAAATGGCTGGATTTCGATTTGTGTATTTATTGCTGCTGTTGCTTATTCTCATGGCTTTGACCTTCTTCATGCTCATCTCAAGGACAATATGGCATGACTCTATGATCAAATTATGACTTTTCGTTTTCATTGAGCTTACATGAAAGCGGACATATTCATATCGTCTGCCAAGTCCAAGTGCTCGAGTTGCTGGTGGGGCTCCTTGATATGTCACTGATTTCGGAGCATACGTCTGCCATAACTGCGATTGCGAAGAATACAGTTGAAAGTGGCCATTTTTTCTTGGACTCCTGCTTTGCTGGTAAATGGCTCGCTGAAGAAATCTGCCTTAAAGAGATGAAGCAGAAAATGGTAAGTGTAAGTGTAGGGCCTGGGGCGTAGGACACAAGGTAAAGTTCGTGACAGTCGCAGGTGCGTCCATGGTCGATCCTCGCGCTTCTACGTTTCAAGTCGACACACAGCCTCCTCGTGGCGTCCCCTGGATAGCGATCTGACAACCGTCAGTGAGTTAACTTATGTGTGCGGCGGGCTTCTCCATGGCCTTGAATGAATGGTTGTGCGTCGGGCTTGGAACCCACCACGTTAAAATACCCACCAATCAACCCTCAAAATAAGCCTCGGATAAAGAACCCCTCTAATGTTGAATCCTGGAAAAGACCCGAGTAAAACAGATCGACAGCCATCATCTAATTGTCGATTATAAAGCCGCCTTCGACAGCACGATTAGGGATCACTTGTACGCCGCAATGTCTGATTTTGGTATCCCTGCAAAGCTCATTCGTCTTTGCAAAATGACATTGACCAACACCACCAGCGCAACGAAAATTGGGACAGACCTCTCCGCACCATTTGATACCAAAAGAGGTTTCAGACAAGGTGACTCGCTATCGTGCGACTTCTTTAACCTTAACCTTCTGCTGGAGAAAATAATTCGAGCTGCGAATATCGACATCTCTGGCACTATCGTTTACAAGAGTGTCATGCTGCTAGCATACGCTGATGATATTGACATCATTGGCAAAAACGCTCGAGCAGTCAGTGCAGCATTCTAGGGAGGGAGTCTCGTCGAGTGGATCTAGTGGTGAACGAGGACAAAACGAAATACCTTCTGTCAACAAACAAAGAGTCACGGCGTCTTGGCCAAAATGTCACTGTTGACAATTATACTTTTGAAGTCGTCAAGGATTTCGTATATCTATGATCCAGCATAAACACCAATAATAATGTCAGCCGTGAGATCAAGCGGAGACTAACTCTTGCCAACAGGTGTTACTACGGGCTCAGTAGGCAATTGAGAAGTAGAGTCTGGGCTGGGTCATGTTGAGCGAATGGAGGAAAGCGCTCCGGCTAGAAGGATGTTTTATTCGAACCACGGTGGAGGAACACGCAGAAGGGGACGTCCTAATCTCCGTTGGAAAGACCAGGTGCAGGGCAACCTGACTGCACTTGGCTTTATCAACTGGCGCTACCGCGCGCATAGCAGAGGTGACTGGCGAAGCTTTGTAGAGGCGGCCAACACCGATCATCGGTTGTAGTGCCAGCTAAGTAAGTAAGTAAGAAAATGGTAGGGCTGCTTGCAACACCATCAAAGGATTGGATAACACCAACTTAATTATTAATTACTTAGTGCAGCCATTTATCTCCGTGACGAACTGTTTGAGTCTTCTTTAAGTTGTTTATATTTATTAATAATAATTTTCACAATATCATCAATAATTTTCGTTTCACTACTTCGCTTTTGTTTACTTCCAAACTACTTGCCCTCCTTCTTCCTCCCACCTATCAATAGTCCTTTCAATCAACACAATGCTCTGCATTTATAGGGAAACCCCCAGTGTGGTGATTCTTTTTGTATTCTTTATTGGGAAAAAAATGCAATAGAAAATTAGCCTACATATTTGAATGGCATAAAATATCAAGGATATCGTTGTGGTCTAGTCGAGTCTCAACCTTCATCTTACTTCCCCTAACAGACAAAGGCTTAAATAAATTGAGATTAATTGCAATTCCATATTGAGCAACAGTGGGCGAAAGTTGTGGTTAGATAAAAGCAAGTGATTTTATTTGTTGCAAAACTACTAGTTTGGTTTGTCAGATAGAAATAAAATACTTAATAAAATTTATCTGGATAAGTTCTTAGAAATTTCACTTCTGCACACTTCTCAAATTCTATGTATGTATTTACTTATGTATATGTTGTTTTTCTGGGATTCTTATATTTATATTTCGAAATAACAAACATTCTGTGTGTGTGTGAGTGTAGAGTGCAAGAGAATAAGTTCGACAACTACAACTACACAAATTTGAACCTCAAGCGCCATTCACAAATGTCAAAATCAAAAATTCAATTCCATTTCTATGCGTAGATGGGAAAAAACTACTTTTAAATAATAAAATGCAGTTGTAGCAGTGCCAATTCAGAAGCAGGAGCATCTAAAAGCAAATTAAATATGAGAAAAGTAAAAATGTGGAGTAGAATGAATTGAAAGGAAAAAGAAAAGCAAGCGGAAGAAGAAGAAGAAATTGAAATCGAATAGTTGCAACTACTTCAAGTACAGAAGTATGTAGATATATAAGTAGTGCATATGTATATAAGTATAAGTATGTAGTCGAAAATCCCATTAATTCCAGTCGAACAAATTTTGTGCCACAATTGCCATATGCCAGTGAAAATTTAGCACAGAACAGTAGCAGTTACTGTGGTACGTACTCGTATAAATAAATACATGCATATACATAGTAGCAACAGCAGCAGAACAGCAGCAGAACAGCAGCTGAACAGCAGCAGTGACCACAGTGTAAATTTTTTAACTTGTTGATGGCAATACTGTTTTCTTTTTCTTCTTGTTACTGTGGAATCATCGCCAATGAACAATTTCCGTTTAACTCGGAAGCCATTAATTGTATCTAAATTGGTAGAGTGACGAAAAGATACCAATACACTGTATCAAAGATAGAGAAAGAGAGAGAATGAAGACAGAACGGTTGAATGGGAGAGTAAAAGAGAAAGAAAACTAAATAGACACCCGTTGTAATCGATAACGGACGGATACAGGAAATATGCTCATACATTGCGTAGTACTTTGACTACATCTAATGATATACGTACATACTTGTTCATTGATGATGGAGTGATGGAGAGAAGACGCTTACATATTACCACGTATAGCAACGTTCGACAATATTCAACTTTTGGCTGCATATAAATATAAGAAAATGCAATATACCATATTCTGAAAAGATGGGATACAAAATTAAATACCCATGCCTATATTGCCTTTGTCAATATTACGGTTTATTTGATTAACTTCCCTCTTCTTATTCCACTAAATTTTTCTAGATCACTTCGTGTTTTCGTTTATGGTAACTAATATCGGGTGTTTTTTTCTTTTTGTTGAGAAGCGGACATATTTAAATTGAAATAAAACACAGCAAAATGATTTTAATATCCATGAAATCCTTTATTTTAAAGATAATTGGTTGATATTAATGTTGGAATTTGATTTCGGGCATGTAGCTGGAGAGGCTGGCGCGTACGTAGCGAAATCTAGACGTCCAATTTTCACACACTCTTCGCAGTAAATCAGACTGTATTTCACCAATAACGCGTCGACTGTTGTCTTCCAGGTGCTTAATTGTTACTAGTATATCGGAGTAGATATGCGACTTTACTTATCCCAAAACAAAAACACACAATCGCCTCTAAAAACAACAAACAATATTTAATTAAAATTTCTCACACCACCCGAATTCAACATGATGAACATGGAATATGGTATGTAAAGGGTGTTTTTTCTAGAAGTGTGGTTTTAAATCTGGCAATACTTTTTTCGGAGTTGGCCTTTTTGACAGCTGTCACTTGATTTATGCTCAGTTTGGTTTGCCATTTCACATTGAATAGACTTACTCCTGAACAATGTTTGCAAATTATTGAAATTTATCATCAAAAATCGTCTTGTGTGAAAAATGTGTGTTATCGCAAAATTGTCTTCAGCGACGATGTTCATTTTTAACTCAATGCATTCGTGAATAAGCAGAATTGCCGTAATTGGAGTGAAGACCAGCCAGAGTCATTCAGCAGCTACCAATGCATACCGAAAAATGCGCGCTTTGGTGCGGTTTACGGGCAGGCGGCATCATTGAGCCGTACTTCTTCAAAGACGATGAATAGCGCAACGTTACGGTCAATGGAGAAAGGCCACACTGCATGCGAAACCATGCATCAATTGAGAGGCGAAGTGAATTTGGTCAGCAGTTATTCTCACGTTTTGGTGTAGTCAATTGGCTTCCAAGTGTGATTTGACCCCGTTAGACTATTTTTTGTGGAGGTATGTTAAGTCTCTTGTCTATAGGAACAATCCAAACACGATTGCTGCTTTGGAAGCCACATTGAACGCGTCATTGCGTCATTGGTGAGATTCCAGCCGAAATGTGTGAATAATGTGCCAAAATTGGACCTTCAGAATGGACTACTTGAAGCGTAGCCGCCGGCAACATTTAAGTGAAATTATTTGTAAAAAGTAAATGGCAGGAATTGATTTATCGATCCAAATAAAAATTTCATTCTCTTTTGTAAAATGTCTGTTTTTTATCATTTTCAAAAACTAAACTCTTAAAAAAATCACCCTTTATAATACTAGTATATGTATGTAAATAATATTTTTATAAATAATACCGATAAAAACCGTTCAAATCTATTAAATAATATTGATACAATATGTTCTAAAATAGCACACAAAGAAAACATTCAAGTTTTTCAGATATTCGCAAATAGGTAGGCTGATGATTTTAAAATAATATCATCTCGTAATAGTGATACTACTGAACCATTTAATAAATATTTATCTTTCAGTGTTGCTATTGCATTTTTTGAGGTCATTGGACAACTATTGTACATGTTCCAGGAAAATGGAGGCTTTTACAATTTTACCCATATACTTACTTTTTGTTTCTAGAGTCGAATGAAGTGGAACTTTTTTCGGTTTTTGGCCTATAACTTATAAAGGGTAAGGCATTTCTATATACTGTCTTCAGTGTAGTTGTAGCTAATATCCTTACGGAGAATTTTCTGATATATATAAATATCAAGAAAACACATTTAGAAGGTGTTTTTGTTTCTAGAGTCGAATTAAACGGGACTTTTTTCGGTTTTTGGCCTATAACTTACAAAGCGTAAGGCATTTCTATATACTGTCTTCAGTGTAGTTGTAGCTAATATCCTTACGCACAACTTTCTAATATATAACATATATAGAAAACATCTCTAAAAGGTGTTTCTGTTTCTAGAGTCGAATTAAGTGGGACTTTTTTCGGTTTTTTGCCTATAACTTATAAAGGGTAAGGCATTTATATATACTGTCTTCAGTGTAGTTGTAGCTAATATCCTTACGTACAACTTTCTGATATATAACACATCAAGAAAACACATCTAGAAGGTGTTTTTGTTTCTAGAGTCGAATTAAGTGGGACTTTTTTCGGTTTTTGGCCTATAACTTACAAAGGGTAAGGCATTTATATATACTGTCTTCAGTGTAGTTGTAGCTAATATCCTTACGTACAACTTTCTGATATATAACACATCAAGAAAACACATCTAGAAGGTGTTTTTGTTTCTAGAGTCGAATTAAGTGGGACTTTTTTCGGTTCTTGGCCTATAACTTACTAAGGGTAAGGCATTTCTATATACTGTCTTCAGTGTAGTTGTAGCTAATATCCTTACGCACAAACAATCTGATATATAACATATCAAGAAAACACATCTAGAAGATGTTTTTGTTTCTAGAGTCGAATTAAGTGGGACTTTTTTCGTTTTTTGGCCTATAACTTATAAAAGGTAAGGCATTTCTATATACTGTCTTCAGTGTAGTTGTAGCTAATATCCTTACGCACAACTTTCTGATACCTAACATATCAAGAAAACACATCTAGAAGGTGTTTTTGTTTCTAGAGTCGAATTAAGTGGGACTTTTTTCGATTCTTGGCCTATAACTTATAAAGGGTAAGGCATTTCTATATACTGTCTTCAGTGTAGTTGTAGCTAATATCCTTACGTACAACTTTCTGATATATAACACATCAATAAAACACATCTAGAAGGTGTTTTTGTTTCTAGAGTCGAATTAAGTGGGACTTTTTTCGGTTTTTGGCCTATAACTTATAAAGGTAAGGCATTTCTATATACTGTCTTCAGTGTAGTTGTAGCTAATATCCTTACGCACAAACAATCTGATATATAACATATCAAGAAAACACATCTAGAAGGTGTTTTTGTTTCTAGAGTCGAATTAAGTGGGACTTTTTTCGGTTCTTGGCCTATAACTTATAAAGGGTAAGGCATTTCTACATACTGTCTTCAGTGTAGTTGTAGCTAATATCCTTACGTACAACTTTCTGATATATAATATATCAAGGAAACACACCTAGAAGGTGTGTTTGTTTCTAGAGTCGAATTAAGTGGGACTTTTTCCGGTTTCTGGCCTATAACTTATAAAGGGTAAGGCATTTATATATACTGTCTTCAGTGTAGTTGTAGCTAATATCCTTACGCACAACTTTCTGATATATAACATACCAAGAAAACACATCTAGAAGGTGTTTTTGTTTCTAGAGTCGAATTAAGTGGGACTTTTTTCGGTTCTTGGCCTATAACTTACTAAGGGTAAGGCATTTCTATATACTGTCTTCAGTGTAGTTGTAGCTAATATCCTTACGCACAACTTTCTGATATATAACATATCAAGAAAACACATATGGAAGGTGTTTTTGTTTCTAGAGTCGAATTAAGTGGGACTTTTTTCGGTTTTTGGCCTATAACTTATAAAGGGTTGGAAATTTCTATATACTGTCTTTAGTATAGTTATAGCGAATATCATTACGCACACCTGCACGAAATTTAATCGTTATCCCTTAAAAACTATAAGCCAAAAACCGAAAAAGTCGCAACTTATTCGACTCAAGGAGCCAAAACACTCTCTGGATGTATTCTCTCGATATTTTATGAATTATCAGTTTGTGCGTAAGGATATTAGCTACAACTACACTGAAGACAGTATGTAGAAATGCCTTACCCTTTATAAGTTATAGGCCAAAAAACGAAAAAAGTCCCACTTAATTCGACTCTAGAAACAAAAACATCTTCTAGATGTGTTTTCTTGATATGTTATATATCAGATTGTTTGTGCGTAAGGATATTAGCTACAACTACACTGAAGACAGTATATAGAAATGCCTTACCTTTATAAGTTATAGGCCAAAAACCGAAAAAAGTCCCACTTAATTCGACTCTAGAAACAAAAACACCTTCTAGATGTGTTTTATTGATGTGTTATATATCAGAAAGTTGTACGTAAGGATATTAGCTACAACTACACTGAAGACAGTATATAGAAATGCCTTACCCTTTATAAGTTATAGGCCAAGAATCGAAAAAAGTCCCACTTAATTCGACTCTAGAAACAAAAACACCTTCTAGATGTGTTTTCTTGATATGTTAGGTATCAGAAAGTTGTACGTAAGGATATTAGCTACAACTACACTGAAGACAGTATATATAAATGCCTTACCCTTTATAAGTTATAGGCCAGAAACCGGAAAAAGTCCCACTTAATTCGACTCTAGATACAAAAACACCTTCCATATGTGTTTTCTTGATATGTTAGGTATCAGAAAGTTGTGCGTAAGGATATTAGCTACAACTACACTGAAGACAGTATATACAAATGCCTTACCCTTTATAAGTTATAGGCCAAAAACCGAAAAAAGTCCCACTTAATTCGACTCTAGATACAAAAACACCTTCCATATGTGTTTTCTTGATATGTTAGGTATCAGAAAGTTGTGCGTAAGGATATTAGCTACAACTATTCTGAAGACAGTAAATAGAAATTGCTTAGCCTTTGTAAGTTATAGGCCAGAAACCGGAAAAAGTCCCACTTAATTCGACTCTAGAAACAAAACCACCTTCTAGATGTGTTCTCTTGATATGTCATATATCAGAAAGTTGTGCGTAAGGATACTAGCTACAACTACACTGAAGACAGTATATACAAATGCCTTACCCTTTATAAGTTACAGGCCAAAAACCGAAAAAAGTCCCACTTAATTCGACTCTAGAAACAAAAACACCTTCTAGATGTGTTCTCTTGATATGTCATATATCAGAAAGTTGTGCGTAAGGATATTAGCTACAACTATTCTGAAGACAGTAAATAGAAATTGCTTAGCCTTTGTAAGTTATTGGCCAGAAACCGAAAAAAGTCCCACTTAATTCGACTCTAGAAACAAAAACACCTTCTAGATGTGTTTTCTTGATATGTTAGGTATCAGAAAGTTGTGCGTAAGGATATTAGCTACAACTACACTGAAGGCAGTATATAGAAATGCCTTACCCTTTATAAGTTATAGGCCAGAAACCGGAAAAAGTCCCACTTAATTCGACTCTAGAAACAAAAACACCTTTTAGAAATGTTTTCTTGATATGTTAGGTATCAGAAAGTTGTGCGTAAGGATATTAGCTACAACTATTCTGAAGACAGTAAATAGAAATTGCTTAGCCTTTGTAAGTTATAGGCCAGAAACCGGAAAAAGTCCCACTTAATTCGACTCTAGAAACAAAACCACCTTCTAGATGTGTTCTCTTGATATGTCATATATCAGAAAGTTGTGCGTAAGGATACTAGCTACAACTACACTGAAGACAGTATATACAAATGCCTTACCCTTTATAAGTTACAGGCCAAAAACCGAAAAAAGTCCCACTTAATTCGACTCTAGAAACAAAAACACCTTTTAGAAATGTTTTCTTGATATGTTAGGTATCAGAAAGTTGTGCGTAAGGATATTAGCTACAACTATTCTGAAGACAGTAAATAGAAATTGCTTAGCCTTTGTAAGTTATAGGCCAGAAACCGGAAAAAGTCCCACTTAATTCGACTCTAGAAACAAAACCACCTTCTAGATGTGTTCTCTTGATATGTCATATATCAGAAAGTTGTGCGTAAGGATACTAGCTACAACTACACTGAAGACAGTATATACAAATGCCTTACCCTTTATAAGTTATAGGCCAAAAACCGAAAAAAGTCCCACTTAATTCGACTCTAGAAACAAAAACACCTTCTAGATGTGCTTTCTTGATATGTTTTATATCAGAAAGTTGTGCGTAAGGATATTAGCTACAACTACACTGAAGACGGTATATAGAAATTCCTTACCCTTTATAAGTTATAGGCCAAAATCCGAAAAAAGTCCCATTTAATTCGACTCTAGAAACAAAAACACCTTCTAGATGTGTTTTCTTGATCTGTTATATATCAGAAAGTTGTGCGTAAGGATATTAGCTACTATGCTGAATACAATAAGTAGAAATTCCTTACCCTTTGTAAGTTATAGGCCAAAAACCGAAAAAAGTCGCACTTTATTCGACTCTAGAAACAAAAACACCCTCTAGAGGTATTTTCTCAATATGTTATGTGTTAGAAGACCTTTCTAACCTTCTTCCATTCTCCCAACAAGTATGTAAATATAGAGTACTAATGTTTCTTATTATTCCGAAAGCCAAGTATGTAATTCCTGAATGGCTGAGACACATGCAAAAGAAATATTTGCTATTCTGTGATAAATCAGAAGATTAAATGAATTCAACAATAACTTATTGCCAATAATATTTTAACTGTACATAATGAATGTAGATTTACCAAGATCTGTTGTTGATATGTGTGCGGGTAGGGTCAATCATACGCCTCAGTGTGACTGACGTGATAAATGTCTAACTGGAAAGATATACCGCGATTGATAAATGTTAATTCCACATATTTGTTTTCATGCCCACAGAATTGCAGAAGGTCGACTATAATCACATCAACACAAAATCATTGGCAGGCATAAGCAAAAAAAGAGGCAGACAGGCAGGCGAGATACATGACAGAGCAACAAAGAAATTAAATGCTGCTGCTTTTGTTGGAATCGATGAGCAGGATATCGATTTAATCATTAGCGCTCTCACATGTTATGTTTGCCTCCTCCTTCTTTCTCACTCCCGAACTTCCTCACCGTCAGGCATACTGCACTCAGATACCATCAGATTGTTATACTTGTATCAGCGTATTATCATGTAAGTTATCACAACGTCCTAATCTATCCACATATTCACCTGCCATAATCTGCTGACAACGCGTCTGCGATGTGCAAAATGATCCAGTTTCTTTTGGGTAGAATTAAGCTTAGAGTTAAGTTAAGTATTTTAGAATTGTCACTTCTATTTTGTGACTCATTGTTGTAGTTAATAAAAACACCTTCTTAACCAACCTAAACGAGCCTGTGGCGGCTGGCTCACAACTTTAATTTTTTCGAGTGTCTCAAGGGACACTCTTTAATTTGTATGTTTTATGTGTGTTTATGTTGTATATGAAGGCGTGTCGCACACCCCGCACTCCCTACACATTATTCGATCTAGTGTTTGAATAATTTCGGGTTTGATGCCTTTTGTGTGTGTTCTGGTTTGTCGTTCAGTTGAGAATTGTGTTGCAAAATAAATGTGATTGAAATGTGTTGAAATGTATAAAATGGTATAATTTGTGAGGTAACTGTTTCCGCTCAAATGTGAGTTTGCCTCGCTTCCCTGCCCACCTTCTCTGTCCTAATGTCCTCTATAATATAAAGGCGTTGATATCTTTAGTAATTCGATTATTTATTATTTAGTAAAATTAACAAGAGTATTACATTTCTTCAATTACATTCCCTTCTGTAATTTTTCCTTGAATGTTTCGAATTATATTTTATTTCTCTCTCTGCCAGTGCTATTGATTAATTTTATTGTGATTGACAATACGACGAGGAAGAGATTTCAAAACTTGGTCATTCTATTCGCATATGTTAAAAGAGTTGACGAATAAAACACAGCAATCGTTTCACCACTTTTTGTTTTTCTTTTATAATAATTGAAAAATAATCTTGTAAACCAAATTTGACAAGATTGATAGATGGAGGAGCACTGTGGCTTGAGTGAGTCATTAAATGGACTAAATTTCTCTGTTGAAGGTTGATCATGAGTTACGGGCCACAGTTTGGCGATAAAGAACAGCAATAGACCAACGCCACGTGCTTTTCCTCCAAATTCTAATCTGTTAAGCATGAGTACGATACCAAAAATTATGCATACAGTATTACACGTTTAATATGGATTGAGTTTGCACATATCGATTTCCGTTGCCCCGCTTCTTCTCCGCTCCATCTTCGGCATGCGCGTGAACTGAGATTTTGCTGCTCAGTGACATTTAAAGATTGATGCTTTCCGAATCCTTAAGTAATCTTCCATGTTGTATGCACATACATATAAAATACATCTTCGCATTCACACATGCATAAGTATGTATTTACCTATGGCATCATATATTTGCAAGTGTATTTGTCGTCATTTTTCTAATTTTTCTTTTACTTTTTGCTGGTATTATTTATTTACTTTTTTCTTCGCATTTAACTTGTTCCATCACTTTCATCGTTTCACTGTATTTGAATTGCGGCTTTTAAGCTTCTGCTTTTTATTTTACTTGTGTTTGTTAAATCGTTTGAAATGGCATTGGACCTGGCAGCTTGCAGTTGGTAGCCAGGCAGGCAGAGTATGAGCGGCAGTTTGGTGCTTGTATGCCTGACTGTCTGCCTAAATGACTTTGTCAGCCATTTAAGTATTTAATTTAAAATCCATTTATTTAAATGTGTATGTGTATTTCCGAGTATGTGTGTGTGCATTTGGACATGGACATAATTCAACTGATTTGATGTGCTCGTAAAACTTTTTTTTTTCTTTTTACAATTATTTTTTCGCTTTTCCTTATTATCAATTTAACGTATCCATTGAAAATCGACGAAAAGGTTAATTGGAGTAAATTGGCATTGTGAAATTATCGCATTAAATTGTAAAATGCGTTTTAAGAACCTATTGGTATTAAATAAAAGAGCAGTTTACGTACATATTTATACAGGAGCTAGAAAAATCAATTATGTTTTCCTTTTTTTATTTAATTTATATTTCATTATAAATGAGCGTATACCAATTTCCATTTCGGTTTGGCATATTGCTAATTTCCAGAACTATCAGTATTCTCTTCAGAGAATCTCTAATTGAAATTTGAGCCATTTGACGTCGTTTTGAGAGCTTCTTAGTTTCGTATAATATGCGACCAAGCGTTTTATGCCGGAATATAGTCGAGAAATTGTGTTTCATTTTCATATTAGCATCAGCGACCATGGATTAGGTGACAGGCAGGTAGAGATAAAAAAGAGGCGATCGAAAGCTCTTCTAGGTAACTATAATAAGAGTAGATATGTATTGGCCTTAACAATAATAGTTTGCATATTCTGTCCGGGGTAACTTGTTTGGGTACTGCGGGCTCAGAAAACACCTCTGTAAAATAGACGTTGAGCGTAATTCAATATGTAGGTTCTGCAGCGAAGAAGAGATATCATCAGAACATATTTTAATGCGTTTTTTATTTGGTATGCCCCTATTCTCTATACCTATCACGGGCGCTGGACCAATGTAGGTCTTGGGTGCAGGGGTCCATTCTGAGTGGTCGGCTATGCAAATTAACCTAAATTCCTGTGTGCTCAGGTTACCAAAATATGGTGACTTTATTTGTCTTGTCTAATGTATTCATAAGCTCTTGGCATTACCAGCATAATTTTGAGGATATCTCAAAGGAATCTTGTGCTCTAATAGCGACTTGACTATCTGAGTATATAACTATATCTTGGCTTTTACACGGACGTGCACAGAATGTTACCGTCTTTCATTTTATCGGCGCATGCCCATATTAGATAGAAGGAGACTAAAACTCCTATGTAGTCAATTTATAAATATATATTCGTAAATCGGAGTAACGCCGTTCTCCTGTGGTACCACAAAGAGCCATTAAATGTGATTTTAACAACAGCAGGCTGCCACTGCATGATGACTGATGATATTTGTTGAGTTTTTGGCCAGAAATTCATTCACAATTTTGAAGAAAATTAAGTTCGTTGGGAACTAGTCGAGCGGCAGCACGTATCATGCCCAAACAATAGTGTGCAATGGTACGAATTGATTGATAGACGCAGAAAGCTATCTCTCGCAAACTTAAATGATGATTTTCCGCCACCATTTTCTTCACTTTATTGATGTGAAATTCAGTTGAAGACTTTGGAGCGAGGCAAATCTTCCACCATATCTCAACCGCTTTTGAATGCACTGTTACCACTCATAAGCACAAGTATTTGATAAAGTCGATTAACTGTAAGCCTTCTGTAGCAGAAATATGTAGCAGAAATATGTATGCTTATAAGTATATGTACATACATACATACTGTGTCACAAATAAATACATAAACTATGCACATAAGTATGTATATGTAAACGGTGGCTTGATGAAGTTTACTGTAATTATGAGCAGCCTTTACTCTTATGTACATGTACTAGTCATTCATAACAAGTACACATGCACACACACATAGTTATAATATCAATCCGATATGATTATTTCCATATAAAATTGCATAAGGATTCGCCTTTACTTCGCCTTTACTTCGCATTTCTTTATTTTATTTCAATTAACTTGAAGAATATTTAAATAGAATAATTACCAGTCTGAAATTAGCTTTTCCGAAAGTTTAAGCTGCGATGTAACTTTGTGTCGCTTGGTAACTTGGTGTCGCTGTGTGCACATCCAATCCTACGTATCAACCTACACTTAGCCACATAAGTGAACATACCATTATCATTTTTCGATTTTCTACCATAATTACTAAAATTTGAAAGTTCTTTTGATGCAATTTTATTTAATTTATTATTTAAAACTCGGGAAAAGCAAAGAAAATAATTCATTCAAAGTAAAACGTTAAACAAAGACAAAACAAAAAAATCGAATTTCATTAATTGGCAGTGTCACGTGAGTGTACATACGCTCTTAGAAAATATCTTTATAACAAATATTTAGTATTTTGTATAGCCTCCTTTGGCCTTAAACACCTCGGATAGGAGACGGCATAGACAAGGCTAAGATTCGAGTAGTTTCTGGTGATATTTTTTGCTATTCATCAATTATAAGAGCCTTTAGATTCAATTCGGACGTTACACGCCTTTTCTTAATCTGTTACTTCAAATGATCCCATAAACCTTGTAGAGCAATCATTACTTCACCAAGACAGAGGTGTGCTACGGATCATTGTCTTGAAGCATGATAGGCTCATCTGGCAATTCAAGTTTTTCGAGACTTGGGATGTAAGTGTCCTTAAGAATATCAATTTACATATGTTTATCTATTATTCTATCGATAAATCCTAAGTTGCCTCCATGCAACACTTGCCTCCATGCAACCCTAAACCATCACTGGCCATGCTTAACGGTGAGAACAATATTTTTTCGTTGCAGCGAAGTATTTTTTTTTACGCCAGACTTTTGTGCGACCGTCGTTGGAGAAAGCATTGCTTGGAATTTGGCATCTTCAAACTTTTTCGGTGGTCTTCACTTTTAAACTTATTGAACCACTCCTTGCACTGTGTTGTGCCTCGAGCTTGCTGGCCGTAAGCTTCCACAGGCACTCGATGAGATTCCAGAGCAGGTTTTTCTTCAATTGGAAACAGAAAATCAATGATGTCCGCATATCGTAGTTTGTAGGCACAAAATTCGACAATTTCTCGTGCGAAAAATAAATGTTGTTGTATGAAACTTGATTGTTTATGAACTGAATATTTTTGACAGAACTAAATGCAAAGAAATGGTGCCAATTATTTGGTTTAACAGAGCGTATAGTTTTACCTAGCGACACAGAAATGTCATTACCGGTTTCATACTTGTACACCTGGTAACTAAAATGGTATCCCTAAAGGATTTTGTAGATTTCTTGGAATTCACTAATTTGATTTTGTGTGCATCGGCCTTGTGTTTTAATTAGTAATGAGTAAAGTTCGGCGACAAATAATCGGCAGTAGAATTTTCACTTCAGCGAACACAAAGTTTAATCTGCCAGAGTATTTGGGTAATTTTTAGTATTTATTTATCATACCAGGTCAAAAAATTATATTTAAAATATTTCTTTCTACATCAAATAAATGAATTAAATCTCTTCGATAGTCTGTTATCGATTATGCCCTACATTGCCCTACAAATTATAACATCTCAACAATTTGTCAGGTGCTTACAGTCGCAACACGAGAAAAGCGTAAAAAGAAGTTGAAAGTTGTTCAACTTTTGACGCATTCTGCGCATTTCGGCGGCAACCCGTTGAGTTTGTTTCATATGAAACACGCTGATTCAACTTTTCGCACAAATACGAGAGAAGGTTTGCAGCTTAAACGTGTGTTATTAAGTTTAAACTTAAGATCTGTAAACTCCGCTTCAAACACAAACGTTCTTTTATGTTTCATGTTAAACGTGGAACCAGCATTTCTCGGTAAAAATAAAGTAAAAGTTTATGCATCATGTAATATTGTATAGTTGGTTCAACTCAAATTAAGAACTGCTCACTCGCATAAATAATTGTTGAGCACAATTTTCTACCAAAAACTTTCCAAATATCCATGCATATTAAAATATAGTAGAATAAAGCCAAATACGAATACAAATAAATTGCACATACCTTTTGTTGCAGTTGAATATTCATAATTCAGAATATTGTAACTCCAGTTCGGGTTGTTCTCAGTAGTAAATTGAATATTTCCAATTCAAATCATTTTTTGTATAAAGTGGTGGCATATGTGTCAGATGCTGCTGCTACTTCCAAATTTCATCGGAAAATATCACGACCGATGGATTTGTGCGCCACCCTTTTGATTGTGCATGTATTTTTGTTAAAAAAACATTGATATACCCTTTTAATTCGTTATATCAATTTTAATTATATTTTAATTTGGGAGAAAATGTTTTACCAACCACATTAATTAATGCCTCATGGTGAGCAAATTGCTGATATTCTTGCTAAATTTATTACTATTAAATTATGATTTGGTTGCTTTTTTTTCTAATCAACTGTGCAACATCGTTACTAATGTTAGGTTTCTACTTTACAAAATTTTAAACAAGCTCTGTAAATAATTTTTAATTTAATGCACAACGAACTTAATGACTTTTTGTTATTTATGTATGATTAATATTATTGATTATTTGTTTTTATCATTTCGTATTCAAGGTTTAGGTATTTTTTATTTAAGTTTTTTGTTGTTTTTTGTTGTTTTCTTTTAAATTAATTCCAACAACACTTTTTTATTTATAATTTTTTGTTTTCCAGGAAGGCAGCATAGTTGCAGGTTCTTGAAATTATGTAAAAAATATTGACATTTCACACTAATACTTTCTTGCTTCTAATACTTTCTATGGCACACGCGAAAGTTAAGGATAAGTTGTTCGTGTTTCTTGTTGTTGCACGTCAGAAATTATGAGAATTCGTCTTACTTAGGTAAGGTCTTAGATAAGGTAATACTTTGAGCTGCTGTTTCAGTTTCCGTTTCCGGTTTGTGATTTTAACTGTAAAAATTTTAAAGGTTATTGCCAACCGGGGTTTGTTTTTTTGGTTTGTTGTGATGGTAGCGGTTTACTTGCTTGCTTCTTGTTTTGAATTTACAGCGGGATTAATTTTTATTTAACTTATTTTGTATTTCATAGAAATTTATTGGTTTCGTTCTTGTGTATTTTTATGATAATATGAAATTGTAATTTGATTAGCAATCTAATTAAAAATTTGAACCTGAAAGTAGCAGAGGAATACTTGTAATGAAATTTTTTTGTTTTTCTGTGAACATAGAACTAAGAAATTCTTATAAAGGGTGATTTTTTTCTACTTGATTTTTGACGTTTATATTGCTGAAAGTTCACGCATGATTCTTCACATGTGTCCAAGTAAAAAATGCTCTGTTTGGTTTGCCATTTCATCATGAATACACTTACGCCTGAACAACGTTTGCAAATTATTATAATTTATTTTCAAAATTCGTGGTCTGTGAAAAATGTGTTTATCGCAAAATTGTTTTCAGCGGCGAAGCTCATTTTTGGCTCAATGGATACGTGAATAAGCAGAATTGCCGTATTTGGAGTGACGACCAGCCAGAGGCAATTCAGCAGCTACCAATGCATAATCTCACGTTTTGGTTCAGCCAATTGGCCACCAAGATCATGTGATTTAACCCCGTTACCCTATTTGTTGTGGGGCTATGTTAAGTCTCTTGTCTATTGTGGCAAGCCAAATACGATTGCTGCTTTGGAAGCCAACATTGAACGCGTAATTGGTGATATTCGGAGTTTCCGGCCGAAATGTGCGAAAAAGTGTGCCAAAATTGGACCTTCAGAATGGACCACTTGAAGAGTAGCCGCGGGCAACATTTAAGTGAAATTATCTTTAAAAAGTAAATAGCAGGAATTGATTTATCGATCCAAATTGTTGCCTATCAATTGGATTTGAATAGCAAGAATTTGTATTGCGTTTATAGTTAATTGGAGTAATTCTAGATATTTGCTGGGCGATAAAATTTCCAAGTGCTAGTTCTTAGAAACATGAGAAACGAAGTTTACTCAGCTTTTTCTGCTACACTACCACCTTGAAGACCTGTCCAATAGGAATATTGTAGAACCACTAAATGACATATATAAATCAAACGATATGGATATAGCAATACCGTTCGATATAACAACCATCTAACAAGTGATCTGATAATGATCCAACACTTCTTCTTTCTTTTAGAGGCACAACAGGCAATGGAGGGCATAGGCCGAGCTTTTTGCATCCACTCATGTTGTGCGTGTTATATTTGAATATGAATGGAAGCGACCAAAAGTTTTACGCCGATTCCGAACGGCGAAGTGAAAAGCTTTTCACAGGCAATTTTTACTTTTGTAGGTTTGCCATTGCCTGACAAGAGGTGGTGCCGTGTGAAGAAAATAACTTGTCTTTTCTACTTTTTGATTTTTGCTGTGCCGAGATTCGAACCCCGGACACTCTGCGTCTAACAGGTTAACGCACTACTACTACGCTACAGCGACCACTCTCTAAGTACAAAAAAAGTAAATTTTTAAAACCGCGAACGTGGAAAACCCTCTTAACAACCAAACAAAGATCAGCTGTTATGAAAAAACAGCAATTCTTGGCACAATGTCAAAAAAAAGTATTTGATCTTCTACATACATACTTTTTTCGTATTTCAGGCACATTTTAAGGAAATACTAAATTTAGTTGAACTTCTCGTTTTTTTATATCTGAAAAAATAATCCATTTTGAGTTGTGGCTCTTTTCTAGATAAAGTTCAACACATTGAGATTCTTTAATAAGAATTGTAAAAACAAAAAAAGTATCTTTTTCTTCAGGACTGAAGAATGTGATTGATTCTTAGTACTTTAAAATCAAAGAGCTTATGATGAAAGCGCTCAACTGGCATGCGTAAGATCTCAAGTTTAATCTCGGATTTTCAACAATGTAGTCAAATATGAAGTGAGTTCATGTTTTCATCAAATTAAAAACGAATACTCAAACTCTAGTTTACTATTTGTCACTGTAAATTATAAAAAGCTAAAAATGTCCCATTATCTTTCTTCAGTAAATACGAGATTTACTTTATTATCAAGTTTATTTTTTAGAAACATCTTTCGGCAGAAAGTAATATATGCAGATATATGGCTTTCAAAGCCTTATCAATCGCAAGAAATTCCTTAAATTTATTTTAATGTGTTTTTAAAGAAATGTGTTTTTCCGTTGCTTAAATCGAATATCACTTAACCGTCACTCACGTTACAACATATACATACATATTTATGTGAAGTTAGACATTAATGGATTATAGCAAAGTTACAAGTTTAAATTTTTATGACATCCCATATTTATTCCGACTGTCTGCAAAACCAAAAAGTATCATTTAGCTAAATATTCCCCAATGAAGACTATAGTATAAAACATTTCCCATAATTTTTCATTTTAAATATGTATGTATGTATGTATGGTATGTAAAAAGAACCGTTTTATTACACTTTGAAGAAACCAGAAAAACATTTTAAATTTTTTGGCGTATGCAATTATTCCGTAAAGAAATTAGCTATGTACAGATGTACTCGTATTTTTAAAAACTTTACCTATGAAAATACGAGGGAAATTAAAACTTTTCTCACTTTAGACCAACAATAAGTTGGTCTTCTCCTCTTATGAGTACTTATTATTATTTGCCTTTTTATTATTTGATTATTGTTTCGCACTTTTACAGCTGGTGCTAGCTGTGGCTGCGGCTGCGGCTGTGGCTGTTGCTGATGTTAGATGTTGGCAATAATTTGCATACGGCAAATAAGAAAGCACCGTCAAATTTCATAAGCCCGTAACACACATGCACATACGTAAACACTCGCACCGATACTGATATAATCGCAGAGAGATCCTGCAACGGCCATTTGTCACTATCACAGTCTCATACTTAGCTTAAAGCCCGCGCGTGCTATGTACTCGAAAATAAAATCTACGAGCAATCGACCAGGATTTTCTAATAAAGCGACAACGAAGCTGCCAGGCCAAAGGATAACTACGATATGCGAGCAGCAAACGAGTCAATGTCGTTCGTTCCTTCGCTCCAACGTCCAAACGTTGTACCTTAGTGTTGTGTTACTGCTGATGGTATTTACTTAATTGAGGCAACTCAACTGTTGCTCTTTTTCAAGTTTATTGGTTCAAGTGCGCCAAGGGAAACCCAAAATTCGAATACCAACATGTTGCAGGCAGCAACAGCAGCAGCAACAGCCGAAGCATCAGCTAAATTTGTTTTTCATATGTACGGGAAAAAGCACCGCAAGAGAAAAATGATTATACACAACTTTCCAACAAATGAGCATAACAATGCGTGAGTATTATGAAAGAGAGTAAATAGGAAAGAGAGCAAATAGGAAAGAGAGTAAACGTGGAGAGTAAGGAAAAATGTTTGGATGTAATAAATTTGAGGGAAGATTTCAAGAGGTGGTGCTGTGTTGCCAGAGTTTCACAACCATATGAGATTAAAATTTATTTACTAATTTATTTATGGTTTGTGCTGGATGCCCAACAATGTCAAACCTTCAAGAGTAACAATTGCAATAAGTAAAGTTTACCGTTGGGAACTTGAAGCCGTTTTAATTCGTATACAAATATATCACGACACATTCGTCCTAGACGCTTCATGGACTGCAGTGCCATAATTTTTATTAATACAGCTAATGGCAATTAGGAAAGGTATTTATTTGAGATTACGTCCAACTTGCATATTTTTTGGTGGAAGTATGTAGCCGCCTAGTTATCATTTCCGATGCTGCTCAAAAGCTGATGATAGTACATAAATAAAGGGAGGTCAACTTGACAACTTCTGCATAAGTCACACTAACTGAACTAAGTATGTCGTATGGATGTGGCAACACTCCAGACCATTTCAAAAGCAACAAGCAACTAAAACTTATTGCTTTTTCGCACTTACGAGTAAAATAAGTAACTTACTTTTTCTTTGTATATGTGTTTGTTTGTATGTATTTACATTTTTGTTTTGGCTAAGAGACGACGGCAACTTGTCTAGCAAATACTGATAACTTGATGGCTGATGCTGTGGACCTACGTAGAAGCATTTTAACAAGAACAAAAACTATATGCACAGATGTTTTCACTTCACTTATACGTTTTTTTTTTTTTGTTGGCCAACATACACATACACGTTTGCATAATAAAACACAAAACAGAAAAAACAAGAAAAAGGAAGCAGTCCACAGTATAACAATTGTATAAAATCATAGCATACTTTGGGGAGATTTGACATGCTCATAACAAATTGGGAAACGCATTGAATATTTAGCCATAGATTTTGTATGTATTTTTTCGAGGGATATTTACTTTTTTGAAAGTTCAACATTTCTCGGAGGAAATACTGAGCCGTGCGGGAGTGTGAAATAAGAAGTACAATACCTATTGCATTTGTATGTATGGACATAGTATGGTATATGTACATATATACATATATATAAAAATGTGAAAATGTATGCATGTTTATGGTTTATATCGGTTTGTCACACATTTACGGCATTCGTACATATTAAAGTAATCGCCGTCTCGATGGTGTAACGAAAAATAAACAACATATTTGTTTTTTTTAAATGCTTTACAGTACATTGGAATGTGTGTGTGTTTGATTATATGTATGTACATAGTTTATATGAATGTATGTGTGCGCATATATTACAACAGTTTTATTAAGTTAGTTTTAATATTTAAATTTATAGAACAATGTTACATTTGGTGCTTTACATAAAGTTATACATTATTTTGTATTTGAAAAATTGAAACAATGTATGCACTTTATTTGTTATACAAACATGAACATACATATTCAATTCAATGCAATACATGAATATGGGTAATAATTAATGAAGAACAGTCGAGAAATAGCTAGACTTGGATATGGGTGAAAATCACACCCTCAATTCTTGTATCAAGCTAAAATCAAAACTATTCGTAAGTAGTAAACAATTATTTTCTATGCGTAAACAAATAAAAATTGTAATGCATCTGAAATTTTGTAAATCCAATGATGATGACAGGTGGATGATTGGTTCATCACGTTTTGTCTCTTTTCCCTTTTGAAGGCTTTAACTGCCTTTCTTTTACTTTCTTTCAATGGCACAACATCCCATGGAGGACATAGGCCGAGCTTTATGCAACCATTCATGTTGTGCGTGTTATATTTGTACATGCCAATTTTTACTCTTGTCGGTTTGTCATTGGATGTTGCACCACCTACCAAGAGGTGGTGCCGTGTAGAAAAATTTTTTTTTCTACTTGTTGATTTTGCCTGTGCCGAGATTCGAACCACGGACACTCTGCCTAGCAGGAGTACGCACCACCAACTACAGCACTGCGACCACTTTAAATGCCCTACCTTTACGAATTTTGTACTCACACTGAAGGATAATACAGTGCCACAAGATTTTCGGTATTGGATGAATAATCGCTTATTAGATATCTTGGTTTTAGAACAAAATAAAATATTAAAAAATGAATTCATCATACCAAATAAACGATTTATCAATAAACGATTTAATCATGAATTAATATTAATTTTAAAATAAATTTTAGCCACGTAAATAAATCAATTAACTTCAATTGCAAATATCTCAAAAATAGACCCTTCTGTGAAAATTCCAGAAATTAGATTTCTATTTATGATTCAAGTTTTCCAAAAAGCCATTATTCTTTCAATACCGAGAGTAAAAGTTAAAATTTGTCGTACCTCACCATTTTCATCATGTGGAAAATGTGAAAGTTTTGATTGTAAAGAGCAAAATAATGAATATTGGCAGCTTTTATAAAATTATATATTTAGGATTTTGAATTATCTACAGAATACAGCCACCAAAAATTTAATTTCTTTGCACATTTATGGGTTCAGGTCAAAACATGTTTCAAATTAAAATTATATCATGATTCGGAACATTTGAATCTTCTTCTTTTATTTTTAAATAGCCTTTTAACTACTTTTCAATTAATCATAGCTTACGAGTATTTGCTCACAAATATGTACATATGTATGTGTATCATGGCAATTAATATTTCACTAGTCGTACATACCTCATACATAACTATGAGAATATTTTATTTTATTTTATTTTATTTTATTTACAAGATTTTCATAATATTTTTGTTTTTAATAGCATTTAGTTTAATTTTCCACTTTTTGTATGTATAAAAAAAAATGTTTTTTATTTTTCTCAATTTGTAGTAAAAATTTGTGGGAAATTTTGTAGTTCGCGTTTTACAATTCACTACCGTTTTGCAATACGCACAACGCACGACGTTCTTAACTAAACAACAACAATCCAGGCACTAACTGCAATTTCACATTACGAAGCGAGTGCCCGTGTTTGCGACTACCTTTGCCTGGATATATGAACCTGCTGCCACTCATTTGCCCCTCATTTTTCTAATCCTCCTTACCATGCATGCTTGTACGAGTATGTATACGTTGTATGCTTTGTTTTGTTTCAATATGCTCGCAGTCGCTTTGCTTTTTACTTTTCACATATACTCGTATGTATGTACGCCAGTTCGCTCTCCCTGTAGAGCAAAATACGCTTACTGTGTACCGAGCAGAGGTAAAATAAACCCTCGCATTGGAAGAAACCCCTACGTAATATCCACTGCCGCATTGACTCATATTTTGTTCGCATTAAAAATGTAAACACCAATCCGCCTACTCGTATTATGGAGCAGTACCACCTTACTCAACTTACACTCACTGGTTGCGCTTTATCATTACGTTAACATTTACGCGGATACGTTTGAGCATTCGTTATGTTGTATTAACGTATATTTTTCTGAGTTTCTTACACAGTAGTAAATTTTTTGTTTGGAAGGTTCAAAATTCGAATGGGAGAAGTTATATTTATACATACACACACATACATACAAACATCAATATTAAATAGCAGGGGCTTTTAGGTAATACGTTTTCATGTACCCTACGGTAATTGTTTGTCGCTTCCACTTTGACATGTATCTGAGGCACTTCTTTTAGAAGCAGATTGAGTTCGTTATGTTCGACAAGCATGATATGCACAAACTTTAATTTCTCCCTTTATTTTTTATCCTTCTTTTGAATGAGTATTATTCATATAATATTGTTTTTTTTTAAAAAAAAACTAATATAAAAACAGCAATGAAAATCCCGAAAGCAAAGTTCAGGCGCGTCCTAACTTCACACCCACTGAATAAAACACCGTTTTGCATTCAACTGTGTGTTAAATTTTAAAAGCTTAACTGAGTAGCTCCTTTTATATTATTCTTTAAATAATTACACTGGACATATAACCGTTACTCGATTAACACCTATATAAAGGGTGTTTTTTCTAGAAGTGTGGTTTTCAATATGCCAATACTTTTTTCGGAGTCTTTTTTCGGTCTTTTTGACAGCTGTTACTTGATTTATGCTCAGTTTGGTTTGCCATTTCATAATGAATAGACTTACGCCTGAACAATGTTTTCAAATTATTGTAATTTATTATCAAAATTCGTGCTCTGTGAAAAATGTGTGTTATCGCAAAATTGTCTTCAGCGACGATGTTCATTTTTGGTTCAATGGATTCGTGTATAGCCAGAGCCATTCAGCAGCTACCAATGCATCCAGAAAAATGCACTGTTTGGTGCTGTTTATGAGAAGGCGGCATCATTGTTCCGTACTTCTTCAAAGACGATGAAGGCCGCAACGTTACGGTCAATGGAGAAAGGTACCGTTCGATGAAAACAGCCTTTTTTGCCGAAAATGCAAGAATTGGACTCGGCCGACATGTGGTTCCAACAGGACGGTGCCACATATCACACTGCACGCGTGATTCATACACACCATTCATCAATTGAGAGGCGAAGTGAATTTGTTGGGCAGTTAATCTCATGTTTTGGTGTAGTCAATTGGCTTCCAAGATCATGTGATTTGACCCAGTTAAACTATTTTTTGTGGAGCTATGTTAAGTCTCTTGTCTATAGGAACAATCCAAACACGATTTCTGCTTTGGAAGCCAACATTAAACGCGTCATTTGTGAGATTCCGGCCGAAATGTGTGAAAAATGTGCCAAAATTGCACCTTCAAAATGGACCACTTGAAGCGTAGCCGCCGGCAACATTTAAGTGAAATTATCTTTAAAAAGTAAATGGCAGGAATTGATTTATCGATCCAAATAAAAATTTCACTCTCTTTTGTAAAATTTCTGTGTTTTTTTCATTTTCAAAAACTAAACTCTTATAAAAATTACCCTTTACCTTGTACACAAGAATTGGATGCACTTTAATGTATAAAATTGTACTTCCACAGATGCGCATTCTCATGCGCATTCTCATGCGCATCGAATGCTTGCATCACTGCGTTGGGCATATTTGCTACCCATACTTATACATTTCATTAGAAACTGTTGCTCCATTTCGTTTACATATACACTCGCATACACATAAATATTGTAGTGTGGATGTGAGTATGCGCGTGCTTCGTTGTGGAACGTAATCTCTCGAAAATCCTTTGAACACGCACTCTCTTCCACTCTCATTTCAGTGATATCTCTTCGTTTTTGCTTTTTTTTACTAAATCGGTGTTTTCCTGCTTCTAGAAAAGCTTTCATTTTGTATTCGAAAACTCGTGCTCGGAAGCTTTTACTCTAAACAATATGCTTGTGTGGGTGTTTGTTATGGTTTGATTTCACACTTTTTGTTTACATTATCATGACGTGTTTCTATATTTTAAAGTATTTTACGATTTTAAAGGGTGCTTTGGCGTAAGGTAGCATTTCTTAAAATGAGTATATGATAATATACTCGTTCTCCTTGTAAAACCGTTTGTATACCGTCAATACCTACATCTGTACATCTCACGTATTGCTTACCATATCGACACTACACAAAATACGCTGTCTTGAGTTATAAGAGTTGGACTCTGTAACTCTGATAATGCTCAGACCTAGAGATTCCTGCAATATGTTTTCCTTATTTCTACAGATCTGATAACTAAGCAACAATATAGTACTTATGAGAAATATTTTCGATTTTTTTACTACTTTCTGAGCAAATCTACAAATATATGTATGTACATGCATATCTTCTTCTTTCTTTTAATGGCACAAGAGCCCATGGAGGGTCTAGGTCGAGCATGTTATATTTGTGTATGAATGGAAAGCACCTACAGTTTTTATGCCGAATTCGAACGGCATAAAGTGAAAGGCTTTTCACAGGCAACTTTTGCTCTTGTACGTTTGCCATTGGGTGTTGCACCACCTGCGAAGAGTTGGTGCCGTGTAATTTTTTCTACTTGTTGATTTTGCCTGTGCCGAGATTTGAACCCCAATCTGGGTAGCAGGCCAACACACTACCAACTACGCCACAGCGACCACACAAATATCCATATCGCTGCCTTAATTTGCAAAAGGCCTAACAGCTAATTTTTCAAAATCTAAAAAAAAATTTTAAAGCTATACACCACAAACTTATGTGTTTTTTTTTTAAATTTTAAATTACAATAATTTGTAAACAATACTTTAAAAATTAAAGAAAACGCCTCTTAGGACGTTGGCAAATTAAGATAGCAATACTTATATTAATATTTACATAAAATTAACACTGATCTTGATATGTCTACTCATTTGCAATGCATGAAATTAGTCTGCTCGGTTCTAATATTTTCATAATTTTCTCACATAAATTAAGTTGATAAATAACAAAAATTTTTGAACTGTAATAAGGAAAAGGTGCGGAAAGCTTACATGTTAAATATATTAAGCCTAATTTTTATGTACACAAAAAGAAAACCTCATATACATAAATTAAATATTAATTAATCATTTCTAAAAGCCACAATGAACACTACTACTACCATACCGCTGTTCCTCCCAGTAACATTACAACTATATAAAGCCACAAATAAACGAGTAAATTAGCCAATTGGCAAACCTATACATGCACACATTCTTTCATATGCATGCACACTCGTACAGAAGAGGAAAGAAAAAAGGAGCCCGGCAGCACCAATTAGCACAAATGAAAATGCGATAAAAATGTGAGGAACCGTAATTCTTCCGGTAGACATGACAGTGGCAAACAAGCGAGACTTTCTGAAATAAATCTCTAATCCTTTATCCCCGAGAAAGCATACGGAGTAACATTAACTAAATAACAAAAATTTAATAAATTAATAAAAATTTAAAATGTTGCCGAGAACCATCTTTAAAAGGACTCACTCATTGACCTTACTTTCAGCTCCATGCCATAATTTTGAGGAGTCAAGTTTAAATACCTCACTTAAATGATGATTTGGGCTACTACCGGCAAAACTGATGAGAAGTTCCCATAAATCTGGAAAAATCATTTCATCCAAGTCGCCGAAACCTAAAAGAAAATAATAAAGAAAAAATGTAAATCAAACCCAAAACAATTCTGGGGTGCCAACGAGTAACAACTAAAGTAGAGTTAAGATCGAATATACTTTTCACTATAAATGGCAAAGATGTGCGAATTTTTAAATAATTTTTGGAATTGTATATTATGTATATATATATAATTCAAAGAATACCATTTGAATAGGGAGACTTTTGGAATATTGCTGTAGGGTTTATAATATTTTCATTTAAAGCAATCAAACTTAATCAGCAAGAAAATGCACTTTAGCTGTTATTCCTTTCGCCACAGAACTAACCTTCTTGAAGAAAATAAGCGGGAATCATTCAATCTCCCATGCAAATTTATTCATGTAAAAGTAGATTTCAAATGAGGATATTCCTAAACAATTATTTCCAAGGATAAGCAAAACAAAAAAAGCTACGTTTAATGATTTATTAAAATTAAATTTTCGATAAACATTTGTTCATGCTCTATCAAAATTTGTCACAAATTTCATGTCAAGGTATAATCTCAAAATATTTACAATAAAATCAATTTTGGCCGCCGCGGTTGTCGCATACATGGCGTAATCGAGAGTTCTAATTTTCACACACTCTTCAAAGTAAATCAGCCTGTATTGCGGCATTAACGCGACGAATGTTGGCTTCCAAGTGCTCAATTGTTACTGGTTTATCGGCGAAGACTTGCGACTTTACATATCACCAAAGAAAGTAATCTAATGGCGTCAAATTGCACGAGCCACGTGACCAATCAACAGGTCCATTTCGTGAAATTAATCGTTGGGTAAATGTTTCTTTCAGTAAATTAATTGTATCGCGCGCTGTGTGGCTAGTGGCGCCGTCCTGCAAAAACCGCATATCTGCAACATTAATGCCTTCCAATTTGGGCACGAAAAAGATAGTAATCATGTCTCTGTACCGCTCACAGTTGATGGTAACGTACTGACCATCATCATTTTTGAAGACATGTTGACTTTTTCTAAATGTAATCCAGATGTAGTCCATTTAATGTAAAATTCTGTGTAAAGATATTGGTTTACGTGCTTACAAGATGCAACTTGTTTAAAAATTGGGCCTGTAAATTACGCCATGCACGCGTGCCAATACTTGTTGTAATTCTCTTTAACTCTTTAGTGCATATTTGTAAGATTTTCTGACATCTAATATGACTAGTGTCTGTTTATTCTAATATAAGTATATGTAAATCAGATTCGTAACAATGTATTTTAGATCTGCTAATAGTTTATTGGACAATTAAAGGGAAAAATGTACGCCATATGCTTCCTGATGCCTCAAAGTATGCTGTATGTTGAAATTGAGATTCTTCCTCAACCAAATTATGCCATGTTTTGTATTCTATTGTTAAAACAATAAAGTTACACATAATATGTAAAAAAAAATTCTCGCATCTAGCCCATAGTGCAAGGCACTGCTTCTCTCAAGTTAAAGTAAGGCCTTTTGCCGTGTGTAGTATGTATTCGGTAGCAGCAAAAGTACTTAGTTGAAAACAGCTGTTGCTTCAGTGCCTCAACGACACATAAACAAACGAACCGTATAAATTGGTAGTGTAAGCATGTTGCACGCATAATTTGCACGAGGTACACCATTTCAAATGGAATTTGCTTAATTGATTTTATTTTTTCGCCATGCGGCTGTTCCTTTCATTGTTGTTGTGGCATCCTCTTCACCATTTCACCATTTTGTTTGTGTTGTTGTAATCAATGTACAATAACGACATTTCCGTTTTGGGTTTCCATTTGCCCCTTTCGTTTGCCAATTTTCGTTTTCATTTCTGTTGTATAAATTGTACAAATTTTGTGTTAAGTTAGTACAAACATACTTACCTACTTCATGACCTCCTTTTGCGATTATCTGTACGAGCATGTGCATACCAATTTTGAAAATGTGATTAGGATTCTCTCGCTCCGTAACTACATAGAGAGGTTGCCAGCATCGTTTGGTGGAGGGCAGCAAAATGTGGGAGATATTTTTGAGGGAAAGTCTCATTATGTGGTCAACCCAATGATTTTTGTAATGTTTATTTATTTTGTTAGTTATTCTTTAGCAAATACTCATTTAGTTATCGTCGCAACTAACATAATCAGAAATCTGATAGAATGTGGTGAGGTATAGTTGAAAATGTAGTGGAAATGCGAGAATATTATTACGAGTCAGGAAATAAAAAAAAAAAGTTAAACAAAACTTCTTTTTGATTCGCATGAAGATCAAATTATGGCCAGTTAAGAGTGAGATATGCATTAGTACTTGCCTACATATTTGAGGATACTTTGTCTGAATGGAAGTTAAGAGTTAAGGTACGAACACAATGAACGCGACAGCGTCATTGCATCATGACAAAAAGGTGGCATTTCGATGACATTTCGTCATGTTTGATTGCATTCCCTCTCTCATTCTTCGTCCCACCTATCAATCTTCCTTTCATTCAACACAATGCTCTGCATTCAAAGGGAGTACTCACTGTGTGTTGAAAGTCTCAAAATTTTGTCTTCGACTGAAAGGTAACGATATGTTATCCTTTTTTTCCTTTCGTTTCTTTTATTTAACAACGGTCGGATTCTGCTATACTGAGCTATTAGAAATTTAACATCATTATACTAGTAATATACCGCGACATGTCCCCACGCATTTGTGTATCTTTCCGAGTAAAGCACACGAGCATAACACACAAATGAGTGTGCTTGTATTACCGTTACATATTTGATCCACTCTTATACGATGCATACGTTCCAAGTACGGTGTGAGTGTAGTACTTATCGTTTGTTTTCTTCTGTATTCAGTTTACTCCCCATATTGCTTTCTAAACACTTACAGAAACCACAGCCATAAGAGTGTTAATTCAGAATTTGTGTTCTTTGTTTTGTACTTATATACATGAATACATAATAGATGGATAAAATAAGAAAAGATATTAACCCCAAACATACACTCTTTGTTTAATTTCGTTGAACACGTGCGTGAGTTTGTAAACAGCCCAATCGGAAAAAATAATTAAATAAGCTTTTATGTACTTTAACAAACACGTCGTAGTAAACGACCTTTAACAGCTCTCTTTTATGTTTGGGAAAAATCTCATTTGGGTATTTCCTCTTCCTTTTTTAAATATTAAATATCTCACATTCCGAAAGGTTCTAAATTTGAAATCGTGTGCGGACTTGGGCAAATCCAATTAAAACATTTACATGTAATTTTCTTTCTTTTAATGGCACAACAGCCCATGGAGGGCCTAGGCCGAGCTTTTCCCATCTACTCATGTTGTGCGTGTTATATTTGTATATGAATGGAAGAGACCTATAGTTTTATGCCGAATCTGAACGGCGAAGTGAAAAGCTTTTCGTAGGCAATTGTTACTCTTGTAGGTTTGCCATTGCCTGCCAAGATGTGGTGTTGTGTAGAAAACTTCTTTTTTCTTCTTTTGGATTTTGCCTGTGCCAAGATTTGTACCCCGGCACCTCTGCGCAGCAGGCCAACGAACTACCAACTACGCCACAGTGACTAAAGATACTTAAGGGTACTGATAACTAAAATACTTCATTAAGTTTCAAAATATTTACAGATATATAAATATAACAGCGTAGCACCTAAAATGCCAATGACATCTCTGCCAACTAAACAGTTAGTGAATGATGTAAATAGCAAACTGCTTTCTGGAATTTTTGAAAATAATCTATTTTTCTTTATTTCCATTTTAGTAATCTGGTGTGCCGGTATAATACCGCTCCGCAGTGGCGTAGTGGTAGTGCATTGGCCTGCTGCGCAGAGTCGTTGGGGTTAAAATCTCGGCACAGGCAAAATTAAAAAAGTAGAAAAAAATTACAAATAAGGAAACAATTCAGAAAATATACTTACAAATATTGTGTGTTTTGCGAAAAAATTACGCTGTAAAATCTTTAATAAAAACAATATAGCAGATACATGTTCCTTAGAAAAAATAGGTGGAATGAACAACAAAACAATCGAAGCCCCATGCATCATCAAGGCGAAAAAATTATGATCTTTCCCTTCTTCTAGTGTAGTGCGGTAGTGTGTACCGGCTCTATACTCAAGAAAATAACATATTTTATAATGGTTCGGCGAATATTCGGTAACTTTTGTTCAAACTGGACGTAGCCCGAACGTTTGGTCGGAAATAAAACTTCTCCACTACAGTTGCCGTGCAACCCAAGAAAATGCAGCCCTGAAATTAAATAAAATAGAAAACACTTAATCAAAACAAATCAACATCAGCTGATTTTGTTTCTTTTTTTTTTGTTGGAATATTCAAGTAGAATTGTTAGTAAATTTATTTCATTTGTACTGAAATCTAAATTGAAAGACTTTATTAAAAAAATACCTGAAAGAACATAGAAAAAGGGAAACATTTTCAGTGAAAAGCGTGCAGGAAGCCGGCGTTGAAGAAGAAGAACAACAGCAATGCCGTCTGTCAATTAATTCAGCTGTAAGATTTTTCAAGGTCCTTTTATACATATGAATTGCATACGTATGTGGTATGTAAATGCAAAAAATCAAATTGTGGTAAACTGAATATTTTAATGAATTTTTAAATAATTTGTAGACTATCAATGTGAAACTGCAACATAATTTTCACACTTTTCCTCATTTAACACAAAAGCGATTTTTACAATGAACTAGAACAAGTATATAATGAATGTGTTTCAGACGACGATCTAGACCGACTACTTCAGGCGCTGTATCAATAACTAACGAACACGCCCTTTTTTTAAATTTATTGAAGTCTCTGATATAGAAAATGTTTGTACATACATATAAGCTGGAAAATTCTAAAATTAATCTAAGCACTTTAACTTGTAGCAATCCGAAATACTTCATATGAGAGTCACAAGTTCAAAAATGATATTTCACATTCACAACCCACTAAAAGTTCCGACTACTTCTTGGGCAAATATCGCTGATTGCAGGGTATTAGAAAAAGGGCAACGATAGCATAACAGCCAGCATAACACGCATTGTTTGGCTTATTGCCGAAACAAGCGAAATTAAAAAAAAAAAAATTATACAATAGAATTTAATTAAAGCCAAAGTGCCATAATTAATGAGATATTTCAGAAAAATAAGAATAAAAAACAAGCAGCATCAGGCAGCAATATCATAATTTTGCTTAAAGAGGGAACTGCAACTTTTTCTTTCAGCTTGTACCTTACAAAATCAAAAGGGAGAAAACAGTGCATAATGTGTGGCCGAACGTGAATGTAAACGCTGTGGTATCGCGATAATTTCGAAAATACTAAATTTTTCTATGAAGAAAACCAAAAACATTTGTCCAAGTGTTTATATCTATACTTGCCTTCATATTTGTGATTGACGACTTTTATCGTATTCTTAATCTTTTCTGAATATCGTAGAAATATTTCAAAGTATTTTCCAACTCGTCAATAAATATAAAAAATTTGAAAATTGTGAATGTGTGTCAATTCTGGCAACTAAGTACTTAAATCTGCCCTTGTATCTACTTAAATTTATTAAATCGTTGTAATGTAGCTACAACAAACAATATATGATATAAACTTTTATTTTTCATTGGTTTGACTTCATGTGTTCATTTACATAGAAACAAAAACTGCAAATTTAAATTTCCAAATGAGAGCTTAATAACTTCTTAATTAAATGAAATACAAGAAATGAAATACAATTCTAAGATCGTAGGAAAAGTTTTATATTTTATGCTAATTTTATAAAACAAAACACAATCTTTTCAGTGCATAAGAACAACATAATTTTTCTGTGGAAAACAAAATTTATTGGGTGTCCCAATAAGAGTGCACGATTTAAATTTTGTGGCATTTTTTTATGTGCAAGTGGTAGCTCTTAAATTTAACAACTGTCATTTACGATTGTTCCAATTGAAAAAAATGGAGCGCTACAGTAAGGCATACCGCGGTATCATTGTGAAAATGCAATGACTGTGAATAGCATAATAACGGAGTTCTTATGTCCTAAACTGGTCGGTATGGATCTGGGCGGCATGTGGTTTCAGCAGGACAGCGCCACCTGCCACACCGCGCATGAAAGAATCGATTTGGAGCAACGATCTCCATACAGAATCATATTCCGAAGTTCCGATGTGAAGTGGCCAGTTGATCGTGTGATTTTTTTATTTGTGGGTTTCTGAAATCCAGAGTATATGCGAATAAACCACAAACAATTCCTGACCTCAAGGCCGAGATCAAACTCATCATCGGTGAGATAGAGCCACATCTTTCTCAAAATATCATCGACAATCTTATTCAATGAGCAAGGATCTGTGATAAGTAAGAGCCGCGGGGACCGTTTGCCGGATATTTTATTCCATGCCTAATCGGAATATGTCTACGTAAAGTAAAAAAAATATCACCACTCGCTCAAAAAATATGCTTTTTGTTTCTAAATTAAATTAATCTTATTGGGACATCATTTACATATGTGACAGATACATCTTCTGGCATATTCCTACTAAATGTTTTACCATATGCTACTTTAATTTTTCAATTCAACTTCAATTAAAATTTGATTTTCTAATAGCAACTTTTTATTATTGTACATATTATTTTAAGAGACTATATTTTAATAAATCTTACATAATCTATGCTTCTATGTTTCTTGCAGCCCTGATTTTTGAATACATAAAACATTCCCTTGGTAGAAACAGCCAACCGTAAACGGGCCAATACACATCGCAATCGCGGCAAAATTCAGAAATTTAAATTTTGCTTATGTGACGAAAATTCTTTAAATTTATGAACGAACAAAGGAAAACAAATTTAGCAGCGCTTAAATGATTAGGTACGCAACTTGAAAATGGCAGGTTTATAAGTTGTGAAGAAAGAGGAAACACAAACAAAAGTAAGGGAGTGTTTGCAAAACTAAAATTGAAAATTAAGCAATCGCATCAAACAAAAATAGAACGATACGGAATTATATTGTGTAAGAACGATCGAAATCTATGCCCGGCATATGTACATACATACATATGTATGTTTGTGTGTTACACCTGACCCTAGTCATTTATGTATAATAATTAAAAAGTCTCAAATACTCACATGGCGTAAAAGAAACAACAGGCAAACAACTTTGCTGCAAAAGTCGTTGTCATCAACTTGAAAAGTATTTTATTTAGCATTTAACATAAAGAGCAATTAAGATAGTTTATCAAACCAAGGAAATGTTTTATACTTGCATGCATACCCTGATGAATGCATGGTAGTGCCGGTGGATAGACAGTAGCAGAAGTAGCCAAGTCATAATCGCAACATCAACGCTAGCTAATAAAACAATAGGTTCTACAGCTGTTGAACATTTTGATTTTGATGACGCTGCCATTTATAAATCACAACAAAACCAAACCAGCTACAGCAAATTGCATAGAAAACAAGTGTCAGCAACTAACAACGGCAGCAGTTGCGTTGTGTCTTGCAATTGTTGTTTTGCATATATTCGTTCAAATATAAAAGCTTTTCTCAAATGAAGAAAAAGAAATTAATAGTAACAACAACAACTGCGCAAAGATTATTATTGAATGTAGAAAAGTTGAAAGAAAGCGACACGAGCATACAAATTTATGATCAACAACTGCAACAAGAAGAAAATCATCATTATAATTATCATCATCAATTGCGAAGCGGTGTTGTATTGGACGTCGTTGTTGCTGTTAATTTAAATTTAGCTACCAACAGATGACGAATAAACGCACTGTAGCCATTGTCGTTGCTCTTGTGAGCCTTGTCTGCTTTGTCATCGCTGCAAATTTCTATTTTATGTATTATCTGCATGCAGACGATGGCCAATTGGCAATTGCTAGCACACGTGCATTGGAAAATGTAATACGCCAGAAAATACGTCATTTGAAGCCGGCCTATTTAAATCGGAATCCGCGTTTCTTTATGTATCGTAATAAATTGTTGAAGAATTACAAGCCAGCGCCATATGAAAATGCTTCGATACTGTGGGATATCGCCAATTGGGTGGGTGCCAATTAATTACCATACTTATCAGAATTTAATCGAAAACGCAAATGCTTCAAAAGAATCGTGATTAACCTTTTATTGGTTTTTTTTTTTTTTTACTGAAATCTCTTCTACAGTGGCCACAAGACAATGAAATCTATCCACTGTATGACTCAGCCATGGGCCAATTACTGCAATCGCTACGCCTCGAGCCAATTACCAAAGTAACAAATCTAGCCAGAGGCACACAATTGAAATTGCTAATGCGCTTAAAAAATCAACAAAAAGTGATATTCAAGCCGCAATGGTATGATCGTGATGCAGTCATTGAGGGCACTGTATACGGCGGTAAAGATCGTCATGCTGCTGAGGTGTACGCTTTCTACTTGGGCGCTGTGTTAGATTTACGTTGGACACCGATTGTTGTGGGTCGAGTGGTCAACTTAAAGAGCGATATTTACGATAGGGGCGACAGTGAGCTGCAACATACCATGACGATATCTGAAACGGGCAACGGTACGGAGCAGTATTGCCTGTTTGGCAGGTGTCACTATTGCAATGAAGAGGAAACGGTTTGCGGCGATGAGAATAACAACATTGAAGGTGTCTTAATCTATATTGTGCCGGGCACGTTAGCGAAGCGACGTTCGCCGTGGCAAAGGACATACAAAGACGATAAGCGTGCGCCATGGGAAGATGATATGAATTATTGCAAGTAAGTGTTTTGTTTTTACTTGCGGCGAGAGCAAACTTCCGCTCTTTCCTCAATTTTTTATTTTCCCATCTTTTTATTTTCCGCAGATCCTTAAAAACTAAATTAGAGACTACAAGACTATTGGATCTAATTGATGTAGCTATCTTTGATTATTTAATACAAAATGGGGATCGACATCATTATGAGACGCGTGAAGAGCGCGTTGTCTTGATTGATAATGGGAAAGCATTTGGCAATCCCAATAAGGACCATTTGGATATTTTAGCGCCTTTATATCAATGCTGCCTGTAAGTAAAACCCTGATCATAACTTTCAAACCTCATTATTTTTTTTAAATTATAATCCTCAGTTTACGGAAATCCACGTGGGATCGTTTGCAGGTATTTTCCGGTGGTGTACTAACCGAACTAGTCGATCGTCTCTCGAAAAATGACGCTTTATATCCATTAATCACGGACAAGCATAAACGTGGCGTAGAAAGGCGTTTACTAGTGATTTATGCTGTTGTTGAGTACTGCATGGACCGCGAGGGTGATGAAAAAATGCTTAAAACAATATAAAAAATATTCACGTACGATATTTTATTATTGTTATTTAAAGTAGTGATATATAGTTATTATTAAAAAATATATATGTAGTATGTACATATGTATGTAGTCATATATTGTGGACAAAATCCTCTTCACTTCAATTTTAAAATAGAAAATATTATTATTTTATTTAGTTTAGCTTTTTACATAAGTAAATCACTTCTTGTTACCTTTTACATTACTAAATGTAAATAACTTATTAAATTTCTTGTTGTTTGCCTTATTTGAATTGCTCTGTAAAACAAGTAAAAAAAATTAATTAATATAGTTTAATCATACATCGAAGCCTATTGATATTTGTTTGCCTACCTTTCCATGAAATTGTGGCTTCAACTCAGTCGCTTTCGCGCGTTGAGCTCCACCTTGAAACTTCTTGAAATCGACATTTTTGTAATCGAAATGTGTGTGCACTGCCGGTTTATCAGATGATTGAAAACTTTTGTTCCCCTTGAATTTATTTTTCCTATTTTTATTTTTGGAGTTTTTTTGATTTCGATTCTGGTATTGCTGTACATGCGTTTGGGACGTAGAAGGCATCTCGTCGGGGGGCACGTCTTCATCAGAACTATCATCAACATCAATTATTTGTTCGGAATTATTTTTAGTACTCGGTGCTGCTTTATTTTTTGAGCATGGTAACGAGACTGCAGCTTTATTCTGCTTTTGTTTCTGTTTTGATGGCGGTGTTGGCAAATTGACAAATTTCAATTTATCGTCGGTGGGTGTTTCGTTTTTGAAGCGTTTAGCTTCAGATGCTCGATTTGCTACTGACTCTTCATATTTTCGTTTGAGCATTTCTTTTATTGGCATACTATACAAATCATCATTGGCTGGCTGTGTTTTCACAGCGACGTCACCATTCTGAAAGAATAAAGCAATACGTTAATATTCCAGCACAATTCATTTAAAAATACGTCAGCTTGCCTCGATTTTTCCAACAGGCAACAGCTGCGAAGCTGCTGGACACAATTGTCGCTTCTTATTCTCAGCCTCAATGCGTGCTGCTTCTTCGCGTTTCTCTTTCTCAACCAATGGCAGAATAGTTAGATAACGTTGAAAGGGACTTATGAATCGCACATGCTCAATTAATTTCCTTTTATTTATTTCATCATCCTACAAAAAGAGTGTTGTTACAGAATAGTATTCATACAATTCACTATATTACAAATTCACAATATTACCTCTTCGGATTGATTGGGTGTATCAAAAACACTCAACTGTGGTTTAGCCATCTCGAGCACTTCAATTTGCTGCTGTGTTTTCGTCGCCATATCATCGTTCTGGAAGTGTACCAACGTTGGCAGATCATCACGAAACTCCTCAGAATGCGACAAATCGTGTGGACAATACAATTTGCTATTGTAGTCCTTAATATTTGTCACGGCAGCCCGATGTATAACTTCCGTCTCCAATACAGGCTTCACCAATGGCTGATCACGTGCACGCAGTATAATCTGATGCAGTGCATGTAAATTCTGACGTACTAGTGGCGGTATAGGATTGCAGCATGCTAAAATGCCTTGCATTTCGCGTGGCAAGCTTTCTGCAATTTGCAGCATCATGTGATTTGGCAGCACGTATCCATTACTTTCATCTTCTTGGCGTGCTACCGTATCGCGCCATTGGAAAATCTCACGCAGTGCAAATAACTGGCGATTATCGAATATACGCTTTGATTTGCGGAACAGATCCATATGCGAATCGAGTGTTAGCATTGGCTTGCAATAACGCTTTTTGCATATTTCAGTGCTGCGTTGGTAGATTGTGTTCAATATATTTGTTTTCTCATGTGCAGCATCGAGCAAATCGTTGGTGATACATTCGTAAATATAAATCAAATAGTGTGTATCTTGGCGCGCATACGAAACAAGCTCTGAGGGTAGTGGACGTATGCGCCAATCGGCTAGCTGAAATGTTTTATCGGCTTCAATGTCGCAATAGTGCTGGAGTAAATAGGACAGTGACAGACGCGCAAAACTCAATGCTTTAGCTGCTTGATGCGTGTCAAACATATTGACAATGTACAGCGAGAGGTCTCTTTGTAACCACTCAATGTCCAAATCAGCACCATGAAAGATTTTCACTACTTTGGGATTGGTGAAGACCTCGTTAAGTATGTGCATTTCTTCACGCAGCTCTAACGCATCGAAAATATAATCTTTAGACCGTGTAGAGATCTGCACGAGACACGTAAAACCAAGAAAAGTACGATAGGAGTGATGCTCAACGTCTACAGCAATTTCCTTGCATTCGCGCAACTCTTCAAGTGCTGCCTTTAACTTTGGTACACTGTCTACATAGATCAATTCACTAGCAATAGAATCTGCTGGCATTTGTGGCGATTTCCGCTTCAGTTGTTCTTTTGGCGGCTCGAATTTCATTAACTCCAATTCATATGGGTGTAAATAACTATTTAGAAAATAAAAACTTTTTTTTAACCAGAAACATGAAAATCCATGAATGAAAAATTAAAAGTTTACCTAACAACATTACCAGTGTCGTCATATTCGGGCAGTATAGCCAACGGTTTGAGCGAATTCGGTTTATCTTTTATTCGTGGTACGAAAGGCGATGTTGCACTATTATCAACTGGAATCTTAAATCTAAGTTGTGGACGCGCAATATTCTTGGCAGTAATCAGTCGTGCGGTCATAGGACTTGGTCCCGTTTTCTTTAAATTCCAACTTCCAGCACTAGTTCCCGGTAGGGTTTGATTGCTGCTTACCGTGTTCAGATGTGTTTCAACAACAATTGTCTGTTGGTTTTTTTTAATCCCTGCCATATCGTCTAAATTCATTTGGAGACGCTCTAGCATGGCATCGTTACACTCCAGCAGCATTTCGAATTGTTCATCTTGTTGACGCCTGCAAATGCATAGAACTACTTATAAACATTTGATGATACTAACAAATAGGTGGCACATACCTTTGTATATTTCCTCTAATGTTCTGCCATTTTAGCACCTTGGAAATTAGCCCCAAAATACGATCGGATTGTTGGTCTACGATCCTGCCAAAAGTTGGATATGCACAGTATAAATCACGTGCAGCTCCCTGAGGAAATGAATTAACGCGCTTCGTTGCTTCCACAATTTCCCCAAAGCCGCTCTAAAAATACAAAAATACTAAAGGAGTTTGCTAATATTAGAACACAAAACCATTCCTACCTTGGCGAATTCCTCTATAGCCGAGAAATTTCCAATGGGTGTAACCTTAGTTTCCTTTGTTTTCTTCGGTGTAGAATTGGACAAGACATCTTTTACATGAGTTGTTTGATCCGCTGCAGAATCCATAGTTCAATAAAAATACAAACACAATTCTATTTTTGTAAGCTATAACCGCACATGTTCTCAATCGACATGATAAGTTGAGGATAAATAATATTAACACATCATTGTGAATGACCCTGGCCGCAAGAAGAAGACCCTACGTAGAGTTGCATCGGAAAAACATCAAAGTTTTTAAAACCCTAACTATACTGTAGATCGTATCGGCTTAAAAGTAAGTGCCAAACTACAATATAATAAAGAAAAGTTTTCGTTAGATTTCTCCAAATGTCACTTGCTTAAGTAAGGAACAAAATTGGTTGCACATTTCTTACTGAAAAAGCTGTTTGCGTATTGTATACAAAAAGAATTTTTAATGGAAACGAAAAAGAAAATGCATTCCACTGTTGCATTTGTAATTTTCTATTCTTATTTTTCTTAAAATTAGTCAAAACTCATAGATATGCACTCATATCTATTGTTTTGAGTATCTAAATTATGGACATTTAATAACTTTTTGTAAATGAATTTCATTTATTTGGGAATTATAAGAAGAAATAAAATTTCTGAATATACGATATTTGCATAGATAGATAGATTTTTACATAGTTTCTTAAGTTCATGAAGGTATAATATAGCCACTCTATTCTGAGTTCTTTAGTCATCTGACAGACTTTTCGTTCAGTATTGACAGTATGTCAAGCCAGCTTATGCACAGTAGAGTTGGGCCTTAAGTCGAAACTATCAATTGTGGTGTTTTGCGTCCAGTTTGGTGACTAAAATTTATTTAACTTAAAAATCGTAATGTAATTGTGCTTTGTCATTTATATTGTAGACTGATAGAAAACTAGTTGACAATATGCAATGCAGTGATACACCTCTAAATCACCAATTTGGAGCCAACATGCCGTAAAACGGAGACATGTGCATAAACTATGGAGCTGGTAATTTGACCGATATTATTTTTCCTGAAAACAGATCCGAATTTTTTTCATTTCTAACAAAATGGCAGCTAATTCATATTTTGACATTACTTTTGTCCCACCTTGTACATACAAAACAGGTTAGAAAATAATTCTTCTTTGGTTTAGTTTGAAAATGAAATACAGTCGTGTCTGGGTATAGTTAACACCCAATATACTTAGTGAATACCTCGATATAGTTAACATCTAAATTTCTACATGGAGTACTCTATATAGTGAACAATCGGAAAACTCCTAATAGTGGGGAAATGCTGAAGGAAAAGGCAATAAAGTTGCAAGCTGATATTAAGGAAACAGAAGGTAGTTTTCATGACAGCAATGGGTGGTTATCTGTATTTAAATCTCTTAGGAATTCGAATGAAAAATGTGTGGCGAAAAACTGTCATCGGACACCCAAGCAATTGAATCATTTAAGCATAAAGCTATAACAAGGGCTGGAGCCAACACTTTTGATTATGTTGGTATACTAGCACTGCGAACTCTACGCGAAAAGTTATCCAAATCTAAATTTTTGAACGCAAGAAGTAAACATCTATTCGCGAATTCTTTCAATAAGCATACACATGTACATTTCTATTTTCTTACACATTTTTTTTAATGATATATTACATTTACATACAAAAATTTGTTTTTTGGGCAAATATAACGAGTTTATGAACAAAAAATTACAACCTTGATATAATGAACAGTCCTTGCAATAATTAGTTCATTATATCCAGACACGACTTTATGTAAGTTTCCTCATATACCATTAATACACTTATGTAAGTCCTAACTGTAATATATGCTATAAAGTAAATGCATGACCATTTTGAGATTCATCTGACATGGATTGGTATATTAATAACAGTTAAGGAGTTAACATTTAGGCAATTTAATATCATATTTTTCTTTGTACTGTTTACAAAAGGCTGCATCAAAGTAATAACTAATGCTACGTTGGCGCCAACGATCAAAATTCTAAGATTAATAGAAAAAGGTTATCGAATTATATTATTTTTAATTTTGTAGATCATACTCACTCCATCTATAGTAATAGTTGGCACATAATCAATATCTAGAGCATCTGTTTGTTCTCCATATTTTTGCAAAATATTTTTTGTAGAACGTGTTGAAGTACAATTTATAGCAGCAGTAACATCAATATTCAATGAAGATGCACACTATTATATAAAATGACAGGTAGATAGAATTATCTTATATGTACTCAAATTTCTCATACCCTATCAATAGCTGATCTATATGAAGCCATTAAACAATTTATCAATTTTAATTGCTCCACAATGGAATGGTTTTCCACGATGCAAGCGTGTAATGCATTCAATTCACATTCAGCATTTCCGTGTTGGCAATAAAGTTTAGTTTCATTTGTTGTCGGATCCGTCCAAGACTTCGCATGTGACGATGAAGAATAAGTGCATAAATACAATTTTTTTTATTTGTTCTTTTTAATATGTTGTTTTTCTTATACTTACAGCCACCTTTCCATAAGGTATAAAACGTAAATCGGTATACTGCAACCAATTATTGTTTATCATCGCATAGTGTAAATGGTTCCGTATGAAGATCATACTATCCGAACATAGCGTTCCATAGAAAACTTCTATTTTTAGTAATTGTGAAGATAGCTTTGCTATTGGAGTAGTTGGGGATTCCTCTGCCTAAAGTTTAAAATATTATTAATTTGGTTTTCCTTTAAGGATGGTGACCTTCCGTTATGACCAATTTGATTAATATTATAATTTAGAAATTTTAGAATTAAGTTCTTTTTATAGAAATCTGTTATCTTCCGATGGCATTTAAACTCACATTGACAACACACATAAACAACACCAATACAAATGACGATAGCATCGTACAATTATTCAGTAAAACCATTGTCCTATTGATATTGTAAAATCCACACAATATTTCAGTATTATCTCTGTAGTACTTATCTATGCTGCATTACGATTATAACTAATTCATTCAAACATTCACTTGTATAAATTGTGGTGGTGATAATTCTTATCCCAATTTGACTCGATTGATTAGCAATGCGGTTTGGAAACATAACCATATACGACACACTTTCTTTTAAATAATATGTGATCAAATTCCATTTAATCGTTTCTTAAAAAAACACAACCTTAATTAAATTGATAATAATAATGAATGCGTTCAAATATGTTCCATAAGTATCATTCACAAAACGCGATCCAACATTAATAAATTCCCTTAATTACTTGCTGCTGGCAGTACCTTTTACTTTTTTCTTTTGCAAATCGTTTTCTCGTTTGTCACATCAACTACATCGGAAAGAGTACGAAAAATAGTTAATAATCGGTGGAAAATTAGTAGAATAATCTAAAAATTTGTTGAATTATTGGAGTCATGAGTGAAACTATAAACACTGCGCAGCAGTTTCCACATTTTGAAAAGCCAGTCGTGCAATTTAATGAAAATGGCTGGGGTCCATGCGAATTGCCAGACACGTTTAGGGATATGCCGTATCAGCCTTTCAGCAAGAGTGACCGTTTAGGGAAGATTTGCGACTGGACAAGCAGTTCCAACAACGATAAAAAATATCAAAGTGAGTTTTAATGTGAGGAGATGTAAAATATGGCAACTAAAACAAGTTTGCGAAATGTGTGAGGTTATGTTGCTTGAGTCGTGGCAGCCATTTTTGTAATTGGCACAAAAATTTTCCATAAGCATATAGTGCTATAATCCGCAGGACGGGGTTTTTTTATTTCTGAAACAAGAGAAAATGTTGGGAAATGTTGGCCGAAATACCTGAAAAAGAAGAAATTTTGTTCCAACTGTATCTTATAATTTTTTCCAGACAAGTACGCTTCGACGTTCGGTACTGGTAGTCAATATGCCTACTATCATGAAGAAGATGAAACTACTTTCCACTTAGTCGATACTGCACGTGTGCAAAAGCCACCCCATCAACGTGGTCGTTTCCGTTCTAATTTCCGTAATTCCAGGTTTGTTCATTCAAGCTTAACTTCATTTCTCGATTTGGAGATAATAGTATCTATGTTTGATTTTAAAATTCAGATCAACACGCGGCCGTAATACTCGTGGTGGCCTCAACTCTGGCATGACAACTTTGGGTGGTAAGAATGTGCAAAAGCGCGATCCACGCCGTGGAATGGGCAAGAAATTTGGTTCGCGCGGTGTTCCACCTAAGATCCGTGAGTCTTCTGTGGCAGTACGATCTGACTGGTCGTCAATCGAGGAGATGGACTTCCCACGTCTCATTAAACTCTCGCTTCCCAATATCAAGGAGGGTGTGGACATCATCACTTGTGGTACTTTAGAGTATTATGACAAGACGTACGATCGCATCAATGTGAAAAATGAGAAATCGCTGCAGAAAATCGATCGAATTGTGCATACTGTGACTACAACTGATGATCCCGTCATTCGTCGTTTGTCGAAAACTGTGGGCAATGTTTTTGCCACTGATGCCATTTTGGCGACAATTATGTGCTCGACGCGCTCAAATTACTCCTGGGACATTGTTATAGAGAAGTTTGGCGATAAGATATTCATGGACAAGCGTGACAATACCGAATTTGATTTGTTGACAGTGAATGAGACATCCGTGGAGCCCCCAACTGATGATGACAGCTCACCAAATTCGCCACGCAACTTGGCCATCGAGGCCACATTCATCAATCACAATTTCAGCCAGCAAGTGCTTAAAACCGGTGAAAAGGAATCCAAATACAAGTTCGAGGAACCGAATCCTTTCATATCCGAAGATGAAGAAGTTGAAGTGGCCAGTGTTGGTTATCGCTATAAAAAATGGGATTTGGGTAGTGACATTGTAAGTTAGCCAAATCATCAAAATTAAAAGAAAAATAACAAGTTTAAATAATTTACTACTGCTTTTCGTCCATCTTTAGGTTCTTGTTGCACGTTGTGAACATGATGGTGTCCTCCAATCGCCCAGTGGTGAACCACAATTCCTATCGATTAAGGCTCTAAACGAATGGGATTCCAAGCTGGCAAATGGTGTTGAGTGGCGTCAAAAATTGGACACACAGCGTGGTGCTGTACTTGCCAACGAGTTGCGCAATAATGCCTGCAAATTGGCCAAGTGGACGGTGCAAGCTGTACTGGCCGGCTCCGACCAATTGAAATTAGGTTATGTCTCACGTATTAATCCCCGTGATCCATCGCGCCACGTTATTCTGGGCACACAACAATTTAAACCACATGAATTTGCCACTCAAATAAATTTGAGCATGGACAATGCCTGGGGCATTCTGCGTTGCATCGTTGACATTGTGATGAAGCAGAAGGATGGAAAATATTTGATCATGAAGGATCCAAATAAGCCCATGATTCGTTTGTATGATATTCCCGATAATACATTCGATAGCGATGATTCCGATGGTGGTGAGGGAGATGATGGTGAAACTTTCCAACCTGTTTACTCGTACGGCAACAATAAGAGAATTTAAACGCGTTGCAAGAGTAAACAAGATTTAAAAAAAAACCGATTGATTTTTTTTTTTACCCCGAATAAGACGAAAGAAACGCATATTTTTAGTCTGCTGCGCACGCATTTTTCAAATAAAGTATAAAACAGGAAAAAATACAATTTAATCCATTTGCATTACAAGTAGCGAAAGCTACTTTATATCAATCAAGAAGTAAAATACTATTTAATTCTATATTAACGTTGAAATTACACAATTGAAATGCTTTTCACTATTATAGACATTTATAATAAACCTGTAAATGAAAGGCAAAAAATGAACAGCAAAAAACGTGTTTCATTTTCAATGCTGGTATCTAAAGAGCTGTGGTACAAAGTGTGAGTATAAAAGATCTCTTATTTTTCAATGAGGTAGTAACTTCTGTCATCAATATTCTACGTAAAAATATAGGGTCTACCATTCGACACCTTGTGAATACCCCAATTGAATTGTATTATTCTGAAAGTATTTGAGAAATGTTCTCTCTATATCAATGTAAATATGTACAATTTTTATACATATATTGTACACAATTATAAAGAATTCTCATTTCATGAGTCAATATGATAACATAGCTTCAACATTAGCAAACGATTTAAGTGGGAGCGTATAAGTAGACGAAATGAATTTGTATAATGTAGTTTGATCGCAGCTTGATAATTCGCTGGTAGATTCTAGACTTGCGTTAAAAGTGAACAATAGCTAATATTCAATTCCAATTATAATGTTTGTGTATATCTTCTTAGGCATCATTGGGTGCATTTCGACAGTTGTTGTCGGTAAGTATTGGACTTACATAAGCATTCTTATCAGTTTTAAGGAAATAAATTGTCTTGGGTTTTCCCAACACCATTTGAACCCTTAAAATGTAAATAACAATGCAGATAATTTCGTAAAAACTGGTTTCTGATTGATTTCAATTGGTAATTAGTGCTGCCAATGGCAAACGGAGCTCATTGTGCTATTAATAGACCTCAAAGTTTATTTCCGTTAATTGCATCACTTATGTATGCAGCTTATACATATTTGTTATTGATTTGATAAAAGTAGATTTTCCTAATCAAAATGTATAAAAATTGTGTTTTCTAATCCAATTCTAGGTGTGATTGATTTTGGTACTTGTTCTGCAACTCCCTACAATGATGCTGGTCTGTGTTTGCGCCTCGAAGACTGTAAATTCATTTATGATATAGTCAAATCGGACAATATTAGCGACCAGGATAGAGAGAATTTAAGTAAAATTCAATGTGGGTTTGATAACACACAAAACATCATGACTCGTAGAGTATTGGTAAGAAATCTATTCTCTTATTATACATATGTACATATGTGTAAAGTTGACCCGTTGATTTTGCGTAACACTAAAGCGTGAGCTGAGAGCTTAATTTAGGGCGGAATTAGAACAGGTGGTGTTAGCTACAAGGCAGTCGTCTTTTCTTTTTTTTTGTATAAGAGAACGTAATGTATATGAGAGCATTACGTAGCTGGTTTCGCAAATGCATTAGGTTTCTATTGTATTTGTTGTGCGGCTATCACCTTATGGTATGTAATTCTTACATGGATTGGTCGGTGTTCATCTTTTCGTTTAGAATACAACCAAAATGATGTACCACTCACTCTTGTTTTCACACTGCACACTTTTCATACTCTGAAGTAGCGACTCTGGTGGTCGCTGTGGTGTAGTGGTAGTGCGTTGGACTGCTACGCAGAGTGTCCGGGGTTCGAATCTCGGATCAGGCAAAATCAAAAAGTAGAAAAAGTTATTTTTCTACACGGTACCACCTCTTGGCAGGCAATGGCAAACCTACAAGAGTAAAAATTGATATGAAAAGCTTTTCACTTCGCCGTTCGGATTCGGCATTAAACTGTAGGTCCCTTCCATTCATGTACAAATATAACACGCACAACATGAGTGGATGCGAAAAGCTCGGCCTAGGCCCTCCATGGGTTGTTGTGCCATTAAAAGTAAGTAAAGTAAGTAAGATGTAGCAAACGCTGCAATTACCCAATAACTCCCTAATATCACCTGATGGTCTTATATCAATATTGATAGCTCTGCGATATTTTGTTGTATTCTCATGTATGATTATATTCAGAGCTGGTCAAAAATCGTTAATCGTTAAATAACGACAATAAATTTTGGTTAACGATTAACCTTAATAATTTCGATAACCATCAGCGTTTTGATTGGCTACCGTTAAAATTCTTCCATTCCGGACTTACCGTTAACTATAACTAGGAATGTCTTCCACCACAAATGTCTGCTCATGTGGTTAGAGAAGACCAATATTAAAACCATAATTTCGAAGAGGAACGAGGCCAATATTTCATGCAGCACAAGCAGGAATAACGAGGATGCTGGAATTTTTTCAGTGCTGTCACCCAGCCAAAAAAGATTGAAACGATTTATTTGATGACTTAGCAACTCCAGGGAATTGGCGACATATGCTGCCTTTTCGGGCGAGAAAGTTTTGGTGAACTGGCCATTCCCTCAAGTGCTACAGTTGAACTTCTGTTCTACATACCGTCACAGCTTTGTTTTATGTGTTTTTGGAGAAAAAAAGTATATTTCTATTTGTGCGTTATTGTAAATTTTTATTGTTTAGGGTTTACGATTAACTTTATTTTCGGAATAACTTTAACGAAGTTAACTTTTTTGTTAACAGTTTTCAGGCGAAGGAAGTTAATTTTATCGTTATCGACGCCCAGCTCTGATTATATTGCATTCACAAATCGAATATATAATAAATGCTTTTTAACAAATATCTTTTTATTATATTAAGGTATGCTGCCCCAATAAATACAGAGATAATGTAAAAATAGGTGCTGACGACATGTCGATGAAAGCTGGTAATATTCTGCCAGATGCTGGTCAATGTGGCTCATCTTTTACTGATCGTGTTATCAATGGTGATATTTGCAACATTGACGAATTCCCTTGGATGGCGCTAATTAAGTACAAGAATGGTAAGCTGCAGCAAAAACAAAATAAGAAAAACTAAATATGGGAAATACTTATTTAATTAACTTTTTACAATTCCTTAAATTTTATTAGTTAATCATTCTATGGCTTTCTTGTGTGGCGGCAGTTTGATCAATTCTCGTTATATCTTAACGGCTGCACACTGTGTAAATAAACCCCGTGACTCTGAGATGTGGGAAATTGATAGTGTGCGACTTGGCGAATGGAACCGCGAAACAAATCCTGACTGCACCGTAGATGTGCGCGGAGTGAAGGAATGTGCCCCGCCCTACGTGGAGGTGGGCGTGGAACGCATCATTACTCACGCCAACTATATTCCAAAGTCACCAAATCAATTGTATGACATTGCACTGTTGCGGCTGTCGGAAAGTGTGGCATACAATAAATTTTTAAAACCAATATGTCTACCACTTGCCGAAGAAATTCGAAATCAGTCATTCCATGACACTGCCATGAATATTGCCGGCTGGGGTTCAACAGAAAATGCAGCATTTAGTGCACTCAAATTAAAAGCAGTAATCAAAATCTCCGATATTGCCGATTGTAAAGAAAAATATGAAATACAGCACCGATCTATAAATCCAAGCCATCATTTGTGTGCCATAGGTGATAAACAACATGACAATACCAGGACAGATTCATGCCGTGGCGACTCGGGGGGGCCACTTATGGTTATGGAGAGATGTGGCGGTAATGATATATACTATGCAATTGGTGTTGTATCCTTCGGTCCGAGACCGTGTGGTATTACCGATTGGCCAGGCGTTTATGCACGTGTAAGCCAATACATCGATTGGATTAAGAATAACTTAGAGCCGTAGAACATTATTAAATTTAAATAAAGATATTCATCAGAGAGAGAAACGAATTTACCTTTCAGTTTTTCAAAGAAATATTAACACAATTTTCCTGTTTTCTCAAACTTCATTAATTAACATTCAGTTTAACATAGATTAAATTTTAACATTCTTCATTGAGAGCTCACATCAAAGTTAATTCAATTTCATTTTTGCATATTACAAAACCCAGTGTTTTTGAATAGAAATACATATAAGTATAAGAATAATTTTGATTCCTCCACGACAAACAGTCCTTAGCTGATCCAAGAGGGAAGTGGTTTACATATGATAAATGCTTGGATAATAATCCTGGATTTTTCGATATTTTAAATAGTAAGAAGACTAATTCAAATGTGAATTCTTTCCAGTAACTTACTTTACTTACTTTTAATGGCACAACAGCCCATGGAGGGCCTAGGCCGAGCTTTTCGCATCCACTCATGTTGTGCGTGTTAGATTTGTACATGAATGGAAGGGACCTACAGTTTAATGCCGAATCCGAACGGCGAAGTGAAAAGCTTTACATAGCAATTTTTACTCTTGTAGGTTTGCCATTGCCTGCCAAGAGGTGGTGCCGTGTAGAAAAATTATTTTTTCTATTTTTGATTTTGCCTGCGCCGAGATTCGAAACCCGGACACTCTGCGTAGCAGTCCAACGCACTACCACTACACCACAGCGACCACTTTCCACTAACAAGAGTGATTAATATTTTCTGTCTTTAAAAGAAATGAGATAGATAAAAGCAGTTTTTTTTTATCAAGGTTAAATAAATTTCGTGCTTGTTGTTAGTTTTAATTAAATCTAGTCAAACTGACCACAAAGAAGTTAAATAAAACTAAAAAACTGTTTAAACACAAACATTTACTTTATATATTGTTATTGTAATCCAAATTTTGGTAATTTTTACCTTCTGATGTGTAGTAACCTAAAACGCGAACAGATTTTGCTGATACAAATTTACAAAGAGTAAACTTTTGCTTTTCTTGTTAAATTACAGTTAGCCAACTTTTACCGTTTTACATTAACGCTCCTGAAACCGCATCCAAAAAAAATAGTGTTATGCATCCTTCTAAAGGAGAACCTAGGTTTATTGTATGATGGCTCCCAAAATATTCTAACTCAAGCCATAACCGTTTGTGAGCTGTATCGTGATTTACTTCGCCCGAGACATAGGGCATTTTATGGGTCTAGTTAGTCAGACATTAGAATAATGTATACTCGAAATTCCTCATACACAGTAAAAACTTGGACTTAGGACCAAATAATAACATCGGCCCTCCAAAATTCGGTTTTTTGGCCCTGAGTCGAGATTTTTAGACCCTCTATTCAAAATTCTGGGAAGAAGTTGGAAGAATTGTCCAAAGTAATTTTTCTCACTGCATCACAGTGTTGTTTGTGAGCATTTATTTGGCAAAAAGTAGCGAAATGCAAAATGTACCTAAATAAAACAGGCCAGAACCGAAATCATAAATTAAACTGAGGTTTATTTTAAGGAGGGTCAACAACAATGTTTTTTGTTGTGTGAGGCGTCTTAATCTATTATACATAAGTACATACATATATTCAAAGTTTTGTCTCAATTGCTCGATAATTTAAATAAGATTGAAAAAATAAACCCAATCAATGAAAAGATTTAATATTATATAGGTAGCTTTTACTTGAATGTAAGCGAGTAGGTGCTTCAAAAAAGAGAATAACCTATGCATTTTTGCTAACTAACGTTGGTATTGTATTTAACTTATTTGCAATTGTTTACATTAAAACTTGTTGCACTCCCATTCTCTCTCTCTCTCTCTGTCTCTAATTCATGGATCTTCATTACACCAGCCGGAACGAATTAAGATTCTCGTACGGGAGGTCTAAATGCAGCATAGCGAAGTAACGATAACCCGACAATATTCCAAGCCCAGACGACGATAATTGCCGCTGTCACAGCCTTCAATCTAATTCGATTTACTTAGTGAAATAAAAGAATATACAAGCGAACAAATTATTTGATTCGGCATGTGTAGCATACTTCGTCAAAAAAGTCAAGAAAAAATAAAATATTTGTTATTCATTCAAATTTATTGTATCATCTTCAAAGTAGACCCCTTCCGAAATAATACACTTATGCCAACACAATAATACAATCATCGAAACATTTTTCAAACGCATTTTCCGGAATCGACTTCAGTTCGAAAACGGGTGCTTCGAAGTGGTAATTTGAGTTTTGGAAAGCTAAAAAAGTCAACCGGAACCAGTTCAGGGGAATACTATGGTTGTTCTATGATATGTGGTCCGAAGTCTTTCGTAACTGGTCGAGCGGCCAACAATCGTGTACGAATTTATTCGTGAGACGCAGAAAGCTTAGCTGCTATCTCTCTCAAACTTTAATGACGATTTTCCGTTACCATTTCCTTCACTTTATTCGTGTTAACTTCGTCTGAAGACGTTGATGGCCGACCAGAGCAGGGCAAATCTTCCACCACTGCTCAACCGCTTTTGAGCACACTATACCACTCATAAGCACGTGCATTTTCAACAATTGGGTACACGAAATTCCATTGGCAATACAAATTTTGAGACAAATTCTTTGTTCGATAATTTTATTTATTGCAAAATTCTCAAAACACACTTGAAATTAACTGACAAAATCGAGCACTGTATGTAAACAGATTGCGCTCAATTGACAGATTCATGTCTGGATAGAGTACAGTGGTGCCAACTTCTTTTCTTCTTTTAATGGCACAACAGCCCATGGAGGGCCAAGACCCAGCTTTTTCATCCATTCATGTTGTGCGTGATATATTTGTACATGAATGGAAGGGAACTACCGCTTTACCGCTTTATGCCGAAGTGAAAAGCTTTTCATAGGCAATTTTTACTCTTGTAGGTTTGCCATTGCCTGCCAAGAGGTGGTAACGTGTAGAAATTTTGTTTCCCCTTTTTTTGAACTTGCCTTTGTCGATATTTGAGCCCCTGACTCGCGTAGTAGGTCAACGCACTATCAACTTCACCACATTCATTCATTCGGCGTATGCAACCCTTAAAGCCCAGTGTTTTCGGATAGATACATTCAACATATTCTTTGAAAAATATATAATTTTATTTCCTCCACAACAAACAGTTATTAGCGGGTCCAACAGAGGAGTTTATACAAAGTGTTCGGACCAGAATTCATTAAGATGACATTAAGTTGAAAAAATTATATCGGATAAATGACCACCTCCTGAACAATGTGCATCAACACATTGCTTTCGTTTTACAGCATTTTGAATTGGTGCTCGCAAAACATTTGTTTTTTTCTTCAATGTAAGCCTTTAAGACTTGCAAGGTTTGTGGTTTGTTGTGGTAAACGAGAGATTTTAAAAAGCCGACCGCGATCTGTCCGTCTAGTTCAAATCGCCAAAACGGAAGATCACACGACCCAGAAATTGATGTTTCAAAATCTACATCGTTGCCCGAGTTGCTTTACATAGGCAATTGTTGCAATTGTCGTGTAGAAATTTATTTTTTTATTTTTTTGTTTTTGTCTGTGTCGAGCGACTAGCGACCACAGAAATTTGTCATACACGCAGTAAAAATCGGCACTTAGGACCAAAAAAAAACAAAAAATTGATTTTTAGACCATCTATTAAAAATTTCTGGGATGAAGTTATTTTCAATTCAAGCAGACTTAAAAATTGTACTAGGTCTCGTTCAAAGTAATTTTTCTCACTGTATCACAGTGTTATTTGCGAGTTTCCATTTGGCAAAAATTAGCGTAATGAAAAACGTGCCTACTATATAAAACAGGCCAGAACCGAAATCATAAATTAAACTGAGATTCATTTTAAGGAGGGTACAACAACAATATTTTTTGTTGTGTGACGCGTCTTAATCTACTATACATAAGTATCTACATGCATACCATACATATGCACAAACATACCCAAAGTTTTGACTCAATTGCTCGGTAATTTAAATGAATGAAAAGATTTAATATTTTATAGTTAGCTTTCACTTGAATATAAGCGAGCAGGCGCTTCGAAGAAGAGAATGCATTTTTGATAACTAACTTTGGTATTGTATAAGTATTTAACTTATTTGCACTTGTTTACATTAACACTTGTTGCACTCCCATTCTCTCTCTCTATCTCTCTCTCTCTCTCTCTCTCTGATTCATGAATAGTCGCTCTTTTTTCTAAAGAGCTTCACCTCTGATATTACAATACGAGATGAAAAATGATAATGCTGCAAACTGTACGAGTATATAAGTAGCGATCGTATTGTTACATTACAGCAGCCGTGTTTCAAATTACGTTCACGTTTTGCTAGATTTAGTTCGTTCACAACTAGGGAATGATTTAGACACCCGCCGGTGATTAATATTTAATTGTGTAGATTTGTACTTTTAATAAACTTTACAATAATTGTATTTCTTTATTGTGATTATCGCGGAAAGGCAGGAGAAAAATAGTGATGAAAATGTTAAAATTGTTTTCACTTTGCAATATTAGTGTTGGTGCCATCTCAGCTTGTCTAATATTAACAATATGCATCTTAACAAGTGCTGGTAAGTTAACGAGTAAAGCCGTTATCGACAATGAAAATAAATACGCAACTCGTTTATACATATATGTAGTATATTATTTTGAATTTTACTAAACTCATAATCTGTAGTTTATAAAACATTTCGTCAGCTTAGAGTGAAAGGGACTTAGAACACTTTTTCAAATTTTATAGAAGAAACCTAGATATTTTTCTAAGACAAGCTTTTTAATATATAAATATAAGTCAGATCGAAAAATAATATACATATAAATACGAGTATATGTAAATATATCTGTGCTTTAAATCGTCGATATATTATATTAAATCAATACAAGATATTAGCAAAAATTAAGCAGCGGCATGAGAGCGCTTTCACTGCGATTGCACAAATTGATTGAAGTAAACAGTTCGTTCCTTTTTATGTGTCTTAGGGCGCCATTGTGGACAACTGCGGACTTGGCACTTTTACGTATCAATGTCTAACAAGAATTAAAAAGAAAACAAGTGCATAATTCTTTTTGCAAACGATGTTTTATTAATTTAAGTTAGGTTTCGATAAAAAGAGAACTTAGGTCGTTTTCAATTTAAGCTATCGATTTATGTTTTTATAGTGTTTTGTTGTCGGTGCTGTTAATTTATGTATATTTTATTGAAATTAATGTTATTAACTACGAATCCATAATGTTTTGCAACTCGGCAAACTAGAATTAATAGAATCAAAATCAATACAATTAAAATGTAGATACAAAATTTTCAACTATAAGGTAATTAATTAATTTTTAATTATTGATTGGGAACACAAGAAAATACTGATGTATGTACTTGTATTAATGTACATAAATAGAATTGTTCTTTTAAATATCATTGTCTTATTTCAAAAGGATATTCGTTAGATCTCAGATTAAATAAATTTCCCCCAAAATTATGTATGTAAAACGCAAATCGCTTTGGCTCTTTGCTTATTCGACACTTTACAAAAACAAAAGACAAGCAACGCAGAGAGTCACTGCGATTTTCGCTTTACATAATTCGGTGATTTGAAAGAGCATAAAAAGCGTAACACTACACTAGCCTTTTAACAGATTGGTTCGAGTTAAAATACATTGTATATGGACTTATTCTCAATAGATCTGTCACTATACATAGTCGACGCACTGGATATTCCCAGCAGCTGGAAGATCTCTTGAACGTCAAAGAGAGTAAAATCCCGCCGGCAGTATCAAAATGAATGAAAAACTGTTATACACAAAATGAGCTTTCATTCTAACTGCCTTATATTTAAGCACTTAAATCTACCAAACCGGACTAAAACTGTCAAGATAAAAGATCACGACGATCACTGTACAGTGATCGTGATAAATATTAACGGCGTGATCTTTTCCAATAAGATAGTGACTTAGTTGTGGAGCGATGTTCCCACCACAGTCTGTCTCTAAATTCATACAAACAAACATTCATCCAAAAGTTGCCTCGGCAGATATCCAGCTCGAATCAATATCATATAAGAGCATTTATTGAAATGAATCCAACAGAAAATTTTCTAAAACATTACATGTTAATTGCCAACCAGCAGATAATTACTTTACTTACTTTTAATGGCACAACATACCCATGGAGAGCCTAGGCCGAGCTTTTCGCATCCACTCATGTTGCTCGTGTTATATTTGCACATGAATGGCCGAACGGCGAAGTGAAGTTTTTCATAGGAATTTTTACTCTTGTAGGTTTGCCATTGCCTGCCAAGAGGTGGTGCCGTGTAGAAGAATTACTTGTTCTAATTTTTTTGAATTTGCCTGTGCCGAGATTCGAACCCCGGACACTCTGCGTAGCAGTCCAACGCACTGTCACTACGCCACAGCGACCACTCAACAAGCAGATACGTTATCTGTTAATCTATTAATTTTACGGAAAGGGTAATAAGTTAAGATAATAATGAATAGTTATTGGGTCGGATGTAAATACTAGCAAGAGCTGCCAGATACTAGTACTAGAGAGAAGAAGGAAAACAGTAACAGCACATTTCCCAAAACTTTCTTGAAGAAATTAGTACAGAACATAAAAAATCAGTACATTTTTTGTTCATGTATATAAAGTACTTATATTTTATATTATAATCGAAACCAGAGAAAACTCTTATATAGGTCCTAAATACCTAAATAAATCATTTCATTGTGAATTCTCATATATTTTAACATTTAAACTTTATTTTTGGCATTACTCAATGGGCATTTTGTTATGCAACAGCACTTTTTTAGTGAAGGTATGTAGTTTTTACACATTTCTTAACTCTTTTGGTGTAAAAATTAAATAAGGACACCAAAAATAAAATATTTTTTTTATATTGAATAGCATAATTTTGATGTGTAGTTTTTAGTTTCTTAAATTCATTAGGATATTAACTGGCACATGAAACAGCAAGAAATGGGAAACAGTGGCAAATTAAATTTGTGTAAATATGTGTACCAAAGAAGAAGTGCTGAAAAAAAAACAATCAGGGCTTACTTTGGCCGGTTAACACGTCAAATAATTCTTATTGTTTTTTACATGCGATCATCAATGTTGACAAAATTGTATAAAAACCAATTCAAAACCTAGTAAATCAGTACATTTGCGTACCGATTTAATAATCAGTACATTCTACCAAACTACTCTCTGATTTCATCAGCACGTCTGGCAGCCCTTGATGTGGCTCAGATGACACTAATAATAATATTTGGTCATGTCAAAAGAATATAGTTTTTGATATACGATAACCAAAAATAAAATAAATCATTTATCAGAAAATGTAAAAACAAAAACGTTTGATAGTAGTTCCAAATTAAGTACCTAAGTAGAATTGTTTGTGAAAATGATCGATATTCTTTCGGAGATGTTCTTTTTGTGCCGGTACATTTCCTCTCTAGTGTATTTCCCTGAAATGTACATATAACTTATAAATACATTTACCTTCTTTAGGTCACTAGAAACATATCCACCTACGTATTTAAAATTAATTCTTTTAATTTAAATATATAATAGCTGAGTGCCAAAGCAATTTATTGCCAGATCCAGGAATATGCGGACAATCGTTTAGCGATCGTATTTATGGAGGTAGTGTCACGCAAATCGATGAGTTTCCATGGATGGCGTTAATTAAATATAAATTACGTAAGTTGAACAGAGTTAAACAAGGTGTCTATCTCTTTGTGCTGAAAACTTGTAAGCAACGGGCAACAAATGACCAAATGAATGCATACCGCATTTTATTGCCCAATGCTCACGACTCTAATATCAACTTTCTTGAAACGAATTTATAACTTGAAATAAATGTAAAAAGATTTCTTTTTCTGTCTTTTTTGGAATACAGAATTAAATGATTCAGCATTAAATTATTCAACATTTGTTTGTGGTGGAAGTTTGATAAATGCACGTTATATTCTTACTGCTGCACACTGTGTCAACAATCCGAATATACCCGAGATATGGAAAATTGATAGCGTACAACTTGGTGAATGGAATCTCGATACTAACCCCGATTGTTATACCGTCAAAGGAGTGAAAAGAGAGTGTGCCCCATTGTATGTGGAGGTGGGTATTGAAAAAGTTATAACTCATGCCAATTACGAGCCCGGTTCCGTAAATATGTTCCACGATATTGCATTGTTACGCCTGGCGGAAACCGTAACATATACTGATTTTGTAAGACCAATATGTTTGCCAATCAGCGAAAAATTACGTGGTAATACATTTAAAGGTATTAAAATGGATATAGCTGGCTGGGGCTCGACTGAAAACTCTACTATTAGTAAGAAGAAATTGAAAGTAGCAGTAAGTGTATGGGAAACTGTTGAATGTGCGAAAAAATACGTTTCATTGGGTAAAAGCATAAATGAGAAGGACCAGTTATGTGCCGGAGGTGAGCCATCCATTGATACATGCATTGGTGATTCTGGAGGTCCGTTAATTGTTAATTGGAGAATAGATAATCGTGATCTATTCTATGTGGCTGGCATATTGTCATACGGGGTGGAACCATGTGCATCGGTGGGATGGCCGGCGGTATATATACGCGTTGGCAAGTATATCGATTGGATTATAAAGAATTTGGTACCTTAAATCTTAGAGAATTAATATAAAGAAGTCTGCTGCTAGAAGGATTTTTGTGCATACAGTTGCGTACAACTAATTAACAATGACATGATGTCACAAACAAATGATACGGCAGATGCTTTGAATTGGAATGTGTGCATTTAATTCTGTAACAAGAATAATTATATTGTAGAATATAAAATAAAAATTAAATATAAAAACAAATGCTTACCGCAGTTTGCACATCACATCCACTCTCTTGCTCATGGAAATTGTGTTTGATCGAACACCAAAGATAAAGGAATAGACAACAGTAATGACAATAACAGCATATCGTAAAAAGGGCATAAATAATTCACCATGTATAGACCCGATTCATCAAGTTGCAGAACGGCCAACTTGGACACTGGTCGGCATAGCACAACTTTAGAAGTGCGCACTTCTGTCCGTCGTATTTCTGCATCGACACCAAAGTTAGCAGGATTTGTATTTGACACCGCTTTCCTCTGAGTAGTCGAGTAATGCGCCACTGCTTACTTGAAGCGCACTCTCTCCTCTAACGAATTTTCAGCTGGTGTTTGAGCGGAATTGGCTGTCCGAGCAGGAAGTGATGCGGAGTAAGAGGCTCCTCTTGATCAATAGAAATTGACAGATCAGTAAATGGGCGTGAGTTAACCACATTTTCTGCTTCGATCACAAAACACTGCAGCGTATGCTCTCGAGGCGAGATGTATGAAATAGCACTATTTTCACGCATTGCTCCATCCGTTCCCAAACGCCACCTTCAGCTGGGTTGATGAGTTGTTGGGGCAGTTAAACACCCACTGAGGGCCTCTCGAAGATAGGCAAATAATTAAGCAACGACACGAGAACGCATAGGCTGCGATTGCACAAGTCTATTGAAATAAACAGTTCGTTCTTTTTATGTGTTTAGTGCCTTTATTATGCGGACGGTTACGGCCACATAATGGGCACGAGTTGTTGTTGTTGCTTCAATACAAAACGAAAAATTGAGAGAGAGAGAGAGCGAGAGAGTAAAATTTGACCGCCACGATCACCAAATGATTTGGTTTTTGATATGAAATGACGCGATCAAAAGAGGATTACGTTGTGAAATTATTTGCAATAATTTCCTTTTAAAAACAAAATAGTACACGCTTGGGGAAAATGTTTGCAAGATAACAAATGAAATTGCTTAATAGCAACACTTACATTTGTTTACATTTATAAGTATACTTATTACCTTGGTTTTTCGTGAAAAAAAAATTTATGTAAATATTTATAAATGCACGTTTATATAGATAGTTTACATATTACTCATTTATTAACTAGGAAGCGCAAATAAAAGGGAGTAAAAACGTACTAAAAGTATGCAAAATCGTGGTGACCGATGGTGACCGATGATTATTTGACCGTCTGCATAACATTGCCCTTAACGCGCAATTTAACAAGTATTAAAAAGAATACAAGAATGCATATTTAATATGTAATAATGAACTTGGCGCGTTTTCAATTTCAGCTATCGATTAACTTTTTATAGCGTTTTTGGTGCTGTTATCTTATGTATATTATATTAAAATTAATAATGTAATAAAATTACAAAAGTTGCATCGGCACATATCCAGCTCGAATTAATATCATATAAGAGCATTTATTGAAATGAGTACAACAGATAATTTTCTAAACCATTACACGTTAATTGCCAACAAGCAAATTTATTATCTGTTAATCTACTAATTTTACGGAAAGGGTAAAAAGTTAAGATAATGATGAATAATTAGGTCGGATGAACATACTAGCTAAGGCTGCCAGATACGAGTATGGAAAGAAGGATAACAATAATCCCATAACCTTCTCGCAGAAATTAGTACAGAACATAAAAAATCAGTACAGTTTTTGTGTATATAAAGTACTTGTATTTTATATTATAATCGAAACAAGAGAAAACACTTACATAGGTACTAAATACCTAAATAAATCCTTTCATTTTGAATTCTCATACATTTAAATTTTGTTTTTGGCATTATTCAATGGGCATTTTGTTATGCAACAGCACTTTTTTGGTGAAGGTGTGTATTTTTCACACATTTCTTAACTCTTTTGCTGTTTATTTATATAAATAATAACACCAAAAAAAACATATTTCTTATTTTGAAGAGCATAATTTTGATGTGTAGTTTTTAGTTTCTTAAATTCATTAGGATATTAACTGGCACATGAAACAGCAGAAAGTGGGAAACAGTGGCTATTTAAATTTGTGTAAATAAGTGTGCCAAAGAAGAAGAGCTGAAAAAAAAACAATCAGGGCTTACTTTGGCCGGTTAACACGTCAAATAATTCTTATTGTTTTTTACATGCGATCATCAATGTTGACAAAATTGTATAAAAACCAATTCAAAACCTAGGAAATCAGTACATTTGCGTACCGATTTAAACTTGTAGAATACTCAGTACATTCTACTAAACTCAGTACATGTACTGATGAAATCAGTACGTCTGGCAGCCCTTGATGTGGCTCAGATGAAACTAATAATAATATTTGGTCATGTCACGAGATTACAAATTTGGAATTTTATCAGAAAATGAAAAAACAAAAACGTTTGATCGTAACTACAAATTTGAATTGTAACTGCAAACTGTAAGGTATCGATTGAATCAAGAGATTTCACACGGTAATAAATATTGCCATCTCCATAAGATTAAGAATACACCAGCTCAGTTGAACATAAGAAAAGGAGAGTGTGCCCCATTGTATGTGGAGGTGGGCATAGAAAAATTTATACCACATACCAATTACGAGCCCGATACCTTAAATAGGTTCCATGATATACGCCTGGCGGAAACCGTAACATATACTGATTTCGAAAGACCAATATGTTTGCCAGTTAACGAAGTATTACATAATAATACATTTAAAGATGTTAAAATGGATATTGCTGGCTGGGGCTCAACTGAAAACTATGATATTAGTAATAAGAAATTGAAAGCAACAGTAAGTGTTTGGGAAACTGTTAAATGTGCGGATAAATTCAATTTATTGGGCGTCGTCATAAATGAAGAGAACCAGTTATGTCCCGGAGGTGAGCCACTCATTGATACATGCCGTGGTGATTCTGGAGGTCGGTTAATGGTTAATTGGAGAATAGATAATCGTGATCTATTTTATGTTGCTGGCATATCGTCATACGGGGTGAAACCATGTGCATCGGTGGGATGGCCGGGGGTATATCTACGCGTTGGCAGCTATATCAATTGGATTATAAGCAACTTGGATCCTTAAATCTTAGAGAATTAATATAAAGTTGCTGTGAAACTAATTATCGAACAAATTATACGACAGATGCTTTGAATTGGAATGTGTGTATTTAATTCTGTAACAACAATATTGATATTGTAGATACTAAAATAAAAATTAAATATAAAAAAAAAGAATTGCTTACCTCAGATATAATTCAGCCCGATTTACCCAGTGGTCGTTATGTCACACCCTCACACTCATGGATCGACCCTATTCATCAAGTTCCAAGTCTAGAACAGCTAACTTGGACACTGGGTAAACTGCCTCCACCATTCCACGACTACAATGTCTTCCTGGAATACTTGCATCACATATAATCACCAAATCATTCTTCTTCGCCGGCTCTGTCCTCTGGCACCATTTGACCCGACCTGTTAAAGTAGTCTGGTATTCTGATAACCATCGCTTTCAGAATCGATTTGCCAGCAGTCGAGCAATGCCATGCTTACGTAAAGCACACTCTCTCTTCTCTAACTAATGTTCAGCTGGTATTTGAGCGGTATTGGCTGCCCGAGCAAGAAGTGATTCGGAGTAAGAGGTTCCTCTTGATCAATATAAATTGACAGATAAGTAAGCGGGCGTGAGTTAAGCACATTCGCTCTCGAGGCGAGCTGTATGACATAGCAACATTTTCACGCATTGCTCCCTTAGCTGGGTTGATGAGTTGTTGCGGCAGTTAAACAACCATTGAATGCCTGTCGAAGATAGGCAAATATTCGGGGGTTTGAAAGAGCATAAAAAGCGTGACATCAAAGAGTGAAATCACGTCGGGAGTATTAAAATAATTGAAAAACTTTTATAATTTTTATTCTTACTTCCTTAAATTGAAGGACTTATGGTATCTCTATCGAACCGGACTAAAACGGTTAAATTTAAACCAGATTCCCTCGAGACAGTCATAAAATTATCCACTCTTGTTTCTACTATAATATATATTTAACAATGCTGTGTGAAAAGTCTTTTCATGTAAAAATTTAATTCAGCTAAGGTTTGCTCATTTGCGGACTGCGTCCGTTTTTTGATATAAATAACTTCGTCGGGCAATCGATGATGAGTCAAACACCTGCATTTATCACGTTCTACTCACTCACTTGTTGCGAAGCATTCCAAATATCTCCTTTTTGACGATGACCTTAAATTGTACTGGCCATAGTGTTTCGTTTAGAAGAAGCTAGCTGGACAAATTAATTTATTTTTGTGTTTTTTTTTTTTGTTTGTTTATATTTATTAGGAGACAATAAAAACTGAGTGGGGGGCAGGGTCGCAAATGCCCCAGGTTTACGGTTTAATTACATTAGTAGTCCCTCCATGTTTTACGCTATAACTTTGAAAATATTGAAGACAAAGAGCTAAGAAGATACATTTTGGAAAGGTAATTTTAATTTAGAAACTACTCTAAACGATGTGTCTGATCTGGAGTTACAGAAGCAAAGTTATTATTTACCTCGGACGAATTGCAATAATAATTTATTTTTTTTAAAGATGCAGTTTTGTTTTTAATCAATTCGTTGCAAAAATGAAGAGATAATCCAATAAAAAGTTTATCTTGCGTAGTGAATCCTAAAAATGTAAAAAAATAGTTGGTTTGATTTTAATTTAGCTCAAAATAAAGGACAAAAATGTATTTAACACTCGTGTGGTCGTCGTGGCGTAGTTGGTAGTGCGTTGGTCTGCTACACAGAGTGTCCAAGGTTCAAATCTCTTGTAATAATAAGTAGTACAAAACAAGGAAAAAATCAGTAGATATTATTTTGTTCATGTATGTACTTATATTTTATATTAAAATCGAAACCACAGAAAATACTTACATCCATACCATCGTGTTGCTGGGAAGGAAGCTTGATAAGTGGGAGGAAGAAGGAGGGAATGGAAAACCTAGACTGATTGCCTACCGATTTAAACTACAAAAACCAGTAAATTCAGTACGTCCGTAATAAATATTACCATCGCCATAAGATTGAGAATACATCAGCTGAATTCAACATAATATATCTTTTTGTGCCGGTACATTTCCTCTCTAGTGTATTTCCCTAAAATTTACAGATAACTTCGAACAGTTCTTCTAAATCCATTTACCTTCTTTAGGTCACTATAAACAGATCCATTTATTTAATATTAATTTTTCATCTAAATAAATAATAGCTTTGAACATCAATGACTCATGCCAAGTAACTTACAACAATTCAAGTGTACCTGGAACGTGTCGACGTATCAAAGATTGTAAATGTCTTTTTGATATTCTTCTCTCCCAAAATATAACCAATGAAGAGAAGGAGAGTTTGCAGAAAAGTCAATGTGGTTTCGATGCCACGCAAATTGATCATATTAGCAAAATATTGGTAAGATTATAATAAGTATTTTGAGTATGCATATTTATAAGTATGCTCGAACCCGCGTAATGAATTGTATTAATCTTTTCCAGGTTTGTTGTCCCGCGCAAAGCAATGTATTGCCAGATCCAGGAATATGCGGACAATCGTTTAGCGATCGTATTTATGGAGGTAGTGTCACACAAATGGATGAGTTTCCATGGATGGCGTTAATTAAATATAAAAAACGTAAGTTGAACAGCGTGCCCTCTGGCATACCGCATTTTATCGCCCAATGCTCAGAGTGTTAAATATCAACTTTCTTCAAATTAATTTATAACTTGAAATTAATGTAATGAGGTTACTTTTTCTGTCTTTTTTGGAATACAGCATTTAATGATTCAGAAATTTTTTGTGGCGGAAGTTTGATAAATCCTCGTTATATTCTTAGTGCTGCACACTGTGTAAACAATTCGAAAATACCCGAGACATGGAAACTTGATAGCGTACGACTTGGTGAATGGAATCGTGACACCAACCCCGATTGTTACGTCGTAAAAGGAGTAATAAGAGAGTGTGCCCCATTGTATGTGGAGGTGGGCATAGAAAAAGTTATAACTCATCCCGATTATGAGCCCGATTCCGTAAATCAGTTCCACGATATTACATTGTTACGCCTGGTGGAAACCGTAACATATACTGATTTCGTAAGACCAATATGTTTGCCAGTTACCGAAAAATTACGTTGTAATACATTTAAAGGTATTAAAATGGATATAGCTGGCTGGGGCGCAACTGAAAGCTCTAGTATTAGTAAGAAGAAATTGAAAGCAACAGTGAGTGTATGGGAAACTGTTGAATGTGCGGAGAAATTCAAGTTATTGGGCGCCGTCATAAATGAAGAGAACCAGTTATGTGCCGGAGGTGAGCCACTCATTGATACATGCCGTGGTGATTCTGGAGCTCCATTAATGGTTAACTGGAGAATAGATAATCGTGATCTATTCTATCTGGCTGGCATTTCGTCATACGGGGCGAAACCATGTGGATTGGCGGGATGGCCGGGGGTATATACACGCGTTGGCAACTATATCAATTGGATTATAAGCAATTTGGAGCCTTAAATCTTATTAGTTGCTGCGCAACTAATTATCAATGATACAATGTCACGCACAAATGATACGGCAAATGCTTTGAATTGGAATGTGTGTATTTAATTCTTTAACAAGTATAATGATTTCTTAGAATATAAAATAAAAATTAAGTATAAAAAGAAATAATTACCACAGTTTGAACATCCACTCGATTGATCATTAGAATTGTGTCTGTTCGAAAACCACGACTAGCAGCAAAATTTACATGCACAAATCGTTAAACCATTTGCCCCAAGGCTTTCAGAATCGTTCTCCCAGTAGTCGAGCAATGCGCCACTGTATACGTGAAGCATACTCTCTCTCCTCCTACGAATTTTCAGCTGGTTTTTGAGCGGTGTTTGCTGGTAGGAAGAAGTGATTATTAGTAAGAGGTTTCCCTTGATCAATTGAAATTGGCAGATAAGTAAGTGGGTGTGATGTAACCACATTCTCTGCTTCGATCACAAAACACTGCAGGGTATGCTATCGTGGCGAGACTTCCTTCAATGTATGATGTAGCACCATTTTCACGCATTGCACCACGCGTTCCTAAACGCCACCTTGATGTCTCTCGAATATAATTCGGTTGGAACACGCAGGCAGTCTAATACTTCTACAAAACATTTAGCTTCATGATCTGCACCAACGAAATTCTTGCCATTATCACATCGAATTCTTACTGGTTCGCTGATTGATGAAGTGCATAACTATGTACAATGCAGGCATCTGCTGAAAGATCGTGTGCAACCTCAAGTTGAATAGCACGTGTGGTCAGGCATGTAAGTAATCCGACTCAGTGTTTTTCAGTATGACGACCAATAGTGACTGTTTGTGGACCAAAGTATTCTAGCCCGGTGTATGAGAATGTCCTAACGAATGGCGTTGAACTGCCTATTGCTAATGGATCCGATGATTGGCGTAACCGGTGTTGCTCGTGTCAGCTTGCACACGACCGACCAATTACCTTGCGCATAATTTGCCTTATACGAGGAATCCAGTATTTGCGAAGAATTTCACATATCGTTACCTCTATATTTTGGTGCTTCATTTGATGAGAATATATGATGCGGCGGTACAATTCTCGGTCGCTTCGCGTCATAAGGAAACCAGCTGGACTAATGGGTCCATTAACGCGTACAAGCCCTTCTTCCAAATAAGGTGTCAGCTTGTGTATTATGCACTTGGCGACACAATGACATTTCAGCTGCATCTAACTCAGCAGCAGGAAGTCCATATTCTTCATGGTCATGACCTCTTTTTGGCAGCGGCATACAAATCTCATGACTCATGACATTAAAATTCATAAATTTCATAATATTATAACTTACATATAGTTAATAAGGTGAAGATCTTGTTTCGCGTAATTCGAATCCTTTGTCCTTGTGGATTTCGCACAACTATTTCATATTTCTGATAGCATATTCAATGGAGTCGTAGCTGTCGACGATGACAACCCACCATCTACGTACTGATTTGACTGTTTTCACATGTTGGTCTGAAGCACACTCTGAGCATGGAAAGAAGCAGAACCAAACGTCATGACCATTATTTCATAGACATCTGGTGGTTGATTGTATTTCCCATCTTCCATCAAAGGAATCTTTGCGAGCATCAATCCTCTGGCTGAATCATAACTTGGTGGAACATCTCCTTGATGTCTCCACAGACGACGATGGCTCTAATGTGAAAATTATAAAAAAAAACTTAAAGAAACTCCATTGACACAGGCGGTGGTATCAAACACGATTCGGCTTATATGGATTCACAACGGCGAAGTGATTGGCCCATGTTCGCGGGCCAATCATGGCGGCTTCTATTGGATGCAGTTTATGAGCATAGTTCTTTACCAAATAGCTTTCTATGAGTGCATTGTACGCATCGCCAAATGCTCCATCGCGCTTCATCTTTTTCTCACTTACTTACTGGCACTACAACCGATGATCGGTGTTGGCCGCCTCTACAAAGATTCGCCAGTCACCTCTGCTATGCGCGCGCTGGCGCCAGTTGATAAGGCCAAGTGCAGTCAGGTTGCCTTGCACCTGGTCTTTCCAACGGAGATTAGGACGTCCCCTTCTGCGCGTTCCTCCACCGTGGTTCGAATAAAACACCCTTCTAGCCGTAACGCTTTCTTCCATTCGCTCAACATGACCCAGCCAGCGAAGTCGCTGGAGTTTTATACGCTTGACTATGTCAGTGTCGACATACAGCTTATCGTTCCATCTTATTCGATACACGTCGTCCACGCATACTGGACCGTAGATCTTACGGAGTATCTTCCTCTCGAACGCTCCTAACAGCCTCTTATCATTTATGGTCAATGTCCACGTTTCTGCGCCATACATTAGGGCGGGAAGGATGAGGGACTTATAGAGCGTTATTTTCGTCGGTGAGAGAGGGATCTACTTCTCAATTACCTACCCGTAATAACACCTGTTGGCAAGAGTTAGTCTCCGCTTGATCTCAAGGCTGACATTATTGTTGGTGTTTATGCTGGATCCTAGATATACGAAATCCTTGACGACTTCAAAAGTATAGTTGTCAACAGAGACATTTTAGGGATACCAAAATCAGACATTGCGGCGTACAAATGATCCCTAATCGTGCTGTCGAAGGCGCTTTATAATCGACAAATAGATGATGGGTGTCGATCTGTTTTTCTCGGGTTTTTTTTCCAGGATTTGGCGTAGTGTGAATATCTGGTCGATGGTAGATTTACCAGGCCTGAAGCCACACTGATAAGGTTCAATCAGTTTGTTGACGATGGGCTTCAGTCTTTCGCACAGTACGCTCTATAGAACCTTATATGCAACATTAAGAAGGCTTATCCCACGGTAGTTGGCACAGATCGTGGAATCACCTTTCTTATGAATTGGGCAGAGTACGCTGAGATTCCAATCACTTGGCATGCTTTCATCTGACCATATTCTGCATAGAAGCTCAAGCATGCGTTTTTTGAGCTCTTCGCCTCCGGTCTTAAACAACTCAGCAGGCAGGCCATCTGCACCTGCAGCCTTATTGTTTTTCAGCCGAGCAATGGCTGTTAAGACCTCCTCATAGTCAGGCGGCGGTACTTCAACGCCGTCAGTGACTGGGGTTTCCGGAGTGGATTCCGCAGTGGCGGGATTATTGCCGTCATCGACATTAAGCAGCTGCGAAAAGTGCTCCCTCCATAATCTCATTATGCCCTGGATATCTGCCACCAGATTTCCGTCTTCATCCTTGCAGGAAGAGGCCCTGGTCTTCAAACCAATAGTCAGGCGTCTTATTCTTTCAAAGAATTTTCGGAACTCGTTCCTGTCCCGCAACATTTCGATATCATTGAACTCGCGTCTTTCTTCATCTCTTTTCTTGTGCCTGAAAAGACGTTTCTCCTCCCTCCTCAACTTTCTGTATCGCTCCTTAGCAGCTCGCGTTGCAACTGACTGCAGGGTGGCTCTGTAAACAGCGTTTTTTGCTTCAGTAGCTTCGCGACACTCTTGGTCATAACACATATTTCTCCGTCGACGGTAGTAGCTTAGCACCTCTTCGGCAGCCGTACGCATAGAGCGGGAAATGTGCGTCCACTGCGCGCATATATCATCAAGTTGAGGGATGTTTGGAGAAAGGAGAAGTGCAAGTTGGTAGGCAAAGACTTTGACTGTCTGTTGTGATTGCAGCTTTTCGACATCCAGCTTTCTCTTTGTACCTATCCGTACGCGATTTGCTACACATATACGTGTGCAGACCTTGGCTGCAGCCAAGTAGTGGTCTGAGTCGATGTTTGCACCACGTATTGTGCGTACGTCTAGTACATTGGAAGCGTACCTTCCGTCGATCACAACGTGATCAATCTGGTTTCGTGTGTTTTGATCAGGGGACAGCCAAGTGGCCTTATGGATATATTTATGTTGGAATCTGGTGCTACTAACTGTCATGTTTCGTGCGGCGGCGAAGTCGATCAGTCTCATACCGTTATCGGTGGCTTCGTCGCGCACATTGAGTGGGATGGTTCAATTAATGCAAAAAAATGGCGCAACGTATTATGGACAGACGAAAGCAAGGTGAATCTTGTTGGAAGTGATGGCAAACGTTGGGTTAGACGCCCGAAAAATGCAGAATTGAGCCCAAAATATACTAGGAAGACGTTTAAGCATCATGGTATGGGGATGCTTCTCTTGGTATGGAATAAAAGAAACGATGGACAGATTTCTTTACGTAAACATCCTTCAGGAGGTGATGCTTCCTTATGCTGAATGGGAAATGCCCCCGAAATGGCAAATGCAACAGGATAACGACCCAAAGCACAAATCAGTCCTTGCGCGAGATTGGTTTTCCCATAATGGAATTCCCGTTATGACTTGGCCTGCACAATCTCCTGACCTTAATCCAATCGAGAACTTGTGGAATATTGTCAAAGAGAAGATTGGCAGTACCAGAGCTAAAAACAAAGACGAATTGACGCAAAGCATTCAAAGAGTGTGGTATTCCATACCCCAGGCTACTTGCGCGTCTCTGGTGGAATCAATGCCTAGAAGGTGTAAGGCGGTTTTAATATTAACAAAGGCTATTCCACAAAATATTAGCATTAGTGAACAATTTGAGTCAATATTTAAAACAATTATTTGTTTGTAATTAAAGTGTTCTTATGTTTTTGTCCTTTTTTATGTATAACTATTAAATGTCTTTTTTTACACTGAATTGATTTTGTTTTTGTTTTAAGAAAAAATTAAACTTATGGAATAAATGAATAAAAGTAAATACCTTTTAAATTTATCATAAGCCCAGAGAAATATTTTTTTAAGGTTTTTGGTTTCAGAACAAGGTGTTCCTATTTTATTATCCGACACTGTAATTAGTGACTAGGTCAAGGTGAGTTCATAAGCTTTATAAACGAAAAAACAATAAATATAATTGTAAATATCCAATTTATTAAATATTTAATATTACGTTCCATCGAATTTCTATTTTAAATAAAATGGCGTATAGTCTTAGTCAAGAATAAAGTGTACTTTAACTTAACTTAACTTTAATTCCATAAGAAATGCTTGGCAGTGAAGTAAAACCGCAGTTTAAGTAGATACACTTTATTTTTGACTATGACTATGCGCCAATGTTTTTATGAAATAAACAATATAATTGAATCAATAGGTTTTTATTTCACTTTTATTAACTTTCTTAATTTTGTATAAGCATGTAATTAATATGTTTTAAAGTATATAAATAGTAGTAGTTAAAGTGCAATTTCTTCTTTTCTTTTATAAAATTCATTTGAAATTGTACTGTGTATACATACTTATTTATATTTTTATATGAACTTAAGATAAAGCATAAATGAAAAGAACATTTTTATTCGAAAAGGTATGCATTCAATGCATATATGAATGGCTGAGAGTGAAAGGTACCACTGACAAGTTCAGAGTAAAAGTGAATTAAGATATACATATTCTTGCTCTAGACGAAACTCGTATTCAAAACTGTTGTTCCAACATATCATTATACCATAATTTTTTTGCTATAATTCTCAACCTCTCATATAAATTAGAGATGGGCGCGTCAGGACTTTTGGACTTAAGTCATGCATACCACACTCGAAGATTATATCATACTCAGGTATGCTCACGTGGAATTTATTTCACGTTCACGCGTGCCACGTTAAATTCATGCCACGCTCCCAATCTCTAATATAATACAAATGTATATTTTAATTTTAGAGATATTTTTATACAATTTTTAGAACTGCTCACTAGCGTTTTAATAAGTAATTTTACTAAATAAACACAAAATTACATATATAAATAAATTAAGCTATTACTCTACCTTAAACTCACCATACAGAGGCGACTACGCTAAGTATGCTTTTATAAATTCACTACTGAAATATTAGTTCTCTATTCCGACAATTGTAAAAATGAATGTTAAAGAGAGACACCGACAAAAAATATTCAAATATATTCTGAATATTTCACTTTCGTTGGAAACTGAAATTGTGCAGCCAATTTCCAATTGCATTTTCGAATGAAAGTGAATTTCAGAACGTATCTGCTTAACTCACACATAATGTAAAGTATAAATACAAAATATGATGTAGGAAATATTAAAAATAAATAAATAAATGTATTATTACTACAAAACAAAAATTAAACAAAAAACAAAAATTTTAATTAAATTTAATTATGAGAGAATAACAAATATTTTACTAATTAATAACAATAATACTTTTATCAATATGAAACGGAATGAAATGAGTTTTGATATTAACATACACCTTCATTTTATTATATTGGAAATTAATTTACATTCATATAGCGAGTGAAGACACAAACATTTAAACTATTATATAATTTCATCTTTTCAATTTTTTTGCTTCAAATTCATGATTAGTATCTTTTTTTATATTTTTACGTTTTCATCAACTCTTTTTCTTGTTTTATTGTGTGGATGTTGGATGGCTCATGCACACATGCATGCTTCCGAGTATATGGAAAATGCTTTAATTTTTATAAATATACATAATTAATACATAAAATATATATAGTATGCTGAATAAATAAAGAAAAATATTCGTAGATAGTAGTAGTAGTATTCAGCTTTTTCACAGAAGTTAGCCACGAAGCACCACACAGAAGGCAAAAATAATTATACTTATATATGTGTGTGTGAATCAATTATATTAAAAGCTAACATAAAAATATTTGCATTTTTAATATTCCAGCTGCAGCAGCAGCAGCAACGCCATTGACCGATAAGTTAAGCTATTGCATTCTAGGTGTTTTTACAACTGAAAATGATATATCATCTTCTTCTAAGTATAATAATGCTGTTGCTGGTATTTTATGAATATCAATCAGCGACGTTTCGCTAGCAGACATCTTTAACTGCGCATTAAGTTTTAACTTAAACGCTTCGAGCAGACCGGCTAATGTGAGACAAAAGCCCCGACTGGCAGGTACTAGTGGAAAATCGGGCACCATGTATGCAGCATCTGAAACAGGCATAGTCTCAGAACAATCTGAGAACGTACGTGAATATTAAAAAATATCAATGAATTTTATACAGCCATGGACATACAAATTTACAGCACGCACAATTGTATTCATAAATAAGAATTAAAGTACACTAACAAAAACTAACTGTTAGCAACTATTGAGTCATATAAGAAGTATCCGCAGTTGGTACCCACAAATCTGTCATGTAGTTGATGTTTAGTACCTCCGCTATCTCCTGACAGTTTGCGTGTCAATCTTGCTCCACCAATTGCATCTTTGATATCGAAATTTCAGGAACAGAATCGAGCAAACCACTCGTGGGTCTGGTGTTCACTCACAACATCCTCTCCGTAAACCGTACAAATTTTCCGACATGTTTTGCAGCGGTTTTACATTTTCTATAGTAATAAAGCATCACATAGCGTATTTCTTCAGATATTTCACTCATTTTCAAATCAATGTAACTTTTTACACTAGAGACGAATTACAAAATGTCCACACAAAATGAAGCCTGCCACCTTTCAAACATTGTTCGTTTGACCAACACCAGAAACTGCGGACACTTTTTATATAACCCAATACTAAATTCAATTCATAAATGCATAAATCTACAAAAAATTAATTAATTCATAATTAAAAGATTTAAGCGTTTTTTTCTTCGAATGCAACCAGATAGTTGATTTATATATAAATTTTTCGTCTTTTGAAACCAAAAATTGGAGGAAAAGTATTTATTTTATATCTTATGAAGCATTTTTGATGCCTCCTTAAATTAATTTCTTCTTCTTTTTACAAGTTTCGATGATATAAAATTTGTTACCACTGGAACCTTGTAAGCGAAAACCAATAACACAGGTAAAGAGACGTAAATGGAGGTGGATAAGACATACGATAAAAAAGTTAGCTAACAGCGTCACGAGAATGGTGTTCGATTGGAACCCACAGAGAAGAATACGTCGTGGACGATAAAAAAAAAAAAAAACAAAGTGAAATGTGAAGTTCACCACGAACGAAAAATATGGAATTTGCTGCACTTATTGAGAAAATAACCGGATCTATGAGGTAGTTGGTAAAAATATAATTAGAAGAGCAAGATATTTGAGGAATTCCACACCGACAAATTTAATCTGTATAAACAACTTAACGCCGTCAACTCGAGTTAAAACTGAGACCATATTTTTAATTAATTTAAAGCAATTTGTACAGATTACTTCAAAGGGCGCGCCATGTTGTCGATAGAATCGATTTCAAGTTTTGAAATATGTTAGGTATAGATTTTTGAAAAATATTGCATAATTTTCAGAAAATACTTTCCTTTTGAAAAAATAGAATTCTAACATTTTTGCAACCGTTTTCGAAAGCACGTACTTTATAGTGTTTACGTCTACAAATTCAACTATTTGACAATTACAATTTTTGTAATAAATTATCAAATATATCAAAATTACGGAGCACCAGATGCTATTGTCATTTTGCATTTATGATATTACTGTTCCCAGCGCAAATCAACTCTAATCTAAGCGAAACCAAAACCTCAAATTTAGAATTAAAGAAGGAAATAATCTTACAGTTACATATCATCGTTGTTCAAGCAGAAGCAATTAAACACCATTTATTTATTTATGAGATGAGTTTAGTTTAAGAAAACACTGTGCGCTATTAACACTGGAAAAACTCAACAAGTCCAAAGACTCATATAAACATTTCAACAGCATCATCAAAAATGTGGCAATACGAACCAAATCAAAGAGTTAATTTGGACTTGGTGATTTCTGCTTGAACGCCGACTATATAATTCAGCTTGTGCTATTTGTATAAACATGTCTACCAGGTGTATATTATATATTACCAGCTGTTATTTTTGATTGCTGCTGTTGCGTTACTGCATTGGCATCTCCTTGCATAGCCTCTTCTTCAATATTTGGCATTGATTTTGAAAGTTCCATCCAACCTTTGATTCGTACATACATTGTTTGGCCTCGTTGTTTGAAATGTTCCTCAATTTCATTGCGAAATAAAATTGGTGGCTGTTGCAGCAACTTTGTCATTGCTTGCACCATTTTAATCATGACCATTTCGTTGTACATTCGTGAGTTTTCTCTGCCTTGTTGAGTTCCTGCATATGAAAAGCAAACAATAATAACTACAGCTCCTATTACGGTTGGCAACTTTACTCGTAGTTTGGTTACCATCGGCAAATTCGTATTATCGATGGCAACCCAACCGATTAGTTGATTCACTAGTTGCCCTACAGTTGGCAACGTGTTTCAAAAACCGGCAATTGCTTTTTAGCAGTTGGTATGGTGGTTGCCTATAAATGGAGTGCAACAAAATTTAATGGAAAAAACGTGAAGTGATACAACAAATATTATTGTAATATTATATTTTTTAATGTTTAAATGATTTTTAGGAATATACAAATTACAGTTAAGCGGCAATTTTAGTGACTTATCCAACTTCACGTTTTTCCCCTAAACGCAGTAAATCGATGTCAATGCATTCGTTCGTCAAATTTAGAATAAATAGATAGAAGCTAATGTCCACTTGTCTTTAAAAAAAATGTTTACACTTTAATGTGCAAACATTTTCATATTTTTTACACATCGGTTGTTTTATGTCCAGTCGTCAATATTTTAAAAAGGCAACACCAAAAACGCAACTAGGTTGAGCTGCCAACCTTAATAGGAGCATATAATTTTCCATTCCAAAATTTGTCACTTCAAATGACGATAATTTAATTAAGAGATGTAAAACGAAAACCATTTATTCAGAACACACCTCGTTGTTTCTCGTAGCCAGCCTCATTGAAGTATGGCTCAGGTACCAATATTAATCCTTGTATAGAAACTATCACTTGTAGCAATGTGCTGCTTGGACCCCAAATTTCTGAATCTCGACCAGACCATGTGCCCAGCAACGAAACACAAACTTTGCCATCTTCATATAAATTCGGATTCAAGCGATCCGAGCAATAGCTAATGTAATGACATAGCGGCGGGCTCTTTGGGTATTCACGGCCGAGTTGTATATCAAAAAGGAACATACCATCTTCATATGGGGTCTTTTTTGGACCTTCTATCATGACACTTAACAAATCCATGCGATCTTCGAAAACTCTGCGCGAAAAATTACATATTAATTAAATCACATATTTCGTCTCCTACTTGCGTATTCGTTTACCTAACCCATACCCCAGGCGGTAATGAATTCTTCAGCACACGATGCTCACGTTGCACCGCACGATAATATTGCTTCGGATTATTCGGATGGAAAATAGTTAAATGGAATTTATGCGATTTAGGTGCTGTGGGTAAAACTTGGAAATATTCTGAAGGCACTGCCAGCGAGTGGAGAGACCTATTCGGAGATGATGGTCGACTTAATGTGGTAAGCGTAGGCGAAGAACACTTCTGAATCGGTGCCACATCAACATTAATGACCGAAGTACCTCCTACAGTGTCAGGTGTAGCTTCTGTCTGTTTAGTTATTGCTGTGTCTTTTGGTACCTGCTGAAATGCAAGCAGCGGCGTCGACAACGGAATTGCTAACGTTTTCTCATGTGTTTTATTCTCTTCAGAATTAATTTCATTGACGGTCACCACCGTTTTCGAAGTTTCCTCTTCAATATCACCAAACACCTCCGCTAAACTCAGATGGTTCTCTTTATAATATTTCTCACGTATCTCGTTTAGACATTTGACCAACTGCTCCTTCAGCAATGCACACAAATGCACACACACATACTCAGGTGTAGCATCCTCAGTTATCTCGATACTGCTGCAAGATATTGATTTCTGATCATCGTTTACTTTTATTAATGAACCGTTCGCATTCTCATTGGTAAGGTCAGAAGTACTGGCATAACTACCTTCACAATTTTCGTTTCGTGAATAATTTCCTGAATCTTCCTGCAATAGATAATTACGAATATAACAAAAATATTATACAAAGTTAAAAAGATTAAGCATTTATTTACCGTGCTCGTGGATGATTTGAGTTTACTAGTCTTCTCAATGCTCTTTTCTATGTTCAGCATAGCTGAATTTAGTAATTGATTCTTTTCGGCATTGTAAGGACTATGCTTCTGGATTGAAACCTCTGGTTGTGATAATGCTACATTATTTAAAGTGTTAGCAGAAACACCGCCAGCATTTTCACTAATTATGTTTGTAGATGACGAGCTCTAGTTAACAACAATATTATATTAGTGTTCAAATTTAATAAAACTCAAGGACATACATGTTCATTTCGTGATGTTGCAATAGGAGAAAACTTTCGTTTTTGCGAACCAAATGATGGCGAACCACTTCTGCCGCCGACACCGCCACTGCTGCCTACAATCGAGGTGTAGCTGGTTGAACATTTGAAAGGTGTTGATGAAATGTTAAATATAACTTTGGGAGCATATTCTTTGGATACAGAAGTATTTGTATTAGTATTTGAAAGTGAATTTTGCATCTTCTGAGCACTATTCACAGCTACTACAGTAGCTTGATAATGACATTGTTGATGCTGAGGTTGTTGGTACTGCGAAAACTGTGTTTTTGAATTTGGTGAAGTGGGTGATTGTTGTGTTGCTGCCGCATAACTGAAAAGACGATTTTTACGGTCTTGAGCTCGTTCGGATATTGTTTGATTGCCGCCTTTCCGCACACGTTCGATAAGTCCCTGCATTAATATAAACAAACCACGCGAATTTAATTTATTTTTGCATAATACTTGTGCAAGCTAAACTTACCATAAAATTGTCTTCATGAAAGAAACTTGTATTCAACAAACGATCCAAATAGCGACATCCTTTAAAGACATTTAAAAGTTTGCGCATTACCTAAATGAAAAATCGAAGCGATTAAAGAAATTGTTGAATGCATGCAGATAAATGAATTGCTTAATTATATTGTAGCTTTGTAAAGTAAGGTTATCTCCACAACTAAAACTATGTTCACTAAGATGAGAGCAAAATGGATGTTTAGGATGTTGTTATAGACGGTATTGCTCCGAAAAATTGTACCATAGACGTTGTACTGCCGCAGAACTTTGGCTTCCAGCCAACTTTTTTTCTTATCTTCAACAAAGACTTTCTGCCAAGACCTACACGAAGCGTCCAATTATTTTGCAGATTAGATGTATAATTTGATTCTACCAATTCGTATGTTCCTCAGAATTTCCTGATCCGAGAAGTGGAACTCATGAATTCCACGTAGTCACGATGTTCCAACATCATTTCTCTGTCCCACTTCACGTTCGTGGAATAAGCTCCCTTCATAAATTTGTCTTCATAATTTTAGCTGACCAAATTCACACTTTTCCATGTTTTTCCTGCCTGTTAACTATATTCTACATTTCCCAATCAAATCCATTGCAAAACCTTATAAAAAATTCTTAAACTTACCTCTGGATTTTGTAAATTTGGGCTCATATTGAAAATCTCCTCTAAGCGTGCAATTGCCACGCGTGCCCGTTCAATATTCGACAGCACGTGCGATTCTTCAAGCGAAAGCTTTGGGCTAGCACCTCCACCATATTCACTATTCTCCGATTCAGTTTCCCAAGAGTCATCCGAATCATGACCCCATTCAGTGTGGTCAAACTGTCCGACCTCGAAAAGATCCTGTGGCCAGCACATACTAATGTGTCCATCGACCCACCAAACTTTAACACGCCCATCGATAAAATTGTCAATAATTTGGCCTGCAGTGCAATTGGCATCCTCCCCAACGAAATTGGCAACACGAATGACCATAGTTCCCGGACGATACTGAAAATCGGGGTGATCCTTCAGGTCATAAACACTTACTTCAGATTCTCCGTTATACGTGGGCCTAACATAAAATTTATAAAGAAAATAATAAAAAGAATATATATGCATATACACAAAGCTCAAATGGGACTATACTTTGGCTCATCGGATGATGTATATGTGGTAAACCATTTTACTTTTGCCGTCCTACCATGATGGTCAACAGTTTGTACAACTCCATAATCACGAAACGTCGATACATTAGTATCTTCTTTTCCAGATACAATAAAATCTCCAGGAAAAAATTCCTAAACAAGTAAAAAACCAAGAAAATTAATTCCAGTATTCAACTCAATAAAGAAAAAACTATTGTTTTACATGATTATCCAAATGATGTATAGGATACAATTGTGTCGAAGGTATACCACTTTCAATGGAGCCATCTTGCCATACGACTGTTGCTGTACTGTACACCAATAACGCTTCGGTGACCAGTTCGTCACCATGTTTTGGCACAAATTCTGCAGTTGCCAATGACGTCGACGATGATTTCTTTAAATTCGTTGTGCCCTTCTTGCGTATCAGCCGACGCTTCATGTTAATTGGACTGTTATGTGGCGATGGGCTCGAGCATGTTGATATTGTCGTTGTGGCACTAGCACCACCCTCTGCTTTGAAATCATCGGAGCAATAGTCATATTCATCATCCTCATCGTTTTCGTCATCATTATCGGTAATCCAACCACTAGTATCTGCAGTTTCTGGACTATTATTATGTTTCTTGTTTTTGTAGTAGATATTTGATTCAGTGGAATCTTTTTTGCTCTCTTGGTTTCCAGGTGATTTCTCTTTGCTTCCTGAAGCATTCAGCTTTTCAAGTTTATCCAATCTCATAGTGAATTTTTTGGATTTGTTCGTTGACTTATCCGAATCGTGCTGGTTGAATTTTTTCTTAACTTTTTCGAAATTAAGTGAATTATTTGTGGTAGTACTGGTGCTGCTTGTTGTGTTAGAGGGTGCAAACTGATTTTTAATGTCTTCCTTTTGTTGTTTAGCAAGTAGTAATTTGAATTTAATCGCTGCAAAGAAAAAAAAAGGTTAAGCGAATTAATACAGTTAAACTCAAGTCAAATGGTCGTCTGCACAGGTAAATTAAAAAGTAGAAAAAACTATTTTCCTCTTGGCAGGCAATGGTAAACCTAAAAAATTAAAAATTACCAAAGAAAAGCTTTTCAATTCACCGTTCGGTTTCGACGAACGGCTATTCATGTACAAAATATTACGCACAACACAAGTGGAAGCGAAAAGCTCGGCCTAGGCCTCCCTCATTGGATGTTGCGCCATTAAAATAAGAAGAAGAAGCTCAAGTGAAGTTAGGACTCTACAAATTTACCTTGTTCTTTATCCCACTGTGATTTTCTAATGACTGTATCACATTTGGAGTACTTTAAACGAGTTCGATCGCTTAATTGCAGCATGCACGACTCGAATAGATTCAATCGTTTTAGACGCTTTAAATCTTCATCTCTGACATAAGGATTTGGTTGCTGCAGTAAACTAGTCTGCACAGAGCTGTCTTCAGATAATGCCCTGCATTGCCAATGTACCCACACAGAATCTGTGTAAACGGATTCAACCGTAAACTAAAGAATAACGATACAAATTACTTTAATTATCTTAATACAATACATATACATATATGAGAGGCAGTGAATGACATAGAATTTGCACAGCACAAGTAAGACAGTACGCTATGACTCTTCCGACTTTTGACATCACTCCATCCTAATATGTACTCGAACGGATACATAAAAGTACATACGAACCTTTCCCATTAATGGTTTTCCTTTTTTATTCGTATGCAAAGGTATATTTGGTGTTAGCAATTTTACATATTCCAGATTCGGTAAACGTCCAACTACTACGTTGCCAGGATAGAATATTTGTGGGTCAAATAAACCGCGCCCATAGCGCGAATTTAAATCCTTGAAAGAAAAAAAGGCATTGGACGGTATTTCGACGCGTGCTCCCGAATTTGATCTAAATTTTAAATTTATATATGTTTTCATTGTCTAACGTAGTCTTTTCCCATTACAAACTTACATCAAGATTGCTTTATCCTCGACATCTTTTGTACTACCGACCCACGAGTCCAGGCAAACGGCGCTATCACGCTGCCACGTGTTTATCAGCTGTAACCGTTCCGCCATAACATTTTTTATCACATATTTCGTGCCCAGCACCTTGACATCAGCTCGCATGTTTATTTCACGGCAGTAGCCACGTTGTGTGTCTCTGCCAGGCACCATTCGGCGCACAACATCACCAGGCATTAGTGTTCTATCAACCAATGCTATCTGAAAGGATTAAAAAGTAAGCCATTGAAAAAGTAAAATTAAATTGCAACTAAATGATATGCGTCAAAAAGCACAAATCCGATGGATTAGTTTGGTTGTGTGATTGCATTGCTTTGCACGTGTTCCTCTTCCCTGAGATGAGAATACTTTATGCAAGACCATTTTACAGTTATCCTTGAAAAGGTTACATAACCTCATCAAAACTTCTCGTTAAATTACCAAACATGTACTCCATGATTTACAGTTTGCCTTCCCTTCACACTTACTGTTCCCTCTGGCTGCACCTCCTCTCTTCCCTCCGGCGACCATGCCACACGCACTTCGCCCTTCACAAGCACATCTTCGAAATCATCATCTTCATCGGCTGAATATGTCTCACACGTTTCGATGACTAGCCCAAATTTGACACGCCCCTTTTTATCAAGGCGAAATATTTCGTCTTCAAAGAAATATTGATTGTCTGCGGCACCTACAGCTCCTGCAGCACCACTAGCAGGTGTAAGGGTATTTCTCTTTTTACTCGATAGGCCAACCCTCTTTTTCTCTTTGCTCTCTTCCTCATTTACGTACTTCGATGGATTTGCTGATTTTGATGCTGCTGCCATTGCCGCATCGGTATCATTTTGAGACTGTAGCTCTGCATTGACATTGCTCAATCCTGTGGCCATTACTTTGTTACTTATTACAACAAATTATTCTACCAATTTGTTGTCGTTGTTGTTGTCAGTGAATCCGTTTTCCCTTCAGCAATTTTGTTGTTCATACAAGTTAATTCTTCTACATGTATGTCTATTTTTTGTAACTTCTTCGTTTTATACTTATGTAAATTTGGAATATTTGCAAATTTTCCTTTTTACAAAAAAAATGAGCCTGCCAACTTTTAGATTTTTTAGATTTTTGTGCCAAAGTTAACGGAATTAATTTTTCTGCGAATGAAAACTAAAAACGAATAAAAATTGAAATACATTGTTGCGTTTTTATGGCTATAATGAAAAAAGTATTACTTAGTGACAAATAGTATTTAAAATTAAAAACGGATTTCACTTCTGAAGGAAGAAAGAGGGTGAAATGTAAGAAATGACAACTTGAAGACTTAGAATGAACTCACTCCCCACGAGCGGATAATATCTTTACTGAATTAAGGCCCCGGTTCCATGTGTGGACTATTGAAATCAACTATTTTTTTTAAGAATTGACACTTGTAAAACCAGACTAAGTAAAAATTTAACGAAAAAACTTTATCTTTTCGCCAGCAAACATTCTACACCATTTATTATTTGACAATCCATTCTTCTTCTTTTATTACTGACAGTTCACAGTATAATCAGCTGTGTTTCTTTTGGCGCGCAACCATTACATGTTTTGACTGCAAATTAATCCTATATATGCCTTTTCGCGTCGATAACTATCCTTGCGAAGAATTATAACCGGAATTATAAAAAAGTGAAACCAAGTCAAGCACTTATTAAGCGTGCAGAAGAAGGCAAATAAAAAAAGATTTTTTATTTTGTTGAGCAAAGTAGGATTTTAGGATTTTGCACGCAATTTGGCAATGTAAACTTCATTTTTCATGTAACTGTGTGCAAGTGAGCAGAGAGCTACACAATTTCTAATATAATTAGTAAACTAATACACAATGTGCCCGGTTTCAAATCTCAGCTCGCTCCGGCGAAATCCGAAATAAGTAGAAAAATAATTTTTCTAAGCCACGTCTAGGCAGCCGATGGCAAACTTCCAAAAGTAAAAACTGCCTGTGAAAAGCTTTAATTTCGCCGTTCGGATTTGACATGTACAAATATAACACACACAACATGGCCTATGCTCTTCATGGGCTGCTGTGCCATTAAAGAACAGACAAAGTTTTTCTGATCCAAGCTAATGCCACTGTATTCTTAAGAGGCCGTTTACACTGCCGCAAGCATGAACGACTGTTCGAGAGAGACAGGTAGCAAACCAAATTGCACAAGAATTCTTTTATGTATACTTACATAGAGTATACATCATAGATAATCTTATAAAAATTTTAAATATTGGTCGATTGTCACACCAAAATTTACTTTTTTTTATGTTTCACAATCGACAATCCGGTATTTATTATTTTAGTTACTATTAGATATTTATAGCATTGGGCCATATAAAAATTATCCGGGGGTTTTCGTTAAAAGATGATGCTGGTACTCACAAATCTTTGACCCAAAACACAAGTCTAAGGTCACGAAGCAATGGCTTAACGAAGACAAAATTAATGTATTGGATTGGTCGGCGCAAAATGCTTACGTTCATCGCAAAGATTGGTGAATAAGTCAAAATAGCAACGAAAGATTTTAGAAATATTAATGATTTCAGGGTCGGCGTCCATGAAGCTCCCAAAGCAGAGACGCGAGAGTATCGAAGGAAAATGGGAAGAAGTGGCTAAAAATTGTGTACATGCCACGAAGAACTAATTTGGTAAGTCTTTTATTTGCGTTTCACTGTTTATTTTTCTTCTTCATGATTTTCAGGTTGAGCTATTTACGTATCCAAGGCATTTTACGGTAGTTCTGCGTTTTTCATTGATTTTTTGTATATTAATGAAATACCTTAACTAATCTGCAATCCATTGAACATGATTAAAACATAAAACAGAAGGTGTTCAAACTGATAATAGTTTTGAAGCAATTGATCACAAATTTCTGAAGCCCAGGCATCGCATGGCATACAAATTCAACACCCACGTGACTGGTTCCAATTTATTAAAACATTCGGTTCTAAAGTCGCATTTGATGATCTGAGGACATTAACAGCACTATTTTTACATTTCGGCCCTTTGCTAAAAGCAAAGATTGGCGAATAAGACGAATTATCATTTTTTATATCATTTGAAATAATCTCTTCAGTTATACAATATATCCCCCCTTTGAATTATCATAGAGTTGAATTTATAAATTGCTACTTTTATGGTGCTGCTAACTGAAATGAAATTAAAATATTTCTAACAGTGTCTTATTTGAGATTTCTTTCGGATATTATTAGATCCAAGTAAAACTATCAAAGTATATTGCGATGTTTTTTTATTTTTATTAAAAACTTTTCTATTTTTTTTTAAATTTTTTAAATATTGATAGGAAAAAGAGATAAATAATTTTTCTTAATATTACAATCACGAATTATCACACTTAACGATCATCGGTGGTGCATAGGGCGAATGACGAACTCCGAACGAATATGCTTTAGTTGATTTACCCGGTCGATAATACATGAGATCATAATAGTTTGGACCAGGACCAATCAATTTCCAATTTAAATTTGTGCGCCCACCAATCGAATATTGCGGACTCCGCGGTAATTTCACAGAAATATCACCAGCGCCGTATGCAGCAGGGCCAGGTGACTTGCCCTTGCCTTTTAAGCCACACCGTATACCCCTGAAATTAAGAGAGAGATATGTAATATAGAAATAAACATACATAATCAATGTAATACTGATATATTTATGCCGCATATAAAAGATTTAATCTTACATGCGAATAAATAAAAATAAATAAATGAAAAATGTTTCATTGCCCATACATGCTATAAGCTGGCTGTGCTGGCTTGATCGGCGACACATCTATAGTATATGCATTGGGCCCGGGTGCGCATGTCTTGTAATTAGCATTAGTTCTCCATGCCATAGAGTATGCAGGAGCATTTGCGCCTTTAAAAAACGGATGGATATGCACATCATGAGCTCCAGGACCCGGACCAATGTTCTTATCTGTATTGAATACGTTTCTAGAATTAGAAAATAAAAATTTATTACAATTTGCAGTGCCGTATTACCTTTCACATAAGTCCTTGGTCCAATTGTAAACTCATTGCCACGACTTACACCATAACGTGTTAAGGTCGATACCCCATAGGCACCCGGGCCGGGGCCAACATTTTTGCCTTGTAAACTTGAGCGAGTGCCAAAAGAGTATTGCGGCAAACGCTGCTTACGATTGTCGTGATTTTCATAACCAACAGTAGGTGGCAGGGAATATGCGCCGGGACCGGGACCTAAATTACATATATGAGAAGAGTCATTTAAATAAAAATATAATCACGTGTTTTCGCGATGGATTTTATACAATTATTTATTCATTACCTATGGGTTTTCTGCTCATGCTGCTGCTATTGCAATATCAGAAAAAGTATTATATCCAATTTAGAATTTAGAATTTTGAAGAGAATTAACAAATTTGAAGTGATATAGAGAAACCGGAAATTAAATATGAAAATTTATGGAAATTATTTTGAGTTATTTTAAAAAGAATTCATATGGATTTTATAAAGAGTCACAAATGCTATAGTACATTTATATCTATATATAGTGGAATGGATTGTATCTGAAGAGAACTGTAGCGAATTTAACATATTTAACTAAACTTTTAGTTACATTCATTATCATCATTTTCCACTCTAATTTCTCTAATGATAGGGCATAATCATACCTTTTAAAATGAAGCAACAAAAACAAATTTTGATACCCTTGCACCGTGCAATATTACATGCTTGACATCGTGAATATTCCCTAGTGTGTTGTAGGACGGATATTGCTTCCAGCTCTAAAAATTGTGTAATTTAATTTACTTATTCCTGAGAACTAAGAAGAATTATTGATTGTGAAGTTTATTTTTATTAGTAGGGTAAGTAAAAGTCCTATCTCATCTTATGTTTAAAAACTATTCCCGATATCTCCTCTTACCCTATATATGTACATATGTATGTATAATTAGGTATATATTTATGTATGTATATTTAAATATGTTTCTAACATATAGATATTCTTTGGATCGAATGTTACATGTATACGATTATGGTCCAAATGTATTTTACGTACGTGTGTAAGAGATCAACAATTTTACATATATGTAATAGAAATACACAAATTTACTAAAATATTGAAAAATATTGTTCGGTATTAATAATGCAGAGATCCACAGAGATATTATTCGATATCGACCGAATTATACAATTGTTTGTATTGAGATCCAGCATGCCCGGTATTGATAAGCAGCATTTCATTTTGTTTCTCCCGTATCACCTAAAATACGGAAAACCAACATAAATTATCCTTCGTATTACATAAACTTTTAAAAACTATTCAAATTACAAACATACCTTCGGATCATATTTTTGATACACATAAACTAAGACTGGACCATACGCTATATTGAAGAAGCCAACTATACGCATAAGCCAGGAGAAACCTATCGTCTGAGCTAGCTCTCCACCAATTAGGGGTGCTACAGAACAAGAACAAATTAAAGAAATATTAGATTATACCACATCCTTCATATTCTATATACATATATGTACATGTACAATATAGGTATAGTTCCAAAAAAACCGATGCTTCGAATAAAATGAGAAACAAATTTCCTAACATACCCAAACAGTAAGCCAAACTGACTGATGTCTGCTGGATTGCATAGACCGTGCCATAACTAGACATTGAACTTATACCAGCATTTTCTATACCGTTTTCATCCTCTTGCAACGCTAAAGTAGCATCAACAAATGTTGCTAGCAATGGTACCAGTGCCGCATCAATAACACCAATTCCAAGACCTAATCCAAAATGTGGCAGTAATAATTGTGATACGGTTGTAGCACTCGGAATCTAAGCGTGGATGAAAATGAACAAAGATTAGTTTTTCAATGCCAAAGCAAACAATTTCAATTCCATCGAACTCACTAATATCGATGATATTCCTACAAGTAATAAAGATATACATGAGATCTTCACTTGACCGTATTTGTATGCAAAGCTACCAAAAAAATTCGTACCAACAAAGTAACCCATCGAATCTGGTATAAAAACTGTACCCAGTTGCCACCTTTTGGGTTTCAAATGTTCGATTAACCATATGGGCAGGCATGGTTCCAATATAGCCATTGTAGATGTTGAGAACCATATGGCGACTGATATGGCTAAAATCATTTTACTTTCGAGTAGTGGTCTCCATATTGGCTGCTCCTGGTGATTGCTGACCTATGCCAAAAAATATAGTTTAATATGTGTACAATATTAGTAGAAGGGCGTGGGTGATTGATTGAGCTGGATGATTGGTGGGTTGGCCGTTGCGTATTGAACCCGGGTTCGACAACATTTTGTAACCGTATAACCGTTCAATAAGAAATTTGGCAAACTTCTCTCGAGCTGTATAAACTGGCGGATTTTATGATTATGTACATCTAAAAATCTTACAAGAATCCGAATTTATGTTTCAACAATTCACTATTTGACTAAATACTCAAAATCGTTTAATTGGCAAGACTTGCCGGTGCATTGTGATTCTCAGATTTTAGTCAGAATCTGCCCAATTACTGGCATATAATTATTTACATATGTATATTTGATTTATCCATCATACCTCTGGTTGCACTGATAAATCCATTGTTAAAAGTTGCATCCCTTTTACAATGAAGCATTTGTTAATAAAATAAATTCGTTGCATTATAATATTTCTTCTTAATCTATATTTAAATGTTATTTTGCAGGCATGCAGATAAGCTCACCTAAATTCAGAAAGATTATTGTTGATAGTATAATAAATGGTGCTGATTTACCAATAAGATCATAAAGTATACCACCAAATGGATAACCAAGAAGAACGCCTAAAGCAATGCTACCCAATATGATGCCCATCACTTTAGAGCGGCGTTCTTCCTCGGGGTAGTGCTACAAAAAAAAAAAAATTGATTCATTGCAATCATTTGCATTTCCATCATTTTTAAACAGCAACCACAACTTACTTGAGCTACCAAACTCATGCCACAAACACCGATGCATGCCGAACCAACACCCTGTATTGCGCGAGCAAGCAATAAAGTTAAATAGGTTTCACCAATAGCGAAAACTGTAACGAAGTTAAAAAGCTTTCAGTATGGTATATTAATAAATGTATTTATGTATGCATGTACATATGTGTGTATGCATGTGTAAACATACCCAACGACGATACCAGCAGGCAAAATGTTCCCATAACAATGGGTAATCGATAACCAAACTTGGTTGACATATTTCCCACAATTGGATTGAAAATCAATTGTATCAGCGCTTTCATTGCCAATAGAATTCCCACAGAGCCGTTCTCACTTGCGAGACTATCATCTGGGCTGCTACTGCTACTGCTGTTGCTGCCGTTATAGCGGACGTAAGAGGTGGCAGTGGTGTTGACGACAGTTGCAGATGAATTATTGGCATCACTGTTTCCAATTCCTATTACGTCCTTTGCAGCACTATTTCCACTTCCCATTCCCATATAACGTAGTTGTTGTTTTTGTTGTTCAATTGGCGTACCATTTAACATTTTATCATCCGGCAAGTGTAATAATGAGAAATTAACCATTGATTTGCCGGGTATTGGATGTTTTGTCAGAATTGTCGTTGGCTGCGTAGTATCGTGATTGCGATAGGCCAGATTTTGAGCAGCAGCATAAGTGCCACTGCTGCCTCTGCTGATGCCTGCATCCAACAGAGCGTGGTGTTGCAGTGTTCGATTATTTATGGTTGCTAGATAATCGGGTAAAATTGGCACTGCAATATGAATGAGCATAAAAGAAAAAATCAATAATATTGTATATGGTAATAACAAATTCATGTATGGTATTTTAGAAACTCTTAAATTATCATTCAAAAAAATCTTAAACCAATTTTGTAGTATAAATTGCAAAAACGGTAAGTTTTTAACCTGAAACTTTCAAATATCTCGTGCCAAATAAAAGTAGGTCAATTGGAATTAAATATTTTAAGCTGGAACATATTAACAAATATCATCGAACAACCACCGTAATCGCCTGGTTTGGCACCGGCTGACATTTTTCTCTTTCCAAAACTCAAATTACCACATCGAGGCAACCATTTTCCATCGACAAAAGATATATAAAAGAGAATTCGCGCCGAGAACTGAAGTCGGTTCGGGAAATTGAGTATGAAAAATGTCTTTTTCAGCACTAACGGGATATTGAGTCAGGATATTTTAGTGTACTCAAGCTTAAATTATTTCATTTCACTTGTTTCATTCATATATGGATACATTCCTTTAAAAAAAAATTACTCTTAATATGTGTCAACTTCAGGAGCACATAAAAAGTAAATGTTTGCTTATATCACCAAACCCAGCGGGGTTGGCCTATTTTCATTCCGCGTTGGAGCCACTCAGACTGGAATTTCTTACATCACGGTGTAATAAGTGCTCTACGACAAAAATGTCCATACTCCGCGGGGTAGTACTCAGGTAATCCTGGGTAATTTTAAAATTTGAATATTTATTTTCGATTTATCATAGATGGTGTTGTAATCGACGAAATTCCTTTTTGGTGGGTCGGGAGGATAACTTTGAAATGTTAATTAGGATCTCATATTTTTTTATTGCAGATTCAGATATGTAGGATTTGTCTGGAAATTCTTTTTCGATTCATAATAGATGGCGCTGTAATCCCATCTCATAATCATTCTCTCTCCTTCTTCCTGCCACCTATCAATCTTCCTTTTAATCAAGACAATGCTCTGCATTCAGTTGTTGTGTGTTGTATGTATCAGTAAAAAACAAAATTTAATTCTTGTTCATTTCTTCTATTTTGTTCGATGAAATTTTCAAATAAAAATCAGTACATATAAACTTAATCTAACGTTCCATCGGTAATAATGAACAGCATAGCAAATAAAATTGTTATATAGAATATAGAATTATTTAAAGATTTCTTCGAACCTTGTTCTATTGTGAGAAAAGGAATACTAGATACAATTTTATACAATAATTACAGTTAACGGGCTTGAGTTAACGGAAGAAATTGAACGGAAGCTCAAGACAAATATCGGTTTTTGAAATTAACGTAGGAATTAATTGCTAATCAAATATTTAACGGCATCAATTAACGATTTACCGATTTTTTTCCCAGCTCTGTCAATGAATAAATCGGTTGGAAATATTAACGGCGGATGCGTTTTAGTGCTGGTACTAGTTACATTACTTTTCTTTTATTATTTAGATACTATTTTAATGAGTTTCATATGTAGTTACGACATTTTACAAAGACAATTGCCCATAACTCACAGAGACTAACTAGTGTGGCAGTTATTTCTTTTGGCGAAAAAACTTGAAAGACCAACGAAAACAAAGAACTGTGGGATATACATATATAACTTCTAACTCATTTCCGATATTGGTAACATGCTTTGACATTAAATAAATGTGTTTAATCAAAAACGCGACAACATACTAATTGAACTGAAAATACAATTGAATCAATTACCGATTACAGTAAGCAGAATATTATCCAGAAGTAATGCGAAATATACTATAACCGCAATTATACACCGATTCGTATTGCCAAAGTGTGGTGTCGATGAACGCGGTGTACCCGAATTCAGGACGGAAGCTTGTCGCGTAATTGGCTTATGCACTCCTATATCCTTTTCTCTAGGCGGTAGCTGAGACATATTGCCCTAACCGTTTTAAACACTTTAATTATATTAGGTTATTTATTTTTTCAGCTTCCATATGTTTGTGATCATTTGCGTGTGTGATTGCTACTGCTGTTTTTCTGATGCACTTTAAATTTCCAATTAATTACACTTAGAATGACATTCACTTCAGTCCACTAACTGCACCGCTGCGGCCGCGTAACTTCCCAAAACGCCGCGTAGTGTCCGCCACAAACCGAACGAGAGATATGCGTATTGCTGGCAACAGGTGTTAGCGACCCAATGAACGACAAACCATTGAAAAGCTTCAACATAATGCCGCTTTATTATATATGTAGTGTAAGCCTTGGATTCCAATCACATTCACTCAGTCGCTCATACAGTCGAGCGTCCTCTCTTGTTCATCTTCTCTCTCTTGGCTTTGGGTTGATTACTGTTTTAATGTTGCTGCTGCTCTGCTCTGTTGCTGTTGTTTTTGATATCATTGTTGTACAGCGCTCTACAACATCATGGGGTACCAGTTCGTATAAGTGATGCTACTTGAAAAAGTGGTATGAGTCGTAATATACTTATACATACTCATATTCACATAACTACATGCTCGCTGTATGCTCGCATTCGCATGTATGTTTGTAGTATACAGGGGGTTATTTTAGCCTTTCTCTCGTTTTATTTTTAAACCGGAAACACGTTGTTGCTGCTACATATACGAGTACTGCATAGTAGTTACTCGTGTTCCCTTTGCATGTACACAAATACATATTGTTAGTTATGATATCCTTTGCTACTATTTTAAGTAGTTGTTGCTTTGGGACGATACTGTGTTTTTCTAGCTTTGTTGTCCTTGTTGTACGTTGTTTGTATTGGTATTGCGGTGGTTTATACTATTGTTCCTGTTGCCGTCAATATCATAGTCCTGAATTATTAGCTTATGGGTTACATGTGTGAGTGTTTCTTTCATTCCACTCTGTTTTTAACTTGTTCAGAGAGAGTACGAGTATATTGCAAAAGGCAAGATAAGTTACTTATAATGACGTGGAACAATGAAACAGAGTGTGTGCTCCTTTTTATAGCAATTTTTCAGCTCATTTAATATTTAACACTTGATTATGATTCAAGTGGCAAAAAGTTGAAATATATTATGTATATGTACACAAGTTTAAATTGGCGCTTAAAAACTTCTTCTTAGTGCATTACTATTTATAGGAATTTATACCATGGCAACTGGCACGGTCCTCAAGACAAGCAGGCCGTTTTAGGTATTTTGTTTGCATAATAAGTGGCACGCAACATTTATCAATAGTTGGAAACTCGTTTAAAAAAGTTAAGATTTTTTTTTAATCTACTCATGTAAAAATTATATTATCAGTTGGCCATTGCTTTGCTAAGGATGAGGGCAATCAGCGCGAAAATGTGTTACACGCAAATTGTTAAACACGTTCACGGGGGCACTACGCAGGAAGAGAACTTTCATCCCACCTATGCAAGCCTGACGAGAGGGGAATGGGGACGGGTATATGTCCTCCTTGGCCGGGTTTTTAGTGTGGAACTCCCAACGCAAATTTTTATGATTTTTAAAAAAGTCTTGTTGTTAAGTTTACTTTATATTTTGACAAATTTTTTCTCACTTCTAGCCTCTGAAACATATACGAGGTCCACCGAGGTTATAGTTTTAATATCAAGATTGTTAATTTATCTGGATGAATTTTTCAATTCAAATGCAAAATAATTAAGTTTACTATTTTTAATTGATTTTAAAAACTATTTACCTTCTAAAAGAGCATGTGCGAGTATGTTTACATCAACTTTTAGCAAGGCGAGACCAAATAATTTCAAATTATTTGAGTAGATGAATTTTTAAAGTTACTGCCCGAAAAATTTTACAGATAAGGTTAAAATTATAAAGCTTGAAGTCGTCATATTTCAAAAATAAGAGTTATATAAGATGAACATCCTCTTTCTCCCCGGGGCCCGTATTTTCTCTCCACGGCCCTGCTGCTATTGATATGTTTTATAAACTAGGAATGGAAAAATCCGACCCGGATAAACCATACGCTCAGTTTTTGTGGTTAATACCGGCTTTTATCAAGTACCTTTTCCAACTTAAATAATCCGGTGGACTGTTGGAAAAGTCTTAAAACCGATTATTCACTAAAATGTTTTCGGTTTTTTGAGTAATCACATTTTTGTCCCGGGTTTGCGGCCAAATCTTAAATCGAGGAAAAAACATCTGTTAACCGAAAATGTCTCCTTACTTTGCATCCCTATTATAAACAATATCGTGATCAGGCTGAACAGAGGAGAAGTTTAAGTTGTAGCGGATGGTGTGGTTTTGATACTATCAGGACTGTGCCTAAAAATAATTAATAATTAAAACATCTGTCGATGTATAAATTCTAACAAATTCTAACGTACGATGCCATGGTATCGTGGAAGTCCTCAATAGGTTACACTCCATCACAAAATTAAACAGTATACAAAGATGACCACGAGCTGAAGTTGCTGGAGCCATCCGCACATTCCTTAAGGAGACTCTAAATATTCTAATACAGCTGATCCCTATTGTCGTCATTATTAAACCGACTGAAACCATGAGCCCCCTAAAGCGAATCACACACAAACAACCACTAACTAATAAAAACGATTATATTGGCAGTGACGTTCAACAGTAACTGCACAACATCATGAACACCGATATACATCAGTAATTTCCTTTCCTAGAGTTGATCAGCTTTCAATGTCTTCTCAAGTGCTCGGTACTTGACACTAACAATGAATGCACTGTAGGTGATGTCGTTAATAACATCGATAACTCTAGAAACTATAGATATTCATCGATAGTTCACTGTCGTGAAAGAATGGAGCAACAGAATGATACTGAAAAATTTGGACACCTCAATATTCACGAGTGGATCTAAGATGGATTGTGGTGTCGTAGCGGATACTTTAACCTGATCTCAGCGATGATCTGAGAACGAAAAAGCGATTAGCTGGCTCTGCCGTGCAGGAATCTATTTCTGAATTGATATTTCCACTACTTAATTCGATACCTCAAGGAAGCAAATAGATGGAATGTGGCGTGGTGGACGAACAACAATTTTATCAAAAGAGAATCACTTATAAATTGGAACAGGCTAGATGCCTCGAGACTGACGGAAGTTATTACATGCTTCTAGTCTATCGGTGAGCGGACAGCTAAAATGGCCATCCCGCACAACATACAACATAGCTGTCAACAACCAAAGGAAAAAGAGAATTTACTTGCTACCTTTGTGAATGCCCTGCCCTACGGAAGAAAAGATTGGACTCCTTGGTCAAATCGATCGAAATCTTTCGATATAACAACCATTTGCCAACGAAACGAGTAAATGAGGATGTGGTGTTAAAACGGCTCTAGTGGTAATTGGGTTAGTGGTGCGAACCATCACATCAACAAACTGGAGCGTTTAACATTGGGTTACTTGCCGAGCCCTGACTATGGCCTAAAATTAAGTTTTTATTTCATCTAAAGGCAAAGATATACAATTCGAAAAGCCAAATATATCTTTAGCTGTTCAAAGTTTTAAATCGGTTTCAGTTCCATCCCCTGTTATACCAAACTTGTACAAACTCCGAAAATACTTGTACTTTTATTGTTTTTATAGTATTTACGAATAATACTGCAAGTTATTTTTATTTTTCCAATTAGCACGTAATTGAATTTCCATGTTATAAGTTAGGCATGTCTAAGAATTCTGTTCATTCAAATTTTAAATTAATTGTGGAAAATAATTTATTGAATATTGTGGGTAACTTAGAAAAATATGTTGCAATTTAAATTTATCTGAATTTCTTTTTTTCAGTGTTTTCAGTGAGGAGCTAATAACAACAAACATTCGTACATATTTTACAGTATAGTACATATATATATAACTTTCCAACTTTAGTGTTAAACACCTGCATAAGTGCATACATACGATATCTATAGATTTTATTGAGGTATTCGCAAAGCAATAGACACACTTCATCAAGCAGCATGCGAACAGCTGTTCAACAAGTGGCCAATTGAAAGCTCGTTCAATATTGGCAAATCTTATTTCTTCCAGCAAACAACTACTAAAATGTTACAAAAATCAATAAAAGTTCTGTAGGTTATATAAAATATTCACATTTTGTCAATTAACTTTGACGTCATGTATCTAATTTTACGAGCATCTTTACATATACATAATTTTTCTTCTTTTAATGGCAACAGCCTATTTAGCGCCTGGGCCGAACTTTTTGCATCTAATATTTATATTTCGCGAGATATATTTGTAAACAAATGGAAAGGAACTGACGGTTTTATGCCGAATCTGAAAGGCGAATCGAAAAGCTTTCCTTAAGTAATTATTACTCTTCCGTTTCGAAAATATTAATTCGTTAAAAATCTATTATTACTTAGCTGTGGTGAGATTTGCACCCAGGCATTCGGCGTTGCAGTTCAGCACACTACCAGTTACGCTACGACGAAACAACAATATACTGAAAGGTTTGTGTATAAAATTGCATTAACTAAAATATACTCAAAAACTCCTTTTTACCGCTTTCAAGACAACACGACGCACTTAAAGTCTCTATATGTATTAATGTCAACATGTGTAGTTATGTATTTATATTAAAACGCCTCAAGACCCAATACAAAAAAAGAGTCATTTTTTCTAACCTCCTAACTTTAGTTTATTTTAAATATCTCTAGCGATAACCGTTCGTGTTCGTGAGCTGCATGGATATGAAAAACCTAACAAAAAACCCTCTATTGTATGGGAACATTTTTCCTTATGCTGATTTTGACCAAATAAAACCTTATAAGAAATAAATTTTTCGTGAGATGCCTTAATGTTAAATACGAGTCCTATGTATGTGAACTTGTGCATAAATGTGTATGAAATTGTGGTTGAAAATGTTGTGTTTGGAATTTCATTTAAAAATCATTCACTGGAATAAAACAATTGCACATGAGGATGGCTGCCAGCTTTAATATTGATTTTCTTTCTTGTAGAAAATCCATTAAATTAAGTATTTTGTTTTCAAAATTTTAGTTCCCAAGAAATTTTATATCAAAAATAATTATCAAAGGGTCTCCATCAAAATTATGAAAATCTAATCTACCAAAGATTTTATGATAAGATTATCTCCTAACATTTTAAATTTTTTCGATGCAATAAAAACAATTATTTTATAAAATGCTTTTTGTATGTGTGACCTTTGGCCAAACGTTGTGGGAAATATTCATTAAAAATTACCAGAATCTAGAGATTATTAAATGGTGTTTAAAAGTGTTTAAAAATAGGCGGTAAAGTCAAATTGGGTAGTCGTATGTATCTCTCGTTTGCTGCAAGATTGTCACAACTCAAGAAACAGAAATTTTGCGAAAATCGCTTTTAAACTTTTCAATTTACATATACTATACAATATAGTGGTCGCTGTGGCGTAGTGGTAGTGCGCTGGACTACTACGCAGAGTGTCCGTTCGAATCTCAGCACAGGCAAAATCAAAAAAAGGAGAAAAAATAATTTTTCTACACGGCACCACCTCTTGGCAGGCAATGGCAAACCTACAAGAGTAAAATTTGCTATGAAAAGCTTTTCACTTCGCCGTTCGGATTCGGCATTAAACTGTAGGTCCCTTTCATTCATGTACAAATATGACACGCACAACATGAGTGGATGCGAAAAGCTCGGCCTAGGCCCTCCATGGGTTGTTGTGCCACTAAAATTAAGTAAAGTATACAATACAATATACCATACAATTGATAACGATGAAGTACTATTTTTATGTGAAGAGTTTATATTATACATTTTTTTTAAATTATTATTTATGACAGTGTTAAAGCAAACGAGAAATATGTACATACATAGGTTAAGTGAATTCTACTAATATCTTGTCAATGTAATTGCTGCTATATGTAGTACCATATAACTTGTTCACTGAGACCTTATATGAGGAGTAACTTTATGATTTATGATTTTTGTTTGTTGTTTTTGCATTCATCAAACTGAAATCTGTCCGAATATTCAGTCAAAACAAAAAGAAAATGTTTTTTCCATTCAAAAATTTAACCGAAAAATTCTACTTTTCGTCAAAACGTGACAAATCCATAGTAAAAAGAGAATTTTCGCGTCAGCGCATTAGCGAATGATAATGGTTGTGAAATACGATATATTTTCTTATTCGTACGTTAATCGGTGATGGCGTAATTGGGGACACTGGTCAAAACTCTTATTATTCTTTGACAAGAAATTCGAGTTGGTATCAGGTAAATGATTTCAGGTTTTTATTGGCAATAATTGAAGCACTCTTTTTTGAATTTATTGGTAAAAGAAAGAAATTATACGGTATAAGTTTTGAACAGAGGAACGCGTGATTGGATTGTTTGTGTTTTTTTTTTTTGATACTCTCAACGAACAGGGAGTACCCCTGTGAATTTGAAGCATTGTGTTGATTGGAAGGAAGACTGATAGGTGGGTGGATAAGAAGGGAGAATGAGAGAGGGAATGCAATCACTGGACACCGATAAAGAGATAGACAGCCATTGTGGCAAGTGTTATGTCTTTACCATAATGAACCTTAGTTTATCAGTGTCGACTATGACCGATTATAGCGCCAAAGGCCGACCTTTTCGCTTCCACTCATTCTGTGCGTGTAATTTTTGTAAATGAATGGAAAAATTAAGGTGAATTGAGGATTAAGGTAACAATAAAACGTTTCAATTTCAAACCCTTCTACCTTGCACACCCTTAACTATTTACTTATTTGCGAAATATGAGATATTTAATGTACATAGAACATGAATATATGCATAGCTTCTGTTTCGTAAAATTACTCTACAAATATATTAGGAAATTACAATTATGTACTGTGACTGATATTTTGTTTATCCGTGAAATCTTGAATCTTTGAAGCACCCTCCCGGGAACCCGCCAATTGGCACAGCAATTTGACTTTAAACATCACGTCATATTATAAAACTAACTATCCTACTGAGATCTTAAGATAAGGCGCTGCAATCAGTAAAGCTATTAAAACATAAAACGGTAGCAGCTTCTGGTTTGGTCACTTCATAGACACATTTATTATTAGTTGAATCGTGTAGTTAAACTGGCTCACAACATGGACGAGAAATTCAAAAAGTTATTGTTATTAGGATTTCTATTAAGCGTAGTAGGTGAGAAGTGGCATTAAAATTTAAATTGAGTAATTTTATTGAATACATTCATGTATGCACTAGGTGATTCAGAGATTGTTAAAGGTTTCCTCTTTATCCCCAATCCTATTTACCTCTTCCACACCGTGTATCCGCTATATATCAAATTTTTGTATAAATACTTCCGAGTAAAAGCGAGTGTGATGTCTTTGCTGCGAGTTCATTTATTCACTGATTTCATATAAGTACATGAAGTATAGTATTTCAATACCGTTTCTTCACGGTAACGCATTAGATTTAGTTTAATTTTTCCCCATAGATAAATACTCGTATCTGCAAACCAGCACGCACATACAATCAGTAAATTTAAATTGACTACACATACTTATATATTTTCCAATATTGAATAGGAGCATCTGCAATCAATGCTGCCAGTGTACCATGCGAGTGGAGGGAAATGAAATATGGTGGAGTGTGTGTTTGTAATGCAACTTACTGTGACTATTTGGAGGATCCAACCCCAGAAAATGACCATGAATTTGTTATAGTATCTTCAACTAAGGTAATACTTACACATTTCAGTTTATGAAAGACAAAGTGCATAAAAATTCAATTATTTACTCTATGCATCCGCTTAACTACAGGCAGGCTTACGCTTTCATATAACCGAAGGAAGATTCAATGTATTTAGAAAATACTACGTTTATGATCGTGAATCAGCACAGGACAAACAATCAGTGGATGAAGTGGATGGATATGAAGATGAAGACTTTGCGAAGCAATCATCGGATCAATATAAAATGCATGAGGAATATGGTATAATGAATAATATTTTTCCTCTTGAAGATACAATATTTCTATTCAATTAAAAGGACAATTTTTGAGTGGTTTTGAAGGTCATTTTGAATAACAAGTAGTAGTACATACAAGTACATATAATAATTTAAATTATTTCCCAGTGGATAGAAAAGTCTTTTTGTGTGAGAATTTTTCTTTGTATCGTTGTATCATTGCCTTTGAAATACCAAGTGCTTAGCTTTAAATTATTTCGGAACTGAATAGAAATTACCTTTGGCGAAGAAATATTTATACATTTAAAAATTTTTTATTTACCATCTACCATATTATTTTTAACTTTCTCAAAAAAGCTACAAATACACGCTATGTTCATTTGAATATCGATCGCGAGAAAAAGTACCAGAATATTGTAGGTTTTGGTGGATCATTTACTGGCGCTGCCTCATACATTTTAGATCTATTACCACAAGGGTTACAGGATCATGTATATGAGTATGTATTTCTGGCATATGAGTATATCATATAAGTAAGCAGTTCACCACAATTCATTTCTCTATAAACCTAGATCTTATTACTCAGCTACACGTGGTATCGGTTTCAATTTAATGCGCATGTCTATTGGTTGTAGTGATTTTGATTTGGAGCCATGGGCATATAACGAAACACCTGAAAATGATATCGAACTGTCAAATTTTAATGAATTGGATCCGCGCGATCTGAAAAAAGTCGAACAAATAAAGCGTTTAAAAGAAATTTCCCAAGTAGAGAATTTACGCATTAAAGGTGCCGCATGGAGCCCTCCACGGTGGATGAAAACGAACAATAAATGGACCGGATATAGTCGTTTGAAAGAGGAGTTCTATCAGACGTGGGCGGATTACCATGTAAAATGGTTGGAACTGATGGAGAAGAATGGTTTACCAATTTGGGCTATATCTACCGGAAATGAGCCATTGAACGGAGTGCTTTTTATGTTTTTTGTAAAATTCGTTAGTTTAGGCTGGACTCCTAAACAACAGGCAAGTCTCTTCTAAGTACTTACGGATATAACAAAGAAACTTAATTCTTAATTATCTTTATATTAAGTACTTTTGCAGGCTAAATGGCTGGGTGAATATTTAGGTCCAAGCGTAAGAACTTCAAAATTCAAGGATCTTATAATTTTCGGAAACGATGATCAACGCTGGGAATTTCCAATTTGGTTTCAAATTGTAAGTCTTGAACAAAACATTTCTCTCGCATGTGAAAAAGTAACATAACTTTTCCAAAAGATGAACTCCTCACAACCAGGATCAATTGATTATCTCGACGGTTTGGCAATGCATTGGTACATGGATGAAATATTTCAACCAGTCTTCATTGAAAAGGCGCACACATTAATGCCAGAGAAAATAATTTTATCATCGGAATCTTGTATCGGTGATAAGCCTTGGCAAAAAGCTGCTCCAGCTTTGGGTTCATGGAAACGTGGCGAAAAATATGCTCGCGCCTTTTTACAAAATCTCCAACATCATTTCAACGGTTGGATTGATTGGAATATCATACTGGACGAGCAGGGTGGTCCAAATTATGTTAATAATACTGTAGATGCGCCGATTATAGCCAATTTGACATGTAAATTGTTGCATTACTCTGTTCATAAAGTGGTAACTTCTATTTCACAATGCTATTCTTCTGATAGCTTTTGACGAAGTTTACAAACAACCAATGTTCTATGCCATGGGCCATTTTTCGAAATTCATACCAGAGGGTTCTATTCGCATCGACAGTGAGCGCAGCAATATTAATGTTGAAAGTGTTGCATTCTTAAAACCAGATGGTGGTATCAGCGCTGTGCTTCTTAACACGTTAGTTTTTTGTTAGTTCAAAGTAGGTATTGGGTACAAATTAATAGATATATAATTATTATTTTCAGTGGCAACGCTAATGTGGAAGTGAGTGTTGAGGATACTATTCGTGGCAGCTTTATTGTCAATGTGCCAGCAAGATCATTGAATACAATTATTTACAAATAATAATTAATAATTTTTGTTTGTAAGTCTGAGAAAATGTGTTTTATTTGGTCATCCTTAAGATTACGGTAGAGTATGAGAGAGGTGTCTTTAATTATTGTTGTTTTTTATTTTTCTTTTAATGGTACGGCAGCCTAGGTTCAGCTTTTCGCATCGATTCATGTTGTGGAAGTAATACTTATGTACCTGTACACTAATGGAAGAGACCTTCAGTTCCATGCCGAATCTGAATTGCGTGCAGCTCGCAAAAAGTCGAATACAGCTGAAAAAAACTGCAAAGCGAACCTATAGGATCGATGGAAGAACAATGGTCAAAAGTAATATTAATCGGTTTGTTTCAACACTTAGAATATGAGAAGAGTTTGAAGTAATATATATGAAACCTACTAGAAAAGGAAAATACGGTCTGTAATAGTTTGGGTAGGTATGACAGCGAACGATTCCAGTCCGATATGCTGAACTGCCAAAATCATGAATGAGATTGTGTATGTAGATACATTGTACTAAGAAATCATTTGTTATTATTTGCGAAATGATTGGATATTTCAATTCGATAATGATCCAAAACACACATTAGGAAGAGTAAAGTGATTTCTGAAGCAAATAGAATGAATGACTCTGAATCACCGAATCTAAAGCGGATTGAGCACCTTCGTAATTGAGCACCCATCGATCACTGCATTGCATTAATTGACTCTATACCTCGTCGTTGCATTGAAGTCATCCAAAAAAAGGAGGAGTGACTAAGCATTCAATAGCTACACGAACGATTAAATTTTTCACAGAAAATTTAATTAAAACTCATTCTTAATTTACTTAAATACATAAATGAAATTCCCAATATTGTTGTTATATAAGATTTAATTTCACCATTAGTTTTGATGTTAATATTAAGCTCAGGTTATAAGCTTTAAGCTGTGTTAGGTTACAAGTTTTGGAAACAATACTCCGATTGATAAATTTGAAACTGCCCTTCGCCATTTTTATAAAATTCAAAACTGATAATTACAGCTTTATCACATTAATTAGCAATTAATTTGCTCTACTACTGTTTAGTCGCATTTATATTTATAAAATACCAAGAGAACATCTCTAGAGGGTCTTTTTGTTTCTAGAGTCGAATTAAGTGCGACTTTTTTCGATTTTTGACCTATAACTTACAAAGGGTATAGAGTTTCCATTTATAGTCTTCGCCATAGTTGTAGCTAATATCCTTACGCACAACTTTATATTATACAAAATAGCGAGAAAACACCTCTAGAGGGTGTTTTTGTTTCTAGAGCCGAATTAAGTGCGACTTTTTTCGATTTTTGGAAATAGAAACTCCTTACCCTTTGTAGGTTATAGGTCAAAAACGGAAAAAAGTCGTACTTAATTCGACTCTAGAACCAAAAACACCCTCTAGAGGTGTTTTCTCGATATTTTGTATATCATAAAGTTATGCGTAAGGATATTAGCTACAACTATGACGAAGACAATAAATGGAAACTCCATAGCCTTTGTAAGTTATAGGCCAAAAACCGAATAAAGTCGCACTTACTTCGACTCTAGACACCAAAACACCCTCTAGAGAAGTTTTCTCGATATTTTGTATAACATAAAGTTGTGCATAAGGATATTAGCTACAACTATGCTGAAGACAGTAAGTAGAAATTCCTTACCCTTTGTAAGTTATAGGCCAAAAACCGAAAAAAGTCGCACTTATTTCCACTCTAGAAACAATAACACCCTCTAGAGGTGTTTTCTCGATATTTTATATATCATAAAGTTGTGCGTAAGGATATTAACTACGACTGTGCTGAAGACTGTAAGTAGAAATTCCTTACCCTTTGGAAGTTATAGGCCAAAAACCGAAAAAAGTCGCACTTATTTCGACTGTAGAAACATAAACACCCTCTAGATGTTTTTCTTGATGTTTTATATGTGCGTAGGGATATTAGCTACAACTATGACGAATACAATAAATGGAAATTCCTTACCCTTTGTAAGTTATAGGCGAAAAACCGAAAAAAGTCACACTTAATTCGACTCTAGAAACAAAAACACCCTCTGGAGGTATTTTCTCGATATTTTATATATCATAAGGTTGTGCGTACGAATATTAGCTACAACTGTGCTGAAGACAGTAAGTAGAAACTCCTTACCCTTTGTAAGTTATAGGCGAAAAACCGAAAAAAGTCGCAGTGAATTCGACTCTAGAAACAAAAACACCCTATAGAGGTGTTTTCTCGGTGTTTTATATGCCATAATGTTATGCTTAGGAATATTAGCTACAACTATGACGAAGACAGTAAATAGAGATTCCTTAACCTTTGTAAGTTATAGACCAAAAACCAAAAAAAATTCGCACTTAATTCGACTCTAGAAACAAAAACACCCTCTAGAGGTGTTTTCTTGATATTTTATACATCATAAGGTTGTGCGTAAGGATATTAGCTACATCTGTGCTGAAGAAGTAGAAATTGCTTACCCGTTGTAAGTTATAGGCTTAAATCCGAAATAAGTCGTACTTAATTCGACTCTAGAAACAACAACACCCTCTAGAGGTCTTTTCTCGATATTTTATAGGATATTGGCTACTTCTGTGCTGAAGAAGTAGAAATTCCTTACCCTTTGTAAGTTATAGGCTTAAATCCGAAAAGTCGCACTTAATTGGACTCTAGAAACATAAACACCCTCTAGAGGTGTTTTCTTAATATTTTATATATCATAAGTTGTGTGTAAGGATATTAGCTACAACTGTGCTGAATACAGTAAGTAGAAATACTTTAAAAAAACCCCCTCTGGAAGTGTTCTCTCGATATTTTTTAAATATTTGTAGTATTACGTCGATGCGAGTAACTGTGATTTAATACCGATACTTTTTTTGATCATTAACTACTTATTGTACTCGATACTTTTAAATTCGGATTTACTAGGAATCCAATAAATGCATTTACTTCCAACTGATGTTTACAACTGAGAGTTGCAAAAAAACTAGATTTTTGTAATAAATATAGACATTCAGAAGTCCTTTTTTAAAGTTTTTTTTTTTACCATCCAGCTCAAGAAATGTAATTGATTGAACCGATATAGTTTGGTACTTATCATAAAATTAACGAATGCTAAATTTTTTGATAATCACTCTTAGAATAGGAAACTGTTCTCCGATTAAAATTAACAACAAAAATATCCCACAAAAACCTGAAGTCAGTTACTTAGGGTTACATCTTGAAGCGGTTACAGGGAAAAAAGATATTCATACGAAACGTACTCAAGGTAAATTTAAAGTAGCCAATATGAATTGGCTTTTAGTAATCAATTCAAAATTGTCGCTCGAAAATAAAGTACTCTTGTTTAAGACGACCATTAAACTAATATGGAACTATAGTATCCATCTGTGGGGTACTTCATCCAGTTCCAACATAGATATTATTCAAAAGCTTCAATCTAGAATACTAATACTTATGAATGCCACCATTCACAAGGATCTTGAAGTTCCTACAATAAATGAAGATATTGTGAAATTCTGCAAAAACTATGCTATAAGACTAAAGATGCACCCAAATAAAAATTAGCTAAAAACCTGCTGCAAAGAAAATGCACTAAACGATTGGAAAAGAAAGACAACACTGATATTGGAATACTACAATTGGTAAAAAGTACAAATTATAAAATACTCAATGTAACCAACCAACCTAAACTAACCAAAACTTTGAAATAATGAAATAAACATATACTTAAATTTAATTATGTATTAATTTTGTGTAAATTAAGAAATATTTTCTGCAATGCCAAGAAATATTTTAATAATATTATTATTATTATTATTTGTAAACTTATTATTATTTTCCGAATAGGAAAGATTCAATAATAAACATAAGATTTAAAACTAAAAATAAAAGATTTTTAGTGTGATACAACAACATTTTTTTTTTGTGATGCACATTAATATACTACTGTGGGCAAAAGTTAGTAAGACTTTGTTCATAATTTTAAATTTTTTTATTCATTCTTCCAAATCTATTTCGTCCCCTTTAAAGTAATCCCCCCCGGCCATAATACACTTGTGCCAACGTTTTTTCCAATTCTCGAAACAGTCATGTCTTCAATTGACTCAAAACGGTGTCCACGAAGCGGTTTTTTGAGTTTAGAAAATAGCCAAAAGTCACACGGTGCTAAGTCAGGCGAATAGGGTGGTTGCGGAACGATATAAGTGGAATTTTTGACAAAATGGTCTCGTAAAACCAATGCAGTGATTTTGGAACCAATCGTGCATTCACTCTTCTTAGGCCCAAATGATGTTTTAAAATGGTTTTCACTGATACTTCCGATATTGCAACGATGCCAGTAAGGTCTCTGACTGTTAATCGTCGATTCTCGAGCACCAATTCCTTGATTTTATTGACGTGTTGATCATCAGTTGATGTTGATGGCCGTCCTGGACGTGGTTCGTCGTCAACGCGTTCTCGACCATCTTTCGAACAATTTGTACCAATCAAAAACACTTGCTCGCGACATACAATTATCACCGAAGGCCTTTTGCAACATTCTGAACGTTTCGGCACCAGAAATTTGATTCCGCACACAAAATTTAATGGAACTTCTTTGTTGAATAATTTCACTCATTGTGAAAATCGCCGAATGCACTTTTTGTACTTCAGAAAGACAAGCGTATACTAAACACTAATGATTATTTTGATGTGACATTTGGCACAGATGTCACCGACAGTCATACCAACCTTAAAAAAATAATATTTTGATGAATGGGTTTCCGCGCGAAATTTAAATTAAAAAGTCTTACTACTTTTTGCCCACAGTAGTATGTGCACATTTATGTAAATAAAAGATAAATATGTATAAACTTAAAAACTCTTTTTACTGTTATTCTATATTTGTTTTTTCGAATAAATTAATTGAGTACGTGCGAGTAGATATCGATACTTTTCAAGTTCAATTATTTGAGTTACATCGATATTTTTGCTCGATACTTTTAATGACTGCTGGCAACGAGTAAGTCATTTTATCGACGTAACGTATGTATCATGTCACATTGTTAGCATGAATGAAGTTATCAAAACAGAAGCAGAAAGCTATTTTTAAGAAAAGTGGAAAGCGAAAGCAGTACGAATTGAGCTCTAATCGTGTTGGGTCGGTCAGTTCATTGGTAATGGAAGGAAGGGGATTTTGGTTCAACGCATATATTCGATTAAATTAAAATAATTTCGGGGCAAAATGAGATTAATTTACTTTCTCTTTTTGGTAATTGCAAATTTGCACTTGAATTGTAAGTAAATGTTAATTTTCTTTGAATTTAATTTATATGTCATCATAGAATTTATTTAACAGTTGCCATAACCAGACAATGCAGTCTCCTAGATACAAAATTTGGCTCAGTTTGTGTCTGCACATCCGCATACTGCGATTATTTAGAGAATCCAAAACCGAAAGGTGCTAAAGATTTCGCTGTGATATCTTCAAGCAAAGTAAATACATACTTACTCGTACACCTTAACTTAAATTTTTGAATTTATATTCTTATTGTTTTTTACCTACACAGGGTGGTCTACGTTTTGCTAGCGCACAGGGACAATTTGGTGAGATGGAAAAAGTTTTAATAGCGGATCACAAAAATGCTTACAAATCAAAAGAACGTAATATAGCTGAGAGAAATGAAACAGATTTTGAATCCATGACACTTTTGGTAGACGATACTAGAGCGTTTGTTAACTTCCCATATCCAGCAGGTAGAGGAGTTCGTAAGAGACAAAAAAAAATGTTTTCCCTAAATATCCCTTAATTTTGCTTTTACTAATTTAGTTACTTCAGCTAATAAGCAAACGAGATCTGTGACACTTGATATAAATCGCTCGAAACAATATCAAAAGATTGTGGGGTTTGGTGGTGCGTTTACAGGCGCAGTTTCGCATTTATTGACAAAATTAGACCAGGACTTGCAAGATCACATTTATAAGTGCATGCACATCGTTATCTTAATGTAGAAAGGCACTAAATAACTTTTTTTTTTTAATTAATATCGGGTTTTGACATATTCTGAGTAAGTCCATTGAGTAGATCCATTTGCGAATATGTTTCTGGAAAAAATTGTTAGTAATAGTCTTTCTATATTAAGTTAACTATTATATATATAAGATGTTATAACTTTTATCAATTTAAAAAAACATTGATCTTCCTTTTAGATCATATTATCACAAAGATGGCATTGCCTACAATATATTACGCTCAACAATTGGTGGCTGTGATTTCGATTTAGAACCCTGGGCGTACAATGAATATCCACGAAATGATGTCCAACTAACAAATTTTACCAAACTTGATAAACGCGACGAGCTGAAAATACAGCAAATTCAACGATTGAAACAAGTAGCTGTACTAGATAATGACGCTCTGAAAATAATGGCAGCTGCTTGGAGTCCACCACCATGGATGAAATCCAATGAAATGTGGACTGGATATAGTTATTTAAAGCGGGAATACTATCAGACATGGGCGACTTATCATCTCAAGTGAGTTTTTATTAAAATAATACAAAAATAAATTGGAAATTCAATATATTTTTATTTTTCATGAATTTCATTACGTGTTTGCAGATTTCTTGAATTAATGTATGCTAAAAATATGTCGATTTGGGCCATTTCCACTGGCAATGAGCCACTAAATGGAGTCATCGGTTGGCTGTTTGTGCGTTTCATGAGTTTGGGCTGGACACCAAGAGAACAGGTATGTGCATTTTTCATCCTCGTGCTACGTACACGTATGATATCGTTGCAGCTGGCTGCAGTCTTTAGCTATTAAACGCATAATATTCTAATAATGAATCTACTTACATATACTCACTCGTATTTATTAATACGAATATTTTTTTTTTAACTCATTGCATATTTTTAAGGCGATTTGGTTGAGTGATCACTTGGGGCCTACTATAAAGAATTCCAAATATAAAAATGTATTAATATTTGGTAATGATGATCAGCGTTATACATATCCAGCATGGTTTAAAACGGTGAATATAAATCGAATGTATAATCTTTTTCCTATAAATGTTTATTCCTCAGCTATCGGTTTGCTTGTACTTTTTACCATTTTCAGATGAGTCGATCACGTAACAATTCTCTAGATTACTTAGATGGGTTGGCGGTGCACTGGTACTGGGATGACGTATTCGGTCCAAGTCTTATCGATGCAGCTCATTTGGATATGCCCAATAAATTACTAATAAATACTGAATCTAGTGTGGGTGATAAGCCGTGGCAAACACATGGACCTGAATTGGGATCATGGGAACGTGCTGAACAATATGCTAGAAGCTACTTACAAGATCTCCAACATGCATTCAACGGATGGATTGATTGGAATTTAGTGCTCGACGAGCATGGAGGACCAAATTATGTAAATAATACTGTCGATGCGGCAATAATTGTAAATACTACAAGTGAGTTCTTCGAACTTTGTGTCCTGCAATTTGTTTGCTTAATTTCAATACTTTTTTCAGGTCCCTCTGAATTTTATAAGCAACCAATGTATTATGCAATTGGGCACTTTACTAAATTCCTACCAGCGGGTTCAATACGAATCGATACGCAAATGCCGTTTTATTTCAATGTAGATACCGTGGCTTTTCAAAAATCTGATGATGGTGGCATAGTAGTTGTTGTATTTAATGGGTGAGTAAGTGTGAGCACACGTGCTATTATTCTTGTAAGTGAGTATATTAAGAATATTGTTGATGTAAATGGCGGGAATAAATTCTTAAGTGGTTTAGTGGCACTATTGGTAAATGAACACATTACTATGCCTCTAAAAGTGTATGTTAAATGTATGTTTGTATGTGAGTTAATATTTTCATTACTTTGAATTAGAAATTATGCTTTATTTTTTTTATTTCGTTAAAAGAAACATCCTATATCCTCTGTCTGCTGCTTGCCACACTTCTTTAATGCTTTTCTTTTGCTGCAATTGCTTGATCTGCAGTTTATGTAATTGCATTTTTAGCTAACAGCCGCAGAGCGTGCGACATACGAAAGTAGCATCTGCTTTAAAAATGTTGAATAAATTTTACATTTTATCTTCATGTACATACATATTTACATATATACTTATATATTTTTTATATGATTCTTCTTCATTATATCTGCAGTGATCATGTCCCCGTTGATATCGTACTCAATGACAGCGTTCGCGGCAGCATTGTGATCAATATACCGGCGCGATCGCTGCACACTATCGTCTATAATTAACTTGACGGCGTACAGAGAGAAAGTGCAACATTTAATCATAAGATTTTATTTGCATTTTAGCGAATTGAGATTGTAAATTATTAAAATTAATTATTAGAACTTATAAACTAGAATATTTTGTGTCACGTTTTTAAGAATTTTTTAATTGGCTTAAGTTTATGTGAGCAATTTAATAAACTTTAATTGAAAAAAAACTTAAATGTGTATATGTATTTTAAGCGTTTTCCATGTAGACGTTTACATATTATGTTAACATAAGGTAAAGCGGATATATAAATTCATTTCTTTAATTGTGATAATCTCTATAAATGATAGAAGATTTTGAGTATAACTTATATATAACCATAACTTATGTATAACTTATTTGAAGGACTATGTAAAAAATAAAATAAATAAATACAAAATTAAAAAAAAACAAAAATCCAGAACGAAACAAAAATAATCGTTCCGCGTCTTCTTTCAGGTGATAATCTTGTAGGATTTGTTAACTAGATTATTGTAAATGAAGAAATGGCTTTCAACAACGTGTAATTTGGCATATCGTTCCATTTCTACGTTAACCTTGTAACAGTACATATTTCATTATGTATTAGTGATACAAAAAAAACTAAATTTTAATAAGATTAACGCAGAATCTGAACGATATGTAACTGTTCGAGGAATGTAAAGCAAATTCCATGTCTGGTAAGTTTCGGTTTCTTGTAAGTTTTTCATAATAATTTTTGTTGTTGTAATTACAAATTTTTTTTCTCACTAAATAGAAACTCAATATTTTGCATTCATAACAAGTCCCGCAGTTAAAACATTACTGTCGATTTTAGTAGTGAAACAATCATAAGCTGTGTTTTATTCATTTAAAATGTGCGAATAAAACGATATAGTTTCTAACTCTCTTTTTCGTTGTGTTGTCATTCACAATAAATCTTCTCCTGTGATTTGCCAGTATATGAGCATAGGCATTACTCATCTTTATTATACATATAAGTGAACTCGTCCTTTTTGTAATATGTAACTTACATATTTTCACCACCGGACATTTTTCTTTCTGCCAAACTGTTCTTCTTCTTTCATTATTGATAGCTCGCAGTACGATTTTCAAAGAAACCAGGGATGGTAAACAACATGCTAGTTATACCAGATGTACAAGTATGAAACCAGCCATGTCATCTCTGTGTCGCTAGGTAAAACTATACGCCCTATCAAACATTTCTTCGCATTTGGTTCTGCCAGCAATATTCAGTTCATAAACAATCAAGTTTCATACAACAACATTTTTTTTCTCGCTCGTAAATATGCCGACTTTTGAGCCTGCAAAATACGATATGCCGACATCATTGATTTTCTGTTTCTGTTTCCAATCGAAGAAATCTGCTTTGGAATCTCATCGAATGCTTGTGGAAGCATTCACCACTTTTAAAGAAGTTTAAAAGTGGTGATTTTGATGTGACAAACGAAGAACGTGGAAGACCACCTCGATGCGGATGAGGATGATGGTCAAATGCAAGAACATCTTGCAGAACAATTAAATGGGACCCAACAATGCATTTCTCAACATTTAAAATCCATGGGATTGATTTTGAAGGTGGGAAGATGGGTGCCGCATGACTGAAAGACAGCAAGAAAATCGAAAAACCACCTGTGAAATGTTGCTCGCCAGGTATAAAAGATAGTCATATCTTCATCGAATTGTTACTGGCGATGAAAAATGGATATATTTCGAGAATCCCAAACATAAACGATCATATGTTAAGAAGATAATGCTCTGTGTTTTCTGTGATCAGCGAGGTGTTATCTGGTTTGACATTCTGAAACAAGGTGAAATAGTTACTGGTCAATGCTACCAACAACAATTGGCCGATTTGTACCATGCTTTGTGCCAAAAACGTCCAGAACAATGCACCATCACATCGATTCGTACAGCTGGGAAGCCCTCCCCCATGCGGCTTATTCACCAGACTTGGCTCCATCTGACTACCACTTATTTCCATCAATGGGGCACGCACTTACTGAGCAGCACTTCGATTCGTACGAAAGTGTGAAAAAATGGCTCGATGACTGGTTTGACTCAAAAAACGATCAGTTTTTTTGCGAGGCATTCACAAATTGCCAGAGAGATGGGAAAAATGTGTAGCTAGCAATGGCCATTACTTTCAAGATTGAATGCATAACTACATACTTTTCTTAAATAAACGTGTATTTACCGGTTTAATACTTGTAAACCGTTAAATATGTAGATAACTTATTCTAGAATGTAATAAATGTAATGAATTAGCCACCAAACGCACCATAGGTACTATAATTTTATAAAAACTATTTGTGAGTTTGTAATAATTTCTTAAATATGTTTGTAGTTAAAAAAAAATCCGAATATTTTATGCTTTATTAAAATGCATTATTTATTGTACATTTTCAAATTCGTGATGCGCCCGACTGACAGTTGTCACTCAACTCAATCCTTATTACATTCGGCACATCGAAGTCATCCACATTAATACATTTGAGGAACAGACTACATATATAATATACTCATGCATATATGCAGTCATACATACATATGTATAAAAACCATTTCGAAATGGTAAATGATTTTTCATTGTAAACATATGAAAATTTTCTCATATTTTCCCCCACATTTTCTAATGCTTAATTTTTCTATTATTTTTTATTTTTTTGTTTTGTGTAACGTGATGTTTTTTTCACGCAAAATTAAAATTCTTATACAAATTTCCGTCCGATTTTGTGTATCCAACTATTAAATATTTTGTGGTTTTACAACTTAATGAATGTAAATACTTGTACACTTCAAAGTATGAAAGCAAAAATTTTGCTCACTGTTTAGCTAAATTAGCGTCCATGTCTTTTGTTGTTGTCGTTGTTGTTGTCTTTTAAATCTTTACATGCCCAAATAGCATTCCATGGATATGAAGATGAATGTCGGTTGGTTGGTTGGTGTTGGCATTAGTCAGATGTCTTTGATATTTTGTATGCTGCTCTTGCGTAACATTTCCCTTGCGCACTAGGTACTCGTATATACAGTATGTATGTATGTATGTATGAATGTGTGTGTGTATGAAGCCATTCAATTTATTTATAAATAATGTAATTCTTCTAGTAGGATATGTTACTTATATCTTAATGATCCTTCTTATTTATGTATTTGTGATTTTAAGTACTGTCTTCCGGTTTTCCTTTCCCTCATACAAACCTTTGGAAACTTGTAAATATTTTATCTATGATTGCTCCTTTGGGACGTGCCACATCTGTAATTTTTTCCTCTTGAAAATGGTCAGTCTCTTCATAGTGATTCATTTGTTCTTTAGTAATATGGAAAGTGATAATTGGAAGACAGGATAATTTGAAATTGAATACGTTACGTTACAAAAATGAAATACATAAGGAATTTTTTAAAGCACCTCTAATGACCTTTATAAAATTACATATATTCATATATTGCATGAATTGTTACAATCTGATTTTTACAAACATTTTGCCAGCGTATTCCAGCACCTTATAGCTGCAATAGTAAACTACTTTTGTCAACAAATTGATAAAAAAAAAATTACGAAACAAGTGCAGTGTTTCTTGACTCATACTGGAGATATGATATATTGCAATAAATAATACATAGTTAGTACTAGCAAACACATTTTTTGTGTTTTTTTTATTGTGTAGTAGTTTAGGGTTCGGCCAAGAGACTTACGAGTAAATATTAACCCATTTTAAACATTTATAAGATTTTTCATTTTTTTTGTGTTTGCTGTGGCGTAGTGGTAGTGCGTTGGACTGCTGCGCAGAGTGTCCGGGGTTCGAATCTCGGCACAGGCAAAATCAAAAAGAAAAAAAAAAAACATTTTTTCTACACGGCACCACCTCTTGGCAGGCAATGGCAAACCTACAAGAGTAAAAATTGCTATGAAAAGCTTTTCACTTCGCCGTTCGGATTCGGCATTAAACTGTAGGTCCCTTCCATTCATGTACAAATATAAGACGCACAACATGAATGGATGCGAAAAGCTCGGCCTAGGCCCTCCATGGGCTGTTGTGCCATTAAAAGTAAAGTAAAGTAAGATTTTTCATAGAGCAACTTGGAAATTTCGTAAAAAATACATTTATAAACTTTTATGAAAGGTAATCACTATTTAATATTTCAATACATTCATTCTTCTTCTTCTTTTAATGGCACAACCCCTGGAGGGTGTAGGCCGAGCTTTCATTTTGTTTTGCGTGTTATATTCATACATAAATGGAAGAGACCTACAGTGCTATGCCGAATCCGAACGGCAAAGTAAAAATATTTTCAATGGCAATTTCTCCTCTTATAGGTTTGCCATTCCCTGCCAAGAGGTGGTGCTGTGTAGAAAAATGTTTTTTTCTACTTTTTGATTTTGCCGGTGCCTTGATTATTATTAATTATTATGCATTTAAAATGTGAAAATCATCCATCTAAAATAACAGTAGAAATAAGAACCTCCAGCTGATCAAAATTTTGTTTAAAAAACATTTGGAAAAATAGGCAAATTCAAATAAAATTACAAATTTCCCACATTTCGCAGAGTTTACCTTTTAATAACTTTTGATAATAATAAAATATTATATTAATAGTATTTAATTCTCGAAAACACTTATTTCACATGATGTTGCATATGAGAACTTATTACGGTTGTCGAATAATGAAAAAGCAAATGCCAATGCGAATGAAAATAATATTTCTTAAAAAAAGACAAAAAGAAGGGCAAAAACTTAAGCAAGGAACAAACTTAATTTCAGTGTTGCCAACTCTCATTATCGTTTTTTTCGAACTTGGAAAAATTTACTTACAGAAATTATTCACTTAAAAAATTGCAAATGTGAATGCGAAACCGAATGCGAAATTGAAACTTATGGGAATTATATATTCGCAAATGTGAATGCAAATTATTCGCAAAACCAAAGTACTTATACTTTTAAGAACACTTGGTCACCTCATTTCCTTGGGATAGGCTAAAAACTATTACATCCTCTTAGATTCATGAAAAAATTTTCAAAACTTTTTTTTAATAGTGGAGTGTCTCACTGAAGACATATGGAAACAGGGGTTTGGGAATTTTTCATAATCAGATAACAGTTTCTGGTAGCTATTGGGTTAAGCCCAAGTTGCAAAATTTATTTCAGACAACGGTTATACGACATACGCAAACAACTTTTATAAAACAGAACATTTTATGAGTAAGTATTACACAATGCAATTCAATTATCTTTATCTATTTATATTAACTGTTTTTACTATTACGTATACCAGCAATATTAAGTACTTACATACTTATTTACTTTTATTTTAGAGTTAAAGGAAACTACACATAGTCAGTGAAAATTCAATGCACTAGCTCCCGATCTGCTGAAGATCAACGTTAACATCAATTACACATACATTGCAAATACACTCCCCTCTTGTATGTAGAAAAGCAGCAAAAATATGTGAACAATATACAAACACACAAATTCAAGAAGGAGAAGCTAAAAGAAACTAATAAGCCATCATTAATATTAAATACGAGTTGTCATGTCTGATGAAATTTTCTTAATAAAACACAACCAGAAACGACGAACAAACTGCAACAAGGGTGCAAACTGTCAACAAGATCAAAGCATAGTCTATTTGTTTGGTATTATTTCAAAAAATAAGAACATGCATGTAGCTCAGAATTCACGAAAGAGGGCGCTACGACATCTTTTGAATACCTCTTAAGTGCTGATTCCTCACCAAATATACCACTCCACTCAAACACTGCCAAAAACAATCAACTACAACAAGCAGTAACACTCGTCCGTGTATATGTGTGTTGCCACGTCGGTCTCTCCGAAGAACGTGTCAACAGCTGACATATTTTGTCAGCCTAATTTGCTACTTCAGTATAAATATCTGATATATCCGTGAGTTCTAAAAAAGTAAGCTAACTAAAACTGATGTGTATTTGTCTGTCTGTCTGTCTGTCTGTCTGTCTGTCTACTGACTTCAACAACACTTCAGACTTTATGTAATTTTGTAACATAAAATTAAGTGCTCAAAAATCGTCAAAGAGACAGACGGAAAAGCAAAAACACTTTTAATGTCAGTCTTATTTCAAGCATAAAATGCCGATCAAATTTCAAAGGCACACACACTGACACATTTGATTGCTCCCCTTTTTCGCTCCTAAATGTATCGCCTATGTGTTCAGATCAGTCAAGCTGGATTTGAGTTAGGTTGCAAGTACATGGTCTATATTTATTTTTAAGAAACAAATGATTGGCACCTTCCGGATATGACCACTTGAGTGTGCATGTAGCGGCGCATTAGTGTTGATTGTATGTGGCATTACTGCTAAGTGGTTGTAACAGATCCAAAATGAGAACACTAATAATACTAAAGTATGCCGTATATCGTGACGCTTATTTTATTATTAGTAGACGATATCTTTATCATTCAGAATGTTAATTTTTAGCTCTGATTTTTTGGTGTTGAAAAAAAAAAACTTTTTAAATTTGTTGGTAATGCATAGATAAATTTCAATGGCGAATAAAAATTGTCGCCATTCTCCATTTCAAATCCATTTATATTCCGGTAAAAGGGGTTCCTTTTTTAAAGGGGTTCACGTGTTAATCATGTGCCAGTGTACCTATGTAAGTACATACTTAGGTACTATACACAAATTTACACAAACATATTTATGTAGATAAACTTTTTTATGTAGATTATCTTTTTGTAGGGAATATGTGGTGCTTTCGAAATTATTTCCAAATTCTCTACTATCAAAATATATAAATAATTATTAATCGGAAAAATTTCCAAAATACATTAAATAATTAGACTTACTCCTGGTCCATGTTAAAATTCGATATTTTTTCAAATTATGACTTTTATTGCTCAATATATTTCTTATCACAAATACAAATGGATGCTTGGAATGTATGTAGCCTGTACCTAGTATGTGAATTCTTCTGAACTTTTTTACATACAAATTTATTGACGGTTTACATATGATAATAATATATAAATAAAAAAAAGCTGAAATTACTGATAATTACAAATACTATATATCACGCACAACATGAGTGGATGCGAAAAGCTCGGCCTAGGCCCTCCATGGGCTGTTTTGCCATTAAAAGTAAAGTAAGTAAGATCGATTTTGTAATCCCCAATTGGCATTGGTTTTTGAGGAGCAAAAAACTATATACATATGTAAATACTTTTATAAAATATTTACTAACTTTTGCTCTAAAGCGCCCTCTTTTATTAAACTGTTACTAACTTTTATTGTAAAGCCCTCGCTGGAATAATTTTGCAACCAAAATTGCAACCAAGCAGGGGGCTACAGTACAAGGGAAAATTAAATTTTTCTCTGATTTAACTTAATTTTGCTCTGTTACCCCTTCAGGAATAATTTTTTAATCACGTTTAAGGCCAAAATTGTGTTCACTATCTTAGAAAACCATAGTAAACAAAAATTTCAACATAATCGATCAGTCCAAATTTGTTGTTCCTGTATAAGGAAAAATTCGAATTCTTCCCGATTTTACAAACGTTTAATCCGGAGCCCCATCAGAAAAATTTTTAAGATCAATAGCGAACTCCAAAATGACTTCTTTGGCTCAAAAATCCTTGGTACAGATTCGATTAGTTCATAGATGGCAAGGGAATATAGCGCATGTCTCCAACATATTATGATTTAATTATATTATTGTCCGATAGGGATCATGACCATTTTCCATAAATTTAGATGCGCTTATTTCGAACATAAAGAATTTTTCAGTAAATTTGGGTAAAAGGGACTAACAATTATTTCATTTTTTCCCCCCATTTTCATCTTATTGTTCTCGAATGCTCAAAAGATTTTTGTCACTTGTGACTTTGGGATCATACCAGTCGGAAATACCAATCTGTCTGACTCTCTTTAATATCTTTTTTACTTTTTTTTAAAGTAAAGAGGCTTCGCGAATACATGCCCCTTTTTAATTTATGCCCACATTTTCCCATTTTACCCGAAACCCCAATTTGTAGGATATAAAGCGTCATTACTTGGAAGTGGCATACTTAAATGCTCAGACAAACAAAATCTTTTCTGAGAATTCCCATCTAGCAGCATGACGTTTGTTGAAATTCATTTGGAAGTAATTATCTTTTTTAGATTTTCTTTCTATTAAATATTGGTCCTACTTTTTGCTTGTGCCATTACCTTGTTTATTAAATTAAAAAATGAGGAAATGAGTCCTCCACTAAATTTTTTATTGAAAAATCTAATAGTATTTTAAAAATGGGGTGTCTTTTATTTATTTAATTGAGAAAAGTACCTAAACAATCCATTGGCAAGTACCAGCAAGTGCCAGCAAAACCACTTGGTATTATTAATAGCCTTGTGGCCCAAGCCTTATTCGATTTAAAAGTAATAGTCCATGTGGGTTGGGCCAACAACCCACATAGATTTGGTTTATACCAAAGCGCATATGACTGAAATCGGCGGTGAGACCGAATTAAGCATCGATGAATATTTCTTAATTAAATTTAAAGTGTTATTAATCTTTAATATTTAATATTTTAAATGCTCACTGTATCTTTAAAGATACAACCATCATTATTTTAAGTATGCTTAACCCCAGATTTTGCGCTTTCTACAATAACACATTTTAATTTTGAATAATTATTTCTTTTATAAATTGATAACGTTAGAATTTATAGAGAATCAAAACTGAGAGAATTTTACATTTGAAATTTAAATATAGCCCCTTTTTTAAATTTTATTCAGGTTCAATTTTCTCAAACGCCTGGCGTGATAGAAACATTTAAATCACATATTTGGATTCAGCGACCAAAACTCTACTGGATTACTTCCATTACCGGTAAAATACCTATGCATTTTTAAGGGCACAATCGTTTTTTAAGCAATATCTTAGAAAAAAAAATATCTTTCCAAAAACTGGTAATCAATTCGCACCGAATTATCCCGTTAAAACGAAAATGTCCTGGGGACACTGGTAGGTATTAGCCGTCACGTGTTTTCAGCTGCCAATTTCAAATCAATTTAACTATGTACACCAATACTAGTGCATATGCCAAATCAAAACAAAATGCGGTACAAATCGACAACAGAAAATCTGATGTTATCTTTCTCTACTCTTGCTTCATAAAAATAGTATTTCATAAATCGAACATGAAAATGCTACTATTTTACGCATCTAATTTAACTTTTCCGTAGATAAGATAATCTAATTTCGATAGTTATCAAAAAAATCATGCACATCGTTTATCTACTTACGCTTATCTTCAATTATCCTAGTTAAAATAAATTAATGAATGCCCCAATATCTCTGGGAGATTCCCAATAATGGTATAACTATTGTAGTTAGTTGCAATTTAGAGTTACATAGGTTAAATACAGCAAGTGAAATGTGCGAGCGTGCTCAAAAAATGCGTTCATTAACACCAGCTCTAGCTGCACTGGCACGTGAGGAGTTAAATGAAACTCCAGATCGTATACAGCAAGATTTGAAAATATTACGTGTATGGATAATGCAGCAGACCCATTTAAGGGCACGCACCACCGATGAATTCCTCATAGCATTTTTACGTCGTTGTCGGTACAGTTTGGAGGAGACAAAGAAACGAATCGATTTATTTTTTAGTTTTTACAATATATTTCCTGAAATCATGACCAACCGATATGTCACAGAAAGCATTTTAGATATAAATCGTTTGGGGTAAGTTTAATGCAATACATAAATAATAATTAGCTTATTATTATTATTATTATACGAGTATATCGGTTTTTTTTTTCTCAGTGTACACTACTATCCGGAATATCCAAAATCTGACAATCACACTGCATTGCTCATAGCTCGGTTCGGTTTGTATTGTCCAAAAAAATATAATATCCGGGATGTTTTAAAATTTATTGCCATGGCCATGGAAATTATTGCTTTGGAAAATGATAATGTGACAGTTGCTGGCATTTGTCAAGTAGTTGACATGTCGGGGTTTTCAATGGAGCGTATGCGGCAAGTTGATAAGAATCTATTTAGAAAGTGGTGGTATTGGATTCAAGATTGTGCTCCAATTCGTTTAAAAGAGATTTATGTAATCAATTGTCCAAAGGAAATTCAACGTTGGATAGCGGTAATGCGCGCATTGAGGCTTGATAACGATCCACCGGTACGTGGGGAGCTAGTGATCAATCTGAATATAAGAATCTGAAGTTCGATTAGCCCAGCCCAAAACCTATTTATATTCTTTAATTGTTCAATTAGAACTCAGATCAATCAAATATCGTTGAATTGCTAAAATCAGATTAGGTTTTTTTTTCAGTTTCTTTTGCTTAAATCTGTCGAGGAACTTTATGAATATATACCAAAAAAATGTCTTCCCGAAGAGTATGGTGGCTGTAATGGTCACATTGGTGAATGTGTTGCTTACATGGATGATTTACTGCGAAGTTATCGCGATTACTTTGAAGAGGATGCTAATTACGGAACTTGTGAGGAATTAAGAAGTGCGGAAGTTATGACTTATGAGGCGCAATTCGGGGTTAACGGATCATTTCGTAAATTGGAGGAAGAATAAGAATCATCAAGATTTATTATAATCCAAATTAAAATGCGATCCACATAAAAATTAAAATTGTAAAATAAATATAATTCACTTATTATGCAATTTATGTTCTCACAAATGACTAATCACAATCTACTTGTTTTGTTTTTGCAAAACAATTTTTCACTTTTGGTTGATTATAATCAATAAATTATTCGATCAATAAAATGTTTATTTCAGATATTTCAGTTTGCATATATCTATCTATACATATTTATTATATTATATTTTACTATTCACTTATTATCAATAAAATATTCACATATGTACTCACACTCGTTTAATGGCATATTGTCGTTTGTTACAATACTGTCATAAATCAAAAAAAAAATGTAATTTAGTTTAAGTATACAGAAATATCTGCTTTCTTCTTTTAATACCACAACAACCGAACCGAGCTTTTCGCTCATCTTGAAGTGAAAATCTTTTCATAGGTAATTGTTACTCTTGTAGGTTTGCCAATGCCTGAAGAGAGAATGTGGTACTGTGTACTTTTTCATATTGCTTGTGCCGAAAGTCGAACCGCGGACATTCTGCGTAACAGACCAACGCACTACCACTACGCCACAGCGATCACTATAGTGCTTTATCTTATGTAAATAAATCATTACTTGAATTCCTTGAATCTTTTGAACTCCTTACGTGAGAAGAGTATTAATCCTAAGCCATTGTGTGAAGTGACAGGTAAAAAGAAAAGTTTAAATGAATTTTTCTCACAATTTATGTTTATTGCCAGTTATGCCATTCCTGCAGCAAACGAGCGATATGTACAAGTATAGTTATGAGTAAGGTAAGGAAAACCCTTATCACTTATAGTAATTATCTATCTACAATATTTTCATGCACCTTGTTTAAGCTGAGATAAGATATCGAAATCCATTTTCTGGAAGAAACATTGTTATAATTTCTATCGGAATAATTGCATGTAATTATGGTAGTTGAATTTGTATCGTTTAACCATGACAACCATGGTACGTACATTGAGTCCGGAACTTTGTGAAATTGCACGAGCAAATTGCAATGAAATTCCGGAAACAACACAAAATAATATTGCAGCTTTACAAAGTTGGATAAAAAAAACACCACATTTAAAAGCGCGTACAAATCCGCAATTGCTCTTGGCGTTTCTTCGACGTTGCCAGTTTAGTTTAGAAGATACGAAAAAACGAATTGACAATTATTATTCGTTAAAAAATGTTTTTCCAGAGGTACTATGTGAACGTCAGTTGAATGATTCATTATGGGACTTATATCGCGAAGGGTAAGAGAAACACAGGAGTGCACAGGTTAATGGGCACTATGTTGAGCGGAGTTAGTTAAAAGGCCTTTGGCCTAATCTTCTCTTTAGAAACCTACTTTACCTCCATAATATTTTCAAGGCCTTCTTGTACCTTTCTGTACCTTTCGCGATTCATTTATTTTATTAACTTTGTAATTTGTGTAAATTTTAATAATATCAAATCAATTTAAAAATCTTTAAAATTCTTTTTCTCTGCATTCCTTTTTACATTACTTTTTATTATGAAAAATTTTAAATTTAAAAGCGTATACACCGATAAGAAGTTCATAAAATTACTATTATTAGTCCGATATCTTGTCTTCATAGGATACATATTATACCGCAGAAACCCATAAGCGCCACTGGATCCGTGGTAATTATATCTCATTATTCGAAATGTGATCCAAAAAAATCAAACCCACGCGAAGCTTTCAAATTGCTCTTTATGTTGATGGAAATGCTGGCGATTGAAAGTGACAGCGCCAGTGTGGCCGGCCTGTCTTACGTGGTGGACGCCCGTGATGTTAGCATGGAGCAAATGATGCAGTACGATCCATTTCTGTTGAAAAAGGCATGGATGCTAGTCGACCGTTGCATGCCGCTCAAATTTAACGAAATTCATTTGATTAATATGCGACGTGACGGGCAGGCGGTATTTAATTTTGTTGCCACATTTCTGCCAGCGAAAATGCCTTTTAAAGTGAGAGCGAACATAAACGAAACGATTAATTGTGCGTAATTTATCATGCATATTTTTTCCACGCTTTGTTCTTTAGTTTATTGTGCACAAGAAAGCTGAAGATTTATATGACCACATGCCACGCGATGCCTTGGTAATCGAATATGGCGGCCATAATGGCTACCGAACGGAAGCGCTGAAGATTTGGGAGCAGAAGCTGAAAGAGTACGTTGAATATTTCGCTGACGATTTAACTTATGGAACAAATGAAAAGATGCGTATTGGTGCTAACAAAGGCTTAGAGCTGGGTGAGCTGAGTGGTGTAAGTGGCTCATTTAGAAAATTGGAGGTTGATTGAATTGACTCAGTGAAACTCAGTGATACCCCATAAAAATTAGAATTGAAAGAAAACGGAAATTATTATTTTCAGATATTTTTTCTTAGTTTATTTATTGACTAACTTAAACTACAATTTTAATATATAAGTAAAGCACATACAATAATTAGAAATATATCTTTGGTATTTAGTTTAGCTGCTTTGTAGTGTATAGCTCGTGTATCCTCAACATTTGAATTTTTATACTAATAAAATATGGTATATTTTTTAATTTATGTACATACAATCTGACTTATCTTCAACTACATACATAACTTCTACCTACATTCTTATATGGTATTTTTTATGTTGTACATTTTTGTTTAAATGTCGAATTCAATGATGAATGTGATGAACTTTGTGATAAATTGCTGGCAATACTGGTTGCCGATGAACTGGTTGTCACTGTTGTCATATTTTTGTGACTTTGGTTTGTTGTGGATAATGTTGTAGGTGCTGCTGCAGCGGCTGCTGCTGCTGCTGCATTCATAGTTGTATTTTTATTTATACTTTGTACAATTAAATTCAAGCAATCCAAACTTGAACCATTTGCAGACATTGATGTATCGAATTCTGGAAAAAGAAAACATTTTTAAATTATGTATATGTGCATGTGTATGTATGTGAAATAAATATCTATCAGTTGTTTTACATAGAGATCTGATAACATATTTACTCAGTTAGGTAATTCATAAGCCTGATATATCTACCTACAGTGCAGTTGAGGGAAAATGGTCACTACGGTTGGAAAAAGGGATGATCAACTTAAGGGGCCCCTATTTTTTAACTATGCACATAAACCTAAGTTTTCAAGCCTAATACATTTAAACCCATTTTTAGAAATTCGTTAAAATGCTTTTCAGTATAGTTTTGGGAGGTAGTTTTGAAAATCAACAACAACAAAAATAAACAGTCCAATAAATTACAACTTGTTGTGTGCAATTCACTACTAAAAGGGAACATTTTGGTTGAGGAAAGTTTTATTTAATATGCATTTTAACATGTTAACGTAATTATATAATGGGTAAGTTTTTGCATATAAATTTCAAGAACTAGATATTTGTTGTCTGCCGCAAGGATGTTCCTAATGAAAATATAAATATTTTTTGTTTTATTTAATTCAAAAACAATCAATGTTTATCTCTTCATCACGAATATCTTTGACTTAGACTTCAAATCTCTAGTTCTTAAACGATATTTGTGTTTTATTCGTCAACTAATTTAACATGTGCGAAGAAAATGATAAAGTTGTTAAATTTTCTACATTCACAATGTACAATTCTTTCAGCACATGAGCCTCGTCGAACTCGTCCTTGCACGCCACATAACATAACTGATTTCATTTTTAGCTCACTTCATTTCTCCGGTAGACATGTTCCGGTAGATCTGTTCTTCTTCTTTCATTGTTGTCAGTTCACATTAGGGTTGTTATAGAAACCAAGGAGGTTACCATAAATGACATGCTAGCTATATGTACATAACATACATAAGTATTTATAGTTACGCGTTATCTTTGCAGCTTTTATTGTTGTTTCCTATACAATTATCGCTTCTAGTTTAACATACATAACTAGAAGAGAGTCCAATATCGTGTATCGAATAAGATGGAACGATGAGCTATATGAGCTGTACGCCGACACTGACATAGTCAAGCGTATACAAATCCTGCGGCTTCGCTGGCTGGGTCATGTTGAGCGAATGAAAGAAAGCGCTCCGGGTAGAAGGTTGTTTTATTCGAGCCACGGTGGAGGAATACGCAGAAGAGGACGTATTAATCTCCATTAGAAAGACCAGGTGCAGGGTAACCTGACTGCACTTGGCCTTATCAACTGGCGCCAGCACGCGCATAGCAGAGGCGACTGGCGAAGCTTTATAGAGGCCAATTATTATTTATAAATGTGCAAGAGGGATGCCCTCTCGCTAGGTCTGCCAATATATATGTATGTCTGTATATCGAAGAACTTGTTAATAACTGGAGAAAGTTTAAAGTACACTCCACCAATATTCTTCTTTTCTTTTAATGGCACAACAACACATGGAGGGCCTAGGCAGAGCTATCGCATCCACTCATGTTGTGCGTATTATATTTGTACATGAATGGAAGGGACCTACAGTTTTATCCCGAATCCGACCGGCGAAGTGAAAAGCTTTTCATAGGCAATTCTTACTCTTGTAGGTTTGCCATTGCCTGCCAATGGGTGGTGCCGTATAGAAAATTTGATTTTGGCTGTGCCGAGATTTGAACCTCGAGCACTCGGCATAGCAGGCCAACGCACTACCAACTCCACCGCAGCAACCACAATATTCCAATATAAGTATAAACTTATAATTTTTTATACTCGCAAAGTTCGGAATCTTTTGTAAATAAGTAGAAACTCCCAATTTCTTGCAGACTTATAAATGTTATCGCTAAATCTGAAAGGACTTTTATAAGTTATTCCAATACATATGAATGTATTAGAAAACTTACCGAAGAACCATAACTCAATTTTGAGTGGTATTGCCATTCGTATAAAATAATGAAATAGTTTATAAATATGTAATTACTTTCGATGCATATTTTCAATTGTTTTCATTTGGCTTCAGATTTTATAAATTCTATAAAAGTTAAGCAATCTAAAACAAATAAGTTCCTATTTATGTCCACGACAATAGTTTATGTATGTACCTGAAAACGTTGCATATCTATCCGAGTTTTTGTCAAACAAATTTAATTTCTGACGAAAATACGCACCTGTGTATGAGTTCTGAAATGAGAGAAGCAAAACGAAAACAGATTTTACTTAATTTAAATGTACAAAATATAATATTATAAGTGTATTATAAATTAGTGAAGTAAATGAATCAATGTAATATGATTCATAGAAATACAGTAGACGTCCAATATATCAAATTACTACAGGTTACTTGAAAAGTTTCTACCCTAAATATGAAAACACAGTTATTTTGATTTGAGTTTTGGTTTTTTATTCAGTATAATCTTCTTACAGTTCAATACACTTAGTCTAGCGCTCCTCCAATAAATCTATCCCATCACTAAAGTACCATTCCGGAAGGTCTGCAAAATATGCCTCTACGGTTGCTGTAGCTTCTTCATTCAACGCAAAACGCTTTCCACGAAAGAAATGTTTCAGGTTTCGGAACAGGTAGTAGTCGCTGCTGCAATCTGGTGAATACGGTGGATGTTCAAGCAATTTCCATTCATGTACAAATATAACACGCACAACATGAGTGGATGCGAAAAGCTTGACCTTTGGCGCTACATGTGGTCATAGTCGACACTGATAAACTGAAGTTCATTGTGGTGAAAGCATACTTAACACTTGCCACAATGGCTGCCTATCTCTTTATCGGTGTCCTGTGTGATCACGTTCACTCTCTCACTCATAGGGGTACACCCTGTGTGTTAAAGGTAACAATAAAAAAAAAAAAAAATTAATTATTAAATTAAAAATTATTAATTTCTTGAATTTAGTCATTATGAAAACACTCGTGTGAGGACGTGCGTTGTCTTGATGAAAAAATATTTTTTTCTTCTTTAAACCGGGTCTTTTCCCCTGAATTACTGCAGCCAGTTTAACCAAAACGTTACAATAGTATTTTGAGTTTATTGTTTTACCTTTCTCAAGATAATCAATCAACAAAATCCTTTTTGCATCCCAGCAAACAGTAGCCATAACCTTTTTTGCCGATCTGTCGTGCTTTGTCTGCTTTGGCGACGAACATCCAGCTTCAGTCCACTGTAAATGTTGCTGTTTTAATTTAGGATCATGATGGTAGACCCAAGTCTCATCCACAGTTATGAAACGACGCTTAAAATCCGTTTTATTCTGGTTAAAACATTCCAAATTGCACTGAGAAATTCGATTTCGAATGAGTTTTTGTTGAATTGTTAACGTATGCGGCACTACTTTTCCAAACAGCTTTTTCATACGTAGTTATGTGGTTTATTTGTTCCTCTGAGATGCCTATGGTATCAGCTATTTCACACATAGTCGCGCTTGGATTTCCACAAACAATAACATGTACTTTTCAATGATCTCTGGTGTCGAGGCACTTTTTGGACGTCCAGGGCATGGTTCATCTTCAATACTTGTACGACCACGTTTAAATTCAGCAATCCAATTTTGTACTGTCGCATATGAAAGAGCACATTCACCTAACACATTTACCATATCGATATGTATTTCTTGTCCAGATAAACCTTTTATAAATAAATACTCAATAATGGTATGATTTTTAAATTTTATCAATTAAAAAAAAAGACACTGTGACACGTCAACTTCAAGCAGCTGTTAAACAAAGAATGGATTACGAGATTGATTTGAAACTTTACACGTGTTCATGCGAAAGATGAAATATTATATTGAACATAAATTCACTGCTCCAGTAGTGATATCTATGTACTCGTATGTGTCAGGCTAGAAACTTTTCAAGTAACCTGTACTATATACTTGTAACAAATATCCAATACAATGTGCTGCCAATTAAAGTCCATTGTCAACTCATATAATCTCATATAATAAATTGTGATGTCAAGAAAATAAACCATGCAGGTAAAGTCTCTTGGAAAGTTATTAACAAAACGCAACAGACATGTATCCGAGATCCAGATATCTGAATTTAGAAAGGTCCGGATTCAAAGGAGTGTTAAGTAATTTTAATTAACGAATTTTTCCATTTGCGGACAAGGCTGTGCCTTAATTAGTTCATTATATGGAACGTTATATTGTACATACATATTCTGCTACTCAAATGATATCGGCATGGAGTTAATCTATGTACATAAATTGTAAATGAAAATACATAAGTAAATGAAATTAGTGGCAAATCTAAGTGCACACATGTTCAAACAAACAACGTAAGAATGTATGCCACATAGAAAATTAAAATGACAACGTCAAAATATCTTGCGACGCTGTCATTTTTACAATGAAATGCAATACAGAATGCATTCTAATGATGAGATTACGCCAAATTTATGCGCATTGCTTTTTAATTGTGCTGTTATTGCTGTTGTTGTTGTTGTTGTTAAAGTTACATTGTTGCCAAAATTAGTATTTGTGGTACTATTTTGTTTTACAAAATATGCACGTACAACAAAGCGAAAATTTAAGCAACGAAGAAAAGTCCAATTAAACTGCAATGAACCCTTAAAGAAAAAGAATTATTATTTCTTTTGCAGTTGAGAATGCACAATACAAATTGCTAAATGTTAGCCAGCAACATAATGTTGCAAGTGCAAGAGAAATGCTTGCATTTTGTAGCTACAGGGCGAATGCTTTCTTGCCACACTTATTAGCAATTAAATTAATTTGGCGCAATATTTGAAAGTACGCGAAAAATATCCCCTCGCCAACATACGCAGACGACAGCGTACAGCCGCAGAAAAATGATACATACATTCATACAACCAAAAATGTGAGTCGTAGATGAATTAAAGAAAAAGGAAAGGACAATTTCCCCTTTCTGTGTTTTACATTTCCAGCTTTTTCTCTTTTTGCGTGCACATAAATTTTCCAAAGACACACACACACACACACACACACAGTGAAACACTTAGTTCTGGGAGGTTTCCTCGTCTCGCTAATCTCTCCCACGTTTTTCCTCTCCACATCCGTATCCAGCCAGCATTTGCATAATCCCTCTCCCTGATGCCGTTTGTGTACCAGCCGACTCTTTGTCTGCGTAGCTGCTTCGAATGTGAATCCAGATACAAGTGCAAGAAACATAAAAAACTTGAGTTAAGTCTCATGTACGAAGTGCAGATAATGCACACATGGTGGTTCTTTTTGTATTTTGTACTCCTATATTTATTTGTTTCTATATAAAAAATATATGTAATATGTATGAGTGTCATTATTTTTAGTTCAGCAGCAGTTTGTTTTTATAAAAATGCACTTTTATAAATCCATTAATCATTTTTCGTATGCGCATGTTCACATGCACATGTTGACAGTGCGCGCTTTAGTTACTTAAAGTACTAAGTAAATAATTACGGCATTAAAAGTGTTGTAGTTGTTTCCAAAAAACACATTGAGCGAAATGTTTCCGTTTTTCAGTTTTTACACATACTCGAAACATATTTCTTTTTTTAAGCACAACTAAAACCTTTAAGCCACTTTTCGATGCTGCAGTTTTTGAAACATTCGTATATTTTTTGTTTATGGTATCATTGAATGAGTGGAAAGTTCTCAGAATCATGAAATTAAAAGATTAAATTTATATGAAGCTATTCATTTGCTGAATTGCGATAGTTGTATAGGTGGAAATTATTTCGTAAATGGAACAACTGTGATGACTCGTGACTTCATTTAAGTTAAACCTCTGAGAACTACTTAGGAAAGTTGAAAGCTTACAGAACAGGATAACCCAGGCAATGGCGGTGGTGGAAATGAGTGCGAAACTAAAACAAACTATGACAAGTCACAAATAATATAAGAATCTTGTGTTCATTTTATTGAATAATATCAAGTTTGTCTACCCTATAAAGGGGTTGACTATTGTCCAAGATATGTAGCACTACACAAAATACCATGTACCATAATTACAAGGGCAAGGAGTTTTATGTATGCTCTAGAAACCTCGAAATATGCAAGATTTCGTGATGTTTCCGGTTAATAGAATCATGAATAACACTGGTCAACACAAATTTTGTACTCAGAGTCTGATTAATTTAGTAGAAAAAGTTTCCTTTTGTACTGAAAAGAACTTTCGCTGGAATTTTACAATCTCTCTTAACTTAAGAAATATATTGCAATGTGTTAAATCGCACGATCTTGGTGGTCAGATGACATCGAAATTTCAGGAGATTATTCGGTTCACACCCACAAGAATTGCATTATCATGTTCCTGTATCGAATGTCAATTACAGCCACTGCAATTTCACAATGATAACGCGTTGTTCCTTTGTGTAGCCCTCCATTTTTAATAATCGAAACAATCGTAAACGACCGCTGTTAAATTTCAGAGTTGCTACTTCCACAGAAAAAATGGTACAAAATTTAAATCGTACACTCTTAATAGAACACCCAATATAAATACATAAACATACATATAAAAATGTTTTTTCTATGATAGTATTGATTTTCTCGTATTAGCCCCCATTTGTGGTCTTCCATCATACTCTCATTGTATAGAACCATAGGAGAGAACAGGGACATTTGTCCCAGCCCGTGTCATTTGAAGACCTCTTTCTGCTTCTCTTCAGGCTCAAGTAAAAGTAGAAGCAGAAAGACGTGAGTTTAATGATATCGAGATGTTACGGGACAGAAACAAAATTCTTCGAAAGAATATGATGCGGTTTGAAGACCGGGACCTCTCATGTAAGGCCGAAAACGGAAATCTGGTGTCAGATGTCCAGGATATTATGAGGTTATAGAGGGAGCACTTCTCGCAGCTGCTTAATGGCGATGACGGCAATAATCCCGCCACTGAGAAATCTCCTCCGGAAACCCCAATCACTGACGGCGTTGCAGTACAGCCGCCCGACTATGAGGAGCTCTTAACATCCATCGCTCGGCTGAAAAATAATAAGGCTGCAGGTACCGAGTTGCCTGCCTGCTAAGTTGTTTATAACTGGAGGCGAAGAGCTATAAAAAAGCATGCACGAGAATATGGTCTGATGAAAGCATTGGAATCTCAGCGTACTCTAACCAATTCACAAGAAACGGGATGATTCCACGATCTACGCCTACTTCCGTGGGATAAGCCTTCTTAATATTGTACATATATAACATATATAACGTTCTATCGAGCGTACTGTGCGAAAGGCTGAAGCCCATCGTCAACAAACTAATTGGACCTTATCAGTGGTCAGGCCTCGTCAATCCACCATCGACCAGATATCCACACTACGCCAAATCCTCGAAAAGACCCAAGAAAAGCAGATCGACAGAGACGGTACATCTATTCGTCGAATTTAAAGCCGCCTTCGACAGCACGATTAGGGATCACTTGTACGCCGCAATGTCTGACTTTGGTATCGCTGCACCACTTATTCGTCTTTGCAAAATGACACTGGCCGACACCATTAGCGCAGTAAATATTGCGCCATTTGATACCAAAAGAGTTTTCAGAAAAGATGATTCCCTATGGGGTTCGAATAGCCCTAAATTTTATATTTAGACATATTTTAATGCAAAGGTATCTTTAGTTTAAGGCATACGATAGACATACGAGTACATATGACTGGATTTTTTTCACTTAGTCCTTTTTTCTATTTTCGAAATTACTCTTTTTAGGTAGATATGGAAATTATTTTACTAATAATTGATTGCAGGAATATATTCGTATTTTTAACAGTTATTTATTTGTCTGGCAACCCTATGTATATCAGCCCGTTGCTTTGATTGCATATTCCATCCTGGCGTGAGGTGATGGATGCAGGTTTTGTCCATTACTCATTCCTAGTGTAATCAGCAATTTTCCAACACTGCGTCTGCAATCTCTGCGAGTTTCGTCTGGAGTCCACAACCTTCAAAATTATTCAAACTATCATGAAATAGGGAGAAAACTAATGCATTCCGCTGGCGTAATGCCAAAATTCAATCAAATTTTAATTTTCAATGTTTGTGTGTATTTTTATGGTATACGAGTATATGGTATATGTGAATCCAAAAATCAAACGTTTTATGGTAAATTAACAAATTTGTACATTTCATAAAATCAACAAATGCAAAAAAAACAAAAGAACAACAATGCCATGGAAGTCATATTTATTTTCAACGTGCCACAAGAAAAATAAGTATGCAAAGCAAACTGGCATTAAAATCGCTCAAGCATCACTCCATGCGCTACAAGTGCAGAGGAGATTTGCGAGAGAAGATGATGATATGGAAAATAACGGTGCGCCGGTATTCGATGTACGGAGGTGTACTTCATCTGGGGCGTCATCATTTCTGTTTGGCAATTATTTTTATGCCGTTGTGGTGGCAGCATTGGGGAATTAACACTCGCATGTAATTTGTAAAATGCTGCGAGTGTTTCAAATTAGTGAAAGAAATAGAAAAAGGAAGGTGTGAATTGAAAAGCAAACATCGAAAATAAAGAATCAACGCAGAAACGAACGCGCAGCGTAAAGCTTAATTTTTTCTTGAAATTAGGTAACATTTTTAATTGCGAATCATTTGTATCACTGTCAAATCGTCAAGTTGTAAATGTCATTGCAAGACTGCGGCAGCGAGTCGAGAAGGATCGAGACCCGAGATCGATTAAGACGTCACACGATGTAGCTATCAACAACAAATCGTTGTCATGTATTCGTACACTAAATGAAAAGGAAATAAAAATAAAAATAAAAATAAAAAGGAAAACCTACAAAGCTAATACAACAACATCTATCGTTGACAGCGATAAAACAACAACAACAACAACGACCATTAACATCATCCATTCCATTTTTGGTGTCATGTTTTTCCTGCATAATTTGTCATACGCGCCCTCTTTTTTTCTTTTTCTGCATATCTACTATATTTGATCTGAACTATCGGAAACTCAACAACAACAACAACAACAACAACAACCAGAACTACTTAGAACCAGAATAGCGACGAATATTTTTTAATATTCTCAGTCGATGAACAAAAAAAAAACACCTACGAACCAACAGAATGTTTTAAAGTTTCCTTCGCGTCCAACAAGCTCTCCATTTCCGATATATGCTTTACTCCATGGTATGAGGAAAAAGTAAATTATTTTAAAGCATTTGCATTTGTTAAAACTAATTTACTACATCATTTCTTCTATATTTTTATGTTTTATGGTCGTATCGCTGCACAGAGTTTCGTTTTAAAGGCGAAAGGGAATTTGGTTGCGTGTGCTTTTTTTTTTTTGTTTTTTTGGGCAGCTACTCTTATGTTTTATGCCTCTTCCCCAAAACATTTTTCGTGTCTCGTCGACATAAGATGATTGCGTCTAGTTTAGTTCTTGTATGACCACACACCTACAAATTTTTAATGACACTTTCATAAATTTAATCAATTAATTTATATGTTCCGATTGTGGAAAACTTAACAGTGGAGCTGCTTCATAAATTATGTAAGTGTGTATGGCAACGAGGATGCCCTTTAAAAATTAAATTTACTGAATTGATACTGCTGCAATAAGTTTATAGAATATACGATATGGAAACTGTAGATTCATAAGTATTCAAATATTTTTAACAGCCCCTTTTTGTAGTCTGTTTTCGAAATTCGAATCTTGTTGCTGTTTTGCATGTAAAGTAGACGATCGCGACAAAGGAGACGAACGCGAACGAAATACAGAAAGTGGCAGTAATCCCATCTGAGTACAAAACTTGAATTACAAGGATAAAGACTTGTCTTCTCCATTATTTGAGTTTACATATTCAAATAACAACTTCTAGCATTTCATTAGTTGCCCATCAAATCTCATATTACACAATACTGAAGGTCATGAAGAAAAACACCCATGGCACTTACCGAGCATCATCTACATAAATGCCAACTAACTGGCAGAGAAAAAGTTCAAGCAAAAAACTTCTCAGGTGATCCTGGCACAATAGGAAGGAACAAGAACCCCTATACCTCTACAAAGTAGCAGATGACAGTACCATTTGTCATTTATATGTCTGTATATTTGAAGATTAGGAGAACAAGGCTTGCTATGAATGGCTCACTTAATAATGGTCTCCAATTAATTACAGTTTCACGAATAGAGTTGAATTCCATGTGTGATTCCTTCAATGTTACCATTTATATGGCAAACAAGTTTTTCAAAGACTCGTTTACATCCTGGTTATGGGTGGAGCGAGTAGCTATTGCCCATCCAATTTGATATTCGATGAAATAATCACAATTTTAGCGTGCCAAAAAAGCAGTTAAGTGCCTTGGATTTCAAAAGCGGAGTCTTATTTTACTCTCACTGATCTCCGCATGATCTATGTACACTACCTATATCCGTCCCAAAATGGAATATAATAACGCATCTACCATAAAGGCAGAAGCTTCACGAACGCAACTTTAACTTCTGTACTAAATCGTAATTTTTTAAGAGCTTGGTTTTTGAAAAAAACACAGAAATTTTACAAAAGTGAACGAAACTTTTATCTGGTTCGATTAATCAATTCCTGCTATTTACTTTATGTGGTCGCTGTGGCGTAGTGGTAGTGCGTTGGGCTACTACGCATAATGTCCGGGGTTCGAATCTCGGCACAGGCAAAATCAAAAAAAAAAAAAAAGTAGAAAAAATAATTTTTCTACACGGCACCACCTCTTGTCAGGCAATGGCAAACCTACAAGAGTAAAAATTGCTATGAAAAGCTATTCACTTCGCAGTTCGGATTCGGAATTAAACTGTAGGTGCCTTCCATTCATGTACAAATATAACACGCACAACATGAGTGAATGCGAAAAAGCTCGGGCTAGGCCCTCATGGGCTGTTGTGCCATTAAAAGTAAGTAAAGTAAGCCATTTACTTTTTAAAGATAATTTCACTTAAATTTTACCCGCGGCTACGCTTCAAGTGGTTCAATTTTGGCACATTTTTTCACACATTTCGGCGGAAATCTCACCAATGAGATGGCTTTTGATTCCAAAGCAGCAACCGTGTTTGGCTTGTCCCAATAGGAGAGATTTAGGGACATAGCTCCACAAAAAATAGTCTAACAAGTTCAAATCACACGATCTTGGTGGCCAATTGACTGCACCAAAACATGAGATTAACAGCTCACAAAATTCGCCTCTCAATTGATGCATGGTTTTCCATGCAGTGTGGCATGTGGCACCGTCTTGTTGGAACCACATGCCGGCCGAGTCCTATTCTTGCATTTTCGACAACAAAAAAAAGGTCTGTTACCATTGAACGGCACCTTTCTCCATTGACCGTAACGTTGCGGCCTTCATCGTCTTTGAAGAAGTAAGGCTCAATGATGCCGCCTGCCCATAAACCGCACCAAACAGTTAATTTTTCGGGATGCATTGGTAGCTGCTGAATTGCCTCTGACTGGTCTTCACTCCAAATACAGCAATTCTGTTTATTCACGTATCTATTGAGCCAAAAATGAGTCTTGTCGCTGAAGACAATTTTGCGATAAACACATTTTTCACCGAGCACTAATGTTGATAATAAATTTCAATAATTTGCAAATGTTGTTCAGGCGTAAGTGTATTCATGATGAAATGGCAAACCAAACTTATCATTTTTTACTTTGACACATGTCAAGAATCACGCGTGAACTGTCAGAAATATAAACGTCAAAAACTAAGTAGCAAGAAAATCACCCTTCATAAGCAGCACCAAGTGATAAAGCTCATAGACCACAATAGGATTTCCGACGCTATTCACTACTTGGAACATCGTAGAAATATAACTTGCGTAACTCTTCTGTCGGTATTTAAATGTTTGATAGATGCTTTACAAAGGTGCGCAATTTGATTTCACAGTTCGTGTATTCCCAAGAACTACACGAACCGCAAGTCAAAGTCACGCATTCCACGTGGACACGGCACTTCAGCACACCACACACTAGAGAATTAATTATTTTCTCTGTCGCATGTGGAATAATCGCTTCACATATAAATTTCCCGATTGTTATGGCATTTCCAAATTCAAAACAAATGTTCCCTTCTTCCTCCTCCTAACTATCTACCTTCCTTTCTTAATCAGCACAATGCACTGCTTTCAAAGGTTCTGTGAGTTGAGTGCAGTAAATTTAGATCATTTCCACAAAGACTTTGTCAGTTTATACCTACTCTCGGAAGTTTCTCACTCGCCGAGTGGGCGATACATGTAAAAAAGTGTCCATACTTTTATTCAGATTTTGGCGTGTCTTTTGACGATCGATACACAAATGTACATACATACTCACATACATATTCCAATTACCCAAACAAATGTGACAACATTTTGAAAAAAAATAAGTATGGTAAAATTAATTTATGCATATTTTAAATGACAAACGAACAACGCCAACTACAAATTATACCTCCTGAAAACAAAGATATTTACCATACAAATAAATAAATAAATATTCTGCTCATTATGAACTGGTGAAATAACATGCTTGAAGTAGTCTTTAAACAAGGTCCTCCCCAGCACGTCCAAAACAACATTTTTCAATACACATAAATATTTTCTTGAGATACCCACAAACACATACATATGTATGTACATACGGAGATACATACCATATGTATGTATGTAGTCGTACAAGTTATATCAAAGAAATATATACATTCATAATTCATAAATGCAAACAAATTTCTGGATTTCGTAAATGAGCACCGACACACCGACACACCGATTACGAATTATTAAAGAGCATACGTCAGCGTATTCATAAATTTCGTAGTAGTAAATATAATATGTATGTAAACATAAGTATGTAAGTATGTAGTACCAAGTTTTCCCCAAAATCGTCGAAACACTAAATCACACACATACTAACTAGTATATGGTATATGTATGAATGAATGGATGTATGTATATATATATATACTATACTTGTATATCTGTGTTGGTATGTAATATTTTTTAAGAAATTAAGACATTTCTCCCATAGAAAATATAGATATACTTAATATACTCGTATGTCAATGTTTTTGTTGGGATTTTCAACAAATCTGATGAATGTGTTTTTCGCAAACATGAAGAAGAATAATTTAAAATGTTTTGTCTTGGATGCGTTGCGTTTTTCTTTTATTATTTACTTTTAACATTTGTGTGTGACAAAATAATTGCAGGGCGTTTGAATATTATTAATTAGCACTTTCATAAATAACATTTATCAAATTATTGCAGTGTAATTCTTTTTATTTATGGCTCTTCAATAGTAGAAACTAGTAGAAACTAATTCAATAAAAACTGCCTGCTGTTGCTCAGTCCTGTGTGAGCTTAGCATAGTAAATCTTTATAGAGGAAGTTGTTGCGAAGTCCCAAGCATCGGTTTTCGGTTTAAAAAATTATAAAATTATTGTGACTGCCACCTCGATGGTCTAGTGGCAGAGTGCCAGACTATCATTTTAGTGGTCGCGGGTTTGGTTTCCCGGCAAGGGCATGCCCGTCGCTTTCCAGTACACTGACAAAGCGAATACAAAAGCAGTAACGACAGCAATTATGGTAATATCTAGCGGGTAATCTCACGAAATTAAACCATAAACACCACATTTATCTACACCACTGTCACCATCCAAATGTCAGCCTTAATCCTAACCAACGTCAAAGTATGTAAATGGCAGCCCTATTAACTTAGGACCGTTTGGGGTAAACCAATCACCAACCAGTTGGTAAAAACAACAGACTTCCGAAATCATTTTAGTCATCATAAATGGACACAGAATACCTAGACGAAGGCTTTGGAAATCCCTAGAAAAACAAACCGAAAAATGTAACTGCATCCATTTCGAATAAAGTAAGTAAGTCATGTAACTGGAAAAACGGAATCTCTTTGGGACAAAAAACTTCTTTTTTTCAACTTGATATAAATTCAAAATTAATTCGTTAAATATAAATTATTGATTACTTAATGGTTTTTGTATGATGAATTCATTTTAGCCATTTATTTTGTTCTAAAACCTATTTAACAAATTAATAGTGAATTTATATTATATTAATTTTAAAAGAAAAATTTTAATCACGTAAATCAATAAACTTTAATTTCGAATATCTCCAAACACAGACTATTCTGTGAAACTTCCAGAAGCAAGTTTTCAATTTATGATTCAAGCCTTTCATCAAGCCATTATTCATCGAATACCGAAAATCTTGTCGCACTGTGTTACTTAGTAGGGACATAAATATTGTTACAACATTGAACACACCCATTCCAATAGACGAATTGAACATAGCCTGTTATTACCACATGATTTATGAAAGCTAACCTCTACAGCGTTAGTCGGTAACGGGAATTTAAAATTGTGTCAGCTTCACCATGGAGTGGTCAGATAATGAGAACCGTATTTTTTAAGTGTGAAATGAAAAATGGCGATATTTTCAAAACGCTCCACCCACTCGGGAATCGTCGCATGTTCGTCTACCGGTGCATAAAACTGTTTGAGGAGACTGGAGATATCAAAGACCGTCACCGGTCGGGTAGAAAAATCCCAAAGTTTTTTGGTGAAGCACGCTGATAACTTGCACAGAAAAGTCTTGTTTACGGATGAAAAAATGTTTACCGTGCAAGAAAAATTTAACAAACAAAATGATAGGGTGTATGATAGGGTGTACGGTCATCTAAGGAAGCATCTGAACTGATTTCACTGGTTAAAAAGGGTCATCATCCAGCTTCAGTCAAGGTTTGATGTGGTATCTCTTACGATGGGGTCACTGACTTGCATTTCTGCGAAGAAGGGGTCAAAACTTTGACCAAAGTATACCCAGAAACCGTTTTCGAAGCTGGCTTCAAAACAATTTGCCAGCTTTCATTTACTCTGAAGAATGGCCGTCTGGAATTAAAAATTATGGACAGTTTTAGAGGAAAAGGCTTGCCACAAAAGATACCCCAACATGATTCTCTGAAGACTGCTTTGATTATTACTGTCAGCACTTTTCAAATGGACGAGATGCGTACAGCTATTGACGATTGACCAGTGCGACTTAAGGTGTGCGTGAAGGCCAAAGGCGGGCATTTCGAATAAGTAATTACTTCTTGTACACAATATATATCAACCAATATATTTTACAAAATTGGTCCAAAAAAATTAATTATTTTTAATTTTATAACATCAAATGTGTGTAACAGTATTTATGTCCCTACTTAGTATTGAGGGGTATTTTTTACTCTCGGCAAAATTTCGAGAAAACCAGTCGACATGAGGGCTCGATGAATTTCCGATTAAATTAATTGTGCCTACTATAGCATTATTTTTGAAACCCAAATCAAAATCTTTTTAAACATTTCTTATTGGTATCATTTTGTGAAAACATTAATGTCCGTTAGGCAATATAATGAAAAATTTATTTCCATGGCGTTAAAATAAATCATAAAATGTCTTATTGTGACATTTAATCTAAACCGTTTTTGCCACCGAAATTTAGGAGCATTTTTATGCATTGAGACTAGTTTGTTTGATTTTAAAATGCAAGGTATTTATAAGAAAATAAAAACGAAATTTCGGAAATCACAAAATGTGTAAATATAAAAATAATAATAAAAAAAAAATTTTCAATAAAATTTTATGGAACCTATAAAAACCTATATGTGATATATGATGATTGCATGTTTCTTCAATTAAATTAAAAAGCACATTATTTTTCGTTTAATTGCCTGATTTAATTCATTACATTTGATTTATTTTATTTGCAATTTGAAATGATATTTCCCAAATACTTACCAAATAATCTTGCTGACTAGATTTCCCACTAATGCTATCCGATAGATTACCAAGGGAGCGAGTGGGTGAAGATTCCTGAAAAGAGCATATATAATAATGATAATTTTCGTTACTTCCACGTACTACCTTTGTATGTGTACATTTTTAGCAATTTCAAACTCACTTGCAAAAGATCTTCTAAACTTTCAATGTATTCGATTGCATTTCTTAAGATCTCAACCTTGGGCAGCCTTTGATTTGGATTTGTCGAAGTGCGTCTCTTTAGTACTTCAAATGCTTCATTAACCTAAATGCAAGATTTTATATTTATTTATTATTGTACAATAACATATTTCTTACGTATGGTAAATGAATGCAGGCAATTTATAATATATTAAATTTAGCATAAAATCATCTACAATTAGTCCGGGTAATAATTCACATGGAAACAAGCGTACAATTTAAACAATAAAATTAATATAATTGCCGGTTGCTCCTCCACTTCCACTCCCACTCCACTCCTTCTACTTATACTCTTTATACTTTCTCCCCCTTTTGAAAATAATAGGCTTCTAAATTTTATGATATTTTTCACTGTTGCTTTTCGTTCTTTAAATTGCTTAAGATATGTGCTTCTATCATGTAGCTGCATCATCTGCACACGAGTATGTATGCATTAATACCGTGTGGTATATCCTGTACATAAAAGACATTAATTTCAGCGCACACACACACACACACTCGCATTCTTGATAGTTTATTTTGTGGCTCGTAAAATTTGTAACCATCGGATATATCGCTTAAATACCATTTTGGCCACGATTTACTACATTCAATACTACATCCAATCCTAATTTTATGGCCCAAACAACGCTTGACTCTCATAAGTACTCGTATTTAATGCAACAAACTGTAATGTAAGGTAATTAAAAACTTTTTATAAACCCATTTTCATATCTTAATTTTTGATGTCTCGATTTTCATACATATATGTAGATATATGTATATATGTATGTATTACATATATGTGTATGCGTGTGTGCGCTGTAAGTAACAAAAAAAAACCATAATTTCAAATGTGTATGTTGCCACTCGATGTTGACATTGTTGCAAATCCTATGTATGATGATTCAAATGATGCTTTGAAAACATTTCCGTTTTTTTAATTGGCATTTTTTAATTCCTTAATTTATATCAATTTTTGCATTAATAAATTTTGTTTTTAGAAAGTCTTAAATCTTTGGCATCTTCAAAAATTTCCCACTTTTTAACCCAGAAAAGTTTCGGTATTTTTATTTTTATTTAGACAACTCTTAAATACATACACAAATGATTTTTATATTCATATTCTGACTTCTGTTAAAGAATTTCTCTTGGAGTTTTGGAGTTGGATTTACTGCACTTTATACGTAATTCTTACAAAAGCAACGATTTCAAAGTCGATCTGATTTTTCTAGAGCCTTTTAACTAAGTAAGCTAAAATATGACACCCTTCTTCTAAACTAAAAAAATATTGTGTTCATCAGTGGGACGTCCTACAGAAGTATAGTTCTCCAGAACACCCTTCTTCTAAACCAAATAAAAATGTGTTCATCAGTGGGACGCCTTACAGAAGTAGGTATACTTCTTCGGAACGTTTGCGTTTTGGGTTTTTAGGTTAGGTTGAGTAACAAAATATTGTAAAAACCAGAGTCTAAAGCAGACATTACAGGCGTGGCTGAATGAATTTTTAAGGATGTGCTGATTTATGCAAACGATATGCCTTGTATAGTTCAGTTTGATGATTCTCTGATCCCAGGTGTGCTACATCTGGATTAACTTCATTTTGATCGTTTACATTTCCAATGCATGCAACGCCCTCTGGAAACTCATCATCTCAATCAAGATATTCATACTCAAAGTACTCAAGCATGCGAATTTATTTGCTACATCAGTATACTTGTACCATCATCATGAAAATATTCAAGTTGCATGATCAGGTGGAAAATTTGCCATTTGCCGGGCTGAGAACTCGCGAATGTTATGAGGTTGACTAGAAACTTGGCAAATCTCGACTATGTTTCGTTGTGCTGATGCGTGTTGATTTCTTTCTATGGAGGAAACATTTTCCGGCAAATTTTCAAGTAAATCTTCTAGCCTTATCTTTCGTTGAGAAGCTGGGAATTCGGAGAAGCTGAGAATTTTCTATAATCAGAGAACCTTCGTAGGGATGTTCAATGAGATGAGTGTGGATGCAATTATTGGATCTAATGAACTCAAGCAAGTTCATGCTGTCTCTCCTCATTAGTCTTTGCAAGTTGTTTTTCAATCAAATGCGAATTCTGTTGTTCCTCAAGGTTCTTGCGGTTCTCTTGGTGCTGGTTTTCTGTTTTTTTTCACGATAACAGATTCCAAATTTTGTTAGGCCTCCATTTTTCGACGAAGTTTACTTTCTCACTGTCTCTCAGCCGCAGTTTTCGCTGAAGATTTTATCGTAACACAATCGCCATTTGTTTGTGCCTCGTATTGTTTTTTTCAGTCTATAGTCATCCTTTCAGCTCTAGAAATTTCTAACGTTTTTCGTTTGAAATTTAAAATTTTACTAGAAACTGATGAGCAGTGCCCTCTATCCATCGAGTATGAATCATATGCGAATCACAAGAGCGATAGAGGGCTCCTCTATCGATTGATAGAGAGCGCACAGTGGATGCATATGTGCTGACAATCATTTATGTGTATACACATGTGCATCCTCATTTTTTTTTAACTTGATTGATGGAGGGTGCTTTCTTTCATCTTTGACCCCCTCGTAAATATAAAAGCGATACTAAAGAAGTAAACTTAAAGCAAAAAAAAACTAGTGGGTGAACTAGGAAATTTTTCTGATGAATATATGGATTAAATTGATCAAGCCTCTATCGTACACCTCCGATGGCATGTAGGCTTCTTTGTTTGGTGGTTCTATTCAAACTGGGTTAGGTCCGGCTTCAGATCAAAAAATTAACATAAGTTAGTTGTCTATTTTAATTAAAATGGATTTTTTAACGGAATTCAGATCATCGATATTTTGGTATTGAATGTATCTTTTACCAGGAAAACTTATTCTTATTAGATTTATATTTACTAACATGGAATATGAATATTTCATATTCTTCATCACTATTGTCGTATGAATCCATTTTCTATATGTATTAAGTAGGTACTTTTATTTTAATTTTCTATAATCAATTTTATCTCATCGTCCTCCTCCAAATGTTGGGCACAGTTTAATTTTGAGTGATGAAACTGAAATTTGTAAATTAATTGTCGACTGTAGTTTAAATTGCTAATTTGAAACCGGCCCTTAGAACAAGAAAGTTCCGCAAGCTTGCATTAACGCCAGAGCTATTTAAATTAGGGTTGGAATGTTTTAAGCAGTCTGGTAGTTTTAACCGGTCTTAATCTGATTTTAGCCGGCAATTCTGAGCCCTCAAAAATGGTTAAAACTTGTTTTATCTTAGCAATCCGATAAAAATTAATAATCTTAATGCCTGAGACTTTTTCGTGTACTAATTTTATAAAAAACAAAGGCATAATTAGAAAATATTCTTTGAATGCATGCAGAATTGCTAGGGCATTGCCTTAAATGTACAACGAAAAAGAAAGTTCCTCTCGACTAAAAATCACATTTTAATAGGTAATTTTTTATCACCTGTCATGGACAAAAACAAAAAAGTATGACTTTTTGTCAACTCTGATATAAATCGCTTGGAAGATATTGTCGCAGTCACACATAAAACCAATTTGAATTTGAAAAATCGGAAAGAATTTTTATAGTTCTATAATGATACAATGGACATAAGTAATAACTAACATTTTAGAGATTCCTTCTCGTGGAAAGATTTGAAAAAAGAAAAGACAAAAATTGGAATGTAAAATTTCGGCCCGATTCGATATACATAGCTATAAATTTAAGTCACTCTCCTAGATACTTAGGTCTAAAATCAGAAAGGACTGAGAAAAAAATTCTTAGAAAGGATATTCTACATTTCGCCGGAAATTTCTATAACGAAACCAAGTTCAATTTTTTAGATACCGTACGCTTGTATGTATATTTTTTAGTTAAATTCATTGGAGTTTTGTAAAACTCAAACATCGGAATAACTCGGGACGAATAGATTTTGTGACGAAGACGAGGAAACAGCAGAGCACATTCTGTGCCACTGTGGCACGCTTGAAGTGTTGAAGTGGGCAATATAACCACTGCGATATCTTAACATTTTTAATTGCTACAAGCCTAGTAAGTGTATCTTATGATATTCAACGGGTTCTTTACATTAGGCCTTGATTTGGTGCCTTGTGCTCAGCCCCAGTTTCAATCTAATCTAATCTAATCTCTATGCATTGTATATTATCGGGCAATACAAGAGTCAAACCAATAGATCTTAAGTGTTACTTTTCGTGCTCCGTTCGTTTTTGACCCGAGTCAAATGAAATAAGTAATGTTTTACCTTAGTCTTTTTTTGTGTAACGTTACAGTCCGGTCACGTTAGTGTGTGTGTAGATCCTTAATTTTGGGTCATCATTTTACTTTGAAGCTTTTCAGACATTCTTTTTCTTTGACATAATGCTTCAAAACTGGAAAAATATACACTAGATTCGCTAACCTTTTAAACATATATGTATACCTATATCGGAACTCCTTCCAAAATCAGGTAATATTTCCGTCAACTTTGAATGACTATAACCTGACAAGAAAGGGGAAATGATTCCCCGGGCCCGGATTTGTTATAGTGACCCGTGCTTAAAGGTCTCAGAAAGCAAAATTTATTCATTTAAGGAAAAAAAAACTTCAGTTTGCCAATTAGCCAATTTTTCGATGTGTCAGCTGTAGTCTCTGTAAAATATATGAGGACTTTGTGCATAGGTGAATTTCCCATTTCAAATGCAAAATAATGTTCATTATAGTCGACTTATCTTAATAATAGCAAAATAGTGCTTCCCTTCTTCTTTTCATGGAAGTACAGTTCATAGAGGACCTAGGCTGAGCTTTTCGCATTCACTCATGTTGTGCGTGTTATATTTGTACATGAGTCTAAGCGACCTATAGGTTTATGCCGAATTCGAACGGCGAAGTGAAAAGCTTTTTTTTAGGCAGTTTTCACTTTTGTAGGTTTGCCATTGCTTTGAATGACTTGAATGACTATAACCTGTCAAGAAAGAGGAAGTAATGCCCCCGGGGCCGGATTTGTTATAATAGCCCTTGCTTCAAGGTCTCCGAAAGCAAAATTTGTCCATTTAAGGAAAAAACAAAACTTCTGTTTGCCAATTTTTCGATGCGTCAGCTGTAGTCTCTGTAAAATATATGAGGAATTTATGCATAGGTTAATTTCCCATTTCAAATGCAAAATAATGTTCATTATAGTCGACTTATTTTAATAATAGCAAAATAGTGCTTCCCTTCTCCTTTTCATGGAAGTACAGTTCATGGAGGACCTAGGCTGAGCTTTTCGCAGACGTAGTTGGTACATTTAAAAAATCAGAAGTACCTAAGTTGAACAATCTATTTTCCCCGCGAGCCCGTATATTCTCTCCAGAGAATTCTCTCTAGAGAGCAAGGGACATATCAGAGAGTTACGGGCAAAAATATGTGTACAACTGTAACGTTTCAGTCTTACCATAACTCTTGGCTACATGATTTTTTATGCTCTGAATTTGAATTAAGCAACATAAGTAATTTATATATGGGAATGTCTACTTAGGTATATTGAAAATCAGAACTGAATCATTAGTACCTTCCTCAAACGCCGGCGCTCACGCATCGTTGCAGCTTTCCGACGATCGACGGCAACACTTTTCTTTTTGCACGCCTTGCAGGCCCACGTCAAGCATGGCCTGGAAGATTGTGCTGAAGAACATACTAGCGGAGCTAAAACGTGCTCTTCTGAACTTAAGCTATTCTCATCGTAATCGGTGAAAATTGTCGGTGAAGGTGTCATATTCGTCATCGTTTTATCGTTATCGCAGGAATTGGAATAGTTGCAGATATTATTGGAATTATCGCCACCGACGGCATTGTAACGGCTAAAGAATGAATGCAATTGTTGGTGATGCTGTTGGTGTTGATGATGCTGTTGGTGTTGATGATGCTGTTGTTGTTGTTGCTGATGTTGTTGTTGCTGTAGTTGCTGATTGTGATGACTTAACGATTGCTGATGAATATGATGAAATGGATACGATTGTTGATGGCTATAATTGTTATATTCCTGTTTGATGGTGGTTCTGCTCAACGTGGTCGTTGTGGCAGTATTTAGCGCGGTTTCAATGACAGCATTTGTATTGTATTTTGTCATTTTACACGGAACTACGAAGAATATATAATTTCTTTTTAATATATGGTAAACTTTTATTAAAATTTTTCCTTTTCGTGCACTTTACACTTTACACTTTCACTTTTTTTTATTTGATAAGTAACAAGATTGCAAAGATTCCTCGACGATCGTATATTCTTGGAAAACTTTTAAGCGCCGGAAAACATTTTTCTTCATACTCAAAACTTATTCAAATCTTCCGCACATTATGTTTCAACGACGCAATACTCGCGACACTTTTAGTTGACAAAAACTGTTTTCTTTCAGAATTTCCATTTCTCACATCTCACATCTTACATCTCAAGACTCAATATGTTTTTATAATAATTCTTATTGTGCGTGTGTGTGAGTGTGTGTGTGTGTGTGTGTGTGTGTGTGTGTGTGTGTGTGTGTGTGTGTGTGTGTGTGTGTATGTTTGTGTGTGTTTTGAGTAGATCATTAGCTGGCGTCGCTCTCTGAATTGTTTTCGAGTGATTTCTATTTTTAAATCGTTTTTTTATTAGACATTCTAATATATCGCGAGACAGGATTCGATGACATGCCAACTTAAGCCACGCCTTCATTTTAATATTTTTGTATTTTGGTTAATTGAATTAATTTTTTGCATACATTTTTGAGTGGTTTAATGAACGAACGCCGTAAAGAATTCATATTTTCTCAACTAATCTCAAAATATTTGTCGAAGGTCTTTTAATATTTACATCTACTTACTTAATCACTGTGAGTTGGAGAAGAGCTAAAATAAATTTCATTCTTTGGCTTTTGGTAAGTATATTTTGAATTTACTGCGTTACTTTACTGAGTTATCACCATAATTAGGAAGTGTGCAAACATTTTGACTAAAATTTTGCGGCATTTCTTTGCCTGATCATTCCAAAGGAGTTCGATCAACTCGAGTTTAAAAATTTCATTCCTACGAGCCATAAGCATATATACGGGCTGGTAGTGTGAGGCAAGCAATGGTGGAGTCTTCTTACGAGCATTAGATCTATTATGATTTTTACCTTTTCCGGACTCAACTAGCGTATTGTATTCCAGGCAGAAGATCGCGCTATTCAAAGTTAGTGGGTTATCGCGGGCAATGTACCAAGAGGAATAATGTATCAGTTCTTTCTAATACTTAGTAATCAATTTGCGATCGGAGTCATAATCTCAAATATTACCAAATATGTACTAGTGCAAGAGTTAACTTGCCAAAGTTAGACAACAAATTCATTTAACTCTCTTTGGTGTAGCTAGACATGATCCTTCGCTGGGCATATCTCAGTCGAATCAGATTCTAACTGCATTGAAACAATACAACTTCAGATGGCTAAGCTTAACAAATTGTGTCACGACAAGAACGAGGAGGACTCAATAGAATCTCCCCAAAACTAAACAACTCTCAACAACAACTCAACAAATTGTTTCACGACAAGAACGATGTGGACTTAATAGAATCTCCCCAAAACTAAACAACTCTTAACTTTACTCAGGGTGGAAATCACACAAATAACAGAACACTGGTTGTCTCGCATGGAATGAGACTAGTTGAAATCGAAGAGATTGGCTCTTGCGTGATATAGACTCAAAACCGTTGGCTCCTTTCCTCTGCGACATAGGAGAAGCTGCTAACGTTAAGCTCAACATATTAATGATAAACGTATAATGGTATCAAAAATGTAAATATGTTAAATGTAAAACATGTTTAAAATCAAAACTCATAGTTACTCAGGGAAGTAAGTATATGATTCGATATAAGATTCGGTGCAGTATTCTAACTAACTCTCCATTGAAAGGGACCAGCCTTTTCCAGCCTAATCACAAGTAGGACATAAGAGAAGCTCAGTGCTAATCTCTAAGAGCTTAAACGCTTTTCTTTAATTAAGTAGATAACAATTTTAGTTTCATTACTTATACAATGCATACGTCAGATATTCCCTTTAACTTATTGCTTATTTTTAAATAAATTTATGAGATTTACGTGATTATTTTGTTTTGGTTTGATTAAAATAATGGGTGCGTAAATAACACGGAAACATCACATGGCATCAAGGAGGATGGATCACCGATGTTTTTTATCCAATATTACTTAATTTATGTATATGTATGCATACCGGAAAAAGAAGAACTGCTGCCTTTGATTCCCTCAAGCATATGCACATTTAGCAAGGGAGAATCAACTTGTGCTTGCGTTGGGGCCACCATACATACCTACCTGTGGAATTTGTGACGTCGTATTTTGTTTTTAAATATTTTTCTTTGTTTTTTCAATTGGGTGTCTGCGTGCGTGTGCTTGATGTTGTGTAATAACTTTTATTTTGGATAAATTAAGATAAGAGAACAATTTCGATGATGTGACAATTTGAATGGAGCCAACGATGCTAAATGATTTTGCTGCTTCCTCCCCGGCCAACATTCGTCAACTTGATTTTCTTATTTCAATTTTTGTATTTTTTAAAAATATTTTCAAAAAAATCAACAGCAACAAACATTGCCAGCAACATCAGCCCCGCCACCACAATCACCATTGCCACCTTAAGAAGCCGCTCGAAAAAGTTTTTTATTTATCGCTGCCTAAACAAAAAAATTTATCTTTGGAAATCGTCATTAAATCTTTCCGAATTGTATTGTAAATCTTTTGTCTTTTGTCTTTTCGGCGATTCAGTGAAAAGTTTCTTCTTTTTGTATTCCTCATCAAAATTTCAAGTGGCGGTGATAAATGTTTTGTTTTGATTTTGTTTAATTTTCTTCAAGTTTTAATTTTTATAATTTAATTTTTTATAGCAATGTGTGACGTACATAATTCTTTATAATAAGAAGTTATGCTTTTTTTAACTCTCTTCAATTTCCATAAATATTTTATGTTGCATTTATTTAGTCGCAACAGTGACAGCAGTAATTTCTGATTGCCTATTTGCTTTATATTTTATGGTAATATCACATGGCATCAAGGAGGAAAAACAAAATTATAGCAAAATTACAAAATTGATGGCAGGAAACTTTTATAGCATTGCTAGGAAATGGCAAGCCTCGGAGAGTGAAAATTTCAAAGAAAAGCTATTCATTTGACGTTCGGATTCGGCATAAACTGCAAGTAGTTTTCAATCTTGTCACTCTCACAAGTTGAAAGGATGCGAGAAACTCGGTCTAAGACCTGCGTGGTGTTTTGTGCCATTAAGGAAGAAGAAGAAGAAGAAGGAAAATGATCCCAGAAAATGCAATCTATAATATGTAATAATTTTTAAAATATGTATGTACACTCGGGAGCCATCTTACCTGTTCACAAACCAATATTTCCGAGTTCAAATCGATCCCATCAAACTGTGGAAAGGGTGTCTAAAAGCTCTCAAGCTAATGGAATGCTTCACAAGCCTTCCAAAATGACGTGAAAGCCTTCCTCTCCGTATCCTTTCCTCACATTAATAGCCGAACATCAATTCTTTATTAGTTCGGCAGTTACACGTTAAGCTTCTCTATAACTTCCCAAGGCATCTTCGATGTATGACTTACTAGTAGCTGCTTGACGTAGCGGTAAGTATGGTAAGCCTTACTCCCAATGAAATCATGCACCATAAAGATATGGAGTGGGATGCGGAAAAGAAGGCTTCCACGTTATTTTGGAAGGCTTCTGAAGCATTGCATTTTCTTGAGATATTTAAGACACCCTTTCCGAACACTTTACGTTTCGAGTACACACTTAAAAATTTTGCCTCTCATAACTTTATCCTAGTTAAGTGCATAATGTGTCTATAATTTTTGTATTTATTGTAACTACATTGCGAACAATCACCAATATTTTGGAATACATAAACATAATGAAAAGAAATGTGCTACGTACTGCACTTAACTATCAAATTAACGTTCTTAAAGATTTATTGAATGGAAAGCGCCCACTAACACTGTGTGAGATTTAAGTGTGTGAGCAGCTTTCCTAGCACAATCTTCACGTACTCATCGAAATCAATTAGGACAGATAAGTCTAAAAGATAACTGGTTCTGTTCTGGTAGTAACTGATCGGTTTTGATAATACATTATTTGGACAAAGTAGCGAATCTGTGCCATCTTTTATTATGGAATTCTAGTTATTAAGAGAAAAATCCATTCCACTGTCCATTATAGATCCATGTTCAGCTAATTCATCGCCCTTCTCATTGCCCTCAATGTTGTATCAACATCAGGAACCCATATAACGTCAACTGAGAATTAATTTGCCGAATACAAAAAAATTTCCATCAAAGTAAATTGGGTTTAAAGTTTGAAATTAATTATTAACTAAACTAATCGATTGAATTTTTGTTATTGTTTTATCGTTAGTTTAGGTGTACATATTAGATAGCTGATCAAAATGGTTGATCTTCAGATCCAGATCTCGGACTCTATGCTATCACACTTCGTTATGAGTCATAACACTTTCCACAATGGCTGTCTATCTCTTTATCGGTGTCCTGTGATTGCATTCCCTCTCTCATTCTCCCTCCTTCTTCCTTCCACCTATCAATCTTTCTTCCAATCAACACAACTACATTCATAGGGTACAACATACACCCGGTATGTTGACTATAATATAAAAAAACAGAACAGCTCAATTAATCTCCGTTTTGGTGGCATGTAACGGAAAAGTGTTCACTTATTATGCCGGTAATGGAAAAATATAGAAGAAAACGGGTAGGCAAAGATATTTAGGAGAGCTTCAAAGGATCAATAATCTGCATTAAGGTGTGGGATTATTGTATGGTAATAGTACAGTACTCTAGTTTGTTTAGTCTGAGTCGAATAATTGCAGAAGCTTCTCCAATAGTTCAGCCAATGGCAAGCAAATGCATCTATCAACAGGGTTACGCTCCAGTATGAGCATAGGACTTCTGTAATTCCGATGCAAAATTATATTTAAACCCCATATAGTTTTCTTTGGTTGTATTCCAAAAAGTGGCAATTTTATACTTAGATGTTTTCAGAAAAGTTAAGAAACGTATTTTTAAACGAAATTGGCAAACATTTTAGAAAAAACACTTTTTTATAATCAGACTGCAAAAAATTTTATCTCTTTAAGAAACCCTGCTATTCTTTCAAGCAAAACCAATTCTTACTTACTTACTTTTAATGGCACAACAGCCCATGGAGGGCCTAGGCCGAGCTTTTCGCTTTTCGCATCCACTCATGTTGTGCGTGTTATATTTGTACATGAATGGAAGGGACCTACAGTTTAATGCCGAATCCGAACGGCGAAGTGAAAAGCTTTTCATAGGCAATTTTTACTCTTGTAGGTTTGCCATTGCCTGTCAAGAGATGGTGCCGTGTAGAAAAATTATTTTTTCCACTTTTTTATATTTTTTGATTTTGCCTGTTCCTAGATTCAAACCTAGGACACTCTGCGTAGCAGTCCACTACGCCACAGCGACTATTTCAGTAAAAGAAAAATTTCCAGAGTGGATAGCAGGAATTGATTTATCGATCCAAATAAAAATTTCATTCACTTTAGAACTTTCACAAACCAAGCTCTTAAAAAATCACCCTTTATAATTAAAAAAATATGAACTAAAACCGTTACTTAAGAATATTTATTTATTTACCATATTTCATCTGTCGAACAATTTTCTATCACATTAAAGAATAAAACTTAAAACTAAACAAAAATATACAGGGTACCTCAAAATCTAATATTAATTATATGTCTAATTATATACTTTGTATATTTTATTTACTTACAATACATAATTAGAACATAAACATTAATGAAAAACAATTTCTTTATAAATTCCCAATTGAGAAGTCGAGCAGAATTGAGGAGCTCCAAATCAAAGACGCAACAAACAACAATAAACTACTATGCTTTTATTGCGTTTCGATTTGGAGCTCCTAAATTCCAAATGCATAAAAAAGATTTCCAATTAATTTTCAAATATGGCTGTGCTGAAGTTTCGAATACCGTATATACTTCGAAAATAGATTTATATCCTAAATAATACCTCATTACGACAAAATAACAACTTGAGAATATTTTCTTGAAAGGTATTATGATAAAATGAAACACATTTTCCGTTCTATTTGATGGGGTTTCTATTACGCCATTCCACTGTGCAATTGTAAACCAATTTTGATTAACAAAATTCTGAGTATATTTTGTAATACTTTCGCCACAAGGTGATAAAAACAAAAAATCAATTTTAATGGGAATTTAGCCCACCTAAAATTATGCTTTGATATTCAAAATACACAGTACGAAAGAAAAGTTATTAATCCTTTTTTGCACAACCATCGTATCTAACCAACCGATAGACCGAACTTCAACTCCAGACTCCAGACAACGCATACTGCGAACAAAATGTATAATGCAAACGTTTAATATATTAAATAACAAAAATTTCACCATTTCCGTGACATGTCTGTTTTGATGTTTTGATACTAATATGTTATGTATTTTATATAGGTACATATGTTATGATTTGGATATGATAATGAAACAAAATGTTTAGTTTTGTAATGTTATCCCATTTTCTTTCGATATCATTTCCATAATGTTTCTCCCATATTTATTATGTTTGTGTGTTAAACAAAAAACCTAAAATTATGCTTTGATATTTTTATTTCTGTGAAATTCAAAGTACAGTACGGAAGAAAACTTTACCAATTTTTAACAGAAAATAATGGCGTACACAGGCATGGAGTACATATACATATACATATATATTCGTTAGTTGCTTATCCATGCATACACACCTACATGAATTTACTTGCCATAACATTTAACATAATATTCTTACCATACTAATGCTTCATTTCTCAACCTGCCTAGTCCCCTCTCTAGATCGCCGCCACTAATGTGTTTATGCTGAAAGTTCGTGCAACAATTGCGTCAGATTTTTAAAGAAAGAGCAGATGGAGAAGAAATCACCCATCAATGACATCAATGTTACATATACTCTCTTTCACTATCTCTCCCGTTTTGTAGCTACATAAATGAAATCATGGTAATCTATGAACCAGTTAATAATACAAGTAGTAGGCAGAAGGTCATAAAACAATATACTTACTATATATTTAAGATAATATGAACATAGTTAAACCGAAAATTGCTAAGGATAAACAAACAAAAGTATGTACATAAGAAAAGAAAATATTAAATATGTAATTTCAGTTTAAGAAAGTACAAATTTGCAAGTATAGCTTTGAAAACAAGGAATCTCTCTCTCTTCGTGTGTTTTTTACGCATTTTAGCTGGTGCATTTGCCTTTGAAATTTCATTACCGCATTTCAATTTCCCAAAACGAATGTGTCAGTCGCGTGATGAAATGTTAAATAAAATTTAAAAAAGTACGTTAAGAATTTTAAAAATAGTGCAAAAAAATAATGTTTATGCCTTCAGGCATACATACAAAATTAAGTAAAAAATTTAAATTGTACTCAGCTTGTTTTGAGAAAAAGAGAAAAACTTTTGCTGTAGAGAAGAAAAAGAAGAATAAGAAGAAGAAGAAGCGACAGATGAAAGTACACAAAATACATAAGATACACAGTTGCGATTTGTCCGAACAACAGAACGGACGACAGTAGCGATAGCGACGACGACGCCAATGACAACTAACGTGTGTTTTGTTGAATTTAGAAGCAAGTGAGTTAGTAAAATAAATAATAAAATTTCTCGCGCCAAACTTGAGTTGTTGTCGTTTGTTGTTATTCTGTCGTCACGGGGTCTAACAAAAGCAAAAAAGAGAAAATCCGATTCAAAAAAGGAAATAGAAAAAATAATCATTTCAATATAAACAAATTGAGTACATAATTGTTTTTAGAACGAAAACCGAACGACGCGAGTTGTAATTGATAAAAACAAAAGTGAGTACAAAAAAAAAAAAAAATTTAAAAGCCAAACGATTGATAAGAAAAACCGAAATTAGTTGAATGTTTTTCTTGAGCAAATCTGTCATCGATAAGAACCGAAAAAAAATTCCCCTGTGGAAGTTACATACTTTTGAGAGAACCAAATGAATAAGAACTCTATTAGGTAAATGTTAATTCCCATATGATTTCTAATTATAAAATTGTTTTTGTTTTTTGCAAAATTATATTAAATGCTCACGTAGGCATTACATCTCAATGTGCAACCATACATACAAGAGAATATACATACATATATGTGTGTTTGTGTGTGTATGCGTACACATGTCTTTCACTTATTGTACTTGTCAGTTTGACAGCTCAAAGCTGCTAACTGTTGTTATAATTTTAGGAATTTCCCTAATGTTTCTCCCATTTTCTCTCTATTGCTTTGTTTTTCGTGTGCTGGAATTATTTTTCATATTATTTATATGAAAGAGTGAGATTGTACATAAATGTCAATTTCAAGGTCATCTCACGTGCACTTTTTTTCTTATTTCTTATGCTGCTTTGGATAATATTTTTGTATTTTGATAATACAATAAACTCGCTTATGACATCATATTCGGGAAACTCTGGCAAAAAAGTTAAGTATCATAAACAAAAATTTGTGAGTTCAATGTAAGTTGGTTGCCTTTTCGTCGTTTTGTATGAGAACAATTTGGCCACCAAATATGGTAAAAATTTGATATCATCTTACCGCCTGACCTTCCAATACAATATACAATTGTAAAGGCTTGATTATGCATACGTAACGTAGTGCAACGTAACGTTGCCAAATGTCCCGTATCGATCTGTGATATGAGTAGTGCGTGCCAGTGATTACCGAAATCGTAACGCAAAGCAACCGCAAGCGGTTTTTGCTCTAGTATTTCATCTTGAAAATCACTACAACAACTTAAACGATTTTCCCTAATACTGTGTACATTCGACAAAACAACTTACCTCGAAATTAGGGCTGCCGTAAATCTTTAAGAGCCAACCGGGACACCTTTATATTAAAAACAACTAAAGCTTTAATGGTAGTGGATAAAAAAAAACCTCTCCACACTCTCGCTTGATTATTTGAAAGCCATTTAACAAATTTTCGATATAACCAATCAAAATTGTCCACGTATTCACAGTGTGCGACCTCTTTGCGATCTTACTCTAATTGTAAATACCTAAGTAAAAATACCACTCCCTGTTCCCTATTAAAATAGTAGCTCCTGACATTCAAGACAACCCTTCAACTTCCACACAAGTCAGGGTTATCGGAATGACTGCTGATTAAATCTTAAAAATCATCTTACTAGTTTGTTACTTACTTACTTAACTGGCACTACAACCGATGATTGGTCTTGGCCGCCTCTGGAGGATTCATTGGGGAAATATTTTGACGTGGTGGGTTCCAAGCCCGACGCACAACCATTCATTCAAGGCCATGGAGAAGCCCGCCGCACACATTAGTTAACTCACTGACGGTTGTCATATCGCTATCCAGGGGACGCCACGAGGAGGCTGTATGTGGAATTGAAACGTAGACGCGCAAGGATCGACGATGGACGCACCTGCGACTGTCACGAACTTTACCTTGTGTCCTACGCCCCAGGCCTTCCTTACTACTTTGTAGAAACCTATTTTAGGCATACATATGTGTGTATTATAATGTACGTGGTAACAAAAAATCAAGGGAATAAATTAGTCATAGAAACAGTCCTGACGAAATGCAGGGATACCAGAGTCCAGATTTTTTAAAGCAAATTTTGATAATTTTCTTAAAATAACTTGTGTTGAAATTTGTCTTTTCCACATGTCTTTCTAAAAAAATTTGGTCAACTGTAGTCCCTGAAAAATATATGGGACTAGAACGCGTACCGAACGAATGACAGTCTTATTTCCAATGTTTTTTTTAGCATACGAAAAAATATTCTCTTTTTTATTTCAATATTTCATTAAGAATGTATATGCAATAAAAATACAACAACAGTTACGAAAAAAGGGCAAAAATAGTACATTTACCGTGTTAGGGTAAATGTACTATACCTAGCCTTTTAAAAAAGCCTAGGTATTCCAATAAACTGGGTGCCACATAATCAGAGTGAAAAAAAGTTGACCGCTTTTCAGTATGTGAATCTCTTCTGAAATGGAATGATCTTGAACCATTTTTGCACAGATTGGTTACTGGTGACGAAAAATGGATAACGTATGATAGTAATGTGCGAAAAAGTTCATGGCCAAAACGAGGTGAACCTGTCCAAACCGTTGCAAAGCCGGAACTGACGCCAAAGAAGGTTTTGCTTAGTTTTTCGTGGGATTGCAATGGTCTTATGTACTACGAGCTGCTTCCGCGTGCCAAAATGATTGATTCCGAACTTTACTATCAACAATTAACAAGATTGAATAAAGCACTCAAAGACAAACGTCCGGAATTAATCAACAGCAACGGCGTCGTCTTTCATTACGACAACGCTGGACCACATACTTCTTTGGTGACCCGCCAGAAACTAATTGAGCTTGACTGGGATGTTTTTATGCATCCCCCATACAGCCCAGACCTCGCATTACCATTTGTTTCACTCGTTGCAGAATTATCTTAATAGCTTGAATTGGTTGAATTCCCAAGAGGACTGCAAAAAGGTCTTGTCCGAGTTTTTCGAGCAGAAACCCCAGGAATTCTTTAAGGACGGTATTATAGTTTTGCCCGAAAGATGGCGAGAGGTGGTCAATAACAATGGAAAATATTCGACTCAACAAAGTTATTTTGAAATGTGAAAAAAAATTGGTTCAACTTTTCTTGGCTCACTTTCCTGGACTTTCTTTTTATCCTACCTTATACGTATGTATATCAGCGAAGAATATTCAAAGACTCTTACCGGATTTCTTTGCATGACTGAAGTAGTCGTACATACCTGAAAATATCGTATAGGGTGAGACAATGAATATAAATAAAAATGAGTACTAACCATTAATTGTACTGAAAAGGCACAACAAATGGAAAAGAATAATTGTATAAATAAAATCGATTTTAGACTGACTCATTTTCATTTAATTATGACCATGTCTAGAATAATGTTAAGACTTTGAAAAGCTCCATGTACGCACAAGTAAATGCCTTCTTGTTCTTGTTTTTGTTATCCAACGAGTTTTATCTGTATTCCATTCCACAGAACTCTACACAGTTATTAACATAAACCACATTATGAGTAGATTATACGGATTCTTGAAACACAGAAGAGCTATTGCATACCACTGTTTAATACATCTACCATACATGTAAAAAATTGTGCCCTTATGTTTATCAAATGTTATCAGACGCCGACATGATATCCTGCAATCCTTCCGCAGACTCAACTTATCAGGTCAGTGTGGTACACAGACGTAAACATTTTCCGACCGATATTTGCCAGTACATGAAATAATTAAAAATTCTATGTAGTAATTGAATTTGTTGTATGCCTGCCTGTAGCGGTTAAAATAACATAATAACTATGTACTTAATTAAAAACATCTGCTTATGGTAAAACTTATCGCAAATATGTAAGTTTTAAGTAAGTAAATATAAATAAAAAAATGTTTTTAATCTGTTGTGTATCAAGCCACTAAGAAACCTGTAAAACTTGTTTTCGTATTTGAATTTCAAATAAATACATTTTTTCGATTTTATTAATTTATATAATATTTTAAATTTATCCCGCCTTTGAAACGTGCAAAAGCAGAAACATTCTACTTTCAATAAAAAATAGTTTCAATTTTATCATTATTTCTTTTATAACCTATTCACATTCATATCTACAGCAATTTGACATAGTAGCTTGCGTCTGGAAATGCAGTTTTGAGAAAATAGCAAGCAATGTTTGGCCTTCAAAGCAAAAGCGACTATAAAATTATTATATAACTTGAGGTTCAGACTTTCTTTGAAAATGAGGATAAGGTAAAGAAGGTAAAAAAATAAAATGAGAATATTAAGAGCGATATAATTCTTAGTCGCTTGTGTCGACTTAAGCTGCTATGTCATGTTGTCACAGATACCTATTTGTATAACGTACCGTAACCGCCAAAAACTTGAAAGTGACAAAAAGTAAATTTCCAATAGCGTTCGCTAAATTCAAACGAGGACAAAACGAAATACCTTGTGTCAACAAACAAAAATCACGGCGTCTTGGACAAAATGTCACTGTTGACAATTATACTTTTGAAGTCGTTAAGGATTTCGTATATCCAGCATAACACCAACAATAATGTCAGCCTTGAGATCAAGCGGAGACTTGCCAACAGGTGTTACTATGGGCTCAGTAGGCAAGTGAGTAGTAGAGCCCTCTCTCGACCGACGAAAATAACGCTCTATAAGTCCCTCATCCTTCCCGTCTTAATATATGGCGCCGAGACTTGGACAGTGATCATCAATGATGGGAGGCTGTTAGGAGCGTTCGAGAGAAAGATTCTCCGTAAGATCTACGGTCCAGTATGCGTGGACGATGTGTCTCGAATAAGATGGAACGATGAGCTGTATGAGCTGTACACCGACACTGACATAGTCAAGCGTATAAAAATCCAGCGGCTGGCTGGGTCATGTTAAGCGAATGGAAGAAAGCGCTCCGGCTAGAAGGGTGTTTTATTCGAACCACGGTGGAGAAACTCGCAGAAGAACATGTCCTAATCTCCATTGAAAGAACCAGGTACAGGGCGACCTGACTGCACTTGGCCTTATCAACTGGCGCCAGCGCGCGCATAGCAGAGGCGACTGGCGAAGCTTTTTAGAGGCGGCCAAGACCGATCATCGGTTGTAGTGCCAGTTAAATAAGTAAGTACGCTAAATTCGTTCTAAATATTTCTAGGTATAGCTTAATTTCTGTGTTATACATTTTTTCGAGCTGATGCGTAAATGAGTTAATAGCGGCATTGTTTTGCATCAAAACCGCCAAATAAAAAAAAAAACGCTTTCATTAGTTTGCCATTCCCTGTAACCAACAGCAGACTATATGGCGCAAGTGTCTAGCCAAAGAGATTAGAAATATTTGTAGTCCATGCACATACATACTATGTAAGTATGTATTTAGTAAACAGACTAGTGCAATGTAATGCTAGACATGACCAGATTAATGTAAAGAACGTCGTTCTTGTTGACAATCCATTGAAATGATTTTCATACTAGCATACATACACGTTCGGCATCTTAGTACGACGCTGACTCTATTTTTGTTTTGCTCGCTCCTTTACACTACATATTGCTTTTAAAACGATCGAACAAATTATGCTCATGTGGCTCAGCTAATATCACCTTTGGTTCATAATATATAGGAACTGGTTCTCAAGCCCAGAAAACTTCATAACATTTAATAAAGAGTTTGTTTGTTAAACCAGAAAATAAAAAAAATTATTTAAAAATATTTAACACCAATGAATAAAACAAAATATTTTCTATTTTTGCTTTGTTTTTTTGTGCAGTGAAGAGTTTTTTTTTTTATTGTATAACTAAGTATTTAGTTTTTGAACTATCATATGAATGTAGTGCAGGACCAGTAGCGGTCATACCCAATAAAAATCCTGTATAAAAATAACTAGTCTGTTCTCATATGTTTATGGTAGCCTAGACATAGAGCTAATAATGGTCTCACGCGGTCTAGTATAAACCTAAAATAAGACTACACCGATTGGTTACAGGGTACTTATTCTACATATGTATATACATATGTATGTATACATTATGTACGAGTATATGTTTACTATATTCATGTGCATATGTGAATTTATTTTTGTATACAGATTTCAACGTAAATGAACAGTGAAAAATCATTAACATGGTCGCCACCGTAGAGGCACGTGTGTACTACGTCTTTGCCAAAAATAACGTCAAGCTGAAAAAAAACCATTAAATTAAATGAAAATGTGCAAAAGATACTAAACAAATTAGAATGAAAAAATTGATTTTTTTAGCTACCATATTTCATTATTATTGAAACTGTTGGTCCATATTTATCCACAGTGGTTCAGGTTGGTCAAATGCAAAAATCAAATACTATAAAAAAGTTGTGCTATGTGCATCAGCTCTTGCCAGACTTTGGCCGCATCTTGGTAAGGCTAATCTTGCGAAGAGCTACGTTACCTCTCAATTGCCTCCAACAGTCTTTCATCATTGATATTTACCATATTATCGCAGCGCCCTACATTAAGATTATAAGAATTAAATTTATCTCAATTGCCTACTGAGCCCGTAGTATCACCTTTTGGAAAGAGCTATTCTTCGCTTGATCTCATTACAGACATTATTGATGCTATTGCAGCAGAATCGAATACCAACGAAATTATTGAGAACTTTGAAGGCACAAGGTACATATTTCGTTTTGTCCTCGTTATTATATCTACACGACGAGACTCCCTGTTCAGGTCACAGACTGCTCGTCCAATAATGTCTACATATTATCAGTGTGTGCTAACAGCATAACACTGTTATAATAGAAAAGGGCCAGAATGTCGACGTTTCCAGATCTATCGAATTATTTTCTCGAGCATAAGATTGTCTTGTCTGAAGCTACGTTTGGTATCATTACAAAAGATTTCAGATATTTATGACCTCATTTAATATTTTATCTCTAGTTTCAAAACTGTACTCTGACTTTCAACAGCCTTCAAACATAAATACATATTATCGCTGCTTTAATTTGCAAAGGCTCTAACATAAAATTTTTCATAATCAATGTTATGATGGATTAACGTATCCATCTGCAACCCTGCCTACAATTTTGAAACGAAAATTACACCAGAATTACTTACCTTTTTGAAGTTTATATTTCTGACAGTTCACGCGTGATTCTTGACATGTGTCAAAGTAAAAAATGCTCAGTTTGGTTTGCCATTTCATCATGAGTAGACTTACGCGCCTGAACAACGTTTGCAAATGATTGAAATTTATTATCAAAATTGGTGCTCTGTGAAAAATGTGTTTCGCAAGCTACGTCCATTTTATGGTCGTCATAATCGACCCACAGAGCAAACTATTCAGCTCATTGTGACCAAATTTCGCACCAGTTTCACTTTATTGGACATCAATCCACCAAATCGTATCCATAGAGTGTGTACCTCAATGGCTCAAGGGATACGTAAATAAGCAGATTTGCCGTACTTGGAGTGAAGACCAGCCAGGCAATTCAGCAGCTACCAATGCATCCCGTAAAATGAACTGTTTGGTGCGATTTATGGGCAAGCGGCATCATTGGGGCGTACTTCTTCTAAGACGATAAAGGCTGCAACGTTACGGTCAATAGAGAAAGGTACCGTTCTATGATAAAAGACTTTTTTTTGCCGAAAATGCAAGAATTGGACTCGGCCGACATGTGGTTCCAACAGGACGGTGCCACATGCCACACTGGATGCGAAACCATGCATCAATTGAGAGGCGAAGTGAATTTGGTGAGCAGTTAATCTCACGTTTTGGTGCAGTCAATTTTTTGTGGGGCTATGTTAAGTCTCTTGTCTATACGGACAAGCCTAACACGATTGCTGCTTTGGAAGCCAAAAGCCAAAATTAATGAGATGAGCGTCATTGGTGAGATTCCGGCCGAAATGTGTGAAAAAATGTGCCAAAATTGGACTTTCAGAATGGACCTCTTGAAGCGTAGTCGCGATCAACATTCAAGGGAAATTATCTTTAAAAGGTAAATGACAGAAATTGATTTATCGATCCAAATAAAAATTTCATTCACTTTTGTAAAATATCCGTGTTTTTTTCTTAAATTTTCAAAAACCAAGCACATAAAATATCACCCTTTATATATTAATATGTCGGTTTTGTAACGGAAATATTTTATCTCTGAGTTATTATCATAATTTTGCAAAATGTGATAAATGATAAAATCTTACAGTAACTTTGGAAGATATAAAAGTTTCTAAACAAATTTCACTAACCATAAAATACATACTTATTCCGAGAAAGTTCATCATCATTTTATTGAATCCCAAGCTTTTTATTTCTATTTTTATTTTAAAACTACTATTTTTATGTACGTACATGGATGGATGGATGGATGTGAAGAAGGCCGATAACCTGACCTACGAGTGCAGGCCAGTTCCTCAAGCACTCAGGCTGTGTAGCCCATTGTACTTAATGCCTAGGAAAAGAAAAAGGGGTGACAGCAAGTAAGGGGTTGTAGAAAAAGAGGGAAAAAGTTGAAAAAGGGGTTATAGGGGGACTATGTTCCCTTCCGCAAATTTTCCGGATTCTCTCACAAATCTCAGAAGATCGGGGAAGGAGTGAACTTTGTCCATTCCTGTGACATCGAAACCCAAAATACGCCATCTCGTTCTGGCCAAGGCGGGATATGTGCAGAGAAAATGCTCTATGCTGTCCACCTCCTCCAGACAAGATGTGCAGGTCGGGTCCTCGGTGATGCCGATGGTGGTCATATGTTGGCCCCATGGATTATGTCCTGCGATGAGTCCCACCATCCGGCGCACGGCCTTCCTTCCTAATTTAAGAAGGAATTCTGCTGCCTTCCTATTTGGACAAATCACAAAACACTTAGCCGTTTTACAGATGTCCAGATTGGACCAGTGTCTCTTATGTAAATCATTAGCATAAGATTTTATCCAGTGCATGGCACCTACCAAACTAGTCCCGACTATTGTCTCTGGTTCACAGTTGGCCAACTCGTCGGCTTTCTCATTCCCAGGAACCCAGATAGAGCTGATTCAGTCTTGCGACTGATCTAAGTTTCCTCTTACACTCTTGGACAATCTTTGAAGTAATTCTCTCGTTCTCCAGAGTGTGCAGCTTAAGTGCAGCCTGACTGTCACTACAGACACCTATACGTTTTCCGCGCCATTTTCTTTCACGTACATAGTACGTACATCTCATCTATCGATTGAGAGTTGTACTTGTCAGTGTTGTGCACATGTCTAAATTTATAATGCCCAATGACCTTGTTTGAGTTAGTTTTCCCATCTCTTTAGCTCTTCTTAACGTTTGAATTAAATATTTCGGAAAAAATGCTTTATTGATAAATAAAATGATTGTTTTTTTTATAAATAAAAAATGTAATCTATTAATAATATATGGTTAATCTTTCAATCTTTCTTTCTCCACTATTCAAGTATATATGCCAGCTGTGTGCTAATTATATGTAGATAAATAAAAATTAAACGAAATCAACAACAAACTGTCTGAGGCAGTCAAGTTCCTTTGTTATTCTTATCAATGGCAGCAATACATGAAAAAATCATACATATGTATGTATGGTACATAGACACATACTTCTGTAGGCACCTATCTACATACATTTATAAATTATATATAATATAATATACTTATGTATATAGTTTCTTGTGACGCTGATTTGTTATACTAGTGTTTAATTTTAAATAAAAATTATTCTAAATTCATACAATAAGAATAAACAGCAAAATCGTATATAGGAAATTTCATTTAACATTCATGACACTGCCCAGGAGATGCTGATGTACTTACTTACTTAGCTGGCACTACAACCGATGGTCGGTCTTGGCCGCCTCTATAAAACTCAGTCAAGTCTGCTATGCGCGCGCTAGCGCCAGTAGATAAGGCCAAGTGCAGTCAGGTCGCCCTGTACCTGGTCTTTTCAACGGAGAGTAGGACGTCCCCTTCTGCGTGTTCCGCCACGTCCCCATGGTTCGAATAAAACACCCTTCTAGCCGGAGCGCTTTTTCCATTCGCTCAGCATGAACCAGCCAGCGAAGCTGTTGGATTTGTATACGCTTGACTATGTCAGTGGCGGCGTACAGCTCATACAGCTCATCGTTCCATATTATACGATACACATCGTCCACGCATACTAGACCGTATATCTTACGGAATATCTTCCTCTCGAACGCTCCTAAAAGCATCTCATAATTGATTATCAATATCCAAGTCACGGCGCTATATATTAAGACGGGAACTTATAGAGCGTTATTTTCGTCGGTCGAGAGAGGGCTCTGCTTCTCAATTGCCTGCTGAGCCCGTTGTAACACCTGTTGACAAGAGTTAATCTCTGCTTGATCTCAAGGCTGACATTATTGTTGGCATTTTTGCTGGATCCTAGGTAAACGAAATCCTTGACTTGAAAAGTATATTTGTCAACAGTAATACTTTGTTCAAGACGCCGTGATGTGACTCTTTGTTTGTTGACACAACGTATATCGTTTTGTCCTCGTTCACCACTAGACCCACTCGACGAGACTCCCTTTCCAGATTGGAGAATGTTGCACTGACTGCTCGCGCGTTGCTAGCAGCAGGACATTCTTGTAGAAAATAGTGCCAGAGATGTCGATGTTCGGAGCTCGAATTATTTTCTTCAGCATAAGTTTAAAGAAGTCGCACCATAGGGAGTCAGTCACCTTGTCTGAAACCTCTTTTGGTATGAAATGGAGCGGGAAGGTCTGTCCCAAGTTTCACTGCGCTGGTGGTGTCGGTCAGTGTCATTTTGCAAAGACGAATGAGCTTTGCAGGGATACCAAAATCAGATGCTGATGTAGCATTTATTTATTTATTCAGATAATTTCAACAGCACTAAAATTTCATCCCCTCTTCCACGATTCCCCTTCTGGTACTTAATTTCCATTAACTTTTTATATTTTCTACCGATATGAAGTGAATGAGAGTTACTTATAAGAAAGTGTACAAGTACTTCTCTTGATAGACAACGGCAAGTACAACACTTACTTTACTTTTAATGGCACAACAGCCCATGGAGGGCCTAGGCCGAGCTTTTTCGCATCCACTAATGTTGTGCATGTTATATTTGTACATGAATGGAAGGGACCTACAGTTTAATGCCGAATCCGAACGGCGAAGTGAAAAGCTTTTCATAGCCATTTTTACTCTTGTAGGTTTGCCATTGCCTGCCAAGAGGTGGTGCCGTGTAGAAAAATTATTTTTCCTATTTTTTTTTTTTTTTTTTGATTTTGCCTGTGCGGAAATTTGAACCCCGTAGCAGCATAACGCACTTCCACTACGCCACAGTGACCACAAATACAACAAGTAACAAATTGATACACCGTCATTCGGAACCGGCGTTAAACTGTACGACCGACCAGTGTATATGACAACGAGCTCTACACATACCCACATCCATATCATATCTAAATTTAATCTATACAATAGAGTCAGACATTTGTGACCGTCTGGAAATTTTAAATTATTATAATATAAATGAATAATGATTTGTTCAGAGGTGATCTTTTGAATGATAAAATGTTACTAATCTAATAAAAAAGTCGGAAATTCCAAATTTTTTTTAATATGGTACATATATGTTTATAAAACCACCTCGATCCATACCAGTACAACACCCAGGTCAATACAACCTCGGGCACTACGGCATGGTATCGTTTTTGTGTTCTAATATTCTTTCGACTACTATTGAATCGGCCGTGATATCAGGTACACCATAGAGAACACACATCATGGAATCGATGCCTTCTTTAATCCTTCTAATGTAACCCCCTGATTTATAGTTTATATTTGTGATAAAATTATTGTAAAGAAAGGGTTTGGTAACCCGAAATAGTTGTAGTAAAAACAATCGGAAGAAAAAAGAAATATAATAGCTCATTTGCACGAATTTAATTTAATAAAAAATTAACAATTTCATATATTTTATATAAGCGCTGCATCTGCTCTCTATACGGTTGTCAAATCCCAGACCCGAGAATTTTTCGAAAATTCTAAGTTATCAAACCTTAGGCGAAGTCCAGACCTACATACGAGGTATGATCGAAAAATAACCGTATTTTTAGTATTAGTATTAATTTTTTTGTGGTCGCTGTGGCGTAGTGGTAGTGCGTTGGACTGCTACGCAGAGTGTCCGGGGTTCGAATCTCGGCACAGGCAAAATCAAAAAAAAAAGTAGAAAAAATAATTTTTCTACACGGCACCACCTCTTGTCAGGCAATGGCAAACCTACAAGAGTAAAAATTGCTATGAAAAGCTTTTCCTTCGCCGTTCGGATTCGGCTTTAAACTGTAGGTCCCTTCCATTCATGTACAAATATAACACGCACAACATGAGTGGATGCGAAAAGCTCGGCCTAGGCCCTCCATGGGCTGTTGTGCCATCAAAAGTAAAAGTAAATAATTTTTCAACAACTATCTTGTCCCCTTCAAAGTAATCCCCCTCAGATATAATACACTTATGCCAGCGTTTTTTCCAATCCTCGAAACACTTCTGAAAAGCGCTTTTTGGTATCGCCAACATCTCCTGTTTCGATTTTTCTTTTATCTCCTCAATCGTAGTAAAACGCTTTCCTTTCATCGGTCTCTTCAGTTTTGGGAAGAGGAAAAAGTCAGCGGGGGCCAAGTCCGGTGAATACGGTGGTTGAGGCATGATAACGGTTTTGTTTTTGGCCAAAAACTTACGCACAAGCATCGATGTGTGAGCTGGTGCGTTATCATGGTGCACGTTTCATGCCTAAAACATCCGTAAAAATTGCTTGGCATGGGCCGAACGATATGCCAACATCATCAGCAACCTCTCTGATAGTGATTCGACGATTATCCAAAATCATTTTCTTCACTGCGTCAATGTTTTCATCGGTTGTTGACGTGCTCGGGCGACCAGGACGAGCATCGTCATTGACATCTTCTCGGCCTTCCTTAAACCGGTTATACCACAATTGAACTTGTGTTCTGCTCATAGTAGACTCGCCAAAGGCCACAGTCAACATTTCAAATGTCCTTGCACATTTAATTTCATTTTTTACACAGTTTCTTTGATCCATTTTTTCGAAAAGTATAAAACCGAAGAGCACACCAAAACACGACTAACCTTTTTATCTGTCAAAAACAAACTGACAATCCAAAATGGTTGGTATTGCCAACATATATAACAGACATGTGTACCAACATAACAGAAAAAAAATGCGAAAATCGAACATACGTAACTCACGAATTTTTTGATCACACCTCGTACATACATATATCGATTCTCCAGGCCTAACCATCTTTCTTCTATCCATATTTAAATTTCCCTAATCGATTGTTTTTTCGACTTATTCTGTAGATTGGTATTGTAGAGATGGTCGTAGAAGAACAATCTTAAAAAATTTATAATTTTATACCGCATATGAATACATTCATATCTAGTACCATATACCTATACCCGTGCCTGTGTACGTACAAATATAAATTGCACACTTCACCATGAATTCAAAATTTAATCATGCTTAAAATAATAAATTTTTTAGCTACAGCAAATAATAAACAATAAAAGCCAAGCTAAAATGTATAGTTTAAATGTGTTATTTAGTACATTTATATTACATACATACAAACAAGAACTCGTACTCGTACTCGTACTCGTACTCGTACTCGTCCACTGTGTGCTTTCAAATAAGAATAATGGGCTACACCATATACGAGTATGTACATAAGTATGTATGTACATATAGTATATACAGTACATGAACTCATAACGTGATTAGAGCTCCCTACAATTGTACGAAACGTACCTAGTACTGTGATTGTTTCAGATTTATTTTACGCAATTTATTTCTATCCCCAGAAAAAAAATTTGCGAAAAATTGTGAAATTGAGTTTGATCTCTCTAATTCTGGTTCTATGTAAGTTAGGAAATTATGTGAAAAATTCAATTCCAAAACCAAATAATTACGGTACTGCAATTTCTTGTGAAAAATTTTGCTAGATACGAGTAACTCAGCTGATAACAATAAATTTAATTTCAGATTTATTACCCCCTCATATATGTACATATACATATATACTCGTATAGAAATGCAGTGACGGATCCAGAGGGAGCAGTGTTCGACTATTACGAATGGAGAGCAGTCATTACTTTTAACGAAGCGCAACAATGTTTTTGTATAAGAAAACATTTTCTTGGCGACCCTTCTAGCCATTATATTGTATAATTAGTTTTTCGCGGCGCCATTTGCCGGTATCACACTCTTAAACGTGTGTAAATTTGTGTCGAGTGTCTAAAATTACTCTTTCCATCTCCCGTTTTCGCACATTACATTCATATGTCTCTCGCTCGGGCACAGTCTTTCATACGTGCGGCAGTGGCAACAGGCACCAAGACCGCATCACAATGGATTTCCTCATGGGTTGTGACGTCATACCAACTCTTCACTCAATCTTTATTTGGGACAATTATTGTAAATAGTGTCTGACACTAAAATGTTGACATCTTCAAAACGAAATTAAATTGCCAACAATTCGTTCATTTGCTCTGCCGTGTGCCTGCTCGGCTACATTAGGAACTTTACATTCAAATACTTAATAAAAACTTTTTTGCAGCAAATTTTATTTAATCCACTTGCTATAGTTTTTTCCCCATATTTTGTGCATAATACGAGTGAGAGTACTCGCGTGTGTTTTAATATGCATAAGTAGTTACTTACATATGTATGTATGAGTAGAACAACAATAACCACGAGCTATGTATGAATTTCTCTCATTTTGTTTGCGTTGCGTATTTTTTGTACTTTGCTCGAGATGATACTAAAATTTTTTTCCTTAGCATGAGCATTGTGAAGAAAACAAAACGATGTCGTTGATGAGGATAATTTGTTGCTAAAATAATAACAACAATTTAATAAATCTATTTATTTTACAATGAATGTGAAAACAAAATTGAATTGGCCAAAATGCGCACATGCCTTGAACTTTTACAAGCAATTTCGCCATAAAGTTCAGTATCAAGAGTGCAAAAACAAATAAAATTAAAAAAATAAGAGAAAAATATTGTAGAAAATTTTGAAAAATATTCTAGAGGCACTTTTGGCAAGTGCTTAAAAGAAAATGTGAATGTAGAAATTTGTTTTGGAAGACAATTTCCGCAATTTTATTTCAAAACCATGCATTAATTTTCGTTTTCATTATTACTTGTATAAATCTTAAATAGCAGTTTGCATGTACATACTACTGGGCAAAAAGTAGTAAGACTTTTTAATTTAAATTTCGCGCAGAAACCCATTCATCAAAATATTATTTTTTTAAGGTTGGTATGACTGTCGGTGACATCTGTGCCAAATGTCACATCAAAATAATCATTACTGTTTAGTATACGCTTGTCTTTCTGAAGTACAAAAAGTGCATTCGGCGATTTTCACAATGAGTGAAATTATTCAACAAAGAAGTTCCATTAAATTTTGTGTGCGGAATCAAATTTCTGGTGCCGAAACGTTCAGGCCTTTTGCAACATGGCCTTCGGTGATAAAATTATGTCGCGGGCAAGTGTTTTTGATTGGTACAAATTGTTCAAAGATGGTCGAGAACGCGTTGACGACGAACCACGACCAGGACGGCCATCAACATCAACTGATGATCAACACGTCAATAAAATCAAGGAATTGGTGCTCGAGAATCGACGATTAACAGTCAGAGACCTTACTAGCATCGTTAGAATATCGGAAGGATCAGTGAAAACCATTTTAAAACATCATTCGGGCCTAAGAAGAGTGAATGAACGATTGGTTCCAAAATCACTGCATTGGTTTTACGAGACCATTTTGCCAAAAATTTGACTGATATCGTTCCGCAACCACCCTATTCGCCTGACTTGTGTGACTTTTGGTTATTTTCTAAACTCAAAAAACCGCTTCGTGGACACCGTTTTGAGTCAATTGAAGACATTAAACATGAATCGCTAAGCGCATTGAAGGCTATTCCGGAAATTGACTTTAATAACTGTTTCGAGAATTGGAAAAAACGTTGGCACAAGTGTATTGGGGCCGGGGGGGATTACTTTGAAGGGGACGAAATAGATTTGGAAGAATGAATAAAAAAATTTGAAATTATTAACAAAGTCTTACTATTTTTCGCCCACAGTAGTATGTAAAGGGTGATTTTTTTTTGCTACTTAGTTTTTGACGTTTATATTTCTGACAGTTCACGCGTGATTCTTGGCATATGTCAAAGTAAAAAATGCTCAGTTTGGTGTGCCATTTCATCATGAATACACTAACGCCTGAACAACGTTTGCAAATTATTGAAATTTATTACCAAAATTCGTGCTCTGTGAAAAATGTGTTTTTATCGCAAAATTGTCTTCAGAGACGAAGCTCATTGGATACGTGAATAAGCAGAATTACTGTATTTGGAGTGAAGACCAGTCAGAGGCAATTCAGCAGCTACCAATATTTGGTGCGGTTTACGGGCAGGCGGCACTATTTCAAAGACGATGAGGGCCGCAACGTTACGGTCAATTTCTCTATTACCGTTCGATGATAACAGACTGTTTTTTTTTGCCGAAAATGTCTCCATAAATATTTCATGATCTAAACTGAAATGTGAAAAATCGTGTTAGTGTTGCGTTATCAACAGCAAACTCTCCTCATACTCATTGCACTAAATCAATCCCTAAATATGGGATAGCAGATAATACATTTGTAATTACTGTTGCTCCTCAAAAAGAAAAAAGATACTTGTCCTCATGGTGGTGGTTCCCACTGGACGGTGCCACATGAAACATGCCTCAATGCACGCGAAACCATGCATCAATTGAGAGGTGAAGCGAATTAGGTGAGCAGTTAATCTCACGTTTTGATGCAGTCAATTTGCCACCAAGACCGTGTGATTTGACCCCGTTAAACTATTTTTTGTGGGGCTATGTTAAGTCTCTTGTTTAAAAGGACAAGCCAAACACGATTGCTGCTGTGGAAATCAATATTGAACGCGTCATTGGTGAGATTCCGGCCGAAATGTGTGAAAAAGTGTGCCAAAGTTGGACCTTCAGAATGGACCACTTGAAGCGTAGCCGCAGCAACATTTAAGTGAAATTATCTTTACAAAGTAAATGGCAGGAATTGATTAATCGATCCAAACAAAAATTTCATTCACTTTTGTTAAATTTCCGTATTTTTTGGATTTCTAAAAACCTAGCTCTTAAAAAATCACCCTTTATTTTCATAATGAAAAGTTTCTTGAACCGCTAGAAAATCTTGTGACCGTGTAGTATCTATATACGTATATTCTCATAAAGCTACTGATTTATTTTCATTTGTTTACATTGAAATAAGGTTGAATTTAGTTATACTAGTTATATACATAGTTAATCCAAAGGGGGGTCTTAGTTTTGGGTCTTAGTTATGACATTTACTGCTGAATTATAATACATTTTGAAAGATTGAATACCTGAAGGCCCCCACTAGTTGCTCTTTACGCAACACCTCTAGATCCGCTAGTGCTGGTATTTATTATTTGTAAGTGTGTTTGTATTTGCGTATTTAGTATACAATTATCATTAACACACTTTTTGCACACCAACATACATACTTATATTGAATGAAACTTTATTTAGAATCTACAAATGAAAACAGAATCAAGCAAAGAAATTTTCAAATAATCTTGTATCACATTTTTATATTCATATGTCTGGACTCACATACATATGTACGAATATATACAGATACATACATATTTAATATAATATATATTTTTAATTATGTATACATACAATACATAAATACTTATGTACACATGTATGTGCAAATTAATTTCTATTGACGAAAACAATAAAATAGTTTTGTTTTGCTCCAACATCTTTTTAAGACCACCACCTCATTTACTTATACCATAATTTGTTTATGTATGTACATATATTAACCATCTATACTTAATCAAAAAGTATACACAAAAAGCGTATAATGCTTGAGCTTTTTTCTCGTTGTTGTACGTGTATGAATTGGTGATATAACGAATCTCTGAATTCGCATTCGTTATATGGATGGGGAAAATTGCATTGTTTCGACATGTACATCCCAATTCGCACTTTCTTTGAATGAGTATATTGGTCAAACTGAGCTTATGACCATAATATTGTTTTCTTTCCAGATATATAGAAAATTTACCATCACCTACAGGAAGTGTTCAGAGAGAACATGGTTCAATAGTGCAAATTTCTAGTTTCTAGCCTGACATATAGATAGCACTAGTAGTGGAGCAGTGAATTTATGTTCAATGTATGATTTCATCCTTCGTATGAACAAGTGTAAAGTTTCAAATCAATCTGGAAATCCATTCGTTGTTTATCAGCTGCTTGGAGTTGACGTATCACATGTGATACACTACAGTGTTTTTTATTAAAATAAAGTTATTTATGTTACTTTATCTGGCCAAGAACTCGACACCATTATGGTAAATGTGTTAGGTTAATTTGCTCCTTTATATGCAACAGTAAAAATTGCATTTACTGAATTTAAACGTGGTCGTACAGGTATTGAAGATGACCACACACTGGACATCCAAAAATTGCCTCCACACCAGAAATCATTGAAGAAGTACATGTTATTGTTTGTGAAAATGCAAGTGCGACTATGTGTGTAATAGCTGATATCATAGGCATCTCAGAGGAACGAGTAAACCACATAACTACATATGATAAAGCTGTGCCGCATACGTTAACAATTCAACAAAAACTCGATCGAAAACAAATTTCTCAGTGTAATTTGGAACGTTTTAAGCAGAATAAAATGGATTTTAAGCGTCGTTTCATAACGGTGGATGAAACTTAGGTCTACCATCATGATCCTAAATTAAAATAGCAACGTTTACAGTAAACTGAAGCTGGATTTTCAGCGCCAAAGTAGACAGAGCACGAACGATCGGCAAAAAAGGTTATGGCTACTGTTTTCTGGAATGCAAAAAGGATTTTGTTGATTAATTATCTTGAGAAAAGTGAAACAATAAACTCAGAATACTATTGTAACCTTTTGGATAAACTGGATGCAGTAATTCGGGGAAAAAGACCCGGTTTAAAGAAGAAAAAATATTATTTTTCATCAAGACAACGCACGTCCTCATACAAGTATTTTCACAATGTCTAAATTCCAGCAATTACTAAAGTACGAAATGCTTGACCATCCACCGTATTCACTAGATTTGGCTACCAGCGACTTCTACCTGTTCCGAAACCTGAAACAGTTCCTTCGTGGAAAGTGTTTTTCGTCATATTTTGCAGACCTTCCGGAATCGTACTTTAATGATGGGACGGATTTATATTTATTGGAGGAGGGCTGGGTGTAGTGGTAGTGCGTTAGACTGCTACCCAGAGTGTCCGGGGTTCGAATCTCGGCTCAGTCAAAATCAATAAGTAGAAAAAGTAATTTTTCTACACGGCACCACCTCTTGGCAGGCAATGGCAAACCTACAAGAGTAAAAATTGCTATGAAAAGCTTTTCACTTCGCCGTTCGGATTCGGCTTTAAACTGTAGGTCCCTTCCATTCATGTACAAATATAACACGCACAACATGAGTGGATGCGAAAAGCTCGGCCTAGGCCCTCCATGGGCTGTTGTGCCGTTAAAAGTACAGTAAAGTAAGGAGAAGGGCTGGACTAAGTGTATTGAATTGTTAGGAGATAAAAAAATTACTGAATAAAAAACCAAAACTCAAACCAAAATAACTGTGTTTTTCTATTTACGGTAGAAGCTTTTCAAGTAACCTGTATGTATGTACAGACCTGAACAAAATAATAGGTGTGATCCCAAAAATTTCTAAAATGAACTAAAAAAATTAATTGGCATGGTCTACAATCAAAAGGCAAATTTGGAAGTTTGGTTGCACTGTTTTGGAATGAAATGGGGGAATCTCCGCAACAAAAGTTCTTCTCGATAAATATTGCTAAAAATTATTATTTGATCAACCTTCAAATTGATCTGGACAATAAAATAGCTGTGTTTTAGTAAAAATTAAAAGTGAATAAATTTAAAGCGTTATTTAGTTCCAGAAGGTAAAATTTCGATGAAAGTGAACTAAATAAAGGTTTAAATATAATTTTTAATAATATTAATTGGGTCGTGTAGTTCATTGCAGTACAGAGGAGAGAAGACTTGTTCGTCAGCTCCGAGACAAAAGAAAAACCTACAAATTCATTGCCAGATCGATGGGACGGTCTCAGAATTTCGTTACAAATGCTCTCAAGCCAGAAAAAGCTATTGAAATGCGTGGAGCAAAAACTTAATTAGTGACCGACAATCGTATCGTTACATTAGCAAAACGGGATCCGTTCAAGTTTCCCAGAACAATTGCAAGCGAAATTGGGAATGTTGTATCATCACGAACCGTTCCAAGACGATTAGTAAGCGCAAATCTACCTGGTAGGATTGCTCGCAAAGTTCCTCTGCTTAGAACTGCAAATTTGAAGAAGAGGAAATATTTTGCATTAGTTCATAAAACATGGCGTGATTCACAGGTAGAAAAAAAATGGCGTAATATTCTCTGGAGCGATAAAACAAAAATAAATTTGTTTGGTAACGATGCGAAAAAGAAACGTTAGTCACCCGAAAGGCAAAGAATTCGACGTCCGATTCACAAAGAAAACAGTGAAGCACAGAGGTGGCAGCTTAATGGTATGGGGCTGTTTATCTTGGCAAGGTATTGGTCCGATACATCAAATTAATAGCGTTATGGATAGATTTGTGTATAAGGATTTGTTGGAAACGGTAATGTTACCATGTGCCGAAGATAATATAATATAATAAGATCATAAACATTCATCGAGAGTTGTCAAAGCATTGTTCGAAGAGCATAATGTAGACGTCCTTAAGTGGCCAAGTACATCCCCAATTCTAAATCCTATTGAGAACCTCTGGGGAGAACTTAAACGCCAAAACAAAACGCAGTTATGGGAAAATATTCAAAAAATTTGGTACAACATTCCTGTACAAACTTGTCGGAAGTTGATATCGTCAATGCCCAGAAGAATCGAAAAAGCCATCAAGAATAATGGTGGATATTTGGAATATTAATGCGTTATTACTAATTCAGTAAAATTCGGGACCATAACTAGCAAAATTTCAATGTTTTTTTGTGCACACCTAGTATTCTGTCCAATCGAAAATCTGTGTATTTTATAAATTAAACAAAATTTAAGTTATTTTTTAGAGTTTTTAAAACCTTTTATGTTTTGTTATGACGCTGATGAATGCTTATGTTGAAAACTAATTTATTTTTTGAAGGTTAATAAAAAATATATGAAAGCCAAGCTTTTTTAAAAAAAAAATATGTTCACACCTATTATTTTGTCCAGGTGTGTATGTATGTATGTATGAGCTTATGACAAAATATATAAAAAATATTATTTATTCTTAAAAAAAAAATTTACATTGATCGAAATCCGAACCCTATTTATAAGGAATATAAAATAATTGTTATTTAAAGCATAATGCTTAAACTTTATTTAATTGATCATCGAAAAAATAATTTGGATATTTTTCAAAACCACAAAACCATTGGCTAAAACCAATACAATTCGATCAAAAATATAAATATCAAGCAATGTTTTGTTTCGAATCAAAGTTTTATACCTATTACTTTTGAGTCAAAAAAAAAACAATGATTAGGTGCAATTTATATTAAATTTTAAGTGATAACCCTTAACCCTTTGTACTGATTTCAACAGAGCCTTCTATTCGTATCATTTAGGTGTACTCGATATTGTTCACCATTATTTGGAACAAGTTTCTTAATTTAAATGTTTAAAAATAATTGTTATTTTTAGTGCCTGGTATTATCCATTTACACGGAATAAGTAATTGATTTTTTAAAGAGGGGTGCGTCATGTAACAGAACTTATACTTTCATCATTTTGCACTTTGGTGCATTGATAACTATGGTATTATTAACAACAATGATTAGGTACTTAACTGGTCAAATTGCCGACTACCGACACAACCTTCTACCCTAAAGAGCTGGTTCTCTGGTTCTCGATCATATCTAAAACTGATTAAATAAATAGAAACAAAAAGATAAGCATACATAAAAACAGAAAAGTAAATAGAGAACGCGAAAATTAATACATGCATATAGTACAAATGAACTTATACAAGTATGTATAAATGACTTCAGGCAGATAAGTGGGGAATCGAAAGTGTAGAAATTGTTATTGTTGAAATTTTTAAGTTCACTGCGGCATAAATATTAATTTTATTTTCATACATTTATTTTTCTCAGTTTTTTTATTAACATTATGAATCGAAAAGCCGACACTATTTAGTTCACCTCTAGAGCGCAACAGAAGCGGAACAAATAAAGCAAACTAAGTATTCTTCTGAATATTTAGCAAAGAACAATAAAGAATATACGAGCACTAAACCTACACAAAAACAAAAAGGTTGACTTTAAAGAAAGTGTTTGTTTAAATTTTAAACTTTTCACTTTCAAATTCTACAATGTATAAAAAAACAAAAAGGCTTTTAAAATATTGTAAAACACAAAAACAAAGCATTTTATGTAGTAAATATTAATTTTAAAAAGTGCTAAAAGTTTCAATATAAAAATTCTGTTATTATTTGTCATTTCAGAATGCACGCACAAAATTCTCAAATGGCTTAGATTTACAATTGAAAACAAAATTGAAACGTTTCAAATAAAAACAAATCGAAAAAGTGAGCTAATCCAACAAAGACAAATTAAAAAAAAAAAATGAAAATGCATAAAATTGAACAATCAATCACCTCAGCAAACTCCACAAAAATGTTGAGTTATTTCAATTAAAATTCTTGCACAGCGCATCGTTTGACTTTAAATAATTTCGATGTTTTGCGTTAAACAACGATTGCAGCACCAACAACAACAAACTAGCAGACAGCAATCACACAAAAGTTTATATAAATATAAACGTAACAAAGGGACAAATTTGAGAAAAAAGTTGCTGACAACTCAAAAACTGAAGACAAAGAAGGTCACGCCTTTTGCAGCACCTACGCCACTGAGTCCTCGCCCTCCTCCTCGTTTATTCATTAACTTCAGCTAACATTTATTGCAAAAACTAACAACGACTTTAAAACAGAAACCAAAAAATAGCAAATAGCAAATAGCAAACACAAGTACTGTATTATTAAATATCACCAATATCACCGAGCAATCTCTTAAACTACTACATAAAGATGGCTCTTCATCGCAATCCCCAGGCTCATCATGCACCGGAGCACTTTGAAAATCTCTTCATCAACGGCAATTTCGCCGATCAAGACGTTTATGATGAAGAAGATGCAGCCCTTGCCGCAGATATGAGAGCTCGCTTAAATGCTAATGATGAGATTCACGAGCAGCCCGCCTGCTGGGTCTTTGGATATGGCTCATTGTGCTGGTATCCAGGCTTTGAGTACAACAAGTGTATAACCGGCTATATACGCGGTTATGCGCGCCGGTTTTGGCAAGGCAACACAACGCATCGCGGCACCGACGAAAATGTAAGTTGCATAGTTATACAGGGTGTTTTTTTTTAGAAGTGTGGTTTTCAAGAATAAATAAAACGTATATAATTTAATGTTATGGCCAAGAATTTAGCTTTATTATAAAGATAAGGATTTGCCATTATGTTTTAAAAACGATTTCGGGCAAGTGGCCACCGCGGCTAGTTCGAATAAATTCCAGCCGAGAGGCCTAATTTTCGACCACATTTTGCAGCAATTGGGGCCATATGTCAGTAATAACGCGCCGAATATTCTCTTCCAAGGCGTCAATCGTCTCGGGCTTAACTAGACAACCGACTTCACATAACCCCCAAAAAAATACATAAAAAAATAGTGCAGCGGTGTTAAATCGCACGATCTTGGAGGCCACGCCACAGGCCCACAACGCGAGATAATGCCCTCACCAAAAGTTTCCTTCAATAAATTGATTGTTTCGCTGGCTGTATGGCATGTAGCGCCGTCTTGTTGGAACCAAAGGTTGTCCACATCAACGTCCTCCAATTCAGGCACGAAAAAGTCATTAATCATGGCTCTATAGCGTTCCCCATTGACTGTAGCACTATGACCGGCTTCATCTTTGAATAAATATGGACCAATGATTCCCTCTGCCCATAGAGCACACCAAACAGTGACTTTTTGAGGATGTAACGGCGTCTCAACAATGGCTTGTGGATTATGATCACTCCAAATGCGACAATTTACAATTTTGCTTATTAACGTACGTTAACGTTCAACCAAAAGTGAACTTCATCGCTGAACAAAACCTTTTCTTGTAAAAATCGCGCGAACCGAACCATTATTTTGGTAATAAATTTGCACGATTTGCAAAAGTTGTTCATGAGTAAGTCTATTCATTATGAAATGGCAAACCAAACTGAGCATAAATCAAGTGACAGCTGTCAAAAAGACCAACGCCGAAAAAAGTATTGCCAGATTGAAAACCACACTTCTAAAAAAAACACCCTTTATAATATAAAAACTTTGAATTTAGCATAATTCTCAATAGAACGCAATATAGAAAAGAGTTTCTATCATATCTCCTCCTAACACTTTTCATTTGTTAACGAAAATAAATTTTATTTTTCACAAATAAAGACCCATTCTCATAATGGATTTATCGCCTTACTTATTGGCAGCAAGCTAAAATCTGTGGTACAATAATAACGAGAAACAGCCTAAGTTGATATAAAATGGAGAATAATTTCTCATATGTTTTTACCTATAAATGTAAACTGGAGCGAATTTCAAGAATGCTCTATGACCTGATTATGTAGTCCTTGGAAATATTACTCTAGTTTCTACATTTTTCCATGAAATAACAATTTTCCCTATTCAGTCTCTGGCAAACTTGAATTCACCACTGTGTAAATATTTATATAGTAGGTACATATTTACTATATAAGTATGCAATTACTATATGTAAATGAAAACAACAATAATGGCCTTGTGCAAGCAAATTGAAAGTGGTCGCAAAAATCTTGTTTCTTATTTACATAGATTTTATAAGTTCATATTATATATAATATTAATATTAATTATTAATATTAATTAAAATGCCATGCTTATCAAAAAGTTATTTTAATATACGTAAATTAACAATTGTATGAATGAAATCGAATCGAAGTTTTTCATATATGTTAGCTTGCAAATTGCAACGAAGGGTTTACATATTTAACAGGTGTACAAGTATGAAACTAATCATTTTTTTATGAAAGTACACGTTTATTTAAGAAAAATGGTTATACATTCAATCTTCAAAGTAATTGCCATTGCTAGCTACACATTTTTCCCATCTCTCTGGCAATTTGTGAATGCCTCGCCAAAAATAATGTTCGGTTTTTGAGTCAAACCAGTCATCGAGGCATTTTTTCACAAATTCGTACGAATCGAAGTGCTGCTCAGCATGTACGTGCCCCATTAATGAAAATAGGTGCTAGTCAGATGGAGCCAAGTTTGGTGAATAAGCCGCATGGGCGAGGGATTCCCAGCTGTACCAATCTACCAATTCCCGAGTCTGTTTTGTTCGATGTGATGGTGCATTTGTCATCAAGAAAAATCACTTTGTGTTGCCTAGCTTTATATTCTGGACGTTTTTTGAGCAAAGTATCGGCCAATTGTCGTTGGTAGCGGTGAACAGTAGCTGTTTCAACTGGTTTCAGAAGGTCAAACCAGATAATACCTCGCTGATCCCAGAAAACACAGAGCATTGTCTTCTTTCCGAAGCGATTTGGTTTTGCTGTCGATTTGGCCGGTGTACCGGGCCTAACATAGGATCGTTTACGTTTGGGATTCTCGAAATAGATCCATTTTTCATCGCCAGTAACAATTCGATGAAGATATGACTTTCTTTTGTACCTGGCGAGCAACATTTCATAGGTGGTTTTTCGATTTTCAATTCATTCTGCACCTATCTTCCCATCTTCCCACATTCAAAATCAATCCCACGGCTTTTAAACGTTGAGAAATGCATTGATGGGTCACATGTAATTGTTCTGCAAGTTGTTCTGTCGTTTGACCATCATCCTCCTCCTTTTTCAGTGGTCTTCCACGTTCTACGTTTCTCACATCAAAATCGCCACTTTTAAACTTCATGAACCACTGTTCTTCTTGTTGCACTGTGTTTTGGAAAAAAGTAGAGTTTTAAAAATTTGTTTTAAATGTTAGCATATAATCGAATAAAATTGTTTTGAGCTAAAAGGGATACAAAGTAGCTACAATCTAAACTCGATATTTGTAGATAAATGAGAGTAATAGAAGCTAGATTCAGCACACAAAAAAAGACGCGTTTTGTAGCTAGTTTTACTAGAAACATCGGTGCTCACCAACTTAAACAATTGCCGATAGGTTTTCAGTGAAAACTTTTCAGCACGTTCGGTGTTTTTCTGTCCCTGGTTACGCACCTTGTTCTTCCAGACAGCATTCATTGTCTTTACATATTAGGAATATTGACCATGAATATAGGTACTAAAGTTTCTTTGATTTCTTTTTAATACTTAAAATTTATTTATATATCTCTCGTGCAAAAAAAGAAACAAAACAATTATGATTTCTTATTTTAAAATTATTTAAATAAATTCAGATGTCAGTAATGTACTCAAAAGACCTTTGTGTCAAGCCTTTCATTGTGTTCTGAATACGTAGCAAGAAAAATTACTCACATTGAAAATAAAAATTACAGTATTTTTCCCTTTTGTTTTTTTTTTTTGCAGCCGGGAAGAGTCGCAACACTAGTGGAAGACAAAGAGGTGAGTTATAACGCGAATTTATATAAACATGTACATACATATATATTTTGTTTACCCTATTCGTTTCATTAGGAGACTTTAGGTCACTATTAGTTATGTTTCCCGAAATTATATTTTGTTGTTGGGTAATACACTCGTTTATTGAATGGTCGTTAAAAGATGACCCGAATGGACTGAAACAATGGGCGCTTACAAAGTTATTCGAGATAACCATTTAGTTCATAGATTTCATTAAAATCAAATGAATTGATACACGCTTTCAATAGTACTTAGAGACTAAAGCGTCTAGCTCTTGAATCCTTTTGATTGGGAATAACCTTGAACAACTTAATTTTATATACATAAATAAAGTGTTTAATGTTTTAATGAATGAAACAATAAATACCTTGTGCGAGTAAGATTGAAGAGACAAAAAGTTTTTTATATTATTTCCCTTTTTCATTAGGGAAATTTTCTTGAAACCAATTATCGATTCTCTTTTATTGTTGCCGCTTGTATTTGCCAACAGCAAGATTTCTTGATTAATTTTGTATTTACTTTTACTGAATTCGTATTTTTTATTAATAAAAATGAAATTTAAACACTTTTTAATCACAAATTTTATTAATACTCTATTAAAATACCAAAATCAATGCGCAGCCAACTTTAATTGACAAATTAAAAAGAAATGTCAAGAGAACGATTGGACTGACTCTTTGGTATTGTATTTTCTTCCTCGTCAACAACCTAGTAGGAAAAGTTAGGAAAGGCGACTTAGATCCTTCATGGTTTTATTAATATAAAAAACACTTGACCCGAATTCATTCATGTGTAGCAAAAAGAAGATGAGTTTTGTTTGCGAGTGAATCTCTCAATGTAAGCCCCATTCCGTGTGTTGCCGACTTTAAGGTCGGACAAACTTGTCAATGTCTGAAAAATCTGGCACGTTTCCGAAGACACCAAAGCGCGTACATTACAAATTCGATTACTCTCTTCATTTATAAACGCATGGCGAATTTCCCCGGAATATAGGCGATGCATATAAAGGCAATTCAATTCCGAAGAAACGAAACACAAATATATGCTTTTTCACACCTTGTTACTTTCTAACGTAGGCCCGAGGACTTTCCCCAGGGTATTGTACGATAAAACAACAATGAAGCTGTAAAGACTGAGTTACTAACGAACTCGTATGTCACCCCGAGACACAAGCATGAAAGATTCAAACAAACACCTCCACCAACTATCCCATACCAACGGTATTTATATTGACAATTGATGAGATTGTACACACGAATTATAAACATTGAATAGTAATGTTCACTTTAAGAGCATACTTTTAGGCAAAAGACAATAATCAATCGGGCGATACAGCAATGTATAACTAGTAGAAATTTTATTTCGTACTGTACCTAAAAACAAAAACAAAATTTAATATGAATGGTCGCTGTAGCGTAATGGTAATGCGTTGGACTGCTACGCAGAGTGTCCGGGGTTCGAATCTCGGCACAAAAAATATAATTTTTCTATACGGCACCACCTCTTGGCACGCAATGGACAACCTGCTAGAGTAAAATTGCTATGAAAAGCTTTTCACTTCGCCGTTCGGATTCGGCATTAAACTGTAGGTCCCTTCCATTCATGTACAAATCTAACGCGCACAACATATGTGGATGCGAAAAGCTCGGCCTAGGCCCTCCATGGGCTGTTTTGCCATTAAAAGTAAAGTTGATTTCATCGATGTTTTTCTATTATTTGCAGGGTATTACATGGGGCTGCGCTTACAGAATAACGGGCAATACTGCACTGGAGTACCTTAAGCAACGTGAATGCACACTAGGTAAGTGTGTGGGGCTTTTATTTAAATATATTTTAACCCAATGGAATCTTATTTGATAATGCTGTTTTTCTCTCTCTTTTAGGTGGCTACGCAACACTCGAAACGAAATTCTTTCCTCGTGTCGCATCCTACGATACTCCATTTAGCGGAGAAGCTATTGAAGTGCTCGTCTATGTAGCAACGCCCGATAATTGCCATTGGCTTGGCGAAGACTCCCCCCTTAATATAGCAAAGCAAATTGCCGATTGTCGTGGTCCCAGCGGACACAATGTCGAATACTTGTTACGTTTAGCACAATTTATGCACGACGAAATCCCAAACGTGAATGATCCGCATTTATTCGAATTGGAAAATTTAGTTTTACAAGAAGTGCACAGACGCAACGTACCTCTCTGGTCGCTGATGGGTCTGAATCCGGAACGCATCCGCCGTGACTCACACGAAAGCATCAAGAAACCACCCACCTTCGAATTCACATCGAGAATACCTGATCGCAGATTGCGTTGTTTGAATATTTGATTTTGTATGGTGTACCAACGTCGTAGTGATAATGTGATGAGCACTTAACGACAGCGTCGTGATGAATGGTGCTTAAGAGCACACTAAAACAAAGATAGATAATAAGCATGAAAGGCTTTTGTTATGTTATTAAATAATTACAATATTAGGACAAATAAGAAAATCATTCTATGGCATTCTTTAGATCTTCATTTTTACACATTTTTATATTGTAATTTTTATTTTACTTGAATATTTAGCAGCAAGTGCAAACAAATTTAGAATTTTAATTTAAATTGTATTCATAGAATTTTTAGTTCTTCACATCACATTAAATCTCATTTTATTTCATTTATTTTTAGTAATTATAATCAAAATGTAAATAATTGCAAGTCAGTCATATGCTAACATTACTATTAAAAATAAGAACTTTTATAAAATGCTTCCGCATATTGTTGAAAAAATATATCTGGCAAAAAAATGTACGCGAAATAAACAGAAAATGTTTTAAAAAATTTACTTGTTTTTAAACATGAAACTTATCCGTCGAGTTCTTTTCCGAGCCTTAGGCCACTTTCGTATAGTACAGATAAGAAACTTCTTGGAAAAGTAGTCAAGCAGCAAAGGATCCAATATCGAATTCTTATGTTAATTTGTGTTTCATTTTAAGTTTTAATGCTAGGTTATTATTAGGAACAAGTATTTTAAAAATAATTCATAGTTAGTAGTAAGAAATTAGTAGCTAATTTGTTAAGGCTTCAGAAGCGCGTGTTTCCATTAACTTTTCCATTACTGTTATAGACGCCATCCAGTGAACGAAGGTAGTAGCCATGCCTATGACACCAGCCACTTGATTGATTTCAACGCGTACTAAGTCTAGCTGCAATGTCTTCATAATCAAGTATTCAACATCTTTCAGCGGCACTTTTTTCTTCTTACTGATATCATCAAACGAAATTGAGCGTTGCGTAGCCGAACTTTCTCATTTCCATGAGACAGAGTAAAGAGATCTTCTGACGAAGCTTCACATATTCTACTGTCAAATCGGGAATCTTCGACCGCGTTTTCTTCATTTCACTGAATCTAGTTGGATTATAGTTTAGAGAATTACTTTTCACAACTGTGCTGTGTTGGGTTGATTTGTTCTTACTTAGTAATTAATATATCCTATATTAAATGCTTTTAGCAATTCAACGAACCATGCATTTTCTGTTCCTTTTAGTGATTCCAATAAGGGGTAAGCCAGCTAAGGAGAATCTATTAATGAAAATATGTTTTAAAGCAATTTCTAGTCTGGTACTGTAATTTGTTCTTACAATTCTCCAATGTTATAAATGCCATCACCCAGCAATGTTGCTAAGACCAAGAAAAAGTCTTTGGATAATCCTCCATGGAACATCCCAAAAAATCTGCAGCCCACAACGAAAGTTATCGGTGTGCTTACCCACACGTCGATATTACTGTGATGTGGGCATGTATTATTTACCATCCACGGGTTTTACATTACCAGCTTCTTCCAGCACATCATTTAACTCTTCAATTATTTTCTTTGTAGCATCGAGATCCTTGAGATTTGTATGGTACATATTGCCTTGCAGAACCTACAATCATTATCACTTCACATCAATTACTATGAATACCATAAATAAAATTGCAATCACTCACCTGATATACCACACCGCTTCATCGAAAACTTTCACTTTATCTTTGAGTGTGTGTTCTACAACTTCCAGTATCTGCACAAATCCATACTAATTAACCCTTGAGTTAACATCAATTCATGACGCACAACAACAATCGATTGCGGTCGCTACTTACTTCATTTCAAAGGATATCATAAAATGCTGATACAATTGCAGCAATGCATCCTTATCCTATAACGATGGATGATTCACAAAACGGTTCAAGTTTGGGTCAATTCATTCCATAATCTAAAAAGACGAAGCACAACAAAAGTGATTCGAGGTTGGCTTCTGGCAATTATTTTCAACTCACTTTTCATTGTACAACTCTTCGATTGTTGTCCATTCCGTGCCCAATTCCTTATTTGTTGTCTTCTTCTGTGTAGCCAAATATGCGGAACATTAACTGCTGTCATTATTTATATAATTTTATTACTATTTTTTTTTTTTAAAGCAAAAATACTCATTTTCTTTTCTCGTAGTTATAAAAAACTGTTCCACTCCCACCTTTTTTGCAAATCGCAATACAAACCAACTGTCACAAAGAGTAGTGAACGAAAGAAAATTCCATTCGAAATTAGGTTTTCACAGAATTTAGCCTTATGTTACATTAGTTATTTCTCACAAAATAAAAATTACAGTAATTTTCTCTTTTGAATTTTTTTATACTAGTGGCAATACTAGTGGAAGACAAAGAGGTGAGTTGTAAAACGAATTTATATAAATGTATATATATTTTTTTCCCCTATTCGTTCCCTTAGGTGGCTTTAGGTCACTATTAGTTATGTTTCCCAAAATTATATTTTGTTATTGGGTAATACACTCGTTTATTGAATGGTCGTTAAAAGATGACCTGAATGGACTGAAACAATGGGCGCTTACAAAATGATTCGAGATAACCATTTAATTCATAGATTTCATTAAAATCAAATCAAATGAATTGATACACGCTTTCAATAGTAGAGACTAAAGAATACTAAGCCATCTCAATCAATTTTCTCTTGAAAAACACTTGGATATTATTATGTCAAATATGTATTAGTATTTATTATTTCCTTTTTTTTTATTAAAAAAATTAAGGGCTTATTTGTATGATGTTTTTGCTGATGACAGCATGTAAGAAGCCAGGACGCCTGCATACTATTCACAGAAAAGGAGTCAATGTGTACACTGAGTATTTCTGATTGACTGACTGCTCCTAATGTTATTTCTCCGTCTAGCTCTTGAATCCTTTTTGATTGGGAATAACCTTGAACAACATAATTTTATATACATAAATAAAGTGTTATTGTTTTAATAAATGAAACAATAAATACCTTGTGCGAGTAAGATTGAATCTTCTTACTTAGCTGGCACTACAACCGCTAATCGGTCTTGGCCGCCTCTACAAAGCTTCGCCAATCACCTCTGCTATGCGCTTGCTGGCGCCAGTTGATAAGGCCAAGTGCAGTCAGGTTGCCCTGCACCTGGCCTTTCCAACGGAGATTAGGACGTCCCCTTCTGCGTGTTCCTCCACAGTGGTTCGAATAAAACACCCTTCTTTCTTCCATTCGCTCAACATGACCCAGCCAGCGAAGTCGCTGGAGTTTTATACGCTTGACTATGTCAGTGTCGGGGTACAGCTCATACAGCTCATCGTTCCATCTTATTCGATACACGTCGTCCACGCATACTGGACCGTAGATCTTACGGAGTATCTTCCTCTCGAACGCTCCTTACAGCCTCTCATCATTGATGGTTAATGTCCACGTCTCTGCGCCATACATTAGGACGGAAAGGATGAGGGACTTATAGAGCGTTATTTTCGTCGGTCGAGAGAGGGCTCTACTTCTCAATTGCCTACTGAGCCCGTAGTAACACCTGTTGGCAAGAGTTAGTCTCCGCTTGATCTCAAGGCTGACATTATTGTTGGTGTTTATGCTGGATCCTAGATGTACGAAATCCTTGACGACTTCAAAAGTATAATTGTCAACAGTGATATTTTGTCCAAGACGCCGTGACTCTTTGTTTGTTGACACAAGGTATTTCGTTTTGTCCTCGTTCACCACTAGACCCACTCGACGAGACTCCATTTCCAGGTTGGAGAATGCTGCACTGACTGCTCGAGCGTTTTTGCCAATGATGTCAATATCATCATGTAGAAGATAGTGCCAGAAATGTCGATGTTCGCAGTTCGAATTATTTTCTCCAGCATAAGGTTAAAGAAGTCGCACGATAGGGAGTCAGTCACCTTGTCTGAAACCTCTTTTGGTATGAAATGGTGCGGAGAGGTCTGTCCCAATTTTCATTGCGCTAGTGGTGTTGGTCAGTGTCATTTTGCAAAGACGAATGAGCTTTGCAGGGATACCAAAATCAGACATTGCGAACAAGTGATCCCTTATCGTGCTGTCGAAGGCGGCTTTATAATCGACAAATAGATGATTGGTGTCGATCTGTTTTTCTCGGTTCTTTTCCAGGATTTGGCGTAGTGTGAATATCTGGTCGATGGTGGATTTACCATGCCTGAAGCCACACTGATAAGGTCCAATCAGTTTGTTGACGATGGGCTTCAGTCTTTCGCAACCTTATATGCAATATTAAGAAGGCTTATCCCACGGTAGTTAGCGCAGATCGTAGAATCACCTTTCTTATGGATTGGGCAGAGTACACTGAGATTCCAATCACTTGGCATGCTTTCATCTGACCATATTCTGCATAGAAGCTCATGCATGCGCTTTTTGAGCTCTTCGCCTCCTGTCTTAAACAACTCAGCTGGCAGGCCATCTGCACCTGCAGCCTTATTGTTTTTCAGCCGAGCAATGGCTGTTAAGACCTCCTCATAGTCAGGCGGCGGTACTTCAACGCCGTCAGTGACTGGGGTTTCCGCCATTAAGCAGCTGCGAAAAGTGCTCCCTCTATAATCTCATTATGCCCTGGATATCTGTCGCCAGATTTCCGTCTTCATCCTTGCAGGAAGAGGCCCCGGTCTTCAAACCATCAGTCAGGCATCTTATTCTTTCAAAGAATTTTCGGACCTCGTTCCTGTCCCGCAACATTTCGATATCATTGAACTCGCGTCTTTCTTCATCTCTTTTCTTGTGCCTAAAAAGACGTTTCTCCTCCCTCCTAAACTTTCTGTATCGCTCCTTAGCAGCTCGCTTTGCAGCTGATTGCAGGGTGGCTCTGCAAACAGCGTGTTTTGCTTCAGTAGCATCGCGACACTCTTGGTCGTACCACATATTTCTCCGTCAACGGTGGTAGCGTAGTACCTCTTCGGCAGCCGTACGCATAGAGCGGGAAATGTGCGTCCACTGCGCGCATATATCATCAAGTTGAGGGGTGTGTTGCGAAAGAAGAAGTGCAAGTTGGTTGGCAAAGACTTTGGCTGTCTCTTGTGATTGCAGCTTTTCGACATCCAGCTTTCTCTTTGTACCTCTCCGTACGCGATTTGCTACACATATACGTGTGCAGACCTTGGCTGCAGCCAAGTAGTGGTCTGAGTCGATGTTTGCACCACGTATTGTGCGTACGTCTACTACATTGGAAGCGTGCCTTCCGTCGATCACAACGTGATCAATCTGGTTTCGTGTGTTTTGATCAGGAGACAGCCAAATGGCCTTATGGATATCTTTAAGTTGGAATCTGGTGCTACTAACTGTCATGTTTCGTGCGGCGGCGAAGTCGATCAGTCTCATACCGTTATCGGTGGCTTCGTCGTGGAGACTGAATTTTCCGATCGTCGGACCAAAGAGACTCTCCTTGCCCACCTTGGCATTAAAGTCGCCTAACACGATTTTAACATTTTTTTTTTTTTTTTTTTTTGTCGAGGAGCTCGTAGAAGTCATCTTTGGTCGTTTCATCCTTCTCATCCGTCGGGGCATGGACACAAATTAGGCTGATGTTGAAGAATTTTGCCTTGATGCGGATAGTGGCGCTCGTTCACGGCCGTGAACCACGAGACTAGATAACGCAGTCTCTTCCCAACCACAAATCCAACACCAAATTCGTGTCTCGACGCATGACAGCTGTAGTAGATATCACAGGATGCTTTTTTGGAGCAACCCTGTCCCGTCCATCGCATTTCCTGTATAGCGGTGATGTCAGCTCTATATTGTTGAAGGACATCCACCAGCTGGATAGAGGTACCTTCCCTGTAGAGGGTTTGGACATTCCAGGTGCATATCCGTAAATCGTTGTCCTTTGGGCTTTTGCGGGAGTCGTCAACATTAGAGGGGTTCTTTATCCGAGGCTTATTTTGAGGATTCATTAGTGGGTATTGTAACGTGGTGGGTTCCAAGCCCGACGCACAACCATTCATTCAAGGCCATGGAGAAGCCCGCCGCACACATTAGTTAACTCACTGACGGTTGTCAGATCGCTATCCAGGGGACGCCACGAGGAGGCTGTGTGTCGACTTGGAACGTAGAAGTGCAAAGATCGACCATGGACGCACCTGCGACTGTCACGAACTTTACCTTGTGCCACCAGGTTTATGTTGTGCTAATGGAAAAGTCAAATAACCGGCATTGGAGCCATCTCCAGAACCATTATCTCTTCGATGCAGTACAATATCTCGAGAATTAAATTGTTGGATCATTAAATCTTCCCACATGCTCTCCACATGGTACTTTATCGGCCTTTATTAAAATTTTGTGATTATCAGTAGGCATTTGGTCGAGAGCAGTACGGAAAAGTCGAACCAATTCACTATTCTCTTGAACGTAAGTTTTGATTCGTTCAATAACATCTCGCTTCAAATTTGAACTAATTGAACATCGATAATCAACTTGCTGATCAGAATTACCAAGGAATAAATTTGTAAAAACCGATACTCTGTATCAGAAATGGACAATAAAGAACCCAAGCTGTGATATATTTGTTCTTGGATCTAGGAAAAAAAAACAATCAGAAGCGGGAAAAACGTTGTTATCAAATTCATTTTCATTTCGAGACCAATAACATGTTGTTCATGAAAGTTACCTTGAATGTGGTCACAAAATTGGCACGAATAATATTCGTTGCACCGAATGAAGTCATTTGGAAACATGAATTGTAAGATTGAATGTTTACCAAAAAAAGGATTTGATTCAGGTGCACCACCTAAAAACAATGAGCGTAATAGTTCTGGAGGTGGCTGCAATGCCGGTAATTTGACTTAAACTTTAAACTGAATTACTTTTTTAATTATGCACATTGAAACGTGCATTAAGTTGTTCATAAGAGACAAAATGTTTTTTATATAATTTCCCTTTTTCATTAGGGTAATTTTCTTGAAACCAATTATCGATTCTCTTTTATTGTTGCCGCTTGTATTTGCCAACAGCAAGATTTCTTTATTAATTTTGTATTTACTTTTACTGAATTCGTATTTTTTATTAATAAAAATGAAATTTAAACACTTTTTAATCACAAATTTTATTAATACTCTATTAAAATACCAAAATCAATGCGCAGCCAACTTTAATTGACAAATTAAAAAGAAATGTCAAGAGAACGATTGGACTGACTCTTTGGTATTGTATTTTCTTCCTCGCCAGCAACCTAGTAGGAAAAGGTAGGAAAGGGGACTTAGTTCCTTCATGGTTTTATTAATATAAAAAACATTTGACCCGAATTCATTCATGTGTAGCAAAAAGAAGATGAGATTTGTTTGCGAGTGAATCTCTCAATGTAAGCCCCATTCCGTGTGTTGCCGACTTTAAGGTCGGACAAACTTGTCAATGTCTGAAAAATCTGGCACGTTTCCGAAGACACCAAAGCGCGTACAGTACAAATTCGATTACTTTCTTCATTTATAAACGCATGGCGAATTTCCCCGGAATATAGGCGATGCATATAAAGGCAATTCAATTCCGAAGAAACGAAACACAAATATATGCTTTTTCACACCTTGTTACTTTCTAACGTAGGCCCGAGGACTTTCCCCAGGGTATTGTACGATAAAACAACAATGAAGTTGTAAAGACTGAGTTACTAACGAACTCGTATGTCACCCCGAGACACAAGCATGAAAGATTCAAACAAACACCTCCACCAACTATCCCATACCAACGGTATTTATATTGACAATTGATGAGATTGTACACACGAATTATAAACATTGAATAATAATGTTCACTTTAAGAGCATACTTTTAGGCAAAAGACAATAATCAATCGGGCGATACAGCAATGTATAACTAGTAGAAATTTTATTTCGTACTGTACCTAAAAACAAACAAACAAATTTAATATGAATGGTCGCAGTGGCGTAATGGTAATGCGTCAAAAGTCGAATTACCGGCATTGGAGCCATCTCCAGAACCATTATCTCTTCGATGCAGCTCAATATCTCGAGAAGTAAATTGTTGGATCATTAAATCTTCAGGCATGCTCTCCACATGGTACTTTATCGGCCTTTATTACAATTTTGTGATTATCAGTAGGCATTTGGTCGAGAGCAGTCAGTACGGAAAAGTCGAACCAATTCATTATTCTCTTGAACGAAAGTTTGGTTTCGTTCAATAACGTCTCGCTTCAAATTTGAACTAATTGAACATCGATAATCAACTTGCTGATCAGAGTTACCAAGGAATAAATTTGGTAAAACCGATACTCTGTATCAGAGAAGGACAATAAAGAACCCAAGCTTTGATATATTTGTTCTTGGATCTAGGAAAAAAAACAATCAGAAGTGGGAAAAACGTTGTTGTCAAATAAATTTTCATTTCGAGACCAATAACATGTTGTTCATGAAAATTACCTTGAATGTGGTCACAAAATTGACACGAATAATATTCGTTGCACCGAATGAAGTCATTTGGAAACATGAATTGTAAGATTGAATGTTTACCAAAAAGAGGCTTTGATTCAGGTGCACCACCTAAAAACAATAAGCGTCATGGTTCTGGAGGTGGCTCCAATGCCGGTAATTTGACTTAAAATTTTAAATTAAACTGCTTTGAATTCCTTTTTTAATTATGCACAGTGAAGCGGGCATGAGGTCCGCTAGTTGTTTATAAGAGACAAAATGTTTTTTATATAATTTCCCTTTTTCATTAGGGAAATTTTCTTGAAACCAATTATCGATTCTCTTTTATTGTTGCCGCTTGTATTTGCCAACAGCAAGATTTCTTTATTGATTTTGTATTTACTTTTACTGAATTCGTATTTTTTATTAATAAAAATGAAATTTAAACACTTTTTAATCACAAATTTTATTAATACTCTATTAAAATACCAAAATCAATGCGCAGCCAACTTTAATTGACAAATTAAAAAGAAATGTCAAGAGAACGATTGGACTGACTCTTTGGTATTGTATTTTCTTTCTCGCCAACAACCTAGTAGGAAAGGTAGGAAAGGGGACATAGTTCCTTCATGGTTTTATTAAAATAAAACAACTTGATTGATTTCAACGCGTACTAAGTCTAGCGGCAATGCCTTCATAATCAAGTATTCAACATCTTTCAGCGGCACTTTTTTCTTCTTACTAATATCATCAAACGAAATTGAGCGTTGTGTAACCGAACTTTAGAAAGTCATTTCCATGACACAGAGTAAAGAGATCTTCTGACGAAGCTTCACATATTCTACTGCCAAATCGGGAACCTTCGAATCTTTTGTTTAAAAACAAAATATGCTCGTTTGCTTTTCTTGCACTTATAAAAAAAAAAAAATTCGATCAATTGTCAAAAAGAGTAGTGAACGAAAGAAAATTCCATTCGATATTAGGTTTTCACAGAAGTTAGCTTTATGTTATATTAGCTATTTCTCATATTCAAAGTAGCATTGATAACAAATTGTGGTTATGTTGGTGTACGCTGTTCGGCGAACACATCATATTTTTCTCTCGCTCGTGCTCGGTGTGGTGGTTTATTCGAGTTCGTTACAGAGTTGCTTTTGGTTGAAATTCAAGTATTTTTTAACACTATTTTGTGCGCAACGGCAACACTAAAAAGGTATACCAAAAAAACTTAAACGATTTTTTCAATGTGGAGAGTGAAATTAAGAATATAGTTGAATGTGCAATAAATTATGCAAATAATGTACTTGTTGGACCGACAGCCACCAACTTCAAGGCAAGAGTCGTAACAACACCATTTGCATCACATCGTGAATAAAGCTAATATGTTGTATAAGTATTTTTCATACGTATTTCTTCAGTAGTTTTATAAATAGTATATTTAATATTCACTTTTAAACACTAAAAACATTCGCAACTTCGCTTTTCTGCAAATGAAAATATTGAAGTACAGGTTAGCATGTTTTCGTACTATTTTACATACATTTTGTTCCTTTTTTGTAGAAGAGAGGAGTAAATAATGTCAACACATTCAAATCAATATGCAATTAGTTTAAAAATTTGACAAAAGTAAATATACATATGTACATAAAAATATAAAGTTAAATGTGATTAAAATAGAGTGAAATTTTTTTTTTTTTAAATATAGTGTAAAAAGTACTTTTTCATATGTAGCAATATATTAGTTGGGTATGCATTCCTCCATTAACACCTATATGTACATATATGGGAAACCAATATATATTTTATTTTATTATTTTTAATTATATTATATATTTTAACTTCCCAAATTAGGCGAACGAGAAAGGCCTAAAACTGTAGGTTCCTTCCATTCATGTACAAATACCTATATCACACACGCAAAGCTTGTCCTGGGTCCTCCATAGGCTGGTGTGTCATTAAAAGAAAGAAGAAGACAGGCCTATTATCCTTTGAGACTGGGTAAATGGAATTAATGTGAGTTGAGTTTGGTTTTACCGGTGTGGAAGTATGAAACAGAAATGGCATCTCTGTGTCGCTAAGTAAAACTATACGTTCTGTCAAACTAAATAATTGGCGCCATTTCTTCGCAATTAGTTCTGTCAACAATATTCAGTTCATAAACAATCAAGTTTCATACAACTACATATTTTTTTTCGCTCGTAAAAATATCGAATTTCGTGCCTACAAACTACGATATGCGGACATCATTGATTTTCTGTTTCCAATTGAAGAAATCTGCTTTGGAATCTCATCGAATGCTTGTGGAAGCTTACGGCCAGCACGCTCTAGGCAAAACACAGTGCAATGAGTGGTTCAATAAGTTTAAAAGTGGCGATTTTGATGTTAGAAACGAAGAACATGGAAGTTTGAAGATGCCGAATTGCAAGCTTTACTCGATGAGGATGAGGATGAGGATGATGGTCAAATGCAAGAACAACTTGCAGAACAATTAAATGTGACCCAACATTACATTTCTCAACGTTTAAAAACCATGGGATTGATTTTGAAAGTGGGAAGATTGGTGCCGCATGAATTGACTGAAAGACAGCAGGAAAATCGAAAAACCACCTGTGAAATGTTGCTCACCAGGTACAAAAGAAAGTCATCTTCATCGAATTGTTGTTACTGGCGATGAAAATTGGATCTATTTCGTAAATGATCCTATGTTACGCCCGGTACACCGGCCAAATCGACAGGAAAGCCAAATCGCTTCGAAACAGAAACAGCTACTGATCAACGCTACCAATAACAATTGGCCGATTTGAACTGTGCTTTGTCCAGAATATCAGGCTAGACAACACAAAGTGATTTTTCTTGATGACAAATGCACCATCACATCGAACAAAACAGACTCGGGAATTGGTAGATTCCTACAGCTGGGAAACCCTCCCGCATGCGGCTTATTCACCAGACTTGCCTCCATCTGACTACCACTTATTTTCATCAATGGGGCATGTAGTTTCTCAGCAGCACTTTGCTTCGTACTGGTTTGACTGGCTCGATGACTGGGTTGACTCAAAAAACGAGCAATTTTTTTGGCGAGGCATTCAGAAATTGCAAGAGAGATGTAGCTAGCAATGGCCATTACTTTGAATATTGAATGCATAACCATTTTGCTTAAATAAAAGTGTATTTTCTTAGAAAAAAGTTGTACACATGGTATACATATGTATATATTTATATTCACCTTTTTATATTTGAGAGAGAGACTTTACTTCAGAGCTTAACGCTACATATAAAACAATATATAAATATCCCATGCAATAAACATGTACACGTATACTTGTTTCCGTTAAGTAACATATTTTTCTTGTGCATTCACCATCATCAGTTTGACGCCAGCATGTATGAATACAATTATGGATTGCACATAATAATACTTTTCTTTAAACAAAATAATGAATTATTACATCGATCGTACAAAATTATAATATCTAAGTTAACTATTATATTTCAACTATTTATTTAAGTTGTTAATGGTTTATAGTAATATGAATATTATTCATTGAATATATGTATATAACGCTAAAAAGTAGGCTTCCAATTATATCATTTTTGCAATATAGTCATATGGTATAATATAGTCATATACATATATAGTCATATGGTATACAATTTAATTTTTTGTTTTCCTTAAAATGTGTGTTTTCTTATCTTGGTCTGAAATAGCAGTAGTAAAATATGGGATTCTAATGAAGTCAGCCCTCTAGAATCAAGGTAGAATAAAGGTGGGTTGGGAGTCGTCATGGGCATACCATAAGAAGCATTTAGATGAGCTTGGTCCAACATACCTGTCAGATACCTCATATGTTTTCTGTTTTTCAATTTCGTCTAAAAAAATTGGGAAAAACTTTGAAAGTTTAGTGTCTTTCTTTTGCATTAACAGACTTGATATCACCATCATCATACCATACTTCGAAGAAAACGTTCAGCATTGAATAATACTTGAGGTCACTGAAGCGCTATATTTAATTTAATTTTTTAATTTAATTTGAAAATTGAATGCAAGTTTACATATTCTTTTTCCTTGCAACTGTGCAAGTACGAGTATTACATACATGAAGCCGTAGTCCAATCAAAAGTATTGACTCAATAGAGAGGAAGTAGAAACAAGCAGAAAATGCTTATTATTTTCCATTTGCATTTACATATGTACATATGTAGGTAAAGTTAAAAGGCAGCATGTCTTCCAATACATTTAATCAAGTTTATGTTAAGTTCATTGTCAATAATATTTTAATAACAATATTAAAATCTAATAATCAATACAATTAATTTGTTTTTTCTTTCTTTCTTTTCCGGTCCTGGTTAAGAAAATTGCATTTAATTGGTTTTAGAGTACACTGCCGCTTGCTCCCCTTCCAAACATAGTCATGAACAAAGTTGAAAGCTGAAAGTTATTGTCAATGCAAGAATCAGAAGCAGTAAGGTATGAATATGTAACTATTTATGTATGTATGTAGGTGTGTTCTTCTGCTATGGATAAATTCAGCATGTATTGCTTTTAACTGAATATAAAGAAAATATACTTAATTACTGAATGCAATTATCTTATGTACTTGCCACTATTGACTTCTGCAGACGCTGCCTCGATAAGGAGGAGGAGGAAACTACTTTTCACCTTCTTTGCAATTGTTCAGCGATTGTCACACTTAGACTGGCATCATTAGCTAGAGTCTTCTTCAACCACCTAGCTGACCTTGAATCTGCAGAAGTATGTCCTATTAAAGGACAGCCACTCTAACGTAACATAATTCAAATTAAATTTATTCAAATAACTTTTATTGTACTATTCCCTTGACAAATATTTAAAATAAAAGCATCATCGAAAACATGAAAAATTTATTGCGAAATAATTTGAAAAACATAATATCTAATTTATTCCTCTTCATATCAAAATAAGTATATACATATGTATGTATGTACATATGTTTGTATGTACATATGTATGTAGTATTGCAGTTTGGTAGAACTAATCAAGAAAATCATTTATCTGGTATTCAGTTAATTGCACAGCTGAAGGAATTGAAAGCAGAAACGTAATTCCGTTGAGCTCTCAAACAAATTAATTTTTCATCACAATAAAATGTATACCATAATTAAAAGGAAGTGCAGATGATATATTAAAAATATTTACATACTACCGGGCTAGGCGATTGAACTGTTACCTATTCCAACAACCATATTTTTTTCATGTGAAATAATTTTTTGTTGATTCAAAATACAAAAATTTGTGGAAAAAATAAAAATTTTAGAATCCATTCACTTTAGCTCGATGTGGTCACCTTTTGCCTTAAAATGGTAAAAAAAATGAGTTGCATGCTGCACGAATATGATCTAATATTATTTTGGCCCATTCCCGTACAATGGCTTTCTTCAGCGCATCCATACTGTCATATTTTTAGTACTCACCTTGCTCTCCAAAATGGCCCAGATGGAATAGTCCATCGGATTTGCATCTGGCGAATTCGAAAGCCATTGTGTGGACGAAATGAAGTGTGGAACATGGTGTTTATTAACCATTCTTGGTTCATACGAGCTTTATGAGACGGTGTCGAGTCTTGTTGGAACGTCCATGGTGCACGACCGAAATGTTTGCGTGCCCACGGATTTAAAGCAACTTCCAAAACATTTTCCCGATAATAAGTCGCATTAACTTGGGCACCAGGCTCGATGAAAACGATTGGACAGCGTCCATCGGCGGTCACAGCTGCCCATACCATTACTTGAGATGGAAAATTACTTCGGGTGGCCGTTCGTAGGTAGGCTCGAATTTGCGTAAGTGCGTTCAGTTAAGTAAACACGATCATTTTGAGAGTTTATGAATTGCTCAATGGGGAACTATTTCTCATCTTTACTTACTTTTAATGGCACAACAGCCCATGGAGGGCCTAGGCCGAGCTTTTCACATCCACTTATGTTGTGTGTATTATATTTGTACATGAATGGAAGGGACCTACAGTTTAATGCCGACTCCGAACGGCGAAGTGAAAAGCTTTTCATTGGCAATTTTTACTCTTGTAGGTTTGCCATTGCCTGCCAAGAGGTGGTGCCCTGTAGTAAAATAATTTTTTCTACTTTTTTGATTTTGCCTGTGCCACTACTATTTCTCATCAGAGAACACAATTTTTGGAAATTCCCCACGTTCGTGCAAGCGTAACAATATTTTCAGTTCTTTGGCCATTTGATTACCACTACGACGTGGATTCCGTTCAAGTCGAGCCTTCACTTTCCACCATTGCGTTTGGCATGTATCATTGTTATGATTTATGGTGCGACACACAAACTTTTTATTCACTTTGAGATGCCGAGCTCACGAACAATAGCTGGTTCTGATTTTCCACTCAAATATAACGCAATCGCACTATTACGTTTGAATTCCATTTCGAATAACTTTCGTTCTATAAAACTTAGACGCAAATGCTTATGGTTGTTTGTCAACAATATAAATAGCAGGATTTTTCAAATATTTTACAACAACAAAACTACTAACTGCTACATACTACATACATAACTCATTTCCACGCACGCATCACACGTGCTGAGTATGACTGCTGCCAGCAGACCGATTGCTGCATTGTGTTTGATTTATTTTTAGCAATATCTATGTAATTTCAATAAACAACAGACATTTTTAACAATTGTACTTAAAAACGTTATGCTTCTACTATTACTAATGTGAAATGTTGTTCTTGAATATTTTTTTTATTGAATATCCTTTTGTCAAAAATAATAATAAATAAAAATGTTTAATTTTATTTTGGATTTATCCAGTTCAGAAGAGTTTAAATTAAAGAAAATTGTGTGCGTTAGAAGTTTACTTCTTTAGAACGTTTGCGTTTTGAGTTTTCAGGTTAGGTTTATTAATACTGTAAAAACCAGAGTCCAACGTATGCATTATAGGCGTGGCCGAAGGAACTTATAACGGTGTGCTGATTTAAGCAAACTACAAGCCTTGTCTAAGTAGTTCAGTTTGATGATTCTCTGATCTCAGGTGTGCTACATCTGGATTAACTTCAGGTTGCTCGTTTGCGTTTCCAATGCATGCAACACCCATCTGCAAAATAATCATCTCCATCAAAATCTTTATACTCAAAGCATTACATCATTATACTTAATTATGATCTTACCATCATCATAAAAATATTCAGGTTGTATGATCTAAACAGGTGGAAAATTTGCCACTTGCCGGTCTGAGAACTGGTGAACTCGGTATGAAGTTGACTAGGAACTTGGAAAATCTCGTGCTGAGGCGAGTTGTTTCCTTTCCACGGATGAAAGATTTTCAGGCAAATTTTCAAGTAAATCTTCAGCCCATCTCTTTCGTTCAGAAGCTGGGAATTCGGCCACCTGAAAGACTGCCTGGTGCTGTGTAATCTGAGGACCTTCTTCGGGACTCAATGACATGAGTGTTGATGCAATTATTTGGCTCTAATGACTTCATTTGCCATTCATGCTGTCTGTCTGCATTAGTCTTTGCGAGTTGTTTTACAATGAAATTCTGTTGTGCCTCAAATTGCTTGCAAAGTCTACACTCTCGCGATCTCTCGGTGCTGTTTTGGGTGTTTTTTCACAACAGCAAAATCTGAATTCTGTTGTGCCTCCATTTTTCGACGAAGTCTAGAGTCTCGCTGTCTTTCAGCCGCAGCTTTTGCTGGAGCTTTTAACACAATCGCGATTTATTTGTGCCTCGCTGTTGTCAGTTTTTTTTTTTTTCAGTCTTTACTCGCGAATTCTTTCAGCTCTAGAATTTTCGCTAATTCTTTCAGCTCTAGAATTTTCAAACCATTGATAGAGGGCGCTGATGCGCGTATGATTCAAACTTGATTAATAGAGGGCGCTGCACATCAGTTTCTAGTAAAATTTGACTAATGCGGAGATTGGCAAATTATTTCAGTATCGTGAAAAGGTTCGTAAGAACCAAACGAGATATACTATGAGCTCGAAAAATGCATTTGTACGATGTTCAAACTGCATACTTCTTCTTTTCTTGCAATGTTTAAAAGACAGGAGATCCTCGCAATCAATTTTGATGTTAAAAAATTAAAAAATAATTTTTTTTTTGTATCAATTTCTTAAAATATTTTATTGTTAAATATTGGTCGAAGTTTTGACCCCTTGCTCACAGAAATGCAAATCAGTAACCCCATTGTAAAGGACACCCCACCAAAGCATGACTGAAGCTGGGTGATGACCCTTTTCCACCACTTTTAAAGGTATAAACTTTTTTTTATCCCATAACATGGATTACTTATATCCGGCTTGCAGCAAACACCCAAGGTTCACATAAACCAAGGAAAAAATTATTTATAAATTTTTCGCAAATGAAATTCCTTTCCCCTATAGATTTGTATTTTTGATCATCACTTTGAAGTGAATTGGAAAGCTCAAGAAAAATTAAAAAAAAAGAAAAATTCAAATATCGCATGTCAATCATTCAAACTGATTAAGCTTTACCCCAACTTTTACTGGCATCAGCATTATTGCTGCTTTAATTACTAACAAGCATTCACTTACCTTACTTAAGATATATACAGTATATAGTTTTTACCATTCTTATATACGAGGATAGATCAAAAAGTAGCCGTGTGTGAAGGTGAAGGTTGCTGAGGTAAGTTGGCATTACCGTCGTGTACTGCCATCTGTCACATGACACCACACTAAATTTCTAACTGATTCATAGGTTAGTTTCTATTTGGCAGCCATTAGTATCATACGTGTTTGGTGTTTCGCGAGAAAATGGAAAAAGAACAATATCGATCCGTAATTCGCTTTTTATTTTTGGATGGAAAAACATGCGAAGAAATAAAAGCGAAGTTGGATGCTGTCTATGGGGAACCTTCACCATCTATGACAACCGTAAGATATTGGTTTAATGAATTTAAACGTGGTCGTACATCTGTTTTTGATGAGGCCGCCCGGCAGACGTGATTACCGAGGAAATCGTTGAAAAGGTCCACGACATGATTCTCGCTGATCGCTGAACGAAAGTGCGCGAAGTAGCAGAGGCCGTAGGAGAATCGTACGGAACGGAAGTTAATATTTTACATGATAGGTTAAGCATGAGAAAGGTGTCGCGATTGCTTACGGTGGACAGCAAGCGGATACGGAATTGTCGCGGCCAAATTGCATGAATTGAACTACGAATTGCTGCCGCACCCACTGCACTCACCGTACTCGCCCGACTTGGCTCCCTGTGACTTCTTTCTGTTCCCCAACATGAAAACGTGGCTCGAGTGGAGAAAAATTCAGTTCAAACGAGGAGGTTATCGTCGAGACAGAAGCGTATTTTGAAGAGTTTAACAAATCGTATTTATTGAAGGGGTTAAAGAAATGGCAGAAACGTTGGGAAAAGTGTATTGTACTAAAAGGAGATTACGTTGGTAAATAGAAAAAAAAAATGTGAAAAACTTGCCTCTTCATTCCTAACACGGGTACTTATTGATCTACCCTCGTATTAATGGTGACTAGAAAGCATTAAGCAAATTTAATATGCAGCAAAAGAATTTTAGAATTTTGTTACAAGCAGATTACTTTGATATTAAATTTTGCATAAACAAATTTAAGTTAAAAATCTCTTCAATAAACCAACTGATATGCAACTTGATATTACCTGCAGATATGAAATAATGAGGCAAATTATAAACAAAAAAAAAACTTCTTTGTGTTCATTAAGTAAATTAAATATTTTACCTTAATATCAAAGTTGAAAGTACATTGAACATAAAGAAAAGCTGATAGACCTTTTTCAACAAACATAGTACATACATACATACATACATGCACCGCACAGTGTAACGAGTTCATATAAGCGGTGGCCAAAAGTAGTAAACGTTGTTTGATTTTGTTTAAATTTGGAATGTACGATATCTTGAAATGCGGAGTTTCATGAAAATCAGGCTTCTAGCACGCCCACCTCCCATCCAAACACAGTTCTTCAAACACACATAATTCATCCATATTAATTCAGAGAAGGATAACATTTGGTGCAGAAGTTAGCCACAACAATTTTGTAAAGCCTACTTAAAAAGTTAGCGTTAATTCCCAAAGTAATAGCCCTCCATTAATAAAAATCGGTGTAAGTTCCCTTTTTTTTTTTAAAGATACATTCAACAAACAGGGTGTACTTACCCCTATGAATGCAGAGCATTGTGTTGAATGGTAGAAAGATTTACAGGTGGGAGGAAGAAGGAGGGAGAATGAGAGAGGGAATCCAATCACACAGGAGACCGATAAAGAGATAGGCAGCCATTGTGGCATGTAGCGCCAAAGGCCGAGTCTTGCGCATCCATTCATGTTGTGCGTGTTATATTTTTACATGAGTAGATTATATAATATAAATATTTATAGTACTTATGTAGTAAAAAAATATTTTAATACTTAATTAACTCCACCAAATTCATATTTCTTGTTATAATTCTTAGATATCCTAAAAATGTGCAAACCAAATTGAAAGTTAATCAATCGCTAGCACTTTCTTCAATACCATAAACTCTTATCAGAAATCGGTTGAAATGGAGTTTCCGTAGTTAAATTCTGAGAGAATTGCATTTTGAATGCCTTGATCTTGATCAGTTCCTATTTCTAGGTAACTCTATAAAGGGATAAATAATTTGTCCATGGTGCTGTTTTTTACTACACGTGTTCTGCTCAGCTGAAATTAGAGGTTCTGAAGGCACTAATAAATGTGACAAAGAGTTCTTTATAACATCATTCTTCTGTTGAGTTTTTTCTAGTATTTCGATAGTCGAAACTTTCGAAACTTTTTATGCCTAGCCTCGAGTGCATCTTCGGCCCGAAAACCTTTAGGAATAATGAAATAGTTAATAATAATCACACCCATGAATGGAAATTTCAAGATTTTGCAAAGGCACTTCAGCTGATGTTTCATCTTGCCATTAAAAGCTTTTCACTTCGCCGTTCGGATTCGGCATTAAACTGTAGGTCCCTTCCATTCATGTACAAATATAACACGTACAACATGAGTGGATGCGAAAAAGCGAAAAAGCTCGGCCTAGGCCCTCCATGGGCTGTTGTGCCATTAAAAGTAAAGTAAGTAAGCAAGCTGTATTTTTTCAGCTGAGGTACCTGTGATGATTTTTCTGCCTTTACTTATACTTGGTTCCTAATTAACTTCTATCTTCTTCTATCAATTTCTTTGTGCTATTGCACCTCTGACACTTTATTTGAAGGAACTTTATGCTAACCATGTGAACTTGACGATATTTACTTTTGCTTATTGGCTGTGCTCACTGAACACCGTGCATCGAAAAGATCGCCAAGAAGGTTGAAGGTTCCACTATAAAATTAATCATAAAACAAGTTGTGGTAAATTGTACGAGGGTAGATCAATAAGTACCCGTGTTAGGAATGAATAGGCAAGTTTTACACAAATTTTTTTTTTTTTTTCAACGTAATCTTCTTTTAGTACAATACACTTTTTCCAATGTTTCTGCCATTTCTTTAACCCCTCCAATAAATACGATTTGTCAAACTCTTCAAAATACGCTTCTGTCTCGACGATAACCTCCTCGTATGAGCTGAATTTTTTTTCCCCTGAGCCACGTTTTCATGTTGGGGAACAGAAAGAAGTCGCAGGGAGCCAAGTCGGGCGAGTACGATGGGTGTGGCAGCAATTCGTAGTTCAATTCATGCAATTTGGCCGCGACAATTCCGTATCCGCTTGTTGTCCACCGTAAGCAATCGCGACACCCATCGGGCCGACACCTTTCTCATGCTTAACCTATCATGTAAAATATTAATTTCCGTTCCGTACGATTCTCCTACGGCCTCTGCTACTTCGCGCACTTTCGTTCAGCGATCAGCGAGAATCATGTCGTGGACCTTTTCAACGATTTCCTCGGTAATCACGGCGGCCTCATCAAAAACAGATGTACGACCTCGTTTAAATTCATTGAAGTAATATTTTACGGTTGTCAGAGATGGTGAAGGCTCCCCATAGACAGCATCCAACTTCGCTTTTATTTCTTCGCTTGTTTTTCTGTCCAAAAATAAAAAGCGAATTACGGATCGATATTGTTTCTTCTTATCCATTTAATCGCGAAATACCAAACACGTGTGATACTAATGGCTGCCAAATAAAAACTAACCTATGAATCAGAATCAGAAATTTAGTGTGGTGTCGTATGAGAGATGGCAGTACACGACGGTAATGCCAACTTCCCTCAGCAACGCCACCTGTCTTCACACACTCCTACTTATTTATCTACCCTCGTAGCACTTCCATTTTTATATTAAATTTTTGATTTTCTCCTAAACTTTACAATCGCTATATTTTGTTTTTTTTTTGCTTCAGCGTTTTTTTTTTTTTGGAGCACTTACAAACAAAACTTTACGACTTAGAAATACAACAATGGTATTAGAAAAATATCATAGTTTCAGAAAAGTCATCAACTGTACTAATAAAGGATACAAAAATATGAATATTACACTAGCTTGAAGTAAAAATAAATGTAATTTTTATCATACCAGGTGTACAGGTATGAAACCGAAAATACACGTTTATTTGAGAAAAACTGATTATAAGTACATTCAATCTTCAATGTAATGGCCATTCACATTTTTCCCATCTCTTTGGCCATTTGTGAATGCCTCGCCAAAAAACCTGTTCGTTTTTTGAGTCAAACCAGTCATCGAGCCAGTCAAACCAGTACGAATCAAAGTGCTGCTCAGCAAATACGTGCCCCATTGATGAAAATAAGTGGTAGTCAGATGGAGCCAAGTCTGGTGAATAACCCGCATGGGGGACGGATTTCCAGCTATATCAATCCACCAATTCCCGAGTCTGTTTTGTTCAATGTGACGGTGCATTGTCATCAAGCAAAATCACTTTGTGTTGCCTAGCTTGATATTCTGGACGTTTTTGGCACAAAGCACGGTTCAAATCGGTCAATTGTTGTTGATAGCGTTGACCAGTAACTGTTTCACCTGGTTTCAGGAGGCCAAACTAGATAAAACTGATCCCAGAAAACACAGAGCATTGTCTTCTTTCCGGAGCGATTTGGCTTTGCTGCCGCTTTGGCCGGTGTACCGGGCTTAACATATGATCGTTTACATTTGGAATTCTGGAAATAAATCCATTTCTCACCGCCAGTAACAATTCGATGAAGATTTTTTCTTTTGCACCTGGCGAGCAACATTTCACAGGTGATTTTTCGATTTGCTTGCTGTCGTCTTTCAGTCAATTCATGCGGCACCCATCTTCCCACCTTCATACCTTCCAAATCAATCCCATGGCTTTTAAACGTTGAGAAATGCATTATTGGGCCACATTTAATTGTTCTGCAAGTTGTTCTTGCGTTTGACCATCATCCTCATCCTCATCGAGTAAAGCTTGCAATTCGGCATCTTCAAACTTCCACGTTCTTCGATTCTCACATCAAAATCGCCACTTTTAAACTTATTGGACCACTAGTTGTACTGTGTTTTGCCTAGAGCGTGCTGGCCGTAAGCTGCCACATGCATTCGATGAGATTGAGATTCCAAAGCAGATTTCTTCATTTGGAAAAAGAAACAGAAAATCAATGATGTCCGCATATCGTAGTTTGTAGGCACAAAATTCGGCATTTTTACGATTGAAAAAAAAATGTTGTTGTATGAAACTTGACTGTTTATGAACTGAATATTGTTGACAGAACTAATTGCGAAGAAATGGCGCCAATTATTTGGTTTGACAGAGCGTATAGTTTTACCTAGCGACACAGAGTTGTCATTACTTATTTAATACTTGTACACCTGATAAATCGTAATAGTTTCTTACCTTTGTTTTTCAAGGCTTGACTTTCTTGACTTTCCAAATCATAAGAAAAAGTTCTTATTTAAAAAAAAATATTTTCAGCTTGTTCCGATGAAGGCATTGCCAGTTAATGTCAATTAACAACTTTTTAATAATTCCAACATTAACTTTTTTCAATTTTGGCAGCACTCGTTACACTGTGCCTTCTTACTATGTACCGAGCACATCTAATTTTCATCTTATGTTCCACGTGAAAAGCGTAAAATCGATACGTAGAAAGCGTGTTAAAAAATAAGTTAATTAAAAAAAAAGAAAGGTCTTCAAATAAAGGTAGATAGATGTTTGTATGTTTAATAAAACATATTCTCATTATTTATAAAAAATAATTAGGTAATAAGTAAGTATGGATGTGTTTGTGCATGTATGCTTTGATATCAGACCAAAAAAGCAAAGAAATGAACTCAACTTCATCACAGCGCAATAAAATTCTTTAAAAATAGAAAAAGCATAAAGCTGCAAATACATAATAAATACACACACACATCTGCATACATATTATATATTAATAATGCGTACATATGTATATAGATGTTTATGTGGGTGTATGTGTGTGTAAAAATGTGATTTGTGAAAATTTTTGTATAGAAATAACAAAAAAGATTACGTTCTTCTTAATGCACGCGATCATATTCCACGCACAGTGGCGGGAGTTTCATTCAGCACTTGTCTGCAAATATGCTTCTATGCTTACTCATGCATATACGAGTGCATATGGTACATTATAATGGTATATATGCATACACTGCAAACAATTCGTTTACTAAGTATTGTGCTAATATTTTACTAGACCGCAAGCAACAAGTACTGCTTTTGAACTGTCAAACCCAGTATACTAGTCCCAAAAACCAAATACATTTGCACATTGCTAGAACTAAGAGATTTGGGTATGGAGGGGGCTGATTTTTCTAACTTACAGGATGATTTACGATAAGTATTCAGACTAAATAACTACAATATTTACTAGATCGAAATCAAGACCAATCATCAGATTGAAATTCCGAAACAACTTCAGTTCAAATTTCAATTCAGTTCCAAAAATTTACAACAAACTAACTATAACCTACTTAAATGAAGACTACGTAAAATCAAATCGAAATTCAGATCAAAATTCATATCATAATTCAGGATAAAAATTGAAACACTAAAACTCAAACCAATCTGAAATTTCATACCAAAATCAAATTAACTTTTTGATAAATAAAATAAATAAAAATCTCAAACCAAAATTCAAACCAAACAAATATCAGATCAAAATCTTAATCAAAATTCATATCGAATATCAAGCCAAATTCACATACTTAAATATTAAGACTAATATTAAAGCATGACCCTGATTATATTTCAGATTAAAATTTAAATCTAAATCAGAGCAAAAATCAAATCGAAAATCAAATCGAAACTCATACCGAAAATCCAAAACAAATATGACCATAATTTAGAACTAATCAATACAATAATGAGAGCATACCCTAACCAAAATTAAGACCGAATTCAGGTCAAATTTCAAACCAAAATCTGAAAATAGTTTTGAGCCAAAACTAAGACCAAATTCAATTCATATTTCAGACCATAAAATTTTGTCCAAAACTAAGACCAAATTCAGAGCAAATTTCAGACCAAAATTGGAGCAGTATTCAGAAAAACATTCGGACCAATAATCCAACCAAAACTCGGACTATTACTAATCCAGCCGATATTGAAATATAATAACTGAAATCCAACCAAATATCAGACCAAAATTCCAACATAAGCAAATCATAATTTAAACTAAATTCGTAGCAAAATTCTATACAAAACTGAAAACCGAAATCAAACCATAACTCATATCAAAAGCCAGTCCAAATTCAGATCCAATTTTAGACCAAATTCAGATTTCAGTGAAAAAACACAGGACAAAACCAGATCTTAATTCGAATCGAAGAATAAAAAAGCCAAAAAGAAACATCAAATAATAACTTACTCGTACACCAATTCCGAAAAACAAAATTCACTTCAGAACTCAAACTCAATCCAAAATCAAAATGAAACTCATGCCAAAAAACCGAATGAAATTCAAATCAAATTTTAAACCAAATTCAAATCAAATTTTATGCCATATTCTGTTCTAATTGAAATCAGACTCAATTTCAGGCCTAAATTCATACAAAACTCAGGCCATACTCTCTGGCTAAAGTTAAAACTAAATCAGACCAAATTTAGATTAAATTCAGACCAAAACCCAGACAAAAATTCAGTCCAAAACTTAAATCATAAACCTGTTACCATAAAATCAAATCGAAAACCAAATCCATTGTCAAGCTCTCCAAAAGTAGGGGCACATATAAACTGACCCTAAAACTAATAAACAATTGCATTGAAGAAAGAGTTTTAAAGCACTGACTTACATTTTCATGAGAAATTGCAGAATGTAGCATAGCAAAAAAATAGGAGAAAAAGTAAAAGAAAGTAGGTGAAATGAAAAATATGAGTGTACATATATATAATAAAAAGAAATGAATAAAAATGTAATTGAATTTTGATGAACTTTTCAAGAAATCAAACCGGCGGTGGTAGATCTTATGAGGCTAGCGGACAAAGTGCCAGCTAACTGATCCACATTAGTATTGCTTATATGGTCACTTTGAATGCAAAATATCTAAAGAAATTCGCAACCTATATGTTGCTAGACCTTACTGATATTTTATATTATTTTTGGCACGAAAAGAGTGTGAGAGAGAGAGAGAGATGGATGACTGCCCTTGTCTTCTATGTTCGATTTTTTATCTCTACTCTGTTTGAATGCAGGAGCCAATGGTCATAATATTCGCTATTGTTTGTTGAGTAGAGATGCGCAATCACTCCCATGCAGCCTTGGACAGACATCCATGCATCGAGGAAAGCAGCAAGTGCATGAATTTGCGTCAAATGTGAAAAAGCTGTGCTGCAGTGATATGCTCTAGTGCTTGGCTTCTATCTTCAGCTGCTATCGTTTAAGCCAAGAGATTAATTAAAGTTTACCAGATTTTCTAAAAATTAAGAACAAAAAAAGAACAAGAAGTTTTTACCATATTTTTAGATTATTTTATTTCCTTATAGTACAGAAAATTTGAAAAACTATTTCAATTTTATTTGATTTTTTTTAAATAAAATTTAAATATTATTATCATTTGTCGCTAATGCATTGGATAACAAAAAAACCGCTGATTGACGCATCAAATATGATTTAGCTATTTGCTGGTTAGAGTAAGTTGAGAAGAAAGATTGTTTGTGCTCATCAGTCACTATTAAAAATCATTTAAGCTTTAAAAAATTCGAAAATTCTCATTGAAATTTGCATATATTTCTCATTTATCCTTTGCAAACATTTTTATTTTATTTTTTTTTTTAAATATTTAAAGTTACTCTGTAGGCGCTTCCTAAGAAAAGGTGTAGAGATTTATTTGGCCCGATTTCCAGGGGAAATTATATCGCCATAACTGGTTTGCAAATATTTACAATACATTATTTACATTTGGTTAGAAAAACTTTAAGTGTGGTGAAAACTGATTAAATTAAATCCAAGCATTCAATTAGTGTAATGCTTGCGCTACTATGAAAGGAGGAGGGTCGAATTTTGCAAAATAGAAAACTATTAATTTGTATCATGATTATGCCTAACTACTCGGCCACCATTCGAATGCTATTGCTAGTAAATTATTGAATAAAAATTAAGTTAAACAATGAATACAATTTGTATACCTAAAATTTCACGAATATTGAAGGAAAAATTAAACAATATTTCTTATTGACATAATTGTAAGACTTCATGATTTAATTAGAAAAGCAGGCCATAAATTTCTCTCTACAATGCATGCAAATTCGCTATTTCATACCTACTAATTACGAATAATTCAAATCCACAGATTTCAATGAGAAATTCGTAAGATTAGTACGAATCTTTCATCAGTCAAGCCACTTTCAGGCCATCCAGCCATCCCTCCATTCCCAGCTATTTAGCTGCATCACAGCATTCTACATAAACTAAATAACAACATCAAAAAGTTGTAACGTAGTATTTTAATGTGAGCTAAAGCGCACCTCACTGCGTATACGTGACATTTAATTTGAATTGACTAATTAAATTATATACATATGGTACTCAACGCTTGAAAGCTTTTTCTGTATACAAAACACATTAATAATACAATTGTATTATTAACACTGATTGATTTTGTGATTATCAAACGAAAACGTACAAAATGCAATACATCAATCATCAAGGTCAAGTATCTCTACTGGTCGACTCAAGCAGAGGATACATCGAATTTGAGACGCAATGCAAATGACGCACTTATCCCACAAAAAGAGTCTATTTTCAGTATGTTTCAATTGCTATACCATATAAGCATGCAAAATGTTATCATACTTTCTATACTTGTGTAAGTAAAGAGTGCACCATTGAATTGAAAGGATTAAGTAGGTAGCTATATTTACTTAGATAAATATTGCTATTAATACAAGTAAATAACTTAAGCCAAGAAGGAATGGCTGCTGGGAGTCCCAGCAATAGCATGTGTTTAAAAGTGGGTGGGTTTCAGCACATGAAATCATTTCAATAAATGAAATACCATAACATCAAAAATAACTCGAAACAATTTGCTTGTATAGTCATAAAAAATACTTAGTCAACACCTGTTGACTGCTAAATGAAAATCACAAAATGATGGAATCATTTTCATATTCATTTCTAAACATGAATGTAGAATTTTTATAGCTTTATATAAAAATTTTACATATTCATCAATGGCTTAGGATTTTATATTTTAAGTGTTTTCCTTTAAGCGGATATGTTTTTAAAGCTAGTAAAAAGTTTTTTTTTTTTATATATATTCATTGAAATTGAATTGAAAGCAGTAGCTTACCCTACCTAAAATCGTTGCTTGAAAACTCGATTGTATACTGCGAACAGAAGCCTGCTGAAATTCTCAAGAAAGCTTCTGAATAATTCGTTCATAAAATTTGCTAAAGTCCGTAGCAGGGACTAATGTAATTTGCTAAATGAAATTTTATACATTTCAAAGTAGGTATTTATGTATGTAGAATATAAGCAAGTATGTAAATACAGTATGTTCTTGAAATAATGTTTTCTTTTTTTTCTATGAAATCTAAAAAGTATCCGTGGTTTCTGGCAACACTTATCCGATTATATCAAACGAACACACGTTTAAAAGGTAGTACTTCAGGCAACATTTTGTGTGACATTTCTGTAATTCGTCGCTAGCGTAAAAAGTTACATAGATGAAAATGAGTGAATTATCTGAAGAAATATGCTATGTGATGAAGCTTTATTGCTATTGAAAAGAGAAAAACGCTGCAAAAATATACCGAAAAATTGTGCGGCTTATGGTGAGTATGCTGTGAGGGAACACCGGATGCAGGATTGGTTTGCCCGATTTCGTTCCGGAAAATTCGATATCAAAGATGCACGGAAAGATGCACTGAAGGTCACTGAAAAAGCCAATGAAATTTTGCAACTAGTGCAGCAAGATACACACTCAAGCTGTCAGGAGATGGCGGAGGCACTTAAAGAGAGTAGGCTCTGCAAAGACACTCGATGTTTCGGTACCACATGAATTAACGGAAAGAAATTTGATTAACCGAATTACCATCAATGAAACTCTGCTGAAACCCTGCAACGGAATCGAACTATTTTTGAAGCGAATCTTTACGGGCAATGAAAAGTGTATTCGATACATGAATATCCAACGCCAAAGAATTCAAAGCCTGGCAAACAAGGTTATGTTGAGTGTTTGGTGGGATTGGAAAGGAATTGTCTATTACGAGCTAGTCCGGTGCTCTCCACTGCTTAATTCGGCTCGCTACTGCACTCAACTCGACCGCCTGAACGAAACAATCAAGGAATAGCAACCAGAATTGGCTAATAGGAGAGAAGTTGTGTTCCATCATGACAATGCCAGGATACACACTTCTTTGAAGACTCTAAACAAATACAAAAAAAAAAAAAAAAAAAAACCTCGGATACTTTTTATATTCACTATCGCTGTCACTATTTAATTCACGGATATGAATCTTCAGCCATGTCAACGCCATCACAAAAAAGAGGAGCATAAATATGTGCCTTTAGAAATTAATGAAAAAAAAAACTCGAATACCTTTTTAACCTTTTTTTTATGACTTAAAGTAAGCAAAAAGTAGCTGGAAATTTCCATTTAAGCAGTAAACGCGTAAACGTAAATATGTATGAAGTATGTATGTATATATGTCGATTCGTTTCTTTTAACAAATTATGTCATAATTTTAGCAAAGCATGTCAAGTTGTAAAATATTTATAGACATGAATCTAATATTTAATATGAGAACGTCTTGAACGATTTGGTTCTCATATTTGATCTCGTTTTCATATAGTAAATATTTCTAAGAACATAATTGTATCAAGCAGTGGAAGAGTTTAACAAAATAATCCAATGTACATGCTAAGGAATTTACAAAAACAAAAAAACCAAAAAATACTCTAAGGAGAAAACAGCAAATTGAAAATGCTTAAATAAAAGCCTCTAGAAAAGTTGATGGCGTCTTTTCATTTTAATGTAAACTTTTCATAAGCATTTAAGCTCTTTTTTTAAAAGAGCCCTAAATGCCATCAGGCTGCTACATAGGTACAAATATAAAATACGTAGAAACGTTAAAACATAGATAGCACTTGAAGCTAAATTGGATTATCAGAGCGTCGATGGAACTTCAAGTGCCAATTGAAATTCAAGTGCACATAAGTACTTAAAATTTAGAATGTAAGTAGTTTGAGTTTCAATCATTGATAGTCATGCATAGGTAATTGAGAACTACAGGGAGTGGACATAACACACTCATGTTGTACGTGATATATTTGTACATGAATGGAAGAGACCTACAGTTTAATGCCGAATCCGAATAGCGAAGTAAAAAGCTTTTAATAGCTATTTTTACTCTTGTATGTTTGCCATTGCCTGCCAAGAGGTGGTGCAGTGTGAAAAATTATTTTTTCTACTTTTATTTTTTTTATTTTTTGATTTTGCCTGTGCCGAGTTTTGAACCCCGGACACTCTGCGTAGCTGTCCAACGCATTACCACAACGCCACAACGGAGTGGACATAAATGGAAAAGAATAAATTGGGCCCAGCCTGTGACATAATTACACAAAATATTACACAAAGAGCTTGTTTTTTGAAAAGTAAATGAAATTTTTAGTTGGATCTATAAATCAATTCCTGCCATTTACATTTTAAAGATAATTTCACTTAAATGTTGCCCGCGGCTACGCTTCAAGTGGTCCATTCTGAAGGTCCAATTTCGGCACACTTTTTCACACATTTCGGCCGGAATCTCGCCAAATACCCATTCAATGTTGGCTTCCAAAGCAGCAATCGTGTTTGGCTTGTCTCTATAGACAAGAGACTTAACATAGCCCCACAAAAAATAGTCTAACGGGGTCAAATCACACGATATTGGTGGCCAATTGACTACACCAAAACATGAGATTAACTGCTTATCAGATTCGCCAACCGTCCTGTTAGAACCACATGTCGGCTGAGTCCAATTCTTGCATTTTCAGCAAAAAAAATCTGTTATCATTGGACGATACCGGTACCTTTCTCCATTGACCGTAACGCTGCGGCCTTCGTCGTCTTTGAAGAAGTACTGCCCAATGATGCCGCCTGCCCATAAGCCGCACCAAACGGCGCATTTTTCGGTATGCATTGGTAGCTGCTGAATTGCCTCTGGCTGGTCTTCACTCCAAATACGGCAATTCTGCTTATTCACGTATCCATTGAGCCAAAAATGAACCTCGTCGTTGAAGATAATTTTGCGATAAAAAAAAACGGATCCTCATCCAGCTTTCCTAAGGCCCATTCACCGAAAATTCGACGTTGTGGTAGGTCGCCTGGCTTCAGCAGTTCTTGCACCAGCTGTATTTTGTGTGGCATTAATCCGAGATCTTTGTGTAAAATCTTCCATGTGGTCGAATAACACAAATCCAATTGCTGCGATCGGCGTCGAATCGGCATATCGCGATCTTTTTCAACACTGGCGGATACAGCAGCAATTTCTCTACGGTACGCACTCTACGGATACGATTTGGTGGATTGATGTCCAATAAAGTGAAACTGGAGCGAAATTTGGTCACAATGAGCTGAATAGCCTGCTCTGTGGGTCAATTATGACGACCATAAAATGGACGTAGCTTGCGAAACACATTTTTCACAGAGCACAAATTTTGATAATAAATATCAATAATTTGCAAACGTTGTTCAGGCGTAAGTGTATTCATGATGAAATGGCAAACCAAACAGAGCAGTTTTTACTTTGACACAAGAATCACGCGTTAACTATCAGAAATATAAACATCAAAAACCACGTAGTAAAAAAATCACCCTTTACAATATATAAATATGAAAATTGCTTATCCAACTAGTCGAAAATCTAAGTTCGGGTACTGCCGACTTTCTGAAATAAAACACCTTTCACCATTAAATGGTAGGTTAACTTTTGGTGATTAGGCTATTAGCCTAACTAACAATACCAAATTTTGTTGTATTTGTATCAATACTTTCTCTTATAAGGTCGTTTCACTTGAATGGAGAGTAGGCATATTATTTGCCCAAGGATGATCATTTTCTTCACAGATATACTTTAAGCCATTTCAACTGTATTCATTAAATTTTCTTCACTATGATACTGGACTTTGAATATTGCACTAGCATGCAAGGTAGGCGTGTCTATTGCCCGATGTAAACATTTTTGAAGCTGGAATTATATACGGTAACGTAAGAAGTGAAATCAATGCCTCTCTGGGACGCATTAGCTCAATTTTATTTGAATTTCCTTCAATGTAACTCTTTGAACATATCGCTTGTATGGGAGGTATCACGCCCCCTTGACTGGCTTTGCCTATTTCAGAACTTAACCGCTTTCTGACTATAAAAAATGTTTGCAACAAATTTGGATAATTTTGATTATCGTATACGCGGGCAGGCAGCTCGAAGGACATATCTAAATCGACTCTAATGCGCGCTGATCATTTTTATATATAACAAGAGAATCTAATTTTGTTTGGGCTTTACAAACAACCTTAAACACTGTGTGAAGGATTTAAAGGAGGTAAATTGAAGTAATTGATCATGCAGAGAATATTTAATGAGCCTGGCCACACGAAAGCAGTAGCCACTGCCTGACATAAAATACTGCACACATATTTCCAACGCTCCCCCCTCTCGTGTAAGAAATTCGGTTTTACGCAATCATGTTTTTTAATACTAAACAGTTTTTGAAGAAAAAGGATCAATCCAAGAAATGTTACATCAATCTCTTCTTTTTAGTAATTGTACCGTACTGCATGGCTCCAGAATTATAATTTCTTATCTGCAATCGCATCGATTTACCATGCAGGAAACTATTTGACTTCATTTTTTTCAACCCTTTAAATAAACATATTCAAGTTTAGAGTTCTTGGATTAGAATTCTTTGTATGAGCTAGACCCTTTCCAAAAAACCGTTTCACATATAAAAATAATTAAAGAAATGAATGAGATGATCAGTCCTTCTACATCCGAGAGAGGCATTGCTGTCGTAGCTTATCACTTCCTAGGTTACCGTACATAATTCCATCTACAAATCGCATATTACAAATTTTAAATATACATAGCATACATTACATACACGTAAAAAAATAGTTCATCAAGAATTAATAAAAACCATTCATTAAATTAAAAATCACTGCAAATTAAAGAAAATTCTCATTAAATCAATGAAACCCTCATTGAATGAATGAACTTGTACATTAAATTTTATGAGCGCGCATAAAAACGTTCATTGATATTATTCATTAATTAAGTAAAGTAAATTTTTCTAATAAATTGTAATGAATTGGTTCGTTAATATTTAGTGAATACATTCATTGATTTTGCATAACGCCCGCTGCCAGCATGATTGTGCTTGATATTTTATTTTTTATTAAGCAGTACAGACGATCGCTAGTGGGTAGTACCTCACCCAGGAGGTTGCAGGTTCGATTCACGTCTTGGTTGTTGTTAATTTTAAATGTTTTCTTTCTTTTTTTTTCATAAAACTTCTTACATACTTACTAGTACATTAATGCATGATGCAACAATTGTTATTTAGTTCTTACCGATATGAAGTGAATGAGAATTACATATAAGAAAAGTGTATACATATACGTATGTATGTGAACTAATATTTTTTAGAAGTTATAATGAACTCATTTGTTAACTAACTTGTGCATTTTCATCGATTCTGTTCATTAGAAAAAGTGCCAAAGAAAATTCATTCTTTGATTTTACGAAGTTTTTCGAGAGATGTTTTTCATTAATTTTTTTTCAATAAATTTTGTGAACATTTTTCGTTCCGTGTACATAGTTATAAGGATACCATAAAATTTATAAATTACATTGTATGTTCTCACTATCTAGTATATATGTACATATACATACACATGTATGTATGTACTATGTATTGTATATTTCGAAAATATCTGCTTGTGTGTTTTACAGATAGGAGAAGCCTTTCTACACATTTAAAATCTTTTATGTTTGTATGGTCATAAAGCTTTCATAAAATATATCGACACAATATTATGAACAATTTTCCATTTTTGTGTTTTGTAAAAGTTTTACTTCACATCCTGTGGGCGTTTTATTAACCCTTTCACTAAAGAAACTATCGATTGCATTATAACCTTCACATTGATAATATACACATGGAAACTGTGAAGAACAGTAGTGATAGCAGGCCACATCATGTTGCAGATAGTCGCTTGCATTTACATATGTACATACATACGAGTATGTGTGTGTATACTATATGGTAATAGTGTATAAAAGGTACATTAATGCATGATGCAACAATTGTTGCAGTATAACCACTGGTCGTGGTCATATTCACATCAACACCTCACTGCCAAACATACTTGTACCTACATATTATATAGTACTACCACACCGCATTTATAGATACTCACGCATACTTACAAGGTTATGGCAGTGACGGAACAATTTAATTTGTCATATGCAATTTTCCTGGCAAATGCTGCAGTCATCCATAAATAGTCGCTTGCATGTACATGTGTGTGTGTGAGTTTAGTAAATGAAAGTTGCTAGTACATTTATGCATGATATGAAGGTATTTTTCTATATATACATACAACCACGCATACATACTTGTCTATGTTTGTGGAGCTCTTATGAAATAACTTTTTGTTTTCGCTTTTCCCGCAAGCTAACCAGAAAGTACATAATTTCATTACGAGCACATGTTCATTGTACGAGTAATGGAGGTGAAAAAAACCACATAAGTACATACATACAAGTTCATAGATTCTTATGAATGTATGTCTGCTCTTTTATAGGTATGCATGTCTACGTTTTTCACTTTATTTCTCTGATTTTCGAGATTGTTTCGAGGTAAAAAATTGAATCCCGACATACTACGTAATATATCGTCATCTTCATTTAGAAAGCTCCTAACTGACATTTTGGTGTTTTGAAGTGAAACTTCTTATGGGAGGGTATTGAAATCTGAATCGGCAAACTTTTGTGTGACGAATTATTTTATTTCTCTATGCACACATTAAAAAATTACAACAAACTCATTTCTCTCGTTCTCTTTATTGAAACAGCGCAAACAAAAGAGCGAGCAAACAAAATACCTTACTGCAAGAACTCTCCCTCTCCGATTTATGTATTTGTACTAAAGGAATTTCTCATAAAAAGAACACGACTAACAATAACAGTAAATTCAATCACTCGCTAATAAGAAAAAGACTTAATTGTTCGCAGTTGACCACGTGTTTATGTTCTTATGAGATGACATTAAGAGAGCCGACGTCTCTGCTTCTACTGGCATGGACACGATCCCTATACAAAAAATTTTTCCTTTTACAAGGTGTTTTTTTTAGAAGTGTGGTTTTCAAGAAGAAATAAAACGCATATAATTTAATGTTATGACCAAGAATTTAGCTTTGTTATAAAGATAAGGATTTGCCATTATGTTTAAAAACCGATTTCGGGCAAGTGGCCGCCGCGGCTGGTTCGAATAAACTCCAGCCGAGAGGCCCAATTTTCGATTGGGGCCGTATGTCAGTAATAACGCACCGAATATTCTCTTCCAAGGCGTCAATCGTCTCGGACTTATCTGCGTAGACAAGCGACTTCACATAACCTCACAAAAAATAGTCCAGCGGTGTTAAATCGCACGATCTTGGAGGCCACGCCACAGGCCCACGACGCGAGATAATGCGCTCACCAAAAGTCTCCCGGTAAATTCAATAAATTGATTGTTTCGTTGGCTGTATGGCATGTAGCGCCGTCTTGTTGGAACCAAAGGTCGTCCACATCAACATCCTCCAATTCAAGCACGAAAAAGTGATTAAACATGGCGCTATAGCGTTCCCCCCCATTGACTGTATCATTATGACCGGATTCATCTTTGAAGAAATATGGACCAATGATTCCCTCTGCCCATAGAGCACACCAAACAGTGACTTTTTGAGGAGGTAACGGCGTCTTAACAATGTTTTATGGATTATGATCACTCCAAATGCGACAATATTGCTTATTAACGTACGTTAACGCTCAACCAAAAGTGAGCTTCATCGCTGAAAAAAAAATCGCGCGAAATTTGAACAATTTGCAAACGTTGTTCAGGAGTAAGTCTATTCATTATGAACATAAATCAAGAGACAGTTGTCAAAAAGACCAACTCCGAAAAAAGTGTTGCCAGATTGAAAGCTACACTTCTAAAAAAAACACCCTTTACTTAGTATGAAAAGAAGCCGAATGCAGTGATGCAAGAAAGTTTGCAAGCCATAGAAGATTACTAGTTATTTACTAACTAATCTCATGTGTGATTATCAGACTTATTTTGATCTATTTCCTTCAAAACTGAAACGAACCCGAAACCCGAATGAATGTGGAAGAATGAAACTAAAACACTTGACAAAACCGTAACCGAAATCGGAACGTGACATTGATTCGGTTTTAAATAATTTTTAGATGCAATTAAGGCATAAAACTGAGAATTCCGTATAAAAGAGTTTTCCATACCCTCCTAATCCACGTTTATTTTATAATGATTCCGTAAATATTTCGGCTTTAGCGAATCGTTCGTGAACTGGATGCTTTTGGAAAATACTCAAACAATCTTTATATAACTCGAGTAAAACTTAGGTAAGCAATCTCAACAAAACTTGGTAAAAATTCTGACATTACCAAGAATCGGTCAAGAATGGGCGTGGTACATCCCACACAAGTGACATTTTCAAAGAGCTATATTGAAGGAAAGTCTAAAGCAAATTGAACGAAACTCACTACACACATTATTGAAATACCTGTCAAAAATGGACAGAATTAATGTCCACTTCCCATACAAGCGAAATATTCAAAGGGAAATATCAAAGAAAATGGTGAAGGAAATCGCACCAAATTTGGTGTCCCCGCTCCAGAGGCAACCGGCCTCGCGTAATCCCCTTCATAGCTGAACAAAGACTTCAAGTCGTTGCCTGGATGTGATAATTATGCTCACATACTATTGTCTGACAACTATTGTCTTTTCAAAACCCTAGGATCGGTATCGATTTTTTCATTAGGTACTCTAACTGTCGACAGTGGACGAACATTACACAACAGGAAAGAAACTGTAGAACTTCTCATCTGAATTCATTTGACAGATTAGTTTGAATTTTGCTACTTTTCTTATTGAACCTGATGGATTTCCTTATCTTAAATTTGTTATACTTGAGAGTGAATATAGTGTTGATAGAGCCTCACCACTGTAGGCTTGTTGACGAATCTGTGAACTTACCTGGTACATGAGTCATAGCAAAATGAAAACCTGGTTCTACAGTCTTGTAGACTGACCAGTCCTGTCTTATATAGTTATATCTTAGTTTGTTGTCCCAAAATCATGGAGATCGCTACTACATATGAACAGATTAGCAAGAACCCCGAATATTTCCTCATGGGCGTTGATTATTCTGACTTTGACAATTCAGAATCGTTACACTTAAGAATAGTTCAAATTTTAATTTCTCTCAGCTTATTTCTCTTGAGCTTATTCATCATCAGTTCATCAGTTCATCAGTTTGCAATTTAGATTTAAATTCTTTCACGAGTTTATGCTGAAAGTTTTGATGGTCATGCACGTGCAAAAGAGCTTTTATTATTCGAATGAATTTGTAACGTTGATTGATTGAGTTGAGTTCAAATTCACTGAACAGTATGGAAATTGTTTAAACTAGTGCAAATTTTGGCATATTTATTTTATTCGGCTTAAAACTCAATAGAAAAAAGTGCGTTCAATTTATTTTCAAACAAATTTACACTTATATTTATTAAGGGAATGAAACAAATTGTATAGATATGAAAGTTCTCATAGTTGCTGAACTAAAACAAAATAATAATATCCATAATTTCAATATTATAAGTAAATTTAAATATTTTCACATACTCAGTCACAAAAAATTCTTCTATTTTAGTATAGGTTTTAAAAACACAAAGCTCTTCTTGAATAAAATTTAATAACATTAAAGTAGAATATTATTACAAAATTGCAAAATCGCAAAATCGCATGATATAAAAAATTCCATTGGAATATTATGATTCATTTGTATTTAATTTGTTTTGCGCTTTAGTTCATTTGTACTTATATAAATTGCAAGCTTTCAATTAAACAAAATTACTTTGTACTTTCTATCAGACTAAATGTTTTTCAATTCTATTTCTTTATTGTTGAATTTAATTAAAACAAGCTAAACTCTGGCAGTTCACTTCAACACTTCCATCAAAAAAAAGCAATCGAAGCAAATGCAATTGCTTCATATATCAATGATTTTAACAAATTCTCTCTGACAAAAGGAAGATAATTAAAACTTTTCACGGTTTCTTCTTCACTTCTTTGGTTTCAAAAGAAAGAAACCAAAACAAACAAAAATGTCCGTCTGTGATCTGCGTTGCCTGCCTTCGTTCAATGGCCGACGGCTGGTATCATTAACTAACCACAAACACAATGGCATTTCATCGAACTTTTCGCTTCTTAACACTACAAGGTCATTTTTATTACGCCTAATTATTTTCTACGCTTATCTACCCGATAAACCATAAGGAATATTCCATCATCCCATCACTACGTAAACGATTTCGTCGATAGCTACGACCCCATTGAACATGCTATCAGAATTACAAAACAGGTTTGCGAAATGCACAAGGAGGCAAGGTTTGAATTACGCAGCTTTACTTCGAATTCGCCAGCAACAATTTAAATATCAGTTAAAATTTCATCATATGAAGACTGATATGATGTCAGGTACGAAGTGTCTCTTACTAAACGAGAATTGTTGAGTATCGGTATGTCTGCATTCGATCCACAGGGATTCTTGTGCCATTTTCCGATTGCTGTCATATAAGCTGGGACGATGCAATTGCCCACCTACATCTGAGTCTCATGGAAGAACTGGCGCCAGGTCTTAGATAAAGTCACAGAAGTAAGTATTCTGGGCTGTTACTTCATCAATGGGCCGCCTAGCCTTCTGCAGCTGCACGTGTTTGTCGATGTGAGTTAAGAAACCTTTGCTGCCGTAGCATACTGAAGAGTCATCAATGCCGATAAGAAAAACAGGGTCTCATTTGTGTGTGCCAAAACAAGAAGTGCACAACTGAAGCTGTTGACATACATACATTCATTCATTCATACATACATGCATATTTACTCTAAGCCAAATATAAAAATATTCAAGAAACAGCAGAATACTGCCAGCGTCGCTAAATGCGGACCGCGCTAAGGATTCCCACAGAAGATCATATTGCATGCCGTAGCTACGGCAACTCGATGTTGACGCAGCACAAACCAGCGCTAACGATTCCCACAGAGGGTCATATCGCATGCCGTAGTTACGGTAGCTCAATATGACCTTCTGGAATTAGTTGGCTCGGGCAAATCGCATCAACGACAATTGGTAATTTAATGGGTTCTGCTGCGTTAGCATTTTGGCAATATATGTAAATACAGGCAATTTGTTTTATATAAAGTTAGTGATTAATCACAAGTATTGAAGTCCACTTCATTTCAACAGCTCAATTAGCATTGGTACAAGAACCAAAGCTAACGAGTAAACAGAAGCCAATGACTATTCCACGCCTTGAACTGCAAGCTGCAATCCTTGGAGCACGCCTGATGCAGACAATCATCGAAGAACACTCTCTCAGTGTTACGCGCGTCATTCTATGGACTGAATCTTCCAAAGTCATAAAGCGGATTGTTTCTGAAAGTAGCGCTACCCGCAGCCACTAAAATGTCTGATTGAAGATGGCTACCCGTTCCAATTGCCCAGCCATACATAGTTGAGATTCATCAGGGTGGTGGTTAATGGGTCCACCATTTCTGTTTCCGCTTGAAAGCATGTGAACTGCTGGGTTTGCCAACGCCAATAATCACGAGGAAGACAACGAAGAGCTTGTCCCAAAAGTTCGACTTATACGCCACTGCCATGACCATGACGAATATAGACTTACTGCTGCTGAGTTAGATTGCCATTGATTGTTCGCTATTACCTCTATCAAATAGAACACCAAAATACATATGTGTGTAAGGAGGCAACGATATGTGAAATTCGTCGCAAATACTGAATTCCTCGTATAATGTAAATTATGCTCAAGGTAATTGGTGGTTGTATCATGCGCAAGCTGATACGAGCAACACCGGATACGCCAATCATGGCTCCAATGCCAATAGACTTTTTAACGCCATTCGTTAGGCCATTATCATACACCGGGCTATACTACTTTGGCCCACTCACAGTCACTACTGAAAAACGCTGGGTTGCATTATTTACACGTGCTATTCATCTTAAGTTTGCACGTGATATTTCAACTGTTGCCTGCATTGTAGTTATGTGCAACTTCAACAATCGGCTCGGTATACCAGTAAAGATTACTTTACTTTACTTTTAATGGCACAACAGCCCACGGAGGGCCTAAGCCTAGCTTTTCGCATCCACTCATGTTGTGCGTGTTATATTTGTACATGAATGGAAGCGACCTACAGTTTAATGCTGAATCCGAACGGCGAAGTGAAAAGCTTTTCACTCTTGTAGATTTGCCAAGAGGTGGTGCCGTGTAGAAAAATTATTTTTTCTACTTTTTGATTTTGCCTGTGCCGAGATTCGAACCCCGGACACTTTGCGTAGCAGTCCAACGCACTACCACTACGCCACAGCGACCAGTAAAGATTAGAAGTGATAATAAGAAGAATTTCGTTGGTGCCGATCATTAAACTAAACGTTTGCCAGAAGTATTCGACTGCCAACGTGTTCAAACCAAATTATCTTCGAGATGCATTTAGCGGGTGTTTAATTGTCTCAACAAGCCATCGGAACGTGGCGTTTGGAAACGGATGATACAATGCGTTAAAAATGTACATCATACATCGACGGAAGTCTCGCCTCGAGAGCATGCGCTACAGTATTTTGCGATCGAAGCAGAGAATAAGGACAGAGCCTCTTACTACGAATCACTTCCTGCTCGGGACAGCCAATACCGCTCAAAAGAAGCTGAAAATTCGTTAGAGGAGAGAGTGCGCTTTAAATAAGCAGTGGCGCATTGCTCGACAACTGATAGATCATTTCTGGAAGCGATGGGTTTCAGAATACCTGCCTACTTTAAACGTTAATGTTAACATTAAAATCATCACAGATTCTGATTTTGAATATCTTTTGTAATGGGTTAAGAAGTCGATATTGTTAGGGATTTCTAGTCATTCTCGTCATACCGTCATTTATATGTATATTATAGGTATTGTCATTTTGATTGCCACCAAATAGCTTGGCACATAATTTCTTTCCACTCTCATACTTCGTACTAACAATCCATTTCTTTACATTACGTGATACAAATAAGATTTCTAATATAAACATAAGATTTTTAATGACACATTCTTTGACGTACGATCTGTGGACTTTTTGAATTTTTTTACACAACAAATATTAATAAAAATAATATAATCAGAAATATTATGTAGCATTTAGATCTTTATTAAAAGCAAAGTCAATCGCATTTTTCATTATTTACTATAAGTACTTCTTGTTGTTCAAGATGCCATACTTTTATTCTCCAGCATCGTTTTCTCTCCATGTTATATTCTTTAAAGAGAGTGCTTAAGAGACATTGTAAACTAAATCCAAAGAGTTGCTGTTTTTGAGGTTTCTCACCTGCTTACATTGTTATTCAGTGATTGATGTTTATCATGCTGTTGTTGTTGTTGATAAGAAAAGAAGGAGAGGGGGTCACACGAAACAACCGTTGCATTAGTTGGAGCATTATCATAAGTTATATTATTATGTATTGTTTCTTTGGGCATTAGTATTGTTATTGATTCGATCGTGACTTCGATTTAGTACATCGTCGGCACCCGTGCGAATATGAGATTGGAAAATTGACGGAGAAGAGAGGAGAGAAGAACGTCGTCTAGCATTCAAGCATGTTTTTTTTTATTATTAATTTTCTTCATAAATTCGAGACCTGATAAATTAATGTATATGAGATCTCTGAACTTTCAAACGGCAAACACAAGGCATTTTTGATAAATAAGTATTAGTTAAGAAGACTTAAATAGTATACATGTTGACCCACGACGACAAGAAGGAGTTTCAAAGTTTTAAATATTTATTCGAATAATTTCATTCCAAGTAATCAAAATCGTGATTAATCGTATAATTTAAATTTTGATTAATCAAAATCCTGATCATCGAATAATTTCAAGTTTTTTGATTAATCAAAATCACAGCCTTAAAATTAACATTTTTTACACTACTATACTCACGATTTTTTTGTGAAATATTTTGTAAATTTAATTTGTTTTAGTCTAAATTTTACCATGCCGCCAAAAAAAATGGGTGGTTTGGAAGTTTTACGTTTAAATACCAATTTTACCAGAAACAGAGCTTTAGAGATTTCATGCAGAAAAATAAACTGATTTCCACCACAGGATATTTAAAAAAATTTTTTTTTAATAGCTTGACTAAAAGCAGCAACAAAGCGAAATAGACGACCACGATCCTAGGAAATGCCCACTAATCAGTCGATAACGATCATCAGTGCCCAAGGTAAGCACCCAGCCCAACCCCTAAGTGCCGCAGCGCCACAAGTGCAAGCAGCTTCACCAGCTAGAGCTGCTCCCAAACTAATACAGCAGCAGCCGCTAGAGGAACTGCAAGCGTTGCCTATACAATATATTCCCGGCATCGGAGAGATTAACGTTATCCAAGCAAAACAGTTGCCACCGAATATGCAAGACAACATTCAACAGGTACTAGCCGCTGCAGAACCCTTTCAACACCAGCAGGTCACAAAACATGAGCCCCAAAGTCCACCTCAAATAGCGCATACCCTAATTACCAACATTAAACAAGATACACCCGATTCCGTGCATCAGCAGCAGTCATGCGAAACCGTTTCCTGCAGCAAACGTTTGACGTTCTCCGAAAAATTTAAGTTCTATCGACGCATACATACCGACGTGGAATTGTTTCAGTGCGCTAAATGCGGCAAGAAATTCATGCACAGCTCTTCTCTTAACCGACACAAGAAAACGCACTATAAATCACATTCACCACTCGGTATCATCGAGATGAATATCAAGCAGGAGAAGCAGGACCAGCAGGATAATGCCAATGTACAAAATTATACTGAAAACCATCTGTACAACAAACGGCATCGTCACCATTGAGATAACCAGTTAATAATTTGCAGTATAACATACTCGCATGTATTTATGTAAAGGGTGATTTTTTAAGAGCTAGGTTTTTCAACATTCAAAAATAAACAGAAATTTTACAAAAGTGAATGAAATTTTTATTTGGATCGATAAATCAATTCCTGCCATTTAATTTTTAATCACAATTTCACTTAAATGTTACCCGCGGCTACGTTTCAAGTGGTCCATTCTGAAGGTCCAATTATGGCATATTTCGGCCGGAATCTCACAAATGACGCGTTCAATGTTGGCTTCCAAAGCAGCAATCGTGTTTGGCTTGTCTCTATAGACAAGGGACTTAACATAGCCCCACAAAAACTAGTCTAACGGGGACAAATCACACGATCTTGGTGGCAAATTGACTGCATCAAAACGTGAGATTAACTGCTCACCAAATTCGCCTCTGATGCACGGTTTCTAGCCGGAGCGCTATCTTCCATTCGCTCAACATAACCCAGCCAGCGAAGCCGATGCATTTTTATACGCTTGACTATATCAGTGTAGGTGTACTACTGTGGGCAAAAAGTAGTAAGACTTTTTAATTTAAATTTCGCGTGGAAACCCATTTATCAAAATATTATTTTTTTAAGGTTGGTATGACTGTCGGTGCGGTGATATCTGTGCCAAATGTCACATCAAAATAATAATTAGTGCTTAGTATACGCTTGTCTTTCTGAAGTACAAAAAGTGCATTCGGCGATTTTCACAATGAGTGAAATTATTCAACAAAGAAGTTCCATTAAATTTTGTGTGCGGAATCAAATTTCTGGTGTCGAAACGTTTAGAATGTTGCAAAAGGCCTTCGGTGATAATTGTATGTCGCGAGCAAGTGTTTTTGATTGGTACAAATTGTTCAAAGATGGTCGAGAACGCGTTGACGACGAACCACGTCCAGGACGGCCATCAACATCAACTGATGATCAACACGTCAATAAAATCAAGGAATTGGTGCTCGAGAATCGACGATTAACAGTCAGAGACCTTACTGGCATCGTTGGAATATCGGAAGGATCAGTGAAAACCATTTTAAAACATCATTTGGGCCTAAGAAAAGTGAATGCACGATTGGTACCAAAATCACTGCATTGGTTTTACGAGACCATTTTGTCAAAAATTCCACTGATATCGTTCCGCAACCACCCTACCACCCTATTCGCCTGACTTAGCACCGTGTGACTTTTGGCTATTTTCTAAACTCAAAAAACCGCTTCGTGGACACCGTTTTGAGTCAATTGAAGACATTAAACATGAATCGCTAAGCGCATTGAAGGCTATTCCGGAAATTGTTCCTTTTGTCTCGCCTTGTCAGTGTTGCATATGTTCTACCTTTTATGTGAGTTTAAGTGTTGTCAATCTTGTAGGTATTAGGTCTTATTTATCAGTGTTGTCGTCCGCTTCCAGTTCGTCTCAGTCCGTCTGACTCCGTTCCCACATATATATATATAATTATAAAAATTTATTACATTATTTATATATCAATGAAGTAACGTTGTGTGAGGAGTAGATGTGTTTTGAAGGCAGCAATTAAATCGCACTTTTTTATCGTTGTTTCTCCAAATAATTTTGTTTATCTGTGCTCACTTTGTCGCGAAAGCAGAATATTTGATTTATGTATTTACACACCTGGACAAAATAATAGGTGTGAACATATTTTTTCTTTTTCAAAAAAGCTTGGCTTTCATATATTTTTTATTACTTACTTTACTTAGCTGGCGCTACCACCGATGATCGGTCTTGGCCGCCTCCACAAAGCTTCGCCAGTCACTTCTGCTATGCGCGCGCTGGCGCCAGTTGATAAGGCCAAGTGCAGTCAGGTTACCCTGCACCTGGTCTTTCCAACGGAGATTAGGACGTCCCCTTCTGCGTGATCCTCCACCGTGGTTCGAATAAAACACCTTTCTAGCCGGAGCGCTTTCTTCCATTCGCTCAACATGACCCAGCCAGCGAAGCCGCTGGAGTTTTATACGCTTGACTATGTCAGTGTCGGCGTACAGCTCATACAGCTCATTGTTCCATCTTATTCGAAACACGTCATCCACGCATACTGGACCGTAGATCTTACGGAGTATCTTCCTCTCGAACGCTCCTAACAGTCTCTCATCATTGATGGTCAATGTCCACGTCTCTGCGCCATACATTAGGACGGGAAGGATGAGGGACTTATAGAGCGTTATTTTCGTCGGTCGAGAGAGGGCTCTACTTCTCAATTGCCTACTGAGCCCGTAGTAACACCTGTTGGCAAGAGTTAGTCTCCGCTTGATCTCAAGGCTGACATTATTGTTGGTGTTTATGCTGGATCCTAAATAAACGAAATCCTTGACGACTTCAAAAGTGTAGTTGTCAACAGTGACATTTTGTCCAAGACGCCGTGACTCTTTGTTTGTTGACACAAGGTATTTCGTTTTGTCCTCGTTCACCACTAGACCCACACGACGAGACTCCCTTTCCAGGTTGGAGAATGCTGCACTGACTGCTCGAGCGTTTTTGCCAATGATGTCAATATCATCAGCGTATGCTAGCAGCATGACACTCTTGTAGAAGATAGTGCCAGAGATGTCGATGTTCGCAGCTCGAATTATTTTCTCCAGCATTAGGTTAAAGAAGTCGCACGATGGGGAGTCACCTTGTCTGAAACCTCTTTTGGTATCAAATGGTGCGGAGAGGTCTGTCCCAATTTTCACTGCGCTGGTGGTGTTGGTCAGTGTCATTTTGCAAAGACGAATGAGCTTTGCAGGGATACCAAAATCAGACATTGCGGCGTACAAGTGATCCCTAATCGTGCTGTCGAAGGCGGCTTTATAATCGACAAATAGATGATGGGTGTCGATCTGTTTTTCTCGGGTCTTTTCCAGGATTTGGCGTAGTGTGAATATCTGGTCGATGGTGGATTTACCAGGCCTGAAGCCACACTGATAAGGTCCAATCAGTTTGTTGACGATGGGCTTCAGTCTTTCGCACAGTACGCTCGATAGAACCTTATATGCAATATTAAGAAGGCTGATCCCACGGTAGTTGGCGCAGATCGTGGAATCACCCTTCTTATGGATTGGGCAGAGTACGCTGAGATTCCAATCACTTGGCATGCTTTCATCTGACCATATTCTGCATAGAAGCTCATGCATGCGTTTTTTGAGCTCTTCGCCTCCGGTCTTAAACAACTCAGCAGGCAGGCCATCTGCACCTGCAGCCTTATTGTTTTTCAGCCGAGCAATGGCTGTTAAGACCTCCTCATAGTCAGGCGGCGGTACTTCAACGCCGTCAGTGATTGGGGTTTCCGGAGTGGGTTCCGCAGTGGCGGGATTGTTGCCGTCTTCGCCATTAAGCAGCTGCGAAAAGTGCTCCCTCCATAATCTCATTATGCCCTGGATATCTGTCACCAGATTTCCATCTTCATCCTTGCAGGAAGAGGCCCCGGTCTTCAAACCAAGAGTCAGGCGTCTTATTCTTTCAAAGAATTTTCGGACCTCGTTCCTGTCCCGCAACATTTCGATATCATTGAACTCGCGTCTTTCTTCATCTCTTTTCTTGCGCCTGAAAAGACGTTTCTCCTCCCTCCTCAACTTTCTGTATCGCTCCTTAGCAGCTCGCGTTGCAACTGACTGCAGGGTGGCTCTGTAGACTGCGTTTTTTGCTTCAGTAGCATCGCGACACTCTTGGTCGTACCACATATTTCTCCGTCGACGGTGGTAGCCTAGCACCTCTTCGGCAGCCGTACGCATAGAGCGGGAAATGTGCGTCCACTGTGCGCATATATCATCAAGTTGAGGGGTGTTTTGCGAAAGGAGAAGTGCAAGTTGGTTGGCAAAGACTTTGGCTGTCTGTTGTGATTGCAGCTTTTCGACATCCAGCTTTCTCTTTGTACCTATCCGTACGCGATTTGCTACACATATACGTGTGCAGACCTTGGCTGCAACCAAGTAGTGGTCTGAGTCGATGTTTGCACCACGTATTGTGCGTACGTCTAGTACATTGGAAGCGTGCCTTCCGTCGATCACAACGTGATCAATTTGGTTTCGTGTGTTTTGATCAGGGGACAGCCAAGTGGCCTTATGAATATCCTTATGTTGGAATCTGGTGCTACTAACTGTCATGTTTCGTGCCGCGGCGAAGTCGATCAGTCTCATACCGTTATCGGTGGCTTCGTCGTGGAGACTGAATTTTCCGATCGTCGGACCAAAGAGACTCTCCTTGCCCACCTTGGCATTAAAGTCGCCTAACACGATTTTAACATCGTGGCGGGGGCAATGCTCATAAGCTTTGTCGAGGAGCTCGTAGAAGTCATCTTTGGTCGTTTCATCCTTCTCATCCGTCGGGGCATGGACACAAATTAGGCTGATGTTGAAGAATTTTGCCTTGATGCGGATAGTGGCTAGGCGCTCGTTCACCGCTGTGAACCTCGAGACTAGATGACGCAGTCTCTTCCCAACCACAAATCCAACACCAAATTCGTGTCTCGACGCATGACAGCTGTAGTAGATATCACAGGATGCTCTTTTGGAGCAACCCTGTCCCGTCCATCGCATTTCCTGTACAGCGGTGATGTCAGCTCTATATTTTTGGAGGACATCCACCAGCTGGATAGAGGCACCTTCCCTGTAGAGGGTTCGGACATTCCAGGTGCATATCCGTAAATCGTTGTCCTTTGGGCGTTTGCGGGAGTCGTCAATATTAGAGGGGTTCATTATCCGAGGCTTGTTTGGAGGTTTCATTGGAGGGTATTTTAACGTGGTGGGTTCTAAGCCCGACGCACAACCATTCATTCAAGGCCATGGAGAAGCCCGCCGCACACATTAGTTAACTCACTGACGGTTGTCAGATCGCTATCCAGGGGACGCCACGAGGAGGCTGTGTGTCGACTTGAAACGTAGAAGCGCAAGGATCGACCATGGACGCACCTGCGACTGTCACGAACTTTACCTTGTGTCCTACGCCCCAGGCCCCCCTATTATCCTTCAAAAAATAAATTAGTCTTCAACATAAACATTCTTCAGCATCATAAAAAAACATAAAAGGTTTTAAAAACTCTACAAAATAACTTAAATTTTGGTTAATTCATAAAATACACAGATTTTCGATTGGACTTAGGAAAAAAAAACTTAGGAATAAATATTGAAATTTTGCTAGTTATGGTCCCGTATTTTACTGAATTAGTAAGTACGCATTAATATTCCGAATATCCACCATTATTCTTGATGGCTTTTTCGATTCTTCTGGGCATTGACGATATCAACTTCCGACAAGTTTCTACAGGAATGTTGTACAAAATTTTTAGAATATTTGCCCATAACTGCGTTTTGTTTTGGCGTTTAAGTTCTCCTCAGAGGTTCTCAATAGGATTTAGATCTGGGGATTGACTTCGCTACTCAAGGAACCATGCTTTGACAACTCGATCAATGTTTAGGATCATTGTGCTGCTGAAATGTCCACAAAAGCGGCATATTATCCTCGGCATATGGTAACATTACCGTTTCCAACAAATTCTTATACACGAATCTATCCATAACGCCATTAATTTGATGTATCGTACCAATACCTTGCTAAGAAAAACAGCCCCATACCATTAAGCTGCCACCTCTGTGCTTCACTGTTTTCTTTGTGAACCAGACGTCGAATTCTTTGCCTTTCGTGCTTCACTGTTTTCTTTGTGAACCGGACGTCGAATTCTTTGCATTTCGGGCGACGAACAAATTTATTTTTGTTTCATCGCTCCAGAGAATATTGCGCCACTTTTTTCTCCCTGAGAACCGCACCACGTTTAATGATCTAATGCAAAATTTTTCCTCTTCTTCAAATTTGCAGTTCTAAGCAGAGGAACTTTGCGAGCCATCCTACCAGGTAGATTTGCGCTTACTAATAGTCTTGGAACGGTTCGTGATGATACAACATTCCCAATTTAGCTTGCAATTGTTCTGGGCAACTTGAACGGGTCCCGTTTTGCTACAGTAACGATACGATTGTCGGTCACTAATGAAGTTTTTTTAGCTGCTCCACGCATTTCAATAGCCTTTTCTGGCTTGAGAGCATTTGTAACGAAATTCTGAGACCGTCCCATCGATCTGGCAATGAATTTGTAGGTTTTTCCTTTGTCTCGGAGCTGACGAACAAGTCTTCGCTCCTCTGTACTGCAATGAACTCCACTACCCATCTAATATTATTAAAAACTATAATTAAACCTTTATTTAGTGCACTTCTTACCTTCTGAAACTAAATAACGCTTTAAATTTATTCACTTTTAATTTTTACCAAAATACACCTATTTTATTGTCCAGATCAATTTGAAGGTTGAACAAATAAACAAGCCGCAATATTTATCGAAAAGAACTTTTGTTGCGGCGATTCCCCCATTTCATTCCAAAACAGTGCCACCAAACTTCCAAATTTGCCTTTTGATTGTAGACCATGCCATTAATTTTTTTCGTTCAATTTAAAATTTTAGGATCACATCTATTATTTTGTCCAGATGTGTACATTCACTGTATTTGCATATCCGAAATATTTATGTAAATATGCCTGCGGATGCAAAGAAGATAACACGCACTGCAACTGAAGTCGCATCTCCTCGTATGCCAAATGCTGCTGACGTCAACGTAAGAGAAGTGTCGCTTACGACAGAGGTCAGCTTAGATGTAAAGCCAACTTAATTAAAGAGAGCATTATTGAAGAACTGCGATGACGTCGTTAGTAAATCCGAAAAGAGGGTATTATGTAGAACGACTCGGAGAGCTCGCTGCAGAAATTTCTTATATGAAGAAAGTTTTGTGCAGACTGACTAATGACTAGAATCACTGCGGTCAAAGCTGTCTGCCATGAAGTTAATGCAATGAAGGAGCAGATAATAGCACTTGTGTACAAAATGTCTCTCTTGAGAATGAAACAGTCTCTGCAGATGTTATTTTTAACGGTTTACCACATTATGTAAACGAAAACCTACCATCGCAGCAAAGATCTTAATAATACTTACATACATAAAGATGTCTCACTCCAGACATTTAATTTTCCGCATAAAATTTTATGTTAATGCGAAAAGAGAAAATATTATTTGAAATGCCAGAGAGTGAGGAAATCAAGAGAATTAAAAATACAGTAAAAAAACAAAAGATACAATTTTTTTGTATGCTGTTGCTTACGTTCTCGATTGCGAAATATCAAGCAAAAAAATTTGCCAAAGCATGAAAGAAATGGCAAAGAAATTTTATAAAAAATCATAGTAAAATTGTACACACTCGTGCTAAATATAAATGAACAATTTACCAGCGAAGTGCAACTGTACTTTCACGCAAAGATTTTTGTCAAAACAAAATAAAATACATCTTTAAATTGTTAATAAAATATTACATGTTATTAAATTGTGGGTTATTCAACCCACAAATATTAATTGCCCATTTACTTCGATATTACTACTAAGTAATTATTAAATAAAGTTGTGTTTCAATTCAATTTGGTGGATTATTTTTGTGCTATTTAACTTTCATTCATTTTTATATAATTAATATTATATAAGTATATCACATTTATGTAATCATTCTGCTTTCAAAAAATAAATCTTTAAATCGTAAATAAAACATTACATGTTATTAAATTGTTTGTTATTAAACCCACAAATAGTACTAATAGCACCTGCTTCGATGTAGAATAATCACCACCTCGACATGGCCGCTAAGTTCTTCTTCGTGATGTGATTTACCCTACAGTTGTTCCGATCCATGATTGGCATAACATTGGCACTCACCTATACATTTGCCTTTGGCTTGTAAATCCAAAGAAAGCAGAAAAATTGTGTATCTACATATTTTTTATTTTTTATTGTTACATTCAACACTCAGGGTGTACTTACCCCTATTAATGCAAAGTATTGTGTTGAATGGAAGGTAGGTTGATAGGTGGGAGAAAGAAGCAGGAAGAATCCGAGAGGGAATGCAATCACACAGGACACCGATAAAGGGATATATTAAAACTTAAATCACAAAATTTCTTTTCTTCTGTTTTGACAAAAATCTTTGCTTGAAACTAAGTACAATTGTACTCTGTACTTTTATATTTCGTCAGCATTTACGAGTGCACACGACAATATGTAATTACGATGATCTTTCACACTTCTCTTTATTTTTTATATCGGACACCACTTTCGTCTTCTTTCCAATGCATTGAGTCGTAGCATTGTAGCATTGCTCTCTCGCTTTTCACATGTTCTCTTAGGTGAATTTATTTATTATAAATCCACCTCAAATGCGCAAATGGATGGGAGTGAGACATCTTTATTTTATGGTATTGGATATTTGCTATCATGCCTATACAGTAAGATTTGCAAAGCTATTAACATTGAACATTATTAGATTAAAATCTAAAAGTAGGAATAGCAATAACAAAAACAAAAACAACAACTCTGTTATAATTAAACTGTTATCATCATATGATCGTGGTCGTCTATTGCGCTCTGTTGTTGGCTTTAGTCGAAGTAAGTAATAAAAGTCCGATTTCACTTAATGATATCTCGTGTGGTGGAAATTTGTTTATTTTTCTGCCTGAAAGTCTATCTAAAGTTCTACCCACAATTACATCGAACGACGGGCAACTACAAGACGGTAAATGAACAGCTGATCGAAGAATCCGTGTTACTTTAGACCCTTGTATCATCCTAATCGAGTGGAGTGACCCAAACTTTCAGGTCTGTAGTAGACATATTCTTGGCTTTAAGACTGCATCAAAATTTCATGAAATTCTCCAAATAATACATTCAATTTTGACCACGTGTTGAAGAAGGATGATTTGGTGTTCATCTGTGATGCAAGTAAGTATTCCAGGAAGGCAGTGGAGTCGAGGAAGAGTAGAGCGAGTTTACACAGGTGTTAATTTAGGAATACTATGAGCAGACGTGCGCAATTAGTGGTCGCTGTGGCGTCGTGGTAATGCGGTGGACTGCTACGCAGAGTGTCCGGGGTTCGAATCTCGGCACAGGCGAAATCAAAAAGTAGAAATAATAATTTTTCTTCACGGCACCACCTCTTGGCAGGCAATGGCAAACCTACAAGATTAAAAATTGCAATGAAAAGCTTTTCACTTCGCCGTTCGGATTCGGCATTAAACTGTAGGTCCCTTCCATTCATGTACAAATATAACATGCACAACATGAGTGGATGCGAAAAGCTCGGCCTAGGTCCTCCATGGGCTGTTGTGCCATTAAAAGTAAGTAAAGTAAGTAAAGGCGTGCTTAATTCTACAGTCGTGCTATGCCAGTCAGTGTCCAAGTTAACCGTTCTGGGCTTGGAACTTGGTGGATCGATCCATAGTGGTGGGGGTGTGACAGGACGACCACTGAGATATATTGTGGTGAGTTATTTAGTGCCATTTATTGTCATTACTATTATCTGTTCCCTTTGCCTTTGATATTGTAACGGTTTGGATGTGCAAACTGCGGCAAGAATTTGTTTTATATATTTTAATTCTTATGGTATTTTATACATCCTACAATTACATTCTATTTGTAACAGAATTACATATGTAAATACCATATGTACATTTCAATTCAAAAGCATCTGCCGTATCATTTGTTCGTGACAGTAGGCATTTGAAGGCAAATGCTGGCAACGCTTGTGTTACGTTATGGTGTTGTTATTGTTTTGAAGCCATAGGTCGTGCACTGTCTTTTAGACATGACATACAAAAAATACAATAAATTTACATTGTAATGCGCACAAATGTTTGGCCTCTCTATTTGTACTGGCATCAAATATCGTAAATGTTAACCGCCCTGTCTACTCGCTCGTACATTAATTTATGGCAACATAATAAGAATGTAAAAGTGTTCGCTGTGGTGTAGTTGGTAGTGCGTTGGCCTGTTACGCAGAGTGTCCGAGGTTGAAATCTCGGCTGAACTATATTTAATAAATAGAAGGTTAAAAAGTTTTAGTAGTAAAAATAGTATTAGAAAGTATTGTAGTAATAAAAAAACTGTACTTATAGTAAAAATGGTAGAAAATAGTAAAACGAGATTGTGGTAGAATAGTAGTAGAAAACAGTAGCAGAAGTATTTGAAATGGAGATAGAAAAATAGGATATAATATTAGTAGAAATGTATTAGGAAATAGTAGTTGAAATGGGAGTAGAAATAGTAGTAGAAATAGTAGTAGAAATAGTAGTAGAAAAGTAGTAGGAACAGTAACCCCCTACCGCAGAAATCAATAATATTTCGTTTGAAGAAAATCACAACCTCACTAAAGAAGTTATATTTCAAACAACAGCAAAATTTAAATTAGGTATTTTATTTGTTTTTTATTTAATTTTTTTCCGTTTCATTTTAGTATCAATTGTTATGAAAATAAGAACTTCCGTTTTTGTATTCACGTTGCATAAGAAAAAAAAATTAGCAAAATTAGCAGAAAATTAGAAGAAAAATGAATAGTAAAGTAGTAGTGAACGGTAGCGGAAAATAGTAGTATAATAGTAGAAATTATGGTGGAAAAGTAGTAAAAATAGTAATAGTAAATAGTAGTAGAAATGGTATTAGCAAAGTAGTAGGTAGAAAAAAGTTTCACTAAAGAAGTTTTATTTCAAAAAGCAGCAAAAAATAAGCTGACCCTAAAGTTGGACAGGAAAGTGTCACACTCTCTGGCCTGCTACGCCGTGTTGCCGTGGTTCACATCTCGGCCTAGGCCAAGCTTTTCGATTTTCGCATCCACTCAGGTTGTGCGTGATATATTTATACATAAATGGAAAGGACCTACCGTTTTTATGCTCAATTCTAACGGCGAAGTGAAAAACTTTTCTTATGCAATTTTCACTCATGTAGGTTTGCCATTGTCTGCCAAAACGGGCCAAATTTCATTTACAAATTTGTTATTTTTTATTTGTCTGTGCCGAGATTTGGGCCCAGGACACTCTGCGTGGCTGGCCAGCGCCCTACCAACTACGGCCACGGCGACCACATCACCACATCCGCTGTTCAGTGCATGTTAATGCATACTCATAAAAGCGAGCTTAATAGAAATGTTTCCATGTGCAATAAAGATGTTGCAGGCAATTTGGCAATATTTAATTTGTCAGATTGATGTTATCACTTCATGTGGCGAGTGCAGAAGAGAGTCACAAACGTTTTTTTTTATAACAATCTTTTACAAGGTCTTTTACCAATAAAAGCGTCTTCTTTGCAATCGACCTAATTACGTTTTCTTGTAAAACCTTTAGCAGAAGGATAGTAAATATTGGGTCATATCAAAAGTATGAAGCGGTTTTTCGTTATGTCATGTGGTTGATGTTTAGTGCCAACGCTCTTTCCTGACAGCTCTTGTGTCGATATTGGTCCACCTGTTGCAAAATATCATCGGCTTTTTCAATGACTGGCCGACCAGAATGAGGTTCATCTTTGATATCGAAATTTCCCTAGCAGAATCGAGCTAACCACTCCTGGGTCCGGCGTTCACCCACAACATCCCCACCGCAAACCAATCGGTGCCACCTTTTAAACATGTGTTGGTTTGACATAATCGGACTAGTGTTGCCAGATTTGCGGGTGCCAACATCATCTTGTAATGAAAATCCGCTACATACTTTTTATATGACCCAATATTAAAATACTATACTATTATACTATTAAAAATTTCTGGTTGATTTTAAATAAAATAAATTTGTAATTAATTAACAAAGTTTTAAGGAAAAAAAAAATGCAATTACTTTTCCTTTTCCTGCTACTTAGTTCATAAAATTCAAATAATAAATTTAACAAAAGCACAGAGCTTATTTTATTTTTGTAATAATCTCATCATATTTGAATATGCAGAATTTGACTTAATACTAATTAAATCTACTTATGAATCATTAAATGTATGTATTTAGTTTTGAATAATGTACTGGGGAAAAAATCGAATTTAAGCAGCTTAATACCAAATATTTAATGTATGCAGGATTTACAAATGGAAATAAAGTTTAAATGCAGCCGCTGAAGCCAAACCAACTACTTAAATTTTTTAATAACTATGCGCAATGATCGTTACCCAGCGGACCCAATTGTCAGCAGCTCGCCTAAGGAGTAAAAGGTCAGCACTTGTTTCTTTTGTTTTCTTTTAACGAACTCTCACTCGTTACCGAAAATCATTATTATTAAAGTATGCAGGATAATGTATCTAAAGCAGAGAAGAGAAAAAACTGTGTGGTGTCCTGTGGGATGTCCTACAGAACGTTTGCGTTTTGGGTTTTCAGGTTAGGTTTAGTTATCTTGTAAAAACCAGAGTCTATCACAGACGTTACAGCAGTTGCCGAAGGAATTCTTAACGATGTGCTGATTTATGCTATCGATAAGTTTACTTTCTCCAGAACGTTTGCGTTTTGGGTTTTCAGGTTAGGTTTAGTTATCTTGTAAAAACCAGAAACTATCACAGACGTTACAGGAGTGCACATTCTTAACGATGTGCTGATTTATGCTAACGATAAGCCTTGTCTAGTTCAGTTCGATGATTCTCTGATTCCAGGTGTGCTATATCTGGATTAACTTTATGTTGATCGTTTACATTTCCAATGAATGCAACGCCCTCTGCAAAATCATCGCCTTCATCAAAATATTCATACTCAAAGTACTCAAGCATGCGAATACATCATTGTAATTATAATTTTATCATCATCATCATTATAATAATCATCATTATCAAAATATTCAGGTTATATGATCTGAACAGGTGGAAAATTTGTCAATTGCCGGTCTGAGGAATCGCAAATGTTATGAAGTTGACTTAGCAAATCTCGTCTATGTTTTGTTGTGCTGATGAGAGTTGATTTCCTTCCACAGAGGACAGATTTTCAGGTAAATTTTCGAGTAAGTCTTCTGCCCTTCTCTTTCGTTGAGAAGCTGGGAATTCGGCCACTTTCATGACTGCCTGGTGCTGTATAATCTGAGAATTTTCGTCGGAACTCAATGAGAGGAAAATTTGCCAACTGCCGGTTTAGTATACCTGCCCAGTCTTTACGAGTTGTTTGTCAATGAAATTCGGATTCTGTTGTGCGAAGTCTATCTCGCTATCTTCCGGTTTTTGTAATTTTTCACAATAACAGTATCTGAATTTTGTTGGGTCTCCATTTTCCGGCGAAGTCTATATTCTCGCCGTCTCTCAGCTACAGTTTTTGCATGAGATTTTATCGAAATACAATCGCCATTTGTTTGTGCCTCGCTTTTGTTTTTTTTTTTCAGTCCATACCCGCCCATTCTTACAGTTCTAGAAATTTCTAACTATTTTTGTTTGAAATTTTAAATTTTTCTTTGAAATGTCTAATTGCATTAGAAACTGATGGACAGCGCACTCTATCAATCGAGTATGATTCATACTCAGCGCCCTCTATCAATCGGGGGATAGAGAGTTCCTCTATCGATTGATAGAGGGCGCACAGTGGATGCATATTATATTGCCATTAATTATGTGTATGCGTCCTCATTTTTCATACTTGATTGATAGAGGGCGCTGCTCTTCATTTCCGTGACAATTTCCGTTTTGTAAAGAAGTAATCTTCAAAAATAATAATCTCCGGACGTAAAGATTTCATGAGAGGTCTTTTGAAGCACTTAAAAAAATAAATTAAGAAGACGAATAGTGTGAAGTAGCGAAAAAGAATAAACTGCTGACATAACGATTTTGTGAGAGGTCTTTGAAATCACTCTAAAAGGAGCGTAAGTGCCTCCGAGTGCCTCTTTCCAATGACATGCAATGTTAAAAACGTAAAGGTGTCACATACGAGTACGAGAGGTCAGCTGTTAAAGTCAGCGCCTTGTCAACACTCCGAAAGACCTTTTGGGCTGCTCTTCGTCCCATTGGGAAGTAAGTATTTGTTCATACTTATATACATACTCGCATATGGTACATATGCTTGTAAGTATGTATGTTTGTATCACAAAGCAAAACGTAAAACTTGTGAATTTTATATTATGTATGTACTATATGTAAATAAAATCGTTTAAGTTTGAATACAGCTTCCGCATGTGTACTCGTTTGCTAAAGGGACCTCAAAATTAATGAGATTTTTTATTTTTTTCAATTTCATGAAAGAAGCTATGAAAAATACAGTACTTTTCGGTCGACATTTGAAAACAACTAAACGTGGTCCACACACAATTCCATAAAGTTTTTTCTAACTTAATCCTGAATCCGTTGAAGTGAGCTTTTGGTTATAATGAATTACTTAACACATTCCAATTGTTCATTATTTTGTGTTACACCAAATGTGTAAAAAAGTAAAAAAAAAACAATATACGATTATAAAGGGTGGCCTATTTACCATTTGGCATTTGACCTACTAGTTATTTTTAGTGTAGAAATTCTAGTGTCATTCTTTCATATTTTTGCGGATGGTGGAGCCATCGGTTAAATATTTCAATCAATTCGACCACAAACGACATATACAAGAATAAGAACTAATGGTAAAATGTTCTTAATGCATGTATTTAACGCCTTCCCAAGTTTTTACTTGCAAGAGCGATTTATCAGATGCCCATGATTTAGTTATAGCTGAGAAGACACGCGCAATTGCAGCTGATGCGGACAAGGGCGAACTGGATTACTTACTTAGCTGGCACTACAACCAATTATCGGTCTTGGCCACCTCTATAATGCTTCGCCAGTCGCCTCTGCTATGCGCGCGCTGGCGCCACTTGATAAGGTCAAGTGCAGTCAGGTTGCCTTTCACCTGGTCTTTCCAACGGAGATTAGGACGTCCCCTTCTGCGTGTTCCTCCACCGTGGTTCGAATAAAACACCCTTCTAGCCGGAGCGCTTTCTTCAATTCGCTCAACATGACCCAGTCAGCGAAGCCTATGTCAGTGTCGGCGTACAGCTCATACAGCTCATCGTTCCATCTTGTTCGATACACGTCGTCCACGCATATTGGACCGTAGATCTTACGGAGTATATACCTCTCAAATGCCGTGACTCTTTGTTTGTTGACACAAGGTATTTCGTTTTGTCCTCGTTCACCACTAGACCCACTCGACGAGACTTCCTTTCCAGGTTGGAGAATGCTGCACTGACCGCTTGAGCATTTTTGCCAATGATGTCAATATCATCAGAGTATGCTAGCAGCATGACACTCTTGTAGAAGATACTGCCAGAGATGTCGATGTTCGCAGCTCGAATTATTTTTTCCAGCATAAGGTTAAAGAAGTCGCACGATAGGGAGTCAGTCACCTTGGCTGAAACCTTTTTTGGTATCAAATGGTGCGGAGAGGTCTGTCCCAATTTCCACTACGCTGGTGGTGTTGGTCAGCGTAATTTTGCAAAGACGAATGAGATTTGCAGGGATACCAAAATCAGACATTGCGGCGTACAAGTGACCCCTAATCGTGCTGTCGAAGGCGGCTTTATAATCGAAAAATATATGATTTGTTTTTCTCTTGTCTTTTCCAGGATTTGGCGTAGTGTGAATATTTGGTCGATGGTGGATTTACCAGGCCTGAAGCCACACTGGAAAGGTCCAATCAGTTTGTTGACGATGGGCTTCTGTCTTTCGCACAGTACGCTCGATAGAACATTATATGCAATATTAAGAATGCTTATCCCACGGTAGTTGGCGCAGATCGTGGAATCACCTTTCTTATGGATTTGACGGAGGATTGGCTGAGGTTCTAATCACTTGGAATGGTTCCGTTCGATCATATTCTGCATAGAAGCTCATTAAACAACTCAGCAGGTAGGCCACCTGCACCTGCAGCCTTATGGTTTTTCAGCCGAGCAACGGCTGTTAAGACCTCCTCATAGTCGGGCGGCGAAATTCCATTTGCAATACAAAATTTGAGGCAGATTCTTTGTGCGATATTTTTATTCATTGTAAAAATCGTAAAACACACTTGAGATGAACTGACAAAATCGAGCACTGAAAATTAAACTAAACTAAACGACAGATCACGCTCAAACTTCACGTCAGGATAGAAGACAGTGGTGCCAACTTAGCGACAAAATTAATTTTTACAATCACCTTAAGTGGGCTTTTTAAATGATTATTTCCCGGCACAGAATGTAGTATGTAGATGAGATAACAATTACGAATTAATATTTACCATAAACACAAAAGATAAGATGTTCCAACTCAGATCTTGTTCCCATACAAACCTTTCGCAATAAATAGATACCGAGAGCCCTAATCAATTGTCATTTCTATAGTTTGCTCTCACAAAGATATTTGAATTTTAAATTAATAAGTTTTTACTTAATTTCAGTATACCATAAATAATTATTAATAAACTTGTAAACAAACTAAATTAAATGACAGATCGCGCTCAAACATCACAACAGGATAGAAGACAGTGGTGCCAACTTACAACATATGTACTTATTTCAAATTTGAATATTTGAAATACAAATTTTTTTTTGATAAAAGCATCAAACAATGAAAATACATACCATAGTTATACCATTTATTTTAATACTTGGTACATGATCAAGCAGATGAAACACAAGTGAATACATGGCAATGTCAAGACACTGACTGACAGCACTGAGTAGTGAAATGAGTAGTAAATGAACAGTAAAATAAGTAGGTATGTAGATTTATATGTATACTTACTTGTAAGTGGACCACTTTGACAAAATTTCTTCTTTTTTTTGCATTATTTTTATTGAAAAATATACATAAACTATTTATGAACATTTTTCAGTTGTAAGAAGCTTATGAAATTTCTAAAAACGCAGTACAGTAAAATAGTCCCTTAGCATTACACGTGCGACATTGTCCATATTACATATGAGTATATATTACTATGAATTTATAAATATTACAATACTATCAGATTGTTAAAGTAATAGTACCTTTTTTCTTTTTGTGGAAACTTTACATATTTTACATAATACCGCTTTCAACTGTGTCCTACATAAGACACACAGGACTGCATCTATTATTTTCACAAGAATTAAAGTTGCAAGAAGAAATATTTTGCAAATATTTACTTAAATGTTACTAAAAGTTTTTTCATATATAACTTTAATTCAATGATTTCGCAAATGTGAAAAAATATTTGTATAAATGTTACTAACAAGCAAAAGCTGCGTTCTATTTGGTCACTGATGCGTTCACTTGTGCCAATAAAACGACCAAGTTGTTAAGTCCCTTCTTTCATGTATTGTTATTCACAATGGAGATGGAACTGAAATATTTAGAGAAATATCGATAACAATAGAAATGGTTGCCAGTCATCAATCATTGCGGTTAATTGTGAGAATTTTTTTTGGTTTTTACTCTTCAGAAGAATATCAGATGTACAAGTATGAAACCGCTAATTTTTTTTTAAGAAAATACACGTTTATTTACGAAAAATGGATATACGTTCAATATTAAAAGTAATGGCCATTGCTAGCTACACATTTTTCCCATCTCTTTGGCAATTTGTGAATGCCTCGCCAAAAACCTTTTCGTTTTTGAGTCAAATCATTCATCGAGCCATTTTTTCACATTTTCGTACGAATCGAAGTGCTGCTCAGCAAGTGCGTGCCCCATTGATGAAACTAAGTGGTAGTCAGATGGAGCCAAGTCTGGTGAATAAGCCGACTGGGGGAGGGCTTCCCACTTGTACGAATCTACCAATTCCCGAGTTTGTTTTGTTCGATTTGTCATCCAGAAAAATCACTTTGTGTTGTCTAACCTGATATTTTGGACGTTTTTGGTGCAAAGCACGGTTCAAATCGGACAATTGTTATTGGTAGCGTTGATCAGTAGCTGTTTCACCTGGTTTCAGAAGGTCAAACCAGATAACACCTCGCTGATCCGAGAATGATCCTGTCGACTTGGCCGGTGTACCGGGCTTGACATATGATCGTTTACGTTTGGGATCCTCGAAATAGATCCATTTTTCAACACCAGTAACAATTCGATGAAGAAATTACTTTCTTTTGTACCTGGCGAGCAACATTTCACAGGTGGTTTTTCGATTTTCTTACTGTCGTCTTTCAGTCAATTCAAGCGGCGCCCATCTTCCCATCTTTCCACATTCCAAATCAATCCCATCGCTTTTAAACGTTGAGAAATGCATTGCTGGGTCACATTTAATTGTTCTGCAAGTTGTTCTTGCGTTTGACCATCATCCTCATCCTCATCGAGCAAAGCTTGCAATTCGGCATCTTCAAACTTTTTCGGTGGTCTTCCACGTTCTTCGTTTTTCACATCAAAATCGCCACTTTTAAACTTATTGAACTCTCTCTCTCACTCGTTGCACTGTGTTTTGCCTAGAGCGTGCTGGCCGTAAGCTTGCACAAGCATTCGATGAGATTCCAAAGCAGATTTCTTCAATTGAAAATTGAATTCAACAGAATATCAATGATGTCGGCATATCGTAGTTTATAGGCACAAAATTCGAATAAAAATATGTTGCTGTATGAAACTTGATTGTTTATGAACTGAATATTGTTGAAAGAACTAAATGCGAAGAAATGGCGCCAATGATTTGGTTTGACAGGGCGTACAGTTTTACCTAGCGACACAGAGATGTCACTACCGGTTTCATAGTAATTCCTGGTATTTCAAAATGAGAAGACAAATAATAGCAATTAAGTATTTTATTGAATAAAATATTCTAACAGTGTTGAATTTCTTTCTTCCTTTGGGAATAAAATGGAAATGTTAAAATTCACCCAGCTAATATATTTATTTATTTATTCATCTATTGACAATATTAACAATTGTATAAGATAATTTACAAAATTATAATTTATGAAACACATGCGTAAGGAAATATTGATAATAATTAAAACTATGAATTACATGACAATTACCCTTTCTATTCCTTTGGTTATTGATAAACGAAAATTCACACATTAGAACTTTAAATATTAAAGCAAAATTGATAACGAAATCCAGACCAAAATTGACACTTAAACTTCGACCAAAATCAGACCAAAAAACGGATCAAAAATCAAAAGAAAAAGTTTGCCAAATGTCACATAAAAAATAAAGACTGAAGTTCAGAGCAAAAATTGCACAAACATTCGGACCAAAATTCAAGCAAAATCAGACACAAAATCAGATGACAAGTCAGACCAAAAATCAGAAAAAAAGTCAAATGAAAAGTCAGATAAAAAATCAGACCAATAATTTGGCCAAATGTCACATAAAAAAGTGGTCGCTGTGGCGTAGTGGTAGTGCGTTGGACTGCTACGTAGAGTGTCCGGTGTTCGAATCTCGCGACAGGCAAAATCAAAAAGTAGAAAAAATAATTTTTCTACACGGCTCCACCTCTTGGCAGACAATGGCAAACCTACAAGGTTAAAAATTGCTATGAAAAGCTTTTACTTCGCCGTTCGGCCATTCATGTACAAATATAACACGGACAACATGAGTGAATGCGAAAAGCTCGGCCTAGGCCCTCCATGGGCCGTTGTGCTATTAAAAGTAAGTAAAGTAAGTTACATAAAAAAAACAGACTAAAATTCAGAACAAAAATCGGACAAACAATCGCACCAACATTCAAGCAAAATCAGACACAAAATCAGTACAAAAGTCAGATGTCAAGTCAGATAAAAAGTCAAATGAAAAGTCAGATAAAACTCAGACCAAAAATTAGATAGAATTTCAAATCAAAAGTCCAATGAAAATCAAACAAAACGACATTCAAAATCAGAACAAAAGTCCAAACAATCAGACCAAAATTCACAGCAAAATTCGGACAAAAACTTACATCAAGAATAAAACAAATAAGATCGATATTAAATCCACTTATTTATCTCGGCCTAGGCCCTCCATGGGCTGTTGTGCCATTAAAAGTAAGTAAGTATTTACATATGTGTGAAGTAGTAATGTACAGTCAATTTGCGGTGAATCAAAGTAATTCATCTCTGTCTGGCTTTAATCTATGAGAGTGTAAGTATTCTTGTTATTGCCTTTCAAAGTCAAAGACACCAGATAGGTTTCAGGAACTGGTTTCTTTATGGCCTATAGCCATAAAGTGCGGCAATTTGACTTTGTAATCGTAAGGAGTGTGAAAAATTGGGTGCACCTCTCCCCCTCTTTTTACCTAACGACTCGTAGTGGTCAAAAAACTTTCTGTTTTCTACCAACAGAAGAAACCTTCTTTTCTGTTTTCGCCCCAGCAAAGATGTCAATGATAGCTGATCCAGGCGAATGGCTATGGTAACACCATCTAAAATTTTAAATATGTATTTAGTTTTATTTTAAGCCTTATTCTTGGTAATTAATTACTACATAATTTCTGTATTTTATCTTTAAATTTGGTATAAGTTTTAGTCTGATTTTAATTTGATTTTTGCTCTAAAAACTGGTCCTATTTTTAGTTGGTGTTTTACTCTAAATTTTAGTTGTACATTTGATCTGAAATCTGTTCTGATTTTTGATCGGATTATTAGTCCCAGTTTTAGTGAATTTTACATCCGCCTTTCTCGGTGTGAGTTTTAATCTGAGATTTGGTTGCATTTTGGATACGAATTTTTGTCTTAATTTCATTGCCTTCCATTGATTTCAGTTTGGATCTGAATTTAGTCTGAATTTTATTCTTAATTTAGGTATAATTTTTGATCTGAATTTGGTTTGAATTTTAATTTCCTTATGGTTGAAATATCGTTTAAGTTTGAATTTTTAATTTTGTTTGATTCGTGCTTCAAATTTTTGTCTCTTTAAATTTCACTTTGGGTCTAAATTTATTTTCCTTGTAGTCTTAGTTTTATCCTGAATCTGAATTTTGATATACTTTTGGTCTGGTTTTTTGTTACAATTTTATTCTGAACTTTGGTTTGAAAGTCAAACTGATCGGTGATTGGTTTGAAATTTTATCTGGTTTTTTTTTACTATTTTTGGTTTTTTTTTATATTGTTTGATTGATTCGTAAAGATTTGGTTTAATTTTTGTTCTTTACTTTACTTTGAATGACACAACAGCCCATGGAGGACCTAGGCCGAGCTTTTCGCATTATTGATTATCAGTTTGAAGATTTATGAAATTCAATTATGTTTCAGTACTTTGATTCATGCATCTTTAAGTTAATCCCATATTCCAACTACTTCTCTTTTCCGTAGATTATTCTTTCTATTTTTATTTTTAAACATTTCTTTACTTTTTTGTATAGTTTACTTACTTTACTTTTAATGGCTCAACAGCCCATGGAGGGCCTAGGCCGAGCTTTTCGCATCCACTCATGTTGTGTTGTGTGTTATATTTGTACATGAATGAAAGGGACCTTTCACTTCGCCGAATCCGAACGGCGAAGTGAAAAGCTTTTCATAGAAATTTTTACTGTTGGTTTAATCTTGTAGGTTTGCCATTGCCTGCCAAGAGGTGGTGCCGTGTAGAAAAATTATTTTTTCTACTTTTTGATTTTGCCTGTGCCGAGATTCGAACCCCGGACACTCTGCATAGCAGTCCAACGCATTACCACTACGTCACAGCGACGTATTTTTGTTCTGATTTCCGTTGATTTTTGTGCTCATTTTGATCAGATTTTAGTACATGTTCTTGGTCTGATTGTTGATCTTCATATGCAGTTTTTGATATAACATTTCATTAAGACTTTGCTTTACTTAGTTTTGCTCAGATATTTTTCCTATAATTTTCCAGAATCTGTTAACTTAAATCCAAGATCCGCCAGAATTTGTTCATGATAAAGTTAAACAATTTCAAGCTAAATCATCTTCTCTATTTACTATGGAATAGTAACACTGATGCTACACATCAACATTTTCTGTTACCCACAACAGTTTATGACAACAACAAATTTAATAGTAATAAGTATTTTAAGAGATACAATCTTCTATATTTGTTTAAATTGTTGCATGTAATTGACAAATACAATAATTGACGGTATTATTAAATAAATCAACTTAAATCAACTTAAAGAAATATTTTATATATTTCTATTGCAAATTTCCGATTAATAAATACTAAAATGTTGCTGCTGACAATGTGCAAACAACTGCAGTTTTTGGATTCTAAGATTTTATTTACATATTTGACAAGTATTCGATCCTTCGCATAACACATCACGTCACGTAAAACATTTGATTTTGATTTACAATGACTACAAACAATTGCAACGAAAATTATTGTTTACTGAAAATAAATATTAGATAAGTCACTTTAATTACAATGCAACAATTTCATATTGAAATACAAATGAATACTAAATAACTTGACATGAATATTGCAATTAAAACTTAATTTCGTACCACACTGCGTATACGTAACGTAATAAACTAATACAGATTTAATGACTGACTGACCGACTTCAAACTACGAGTAAATAAGAGAACTCATCAATTTGTGAAATTCTGATGAAATTAGTACATAATACATTCACCGTCCTGCACCGTCCTTGAAGGACTTACCGCAACTTCCTCTATGATATCATTATCAGTCGCATTTGGATTACAAAGCCAAAACAATAATCTACGCCTTTTATTTTATTAATTTATGTGTACATACATTCTGAAAAACTACTTAGGTCATTGAACTAATTGAACACGCACTGAAATCAACGCATAAGTAAATCTTTCAAGTTATAATTTAAATGAAGTTTTCATTCACTTCATCTGCTTTTACCATAGATGCTCGGGATGCTCGAAGTTGCATGCCAGCAAATTGTAAATATGTAAATTTTATGATCGGCGAAAGAATGTGCGCGAATTTGAAGAGGCTACAGGTTTACCACATGGATCAGAGATTTCTGTTTTGCATAAATATGGTACTTATGTATTTGGCTATGAAAAAGCTATCCGCAAGATGTGTGTCGCGTTTGCTCACAATTGACAACAAAAGAAAAGCAATCGTTTCACAACTTCAAATGAGTGATTAGCGGTGTTCAATCCCAATTCGAATGAGTTTTTTCTCCAAACAATGGATCCAGTTGAATCGTAGCCGAAGAAGGTCAAGTCGCGTCTGTCGTCCAACAAGGTACTAGAGACAGTTTTTTGGGATGCTCGCGGTATCGATTATCTTGGAAAGGGTAAAACGATCACCGAAGCATCACCGAGCTGTTGAATCGATTTGACGCAGATTTGAAGCAAAAACGACCGTATTTGGCGAAGAAAAAAGTTCTATAACACCAGAACACAAGTCGGCAGTCGTAATGGCAAAATTTCATGCATTAGGTTACGAATTGCTCCCTCATCCAGCATATTCTCCAGATTTAGCCCCTGCGACTATGAAAATATGACTAAGCAGTAAGAGATTTGCGGCAAATGAAGAGGTTATCGATGAGGGTCTCGAGAAATCGTATTATTTGGAGGGCATCAAATCAAATTGGAGAATCGTTGGGCAAAGTGTATCGACGTAAAAGGAGACTATGTTGAAAATTTTGTTTTTTTTGTCAACATATTTCAATTTTTGTGGTCGCTGTGGCGTAGTGGTAGTGCGTTGGATTGCTACGCAGAGTGTCCGCGGTTCGAATCTCGGCACATGCAAAATCAAAAAGTAGAAAAAAATAATTTTTCTACTCGGCACCACCTCTTGGCAGGCAATGGCAAACCTACAAGAGTAAAAATTGCTAGGAAAAGTATTTCAATTCACCGTTCGGATTCGGCATTTAACTGTAGGTCCCTTCCATTCATGTAGAAATATAACACAACACAATATGAGTGGATGCGAAAAGCTTGGCCTAGGTCTTCCATGGGTTGTTGTGCCATTAAAAGTAAGTAAAGTCTTTAAATTTTCAGGGGTTTATTGACCCGTCGATTGAAACCGATTTCCTTTAAATCAATTTTTGAAAGGTCCATTGAAATTAATGCTTTTGCTTCTATTCGCGCTTTTGTAGAGTGATCCGAGTTACTCTACTACGCTAACCTACACGTCGTTGGGAGCACTCCTCGGTCGCCTGGGCGAGAGGTGGGCATACAAATCGTCGAAAAAAAAATATACTGGTATGCTATGAAAACGAAATCAAATATAAATTCGAATGCGAATAGGAAAGTGAATATAGAAGTGTCTTAAATATTACCAATTTCTCAATCTGAAACACCAAACAAAATCCCTACAACGCCAATCCTAGCCTGTTGTAGATCCATCCATTTTTACAATATATTTTACTTATTTAAACTTAACCCGCCTTTAATAAAATTTTAATATTTTTCCCTTAATTAATCAACTCTTTCTGACGCTAAACGCTAAACACACACAATCAAACACTTAAATTAAGTTAACGAGTTGGCGTTTTATTTCTACTATACTACCTACCACATGGCGCAAATGTCCGCTGTCTAACTCTTGATCGGTGTCATGAGTGATTGCATTCCCTCTCTCATTCTGCCTCCTTCTTCCACCCAACTGTCAATCTTTCTTCCATTCAAAACAATGCTCTGCATTCATAGGGGTACGTTCTGTGTGTTGAATGTATCATGTGTTTCAAAGTGTTTCACTTTGGCAAAAACATTTACTACAATTTATGGTTTAATTTCGTTGTATTAACTATAAATCTCGTAGAACCAGCACGAATTGCTACCTTATTTGTTATATTTATATTTGGTAATGTAACAAATTCACATGCCCACCATCGAAGAAACACAAATTTCAGCTGTAAAATCAGCGCTTTAAAGTGAAATCAATGAAAATGTTGTGTCTTACATGTAAAAGGCGAAAAAGGAAATTTAATACTGAATATTTCTCGCATGCGAGAAAAATATTCCAGCTACTTCTCTTTTCCGCAGATTATTCTTTCTATTTTTATTTTTAAGCATTTCTTTACTTTTTTGTACTTTACTTACTTACTTTACTTTTAATGGCTCAACAGCCCATGGAGGGCCTAGGCCGAGCTTTTCGCATCCACTCATATTGTGTTGTGTGTTATATTTGTACATGAATGAAAGGGACCTTTCACATCGCCGAATCGGAACGGCGAAGTGAAAAGCTTTTCATAGGCAATTTTTACTCTTGTAGGTGTTGCATTGCCTGCCAAAAGGTGGTGCCGTGTAGAAAAATTATTTTTTCTACTTTTTCTTTTATTTTGATTTTGCATATGATTCGAGATTCGAACCCCGTAAACTCTGCGTAGCAGTCCAACGTATTACCACTACGCCACAACGACCAGCGTTTTGGTTGTTTGTTGTGTTTAGGTAAACTTAATGAATTTTATAATATTATATTCAGCTTGCAGGTTAAATTAAAATATCAAGAATCCTTCAACAAAGTGCGTTCTTCGACTTGTTTTTTGCCGAAGATAAGGATGAAAGAGAAATTCGTGCTGTATCTAGAGCTATTGGGTTTGAAAAAGTAGCAAGGAATTTAATAATTTTATAAATGTAACAAAAAAGGGTTCCTTTTTTTTTGTACCTATTATTAGCTTATTTTTTATTATTAGCTTATATTTTCATATTTCATTAATTATTCATATTACTATGCATGAGGCAACATGTTTTCTTTACAATTGAATTTTTATATTTTTTCGTATTTAACAATTCACTTTAAATTGAAACCGTTAAACTTTGGTTATGACATGCTTGCACTTTCCCACGACAGTACACAGGATACCCATCTGGATACCCACACGTAAACAAGATATGTACATAAATATGTGCATTTCTGTGGCCTTTTAACAAAAACAATCTCTCTTTACATACGAGGTTTCATCTTTTCCTTTAATATTCATGAGACTTGTCTGCTTTTATCTCCAAATTTCGAGTAAAAAGCAAAAGAGAAAATGAAACCTCGTATGTAGAAAAAGGATGTTCTATGAAAAGGCCACAGATACCTTCATTTAAATATTTGTAAATATACAATGTAGTGAGTACTAGCAGCAGTTGTTTTAATTTGCAATACAAAAAAAAAAATAAAAGAAAAATAAAACAAAATCCCAAATTATTCAATACTATTTGTATGACTTTAAATGAAACGTTCATTTAATTGTAGTGGGGCTAGAATGTGGCTCGCATGGCATTTGGGGGAAAATGTGAATAACAAGTATACATTTTTATGCAGCTAACTATGCAGCACATTTCCGTACAACAATTAGCTCTGATTGGCCTTTAATTACAATGAAAATTTGGTTCCAATAGTTTTAGGAGTGAAAAGACAGACCACTAGTCTCGTGAGCTGCAGAGAGGGCGATGCAAGGAATGGAGTTCAAAACTACTTGACTGCTGTACTTTCAGTCTCGGAGGAAGCTAGAATGGTGTATAGAATGAGGGAAAGGAGGTAGGATAGTTTCGTTATCTCTGTTAGGCTTTTGAAGAAGCGTGTCTGTAGACTTGCAAATGAAGACTGAATTCTACCTCTTCTTCATCGTGACAACTTCTGCACAGTCCGTTCGTCGATGAAGCATTGGTCCAGTTATGAATCCTGTGAGCAACCGTACTGCAGATTCGATGTGCCCTAAAAGGACATTTTTCTTCTGCCTCCTGTCTAACCTTGGTCATAGGACCCATGGAACTTCGCAGTCATCCAGGTTAGTCCATATGTGATTTGACTCCGCGATGGTATACTCGCCTATTTTCCTAAATAGTTCAGACATCGGAGATTGTATAAGTATCCACCTGGTTTATGACCATTCTAGCCATTTAATCTGCTATTTCGTTCCTTTTAATATTGCTATGTCAGCGAACCCGGCAGAGGGAGACCTTGGGGTGCGGAATGGCCATCAGTGATGCACGGCATTTCTTTACAATCTCCAACTTAACTATTTTAGATTCTTTTACTATCGTTAGTGATGTCCGAATTCCGGATCGTAATGTCTTTTATAAGACCTCAAAACGCTGCAACTGTCATGAAGATGGTATGATCGCCTTAGCTGCAGATCTTCTGAGTAGATACCAGCGCCTGTCTCATTCTCCCTCAACGGGTCTCCAGTAAAGATGATAATATCAGTATTACCTGATACCGAACTCGACTCCCACTTTCTTTTGGTAGGATATACTATATGTAGAAAAATCAAAGTTCGAAGTCATATATTCCTTGACCACATTTAAGTCACCTTTCCTCTCTGTTTTATTTCACTCACAATTGTAGAATATCAATCAGTTAGCTGATTTCCAGCCTTGGATAAACACACATAGCAGTAAGTAGGAGATGAAATATCATATTTAGATGCGTGAGGTGCACTATTAAGATCCCCAGGCTGGCAAGTCTCTGTACCTTTCCATTGCAAGTTTGATTGTTACCGGTGAGGGGCTCATTGGTAAGGATGGATCTGATGATTGTGGTCTACATTCCGTGAATAATATACTGTAACGATTTCCATCTTTTTCCAAAGGTCTTTTTACTGGTTTTACAGTTTACTATCTGCCAGTCGCTACTTCATTCTCTCATCCATGTTCTTTTCCCAATTTCAATTTAGCTTGGAATTCAGAGTGTTAACTTGCTTCGGAGAAGAGTTTCAGCGTGATAGCATTCAAATTAAATACTGTAAGTGTCAATATGAGAGCAATAGAGAGAATTCGAAGTCGACTACAACAGCTAATGCGAATGTGAGAGTTAATGTGAAAGTTATCGCCAAATGAATACGAAGGAGAGAACTAAAATAGTAATGAATAAGAGTGCAAACACGAGTAAGAACGCAAATCCGTAATTGAATTTAATAAGAATGCGGAAGCGTATATATATGTACCATATGTGTATATACAAGGTGGGGCAAAAATAATGTCATAATGTCAATGCGTAATTTTTTTGTATTTTTTCAAATCAAATAAGAACACCTTGCACTATAAAAATTCCATTGATTTTTTTATCGGACTATTTATGGCAAACAATTTTTATGGAGAAGAAAACGGTATATTAGCAGACGAAAAAATTTATATTTTAAAAAGAAAACTTAAATTTGTTTATAATTTGTACTGGTAAGCATTTAAATGGTAGCTTTGAGGGTAATTCAACAAATTAAATGTAAATTATTCCGTAATGTCACAGCAAAATGGGTTGAGCAAAGCACTGTAGCAAGGAGGAGCGTGATTTGGTGGAAAACTACGAAATGAGAGACAAAGCATCCGCCAAATAGCTAAAACTATTAGCAGATCCTCGACATTTGTCTACCAATCTTTATTACCTCAAAAATTACATTGCAAGAGAGGTAGGCCCCGCAAAACTACAAGTGCAGATGGCAAACGCATAAAAATGTTGGCGGCACGCGATCCATTTAAGGCTGCTGCCGCAATTAGAGAGGAGACGTTTGGTGGAAAAAAATACTATGGGATAACAGCACGAAAAGTACCAATGTTGACAAAGACATCGAAAGTGTCCCATAGAGTTCGCTGAAGCGCACATTGACTGGGATGGTTCAATTAATGCAAAAAAATTGCCTGACGTATTATGGACAGAGAAAAACAAGGTGAATCTTGTTGGAAGTGATAGCAAACGTTGGGTTAGACGCCCAAAAAATGCAGAATTGATCCCAAAATATACTAGGAAGGCGTTTAAGCACGGAGGTGGAAGCATCATGGTATGGGGATGCTTCTCTTGGTATGGTGTTGGCCCTCTGTATTGGATAAAAGAAACGACTAACAGATTTCTTTACGTAAACATCCTTCAGTAGGTGATACTTCCTTATGCTGAATGGGAAATGACCCTGAAATGGCAAATGCAACAGGATAACGATCCAAAGCACACCTCAATCCTTGCGCGAGATTGGTTTTCCCATAATGGAATTCCCGTTATGACCTGGCCTTCACAATCTCCTGACCTTAGCCCAATCGAGAACTTGTGGAATATTGTCAAAAAGAAGATTGGCAGTACCAGAGTTAAAAACAAAGACGAATTGTGGCAAAGCATTCAAAGAGCGTGGTATTCCATACCCAAAGCAACTTTTTGGGGGGCTCTGGTGGAATTAATGCCTAGAAGGTGTAAGGCGGTTTTAATTAACAAAGGCTATTCCACAAAATATTAGCATTAGTGAACAATTTGAGTTAATATTTTATAAATTTTTCTTTTAATATAAGTGTTCTTATGTTTAAGTCCTTTTGAAATGTGATTTTATGTACAAATTTTAAGTTTATTTTTTTACACTGAATTGATTTTGTTTTTGTATTAAGAAAAAAATTAAACTTATGGAATAAATGAATAAAAGTAAATACCTTTTAAATTTATCATAAGCCTAGAGAAATATTTTTTTAAGGTTTTTGGTTTCAGAACAAGGCGCTCTTATTTATTGTCCGACACTGTATGTATATAAATTTTGGATTGGCGCGGCCGTAGTCATTTGCTTCGTTCTCGTTTCTTCTTTTCAAATGCTCAGGGTTGCAATTACTCTGACACATCTGACAATCACGAAAGCAACATCAAAGACGAATTTTTATTTCATTAACATTTTTTCTATGCGGCCATTAAGCATAACCAAATATCCTACTTTATGTTTCATATAAAATTAATGGCCACAGCATAGTATCATGCAAATCGTGACAAAAGTTTTAATATCGGAGATTTGTTCCAAGTCTCTTTTGTTGTTGTGTGTTGTGTGTTGTGTGTTGTGTGTTGTTTATCTTAAATTCATTCAATGAAGCTGGCTACTATGAAGACAAAAACATAAATGTGGATATTATGTATTTCGTCTTATTACAATCTTAACTACTATTTTCTTTGAAATAGAAAGACTAGCTTTTTTATTGCTAAGCAAAAGCTTGTGTGTTTGTGTGCTTTGTGATAATAAAAATAAACTGAACGAAAAAAAAAAAAAAATTGGAATATATAGCCCCAAAATAAGTAAGTATAAAGGAAAGATATTTTGTTCTTTTGTTGTCATAACTGTGAATGTATGTGTGTGTGTGTAAAGAAAAATACAAACAATTCTCTAATGTAAATGCATATGTATGTATGTATTTGTATATTAGAAAAATAACAGCAACTAAATATTGTGCCGTTGATTGTTGTTGTTGTTTGTTTTCCATTATGTAGAAGCTATGGTAACCACAACAGTTTTACAGTTTTTTTTTTTTATTGTAACATTAACAGGGTGTACCCCTATGAATGCAGAGCATTATGTTGAATGGAAGGAAAAGTGATAGGTGGGAGGAAGAAGGAGGGAGAATGAGCGAGGGAATGGAATCACACAGGATACCGATAAAGAGATATGGTAGACAACCATTGTGGGAGGTGTTAGGCCTTTACCACAATGAACTTTTTAGTTTAACAGTGTCGACTATGACCGCATGTAGCGCCAAAGGTCGAGCTTTTCGCATCCACTCATGTTGTGTTGTGTGTTATATTTGTACATGAATGAAAGGGGACCTACAGTTTAATGCCGAATCCGAACGGCGAAGTGAAAAGCTTTTCATAGGCAATTTTTACACTTGTAGGGTTGCCATTCATTGCCTGCCAAGAGGTGGTGCCGTGTAGAAATTTTTGTTATTGTTGTTGTTTTAATTTTTTTATTTTATTTTCTATTTTATTTATTTTTTTAAATATATTATTTATTTGTCTGTGCCGAGATTCGATCCCCAGACACTCTGCGTAACAGTTCAACGCTCCACCGCTACCGCTACTCATACTCAGTGCAATAGAAGAGACTAAAAGAAATCAACTAAATCAATTTTCTTGCCAAAGAAATTCTACTTACATAAAAGAAAATGTTAGAGAAATCATAAGAGAAAGTTACTTTGCAATTTTCTTCATTCATAAATTATTGATTAGCTACTAAGTTGTAGCTCATAACGAATTCGTATGTTTATTTCTAACAAAATCTTGAATGCATAAACTCAATAAAACTTTTAATCGAATTCATATGTTTACGCTCAATGTCCAAATGTTTGATAGTCATTGGCATTGACATTTATCACTTCCATTTATGTTTTTTATTAAATGTCAAATGTTGAAAGAGCAAGCCGAACGTTTTTCACTTTATTGTAATACAGATTATCAATTTAGTTTCATATGTACAAGACATGAATGCATTAAAATTAGGATTGTAACGAAAGTACAATTAGGATTGTAACGAAAGTAGTTTAAAGGAAATCCACTTGTGAAAAGGAATATGAAAGCGAACGAAAGCAAATATATAATTCGTGTATAAAACCGAAAGCGTATGCGAAAACAAATGCGAAAGTGAAAGCGAACGGAAAATTCGAAATCAATTCAATGTATGTAGAATAAAGATAGCCTAAGCTTGTTAATTAGTGGAGGGAGTAGCTCATCTCTCGTGGTCGCTGCATTTTATTACTAACCTAATCTCATCACAAGACATAATCCATGGGGCCAACATATGACCACCATCGGCATAACCGAGGACCCGACCTGCACATCTTGTCTGGACGAGGTGGATAGCATAAAGCATTTTCTCTGCACATGTCCCGCCTTTGCCAGAACGAGATGACGCATTTTGGGTTTCGATGTCACAGAAATGACATCGCCTTCCCCTTCTGTGATCTTCTGAGATTTGTGAGAGAATCTGGAAAATTTGCGGAAGAGAACGTAGTACCCCTATAAGCCCTTTTTTCGACTTTTTCCCCCTTTTTCTTTAACCCATTACTTGCTGTCACCACTACTTCTTTTCCTAGGCCTTAAGTACAATGGGCTACATAGCCTGAGTGCTTGAGGAATTGTCCTGCACTCGTAGGCCAGGTTCTCGGCCTTCTTCACATCCATCCATCCAACCTAATCTGAAGTTATAAAAACATTAATGACAATTTATGGGTTAATACTTAAGTTAGATTAAGAATTCCATGTCACTTCCTCTCCCATGCAAAATGCAGATACAAAAAAAACTTTCACCATTCGTTCCATACTGGTGTGAATTTAGTAACCAGGTACAATACTCACAGAACGTTGAACATCAGCTACATTTCATATTTCACACTAAACTCGTACATATTTTAAAAGTTGAGGAAAAATTCAAGAGTTTGGACAAAAAAAGAGGCTGTCTCACTTTTATTGCCATAGGCCAGATTAGGAACATTTCACAAACTCTTCCTAGATAACTTAACCGAGATTTAAGTTATTTTCAATTCTTTAATCTTCAATTCATTAATCCTAAGTGGCTGTTTTTTTTACGCAACTAATGAAGAGGGCTACAAAATTGGAAAATGGGTTTTGAGAATGTGTAATAAAGGAATCACTTAGTGATTCGCTTCAATCCTAATTGAAGTGCCATTGACTTATGAAAACCGGATATGTATAAGTACTTATGGTCAGGTATATAAAGCCTTAAAGAATATAATAAAAAAAATAAGATATTCTGAAAAAAATATTTACCAATGAACCCCACCCACTGAAAAACTGATATTTACGAATATAAGTACACGAAACCTGACCTGACCCGCAAAAAAATTAAAGATTAGCATTCATTTATTAATTGAAAGGCCCATTTTGTTGTACATTGATATTCGCAGTGATGGAGCAAGGTTTGTAAAATGATTCTTAGGGACTCTTTTATTTGAGAAGTACATAATACATAAAATAGTTTTGTTGTTCACGATTTTAGCTTTTATTCTTAAGTGTGCTGGTCTTGTTATTGATTTGAATATTTCTTCTGGTAAGATTTTTTGATTTTTCATCTGAAGTCCAAAAGAAACAGATTTTCAATTCTCATTTTTAAATAATTAAGTTAAGGAGTGAGATCGAAAAAATCGGATAACTTTGAAAGACCACTGCTTTGAAACTCTTCATCTGAACGAAAAAAATTCAAACAGTAGGCTTTGCGTTGGAGAAATTCTGATGAAATACAATCACATGTTTTTTGACTTGTGAACTTTCAGTTGAGTCATGGCATCGAAAGTGGAAAGATTTAGTTGTTGAATTATGTCGAGAAAATCCACAGTGGAGCCAGAAAATCATTGCAAATAAGGCGAAAGTTGCACAAAACACTGTCTCGATGATTCTTAAAAAATTTAATACAGACTTAACAGTTGCTAGAAAATATGATTCTGGAAGGAAATGCGGTTTCGTGTCTCCACAAAAGGCGAAGAAAGTCGTTGCTTAGAGAAGAATCCAGCGTTGTCTAATCGAAAATTGGCGGAAAAAGCGAGTTGCAGTGAGTTTTAGTTCGTAAAATTAAAAGAGATGCGGGCCTTAAAACATACAAATTGCAGTCAGTACCCGACAGGAACGCTACTAAGAACTTGGTAGTCCAGAGCCGAGCTTCCAAAAATTCGATTGCTGTGTTATGGACGATGAAACATACGTGTTGTCTAAATTTTCTCAATTGCCTGGTCAAGAGTTTTACACCGCAAAGGAATGAGGAGGGGTTGAGGAAAGATTTGGGACAAAACAAAAGTCCAAGTTCCCAAAGAAGTTTCTGGTATGGCAAGCGATTTGTAGTTGTGGCTAAGGAGTAGTAGTTTCGTAACAAGTGGCACTGTTAACGACGAAATTTATGTAAAGGAGTGCCTTCAGAAGAGATTGCTGCCCTACATTAGAAAGCACAATGTATCTACTTTCTTTTGGCCTGATCTAGCCTCCTGCCACTACAATAAAGTAACCCTTAAATGGTTCGAAGACCAAAACATCAAATTGGTACCAAAAATCCAAAAATCGCCAACCCACCAAATTGCCCAGAACTTCGGCGTATCGAGAGATATTGGACTCTAGTGAAAAGAATATTAAAGGCAACAAACAAGAAGCTAAATCCATGGAAGATTTTAGAAATAAGTGGAATGCTGCCGTCAAGAGAGTCTCAGAAATGACAGTAAAGGCGCTAATGGCAGGTATACCGGAAAAGCTGTCCGAATTCTGTAAAAAACAACAAACAAATTAGTTTTATTGATCATTTCATCAGAAAATTAATTTTCTTTTCAAAACTGTTACATTTTTTTATTTGCATAAGGGATTTCAATGGTCGCTGTGGCGTAGTGGTAGTGCGTTGGACTGCTACGCAAAGTGTCCGGGGTTCGAATCTCGGCACAGGCGAAATCAAAAAGTAGAAAAATTAGTTTTTCTACACGGCACCACCTCTTGGCAGGCAATGGCAAACCTACAAGAGTAAAAATTGGTATGAAAAGCTTTTCACTCTTCGCCGTTCGGATTCGGCATTAAACTGTAGGTCCCTTCCATTCATGTACAAATATAACACGCACAACATGAGTGCATGCGAAAAGCTCGGCCTAGGCCCTCCATGGGCTATTGTGCCATTAAAAGTAAAGTAAAGTAAATTTCAATGCTAGGACAATTTAAAGTTATCCGATTTTTTCGACCTCACTCCTTATATTCTTTTGAATATTAGCTATAATAAATGACAAAAATAAACATTACTCAGCAAACTCTTTCATATTCTTCATTTACTCCCATTTTCTTTTCTTCCGCACTGAAAAATTTGCAAAAATATTTGTTTTTGTATTTTTACTTCTTATAAATAATTTACCGTCTGTAAAATTATCTGCATTTCATTTACATAAATTAGAAATCAATTGTGCGGAAAGTTATTATTGAACAAATACAGTACTTTTCGTAGGAAAGTATCCGCTTGCAATTAACTTTGGACTACAGTCATCTAATTTGAAAAAACAAAAGTAGTTCCCATTATTTTTTGTTTTTATTTAAACCGAACTCGTATTAAACTCAATTAAACTTTCGGTTATATTGTACCCCTTCTTATATATTTTGGACGTTTAACTTAAAAGATGGACGTTTTTTTTTGTGGCAAGGAATCCATAAATGTAAGATGGCAAATTGCCAAAGCTTCCGATGGACTCTACTTTGAATAATTCGAAAATTATTCACAATTAATGGTGTCACTTGTACTAAATCACATCTGGCAATACTTTAACTACTTTCATGTTTTAGCTACGTTGTGTAATTTTTTGTTTTGATTATGTATCAATTTGCCAAAGTGTAAACAACATAACGTTTTTGAGCTACAAACATTTGCAAATTTTTTTGCTACTGTAAGTTATCGATAGCTATTGGAAGTTTACGGTGACTATACACCATCGATCAGCCTTGTCAGCCTTAAGATCAAGCGGAGACTAACTCTTGTCAACAGGTGTTACTACGGGCTCAGGAGGCAATTGAGAAGTAGAGCCCTCTCTCGATCGACGAAAATAACGCTCTATAAGTCCCTTATCCTTCCGGTCCTAATGTATGGCGCAGAGACGTGGACATTGACCATCAATGATGAGAGGCTGTTAGGAGCGTTCGAGAGGAAGATACTCCGTAAGATCTACGGTCCAGTATGCGTGGACGACGTGTATCGAATAAGATGGGACGATGAGCTGTATGAGTTGTATGAGCTGTACGCCGACACTGACATAGTCAAGCGTATAAAACTCGAGCGGCTTCGCTGGCTGGGTCATGTTGAGCGAATGGAAGAAAGCGCTCCGGCTAGAAGGGTATTTTATTCGAACCACGGTGGAGAAACACGCAGAAGGGGACGTTCTAATCTCCGTTGTAAAGACCAGGTGCAGGGCAACCTGACTGCACTTGGCCTTATCGACTGGCGCCAGCGCGCGCATAGCAGAGGTGACTGGCGAAGCTTTGTAGAGGCGGCCAAGACCGATCATTGGTTGTAGTGCCAGCTAAGTAAGTAAGTAAGTATACACCATCGATTGAAACAGGCGAATTATAATTACGACGCTTTAAAAGAGGAAATTTTGACGCGGAAGACAACGAACGCCCTGCTCAAGTGGAAAAGTTCGAAGACTAAGAATTAGAGGTGCAGAGGAGGAACTAGCAATAACACTGGGAGTTACTCACATAGCAATTTCCAAGTGCCTACATTTCGGGTTCATTCAAAATGAATGATTTTGGGTTCCATGCGACTTGAAGGCGAGAGACGTCGAAAGATGGTTTTGCATGTCTAAAGAGTTGCTTCAGCTCTATAAAATTAAGTCGGGTTTTCATCGAATTTTTACTTACTTTACTTTACTTAAGCAGACACGCACACGCACACGCAAATGCACAAACACGAGTGTTTTATGTGTGTGTATGCTGCTGCCTTTATGTAAATTAATATTATGTACTTACCTTAAGTTCATACCGGCAAGAAAAAGGGAAAATTACATTTTATTTATTATATTTTGAAATAGCTGAAGATGTTTTCAATTAAGATTTCTTTGATGCGACAAAAACTGTTTTCTTTTATAATTTTGTTTTTTACATAATTACAGAATTTATGTTAATTCTTTTCTGCTTACTTATTTTTCCATGTAGTTGAAAGGGAAAGTACAAACCTTTCATACTTTTCAATAGTTATTTTAATACAATATTTTTTTTAAATTTTTTTGGTTGTGCATTTTAAGCAGCAACATTTTTAAATGTCAAAATGTCTTCTTTTCATTACATATAAACTATTAACCCAAACTAATTGCTTAGCACAAAAAAAAAATAGTGTACGTCAATTTGACGCCTTACAGAACGATTGCGTTTTCGATTTACAGGTTAGGTTTAGTAATCTTGTAGAAATTAGACTTAGTCGCAGACATTACAGACGTTGTCGAAGGAATTTTAAACGGTGTGCTGATTTATATACAAATATAACACGAACAACATGAGTGGATGCGAAAAGCTCGGCCTAGGCCCTCCATGGGCTGTTGTGCCATTAAAAGTAAAGTAAAGCTGATTTATGCTACCGATAAGCCTTGTCTGGCTCAGTTACATGATTCTCCGATCCCAGGCGTGCTACATCTGGATTAACTTCATTTTGATCGTTTACATTTCCAATGCATGCAACGCCCTTTGCAAAATCATCATCTCCCTTAAAATATTTATACTCAAAGCACTCAAGCATGCGAATTTATTTGCTACATCATTATAATTATAATCTTACCATCATGATGAAAATATTCAGGTTATATGATCTCAACAGGTGGAAAATTTGCCATTTGCCGGTCTGAGAACTCGCGAATGTTATGAGGTTGACTAGAATTTTTGCAAATCTCGTCTCTGTTTTGTTGTGCTGATGCGATTTGATTTCTTTCCACAGAGGCAAGATTTCAGGCAAATTTTCCAGTAAATATTCTGCCTTTCTCTTTCGTTAAGAAGCTGGTAATTCGGGCACCTCAATGACTGCCTGGTGCTGGATAATCTGAGTATCTTCGTCGGGACTCAATGAAATGAGTGTTTGGCTCTAATGAACTCAGTTGTCATTAATTCGAGTTGTTTTTCAATGAAATTCGAATTCTGTTGTGACTCAGGTTTCTTGCGAAGTCTACACTCTCGCTTTTTGCGTTTTTTTTTTCACAAAGGCAGAATATGAATTTCGTACGGCCTCCATTTTTCGACGAAGCCTACATTGTCGCTGTCTCTTAAAATTCTAACGAATTTTATTTAAAATATTTTTTTTATTTTTTTTTTACAGTTGGGCAGCGCCCTCTATCAATCGAGTAAGATTCATACTCAGCGCTCTCTATCAATCAAGTTTGAATCATATGGGAATCAGTGCCCCCTAGTTTGATTCATAATTGTGGATACATGTGGATGCATATTATGTATTCTGCCATCATTTATGTTTATATACCTGCATATGCATCTTAATTTTTTTTCATTTTTGGTTGATAGAGGGCGCTACCCTTTATTTTCGTGACAATTTCCATTTTGCCACGTCTTTGTTTATAATTAGCCGTTAGCAAAAATAATAAGCAAACTTAGAAAAACAAAATATTTCTGATTGACTAATGACTGAGGCCACTAAGTTAAAAACCCTTTCGTTCATTTCTTTCCAATAATTTTACCCTTAAAAGTAATAATTTTGTTTGTTGTTTTTTTTTTTCAATTATATCAGTATGTATAACGGTTAAAAAAAAACAAATACCCAGTTTTAAGAAAATAATCAAAATTTTATATTTTTTATATTCAACATTCAGGGCGTACCTCATTGTGTTCAACATTGTGTTCAACATTGTGTTGATTGGAAGGAAGATTGATAAGTAGGAGAATGAGAGAGGGAATGCAATCACACAAGACACCGATAAAGAGATATGGTAGATAGCAATTGTGGCAAGTGTTATGCCTTTACCACAATGAACTTTTTAGTTTAACAGTGTCGACTATGACCGCATGTAGCGCCAAAGACCAAGCTTTTCGCATCCACTCATGTTGTGTTGTGTGTTATATTTGTACATGAATAAGATACATACATAAGTACTTAAGATAAAACAAAATCAGTATCAGTGATCCCGGATGCTCTGGAAAAATTATTATCAAATCGTTACTCCTTCTTCTTCTTTCTTTTAGGGCAAGCCGAATCTGAATTCGTGCGACGAAATTTAAATCTTCCCTTAGACAATCTTTACGCTCTTGTTGGTTGCCATTCACTGACAAGTGGATTCAATTTTCTACATTTCGATTTGTTTACTGTACCGAGATTTGAACCCGAGCACCCAGTGTAACACTGCAGCGCACTACCAACTACGCCGCAGCGACCACAAATTGTAACGCTGTGTACACGTAATGAATACCTTAATGCCTACTCGCTTTCCTCTTTACATATGTCTACATGCACTCATATCGAGTTTTTTCTCTGTGGTATGTATACCCAATATCTTATACCTCTTCTTCCTTCCTCTTTTTCCTTCCACTTTTTCCCCACATTAACCTGAGCAATGTTCATTGCAGTTTGAACGAACTATGATTATTTTGTCATATATAGAAACTCTGCTTGAATATTCTACTACTACTTCATACTTAAGTATAAGCATAACTTTGAGCTGTATTCTATCAGTGTATGTAATGCACCTGTGTTGCCACGAGGAATGACCAGGAATGTGCATTTAGCATTTATCTAAAGCACTCACTGACTTCTTTCTTTTTACAAAGCACTGATAAAATATGAACATACTCGTATGCATCCTATAATACAGGGTGTGACGGAGTTATTCGTGGACAATCACATAGTATGTGCCTGCCACTTCTTAGTAACATGAGTTTTTTCGCATCCACTCATATTGTCCGTGTTATATTTATGCGTTGAAGGAGGAGGAAGAGACCTACAGTTTTATGCCGAATCCAAAAGGGCGAAATGAATAGCTTTCCATAGGCAATGTTTACTCTTGCCATTGCCTGCCAAGAGCTACATGATTCGCAGTAACACGAGAACAACGATTCATCCGGGCACAACGACTTTTGAACAAGATAAAATACTCTGAAATCCCGGATATGCTCTGGTTTTATTATGACTAAAAAAAAATTTCACCAGAACCAAAAAATAAACCGACGAAATGAAGGCGGCTGACTATGTTCGGATCTTTCAGATGTTCCCCATGTTATGCACACAAAGTTTCCGGCAACTGTCATGGTTTTGGGAGTGGTGAACAATGAAAGACACATCATGCCACTCCATTTCTTTACTCAAGGACTTCGGGTGAATGTTTTTGCCTTCATTGTGGTTTTGGCAATAGTTGTGAAACCCTGGATTGTTATTGTGCATGGTGAGAGGCTACACGTATTCCAACAGGACTCGGCTCCTTCTCACAAAGACATGACAAAGCAAGATTGGATGTTCACACAACTCAAAACATGTGGCCAGCTAGCTCCTCGTTAATCCTTTGGACTACTATATATTGGGCGTTATTGAACGCAAAAACAATAACAATCCCCATATTGCGCTTGATTCCCTAAGAGCAGCTATTATCAGTGTAAGGACGGATATGGATGAGGACCTTTTGATTCGGGCATGCAAACGTTTCTTCCGGTAAAGAATTGAGACGATTTTACTGAATAATTGTATAGCCGAAGTGTTATTCGAAAAGGTCAATAAGTTTTCTTAAAAGAATAAAAACTTTAGTCATAAAGCCAAATTTCTCAAATACTTACCGCACCCTATAATATCTTTTCTGCTCTTATAAAATGCTCTTTGATAAAATATTCATACACATTAATACATAACGCGAATAGAGATAGGGAAAAAGTATAGAGAAATAAAGCGGAAACTGCATATGTAAAAGGAAACTAGTAAATAACAGGAAATATTCTGAGAAAATTTGCCAGAGGATGCACCGACATACCAATTATAAAATGCACCATACTAGAGATAGGAAAATGCTGAGCGCAAAGATACTTACTTGTTTTTCACCAAGTAATAGTGAAAACAAATGCCGTTCAATCGAAACGATGTTTGAAATTTATTATCTGATCCATCACACTCCAAGTCCGCTTCCATTTCAGCCCACACTTCAACGTTAGAAGTGGTTAGAAGCTGGTTTTAGAGAACACATTTGTTCATATCTCTACCAAGTCAGTTTTATAAACTCTTAACCTAATCCAAGAAAAGACGATGTCAGTGCAGCAAACTATTGGTGCTTCAAAATAGTTAGCTAAATTTAATAAAAATTCAGCTAAACCCGTCAGGTTGAAAAAAAAAAATGAGAATTAGTTGGTACAAGTAATTCGTCATACACTTCAATTCATAAGTTTCAAGGGTGCCATGAAGTCGAATTCTATTTAATACCCACCAAATTTTCGGGAGCTAAAGCCTTCGTCTGTTAAGAAGCCAAGTTCTAGCTTTAAGTATTGATAAGAACTACATATGTTCGAGTTATAGTTGCGCGGGAGAACTAATAATCTTAATAAATTTTCTTTACTCAGCTCTGAAATATGGATGGAGATAACTTTAGTTAGTATTCGCTAGAGTTAGATTGGCTAGAGAGGGTTGACGAAATATCGTATGCAGATAGCAATAGACGAGTGATAGATGGAGGACCTCGGGGCGGAGTCACAAGGTAAAGTTCGTGATAGTCGCACAAATGGGTGAGTCCACGTTCAACCCTTTCACTTCTCCGAATCAAGGGGACACACAGCCTTCTGGTGTCGCCCCCTGGATAGCGATCTAACACACGTCAGTGTGCTAACTAATGTGTGCGGCGGGTTTCTCCGTTTTTGTGCATCGGCCTTAGAACCCACCACGTTTAAAATGAATGATAGAATACCAGATTGCGCCATTAAGTTGACCTAATTTTCCTCTCCTGCGCATGTTGTCACAAACAGAATTTTTATATGTCAATGAATGTATGCAAGTAAAATATGGTAACCATGTTTCCTACGTCACAGCCTCTTTAAATTTTGTTAGAGACAATAAATCGACCTACGTACGAGGTATGATAAAATATTAACCGTTATTTTTTAAAAAAGTATTTATTTATTCATCAACAACTGTCTTGTCCCCTTCAAAGTAATCCCCCTCAGATATAATACACTTATGCCAGCGTTTTTTCCAATCCTCGAAACACTTCTGAAACGCGCTTTTTGGTATCGCCAACAGCTCCTGTTTCGATTTTTCTTTTATCTCCTCAATCGTAGCAAAACGCTTTCCTTTCATCGGTGTCTTCAGTTTTGGGAAGAGGAAAAAGTCAGCGGGGACCAAGTCCGGTGAATACGGTGGTTGAGGCATGATAACGGTTTTGTTTTTGGCCAAAAACTTACGCACAAGCGACGTTGTTTTTGTTCAAAATTTAGCAATTTTGGAACAATCTTCGCTGTCGCACGTTTCATGCCTAAAACATCCGTAAAAATTGCTTGGCATGAGCCGAACGATATGCCAACTTCAGCAACAACCTCTCTGATAGTGATTCGACGATTATTCAAAATTATTTTCTTCACTGAGTCAATGTTTTCATCGGTTGTTGACGTGCTCGGGCGACCAGGACGAGCATCGTCATTGACATCTTCTCGGCCTTCCTTAAACCGGTTATACCACAATTGAACTTGTGTTCTGCTCATAGTAGTGTTCTGCTCGCCAAAGGCCACAGTCAACATTTCAAATGTCCTTGCGCATTTAATTTCATTTTTTACACAAAACTGAATACAGTTTCTTTGATCCATTTTTTCGAATAGTAAAAAATCGAAGAGCACATCTGTCAAAAACAAACTGACAATCCAAAATGGTTGGTATTGCCAACATATATAACAGACATGTGTACCAACATACCAGAAAAAAAAAATGCGAAAATCAAACATAAGTAACTCACGAAATTTGAAAATAACGATTATTTTTTGATCACACCTCGTATGTCTTAATCTTGCATTCTATCATTCTTGGGTGCTTATGTGAGTTGCGTTAAAAGCCTCTCTTTCAATAAATAAATCGTTGCTGATTTAGTTATGCGAGCATGGTTTCTTAGAAATAGCTCTACAAATTATTGTTACCACTCTCTCTGAAGCCTACGCATCTTGTTCTTGCTATAAAAAGAGAAACATTTCCTTCGACCACCAAACGATTTGTGAGTATTTTTTAAGCATTGCCACTTTTTATAATATACTTGTTTTTTACATTGAAATTTTTCTCCATCAGTGGTTTTTGTGATAGCTCCCATATTTCAAAGTCCATTTAAGTGAATATCATTTTAAAGTATATGCGAATTACAAGACGATATTTTCACTGAATAGTATTACTGAAACGAGCTACCACAAAGGTACCATTGTTATTCTCTTTAATTTTCAATTTTTTTAATTTAATTTAAACTTATAACGAGATCAATTTGTTTTTGGAATCGCTAAACCCATATTTGGCAAACTAAATACAAGGATTTCGATGACTCTGAATTTGATATTAGACTTCAAAAACTGCCACTTTTCTGGCTGTTTTCTGTTTCATTTTGTATTTTTGAATCGGATATTCTATCTTCTGCTACTCGTGCTTTCAACTGAAGTTGTTTTATCCTCAAAACTCACAGCTCTGTAAGGAAAAAGCCGATGAGGGCAAATTGTAAATCATAATATGTACATACTTATCAGTAAATTAAATCGGTAGTAATATTTTCATTTTATCAAGGCTACTGTTTCCAACTTGACAATCTCATGAATTTCAAGTTTATTGCGACTGCCAAAATAAAGCAAATCCAAAAAGCAACAAGGCTTCAACTGTTCTACATAATCGTAACAATGTCAAGTACGAGCAATTTCTTTATTTTTAACTTTTTCTCGTTTTGACAATCAATACTTTCATACTTCCATTCGTTCTTGTTTTTTTTTTTCTTAATTTAAGTATTTTATGGTAATTTATCACTATTCATTTATCACTGTGTTGCAGTACTTCACTACGATGACAATGTGCTATAAATTTATGTCTACGGATGTTGTCGTCTGACATAATCAATCATCTGTACCCACAGTAATAACAAAAATAGCCAGCGACCGTCACCGCCCAACGAATGGCCGTGATCCAGCTCACATAATGTTTTCTCATATTGCCGACAATTGGTGAAATGTTTTTCATCCGATAGCATTTTCGCTGTCTCACGCGCAAAGTTCGCAGAATTTTTATAGCATTTATAGCGTGCGCTATTGTAAATGCAATTCTCGTAAGCGTAGCGTGCACTGAAAGGAAACGGAAAGTGTGTAAATTCAATTTCAATGCTTTAAATTTTTTTAAAATTAAATAATTTATAAAAAACCGCTAATCGCGATTTATCATAAAACCAAAAGAACTTTCTCTACCTCTCCTCCTCTCTTGCTCTCTCTTTTTCGCTCTCTCTCTCTCGCTCTCTCTCTGTCTCTCTCTCTTTCGCTCTCTCTTTCGTCCTCTCTCTCACTCTCTCTCTAACTCTTTCTCTCACTCTCTCTCTAACTCTCTCTCTCTCGCTCTCTCTCGCTCTCTCTCTCGCCCTCTCTCGCTCTCTCTCTCGCTCTCTCTCGCTCTCTCTCTCGCTCTCTCTCGCTCTCTCGCTCTCTCTCTCTCTCTCGCTCTCTCTCTCTCTCGCTCTCTCTCTCGCTCTCTCTCTCGCTCTCTCTCTCTCGCTCTCTCTCTCTCTCTACCCAGCTCTCTCTCTCTCGCTCTATCTCTAGCTCTCTCTCTCTCTACCCAGCTCTCTCTCTCGCTGTCTCCCTCTCTCTCTTGCTCTCTCTCTCACTTTATCTCTCTCTCACTTTCTCTCTCGCTCTCTCTCTCTAGCTCTCTCTCTCTCGTTCTCTCTCTCGCTCTCTCTCTCTATCTCTCTCTGTCTCCCTCGCTTTTTCTCTCACTCTTTCTCGCTCCCTCCCTTTCTCTCTCTTTCCCTCTTCCCCTCAAGCGTTTTAGATACTAACCAGCAAAATTCGAAAAACTTGTCGGTTATGTTTTTGCTCACATCATGCAACTCATCGGTTAAAATGCTCTGGAAACCTTTTGTGCAACGTATCCAATCTGGTTGTATGTACGAGAAGCAATCCTTGTGCCGTAAATAATCTGCAAATATTTACGAAAAACGAAAAAGAAGGGAAAGTTATAAATTGGAAAACTTTTGGCATGGTGATAATAAATTGAACGTGTTTTGTAAGTAGTTTACGAATATACTCACATAAACAACGGTAAAGTATGAAAAGTTAATGTTTGTGTATGGGAGAAGAGTTACTAGAGTAGTTTCCCTAGCAAAGAGTGTTGCCAGCATGTTTTGTTATTCGTAATAATAGTTTTTAGACAAGAGTAAGAAAAACATTTTCGGTTTTATCAAATTCACATTCTACTAAACATTTATTATAAAAATGTAGCGTCATAAATCACTCTCTAGTTTTTCTTCATTCGGAAAACTTTCAATGATTTCGGCAATAAAACCAAGAAAGTATCAGAAAGAACTGAAAAGAAATTGAATTTATTGGAGTTGATTACAGGAAACTAACAGGAAAGGCAAAATAAAATTAGTGGCCTTATTCCTGGGTAATTGGATGTAGATCTGTTTATCTTTGACTTGATGTAAATACTGGAAACACCTTCCTTATCTCAGATATACGATTAGTTGGGAAGAGAGCAAGTAAGTATCACTGGATAAACAAGGATAAAAATCAACCAAGAAGTGTACCGCTGTGTTACTCCCTCAGCCCGACAGCACTTTGGCGATAATGATTGGACGTTCCAACAAGACTCTGCTCCAGCTCACAGAGCCAAAATGACACAAGAATGATGCAGGCCTCATTCCCCTTCAATTCGATGGATTACAGCGTATGGTCCATTTTAGAGGCCAGGGTCTGTGCTGAACTTCATAAAAATTTGCAGTCCCTGAAACAGTCGTTGCGTCGTGAATGGGGCCGCATAACGGTGGAGGAGCTGCGGCCAATAACCAAAAATATTTCGAAGCGTTTGAAACTGTATATTCGTGCCAAGGCTGATCACTTCGAGGGTGGCCGGCTCAATATAATTTTACTTATTCATCTTTTTCTTCGTTCTGTTTCTCGTTTTTAATTACAATAATTTTTTTTGTCCAAAACTTTTGTATACACTTATTAATTGTCACCCTGTTGCATACCGAAAACAGTAATTTTAAAAAATAGACATAACTTCTTGTTCTTGTTGCACCTAGCAGGTGCTCTTCTTCTAAATAAATGTGATATCTCGTTCTCCTCCTCTCTTCCAAACGAAAAGATTTGGTTTATGTTGTTTATCAAAACAAAAAAACTAGTTGAGTGAAATTCTCTGGCAACTCTTTCTCTTAAAACAGAAGAGTGAGCATGAAACAAATAGAGTGCAGCCAGTGGCATCAAGAGAGTATAAGGAGAGAAGCATTGTCTTCCTTTGTTAAGTGTTCTAAACAAGAGTGGAGCCAAAGCAAAGTGGTTTTCTCTCATATGAAATGTAAGTGTGTGTATGTATGCGCTTGTGTGTGTGTGCTTGGATACACTTCTGTTTGTATGTATAGTACATAAAGTATGGTACTTGTCGCATACTTATTGGTAATTGTAAAGTACAATTTTTAACCAACTTATAGAGAGATATTACATTTATTCATAAGCAGATTATAAAGAAACAAATGTTTCAAACGATAGCATTTCAGCTGAAAAGGAATATTAAATGAGGAAAATAAAATTACTAGCAATTACTTGCATTCGCGAACCCCAATTTAAAGCTATGTACATATAAAGTATTTCTCAAATATATCACAGAGAATGTAGCTTACCTTTCTGAAATTCCCGATCACCACAAAATCGCATAAAGAATTTTCTAGCGCCTTCAACGTTATTCTTAAACAAACTTATTTTTTTATCTTCCATACAACGTTCGGTGTAATTTTCAAAGCATTTCATACCACCTTTAAATATACTGAAAGAAAAAAAAACATTTTTGCAAAATCAGATTACTTTGAACTTTATCATATTAGGCTAGCTTATGCCAATGCGCAATGCAAGAGTAGCAGAATTGCAAAACTTTGAGATCCTTGCAACGAAGAAAGAACAAAAATGTTTGCTATTCTTGCACCGTGCAAGTGGGTATGCTTGACAGGCAGGAATAATTCACCATGTAGACTGATCGAAAATGTTTAGTACATGAATGTTCAAGTGCGAAAATACGATTTGAGATTACGGGATTCTGATTTTAATCAAATATTTATTCAAATCACAATCAAATTCGGATCAAATTCTTACGAAAAACCTGCAAAACATTCAGATGCAGACTTAAACCAAAGTTTAGTCGAAATCCTAACCCTAATTCAAACTCAAACTCAGAGAAAAAATTAGGATGAATATTATTACTTATAAAAAATCAAGACAAAATTCAGGCCAAAATTCAGATGAAAATTCAAACCAAAAATCACACCAAATCCAGGCCAAATTGAGACAAAATCGTGACCCACACTCAGACTAAAATTCGGATCAAGGTGTCTACTCATCTGTGTGAAATAAATTTAGTGCAAAACTCATAACAAATTCGGACCAAATATCGGTCCAAAGCCCAAACCCAAGGAAAACTAAAAACGTTACCATGGAATCACACCTAATAAGTAATATGTATCGAGCTCTTTAATAGTGGAACATTTACCTCTATCTAGTAGAAAATATTTTCTCTCTCGTCACTCAGATATGCATCACACTTTCAAGATCTCAAAATGTGGTACGTTTTTATGTACAATTACTAAGTCATTTTGTGAAGAGTTTAATAACATCTGCAGTTATACAGGACCCACGGCACAACAGATTCAGCATTTTAATTTCACAACCTAGTAAATAACTCTAATCCTCAAAGCCAATAAACCGATAAATGCTAAAAAACCTACAAGTACTTTAGTCAATCGATAGAGAAATCATTTGGTTTCTACACTTTCTTTTAAAGCAGCGCCCATAAGCTTCGGGCTATTATATATAACATTTATTATATTGAACATTTAGTTTCACTATCAATAAAGTGTAGTGTCGGGCAAACCAATACAGAAACATGGATGCTTGTGTGTGTAACTGAGAGAGCGACAGCGCTGCTTGTTTTATTTGTTTTATAAAATTGCCCAGGGAGATTTTGCTTACATGAATGCTGAAAGTTTACTTACATGATTTGCGTTGACAAAATTACTCTCAAACTACGCCCGAATTCCGTCGTTCGTCAATGGTTCGTAAGCTACACGAAGACGTTTATAGTGTACGTGTGACAGAATTGCGTTGGCAGAGAATGTGATCTTATTCAAATGTGAATAGGAAATTCAAAATTGACTGATGCTGGCATAGAGTAATATAGTGGTGGGGAGTGAAACGGCGCAAACAAAAGAACAAGAAAAAAACACTCCAGAAAGAACAACACGAACAGCTCTCTCACTCTCTCTCTCTCTTATTTATGTATATTATTTATTAAAGTAATTTCTCTCAAAAACAATATGACCAACAATAACAGTAAATTCTTCGGAAGTCAATCATTCGCTAATTTGAAAATTACTCAATTGATCGCAGTCGACTGGGTGTTTTTTGAGATGACACTGAGAGAGCCAACGTCTCTGTTTGTACTGCAGGGGCCCGATCATATATATGTATGTATATACTAAGTCACCGTATTCAGTTTGCCAGAGAGCAAAAAGGTTTCTGAAATATTCTGAGGTTTTCTGAGATGTCAATACACTCGCTCAATAAATTTTGACAATAACTTTGTTTATAATTTTTTCTCTCCAAACCCATTTTTGGAATTTTTGTTTTTGTTTTTTATTTGCAAAATTAGCTCTACAAACATTTGTGTGGTTTTATAAGGTATTAAAGATTTAGTATCTTTTTGTAAACTTAGAAAAATTAAAATAAAAGCTGAATAATTTACAAAAAAATTTTAAATTTTTTTCTAATTTCACTAATTCTTGGTTTCGTTTTGTTGTTTATTTCGAAATTTAAGTAATTCTAAAATAAATTCTTGCTTAAAAACAATTTCTTTATGCTATCACTTAAATCCACACCGATAGATTTTTCAACTAAAACATCAAATATTGAATGCATACTTCTTACATTTCATGAATACATATTTATTTCGCACATATGTACAGGGTTAGGCGATTGAACTGTTGCTAACTTCACGCGATATTGCCAACTATGTCAAATTCATACAAATGACAGCTGTTTATATTGTTTACAAGCCACCACAAGCATTTGCGTTTAAGTTATATAGAACATATTTATGTTATTATACCATATTTGAGTGGAAAATCACAACCAGCTGTTGTTCATGAGGTCAGGCATCTGAAAGTGAATAAAATGTTTGCGTATCGCACCGTAAAACGTTATAATGATACAGGCAGCATTGCCTGTATGGTGGAAAGTGAAGGCGCGACTTGAACGAAATCCACGTTGTAGTGGTAATCAAATGGCCTAAGAACTGAAAATATCCCAGCGAGACATCCGACGCATATTCCAAAATGAGCTCAAGGTAAAGCCTTACAAGTACCAAAAGGCACATGATCTTACACCAAAGCAAAAAAAAATTAGAGTAGAAAGAGCAAAGGAGTTGTTATGCTTGCACGAACGTGGGGAATTTCCAAACATTGTGTTCTCTGATGAGAAAAATTTCCCTATTGAGCCGTTCATAAACTCTCAAAATGATAGTGTTTACTTGACTGAATGCACTTACGAAAATTTGAGCATACCTACGAACGACCACCCGAAGTAATTTACCATCTCAAGTAATGGTATGGGCAGCTGTGACCGCCGATGGACGTTGTCCAATCATTTTCATTGAGCCTGGTGTCAAAGTAAATACGACTTATTGTTTGCTTTAAAGTCGTGGGCACGAAAACATTTCGCTCGTACACCATAGACGTTCCAACAAGACTCGGCACCGTCTCATAAAGCTCGTGTGAACCAAGAATGGTTAAAAAACACCATCTTCCACAATTCACACAATGTCACAATTTCATTCACACAATGTCTTTCGAATTCGCCAGATGCAAATCCGATGGACTATTCCATCTGGGACATTTTGGAGAGCAACGTGAGGAATGAGAAATATGCCCGTGTGGATGCGCTGAAGAAAGCCATTGCACGGGAATGGGCCAAAATACCGCAAGATCATATTCGTGCAGCATGCAACTCATTTTTTAACCGTTTGAAGGCCATAGTCAAGGCAAAAGCTGGCCACATTGAGCTAAAGTGAATGGATTCTAAAATTTTGATTATTTCCACACATTTTTGTAATTTGAATCAATAAAAAATAATTTCACAGTTCAATCGCGCAACGCTGTAGTATATGCATATTTACGTAAGTATGTGCATAATCCAAACGATTTCCACATTTATGTGCAATCACTTTTAATTGTTGTTACGAAGAATTTCCAATGAATACCTACCTATTCTTTGCATTGATTTAATTTGGTTTTTTGGCCCATTCGATACAAATCGATATTTCCAGTGGCAAACCAAATAATGTTGAAAAATACGATTTTAAACATTTTCGGTACGAATTGCGTGCTTGTTGTGAAACTCATTGGTATCTGGTTGCAGTTGAGCAATTAAAAAGTTCTGATTATTATGTAATTTGCTTCAAAACTTGATTGAACACGATGATGCATACTAATGCCATCATTTTGTTTTTCCTCTTATAAAATAGTACATATCAGGACATATATGGTAATAGTGTATGAGGTATGAAGGCAATAGCAAAATTCTACCTTTAATTTCGTGAAGAATTTTGAAAGAAGCTTACTTTAGTGATCTCTTTTTTCAACTCTCTCTTTCTTTCTTCAACTGAGCTCAAGTTAGGAGCTGGTTATATTGGTCATTCGCTGTTCGACGAACACATCACACTCTCGTGCTCGGTGTAGTGGTTACATTGGTGTTCGTTACCGAGTTGCCTTGTGTCGAAATTCAGTTTTTTTGATAATACTACTTTTCGCGCAACGGCCACACTAAATGGTATACCAAAAAACTTTAAACGATTTTATCAATATGGAGAGTGCAATTAATAATATAATCGAAGAATTATGAAAATAATATCATTTTTCTTCAATAGTTTTATGAATAATATATTTAATATTCACTTTTAAAAACTAAAAAAATTCGCAACTTCGCTTTTCTGCAAATGAAAATAATGATGTACAGGTTTGCATGTTTTTGTGCTATTTTACATACATTTTCGTTTCTTTTTTTGTAGAATAACTCAGTGACACCCTGAATACTCGGCGTGCTCGGCGTACATTTCACTCAGCATATCGTGTTCGGCGTGAGAGAGTAAAAGCTGTGTTTTCGTGTTCGGGCAACAACAATTGCATGGTGTTCGCCGAGTAAAATTTGAATATAACCACAGCATCAGAGTTGTACGTAAGTTAAGTAATTAAAGCTTTCTTGCTAAATATTCATCCATTTCCTTTAGGACAATGCGGTGTGAATCATTGCTTTTTGATCAACGCTTCGCTATTTTGGTGCTTGTCTTTGTTTTCGGTTTGAATCATTGCTTTTTGATCAACGCTTCGCTATTTTGGTGCTTGTCTCTGTTTTCGGTTTGAATTATTGCTTTTTGATCAACGCTTCGCTATTTTGGTGCTTGTCTTTGTTTTCGGTTTGAATCATTGCTTCTTGATCAACGCTTCGCTATTTTGGTGCTTGTCTTTGTTTTCGGTTTGAATCATTGCTTCTTGATCAACGCTTCGCTATTTTGGTGCTTGTCTCTGTTTTCGGTTTGAATTATTGCTTTTTGATCAACGCTTCGCTATTTTGGTGCTTGTCTTTGTTTTCGTTTTGATATATTCTTGTGTTTTTTGTACACGTAAAGGTTTCTGCTTTGGCATGAATATGAGTGATTTTCTATAAATATTTATTGTTATTTCTGTGATGTTTACAATTAAAAACACGTGTTTCCTTATAAAATATTGTAAAATTTTTTATTGTAATAATAAGTGTTAACTCTAAATGCCCATTCAAGTAGACCATTACTTCTACACATAAGCTAAGTTTGCTTTAGTGACAATATCTCAGAGAATTGATTTTCTACAAAAATTTCAATCAGTTTCAATCCATTTCTAGTTGAGTAGAAAAATATATCAGTATTTTATTTTATAAAATTTTTTTTATATGGCGACATGAACTGATCTGAAAGAAAAACAATTTCACCAGGATTGTAAAAAATAAATACAATCATATTTTTTCATCTAATACACTCACACTTTTCATTGGCACGTTACTGACAGGCACATTCCAAAGACAATGAAGACTGCCAAAAATTTAACGTTCACGTTAAATTGTGAGAAATAAAACAAAAAGGAAATGAAGAGTTGAAAAAGCACAAATTCGAAACTTATACAAGAAAGTATTTGTCTTTACACGACTGACATTGTGTTAGAAATGAATTGGCAGGCAGTAATTTTTACTGTTTTTGACAGCTAATTAATATCAAGAATAATGAAGTTAAGTGAAATCAGAGAATGATTTATAAATTTTTTTTTAAGTTATGACGACGAGCAGGTTTCTTCTTCTCCTTTAATTCCAGAACATGACCCAACGCTCATGTTCACAAATGCTGGTATGGTGCAGTTTAAAAATATTTTTACTGGTGCTCAAAAAACTGAAATGAAACGTGCTGTCTCAAGTCAAAAGTGCCTAAGTGCAGGCGGTCAACACAACGATCTTGAAAATGTTGGCTATACAACTCGGCATCACACATTTTCTGAAATGCTCGGAAATTTTTGCTTCGGTGATTACTTTAAGGAAACTGCGATAGAATTTGCGTGGAAACATGAGTGGTCGCTGTGGTATAGTGGTAGTGCGTTGGACTGCTACACAGAGTGTCCGGGGTTCGAATCTCGGCACAGGCCAAAATCCAAAAGAAGAAAAAAGAAATTTTCTACACAACACCACATCTTGGCAGGCAATGGCAAACCTACAAGAGTAAAAATTGCTATGAAAAGCTTTTCACTTCGCCGTTCGGATTCGGCATTAAACTGTAGGTCCCTTCCATTCATGTACAAATATAACACGCTCAACACGAGTGGATGCGAAAAGCTCGGCCTAGGCCCTCCATGGGCTGTTGTGCCATTAAAAGTAAAGTAAAGTAAATTAATAAGAGTTCTCAATTGGCCAGCCAGCAGTATGGGCGGTATAGACGTAGATGGGTTAATATTTGCTCTTCAAATCAATTCAATCAATTGATTTACATTTATTACATACATATTATTACTTTATAGGTGTTACTAATAGTCACATGAGCCAGTACTTTGATTGCAGTTTGATAGTCATAAACATAGAGACCTTCGAAAAATCAAACAAAAACAAACAACAAAAAATAAATAAATAAAAAAAAATCCTTGTAGTAAAATCTTTAAAAGCAAATATTTTCTTTGTAATTTTTGCTATTTTTCTATTTAAGTAATTCTGTCGATGTTGCAGCTCTGAGGAAGAAGAGGAAATAGTTCTACACTTCTACACTTCCTGTGTGAATGACCATAATGACCTAGGAGGAGACTAAAACTCTTAGGCTCACCTTCATTCAATCATTCATCCCTAAGTATTAAGGTCATAGCCAGATTCTCGGTTCTCCACACCGAAAATGGGACAATCACGCCGTACTGCGGCAAATGTGCTTAAGTGTGCTTTCATACAGGAGACTGCCACTCCAACAAAGGACTAATCTAACCTATGATAAATAGTTAGTTTTAAAATTGATTGTAAAAAAGATTTTATGAGCTCTCGTTCTTTTTGAAGTAAAACTTCTTCTGGTATTTGAATCGGCAACCTTTTTGTGACGATATTTTATTTTGTTTGGCTCACGCATACATCAAAAAATTACAATAAACTCATTTCTCTTACTCTCTTTATTGAGAAATAAAATCGAAATGTTGCATTGTAACACATACTTTTTCTCCATACACATTGATGACGGCAGCTACACGACTACATCTGGCAAAGCGGTCAATTCGTAGTCATGTGTGTATGTAGCTGCTGTTGTCAATATGTATAGAGTAATAGAGTGGTGGGGAGTGAAACGGCGCAAACAAAAGAGCGAGTAAAGTAAATCCACTCTTGCAAGAATAACACGAACAGCTCTCTCAATTTCTCTCTCTCTCTCTTATTTAGGTACATTATTTATGAAAGGAATTTCTCGCAAAAACAACATGACTAACAACAACAGTAAATTCCTCGAAAGTCAATCACTCGCTAATATGAAAATAACCCAATTGTTCGCAGTCGACCGCGTGTAGTAAAATCTTCAAAAACAAATATTTTCTTTCTTAACTTGTTGATGCAAAGAAAATATTTCATAGCAGAATCCAAAATTCAGGTCAGTCTAAGTTTAATTATTAATGATACTTAATCTAAAAAGAAAATTTAAATCTTGCTTATAATTGAGTCATGACTGTGGTATTATTATTTTATTATCAAATTTAAAAAAAGGATACCATATGTGAGCTTACATTCGTCTTCTTCTTCTTCTTCTTCTTTTTCTTCTTTAAATGGCAGCACAAAACAGCCCCTAGAGGGCCTAGGTCGAGCTTTTCGCATTAAAAGAAGAAGAAGAAGAAGCAGTACACATGTTACTTCCCTTTCCTTTATATCACCATCTGACAATATGGAAGTCGATATCGCTCATACAAATGACCACTGCGAGCACGTTTGCAGCGATCGATTCTTTGGAGCCAATTTTCCAACATTCTTCCACACATATCGACCGGAACGTTGCCAATTTCGCGTTCGATATTGTTCCTGAGCTTCTCTTGAAATAAACCAACAATTTAACGCAACCCTACAAAAAGAAATCCAACAGCGTTAAATCGCCAAATATTTGCTTCATCAGTAAAGATGAGTTTTCAATGAAATTCAGGATTTTCTTCAAACTTTTGCAGAGCTAAATTGGAGGAGTTTCGGCACTTCAAATGCTGACTTCTTGTAATAATTTATTCTTTTACGGTTGTAGGTCAAGATCTTTACGCAAAATTCGCCACAATGTGGACTGACAGATTCCCAATTCATGTGAACCGCGTGAAATCGACTGATTTGACTCACTGTGAACTGGAGCACTTACGGCTGCGATATTTTCGAAACTTCAACAGATAACTTGTCACACTGCCTCAGGCACATTCAATAGTGAATATGTTGACTCTAGTTTATCCAGTATAGCCTGTCTGGTATGAAAATTGAAGCGCTCTCAAACTCAGAATTTCGGTAGTAATTTTTGCTAATTTCCAAAATGTTGCCCGTTCGTGAACTCTTCACCATGATAAAAGTGTAAACCCTGAATGACGTTCAGACATTTCCAGATCACAACAAATTTAAAGATGCGTTCGTATTTAAATACAAAAAGATTTGGTGCAGCATATCCGGTTGTGATTTAACAAAAGTAAAGATAAATTTTCAAATTTACTTTAATTTTGGGAATGGCCTTAAGTGTGTTGACTTTAAATTGCATATTTCCGCCAACGTTTTATTCATTCGAATCGGGCAGTCGAAACGGGTAGGTATAACTTCCAAATCCTTGTAGTCGCAATTTGCAATGAGTGAATGAGCAAGAAAATAAGGTTTTTGAGTGAAAAGCGATGTTCGGAGGTTTTGCGCAATTTTGTCCGGAAAAGGAAGTTCAACCTTCCAAAAGAAGGTGCAATCTGGCTAAAAATTGAATTTTCTTAGATTTTTTTCTTATTTTTCCAACTTTAACAAGAAAAATAGTTCCATGTAAAAAAAGTTAGGTCGCTTATCCTGTGAGAACATGAGTTATATACATATTGTGGTACGAGGCTAAATTGATCCATCGAAAAGGGAATGTTTTCTTGCAAGATTGCGCAATCCTGCTAAAAATTGGATTTTCTTACATTTTTTCTTATTTTTCCAACTTTAACAAGAAATATAATTCCATGGAAAAAAAGTTAGGTCGCTTATCCTGTGAGAACATGAGTTATATACATATTGTGGTACGAGGCTAAATTGATCCATCGAAAAGGGAATGTTTTCTTGCAAGATTGCGCAATCCTGCTAAAAATTGGATTTTCTTACATTTTTTCTTATTTTTCCAACTTAAACAAGAAAAATGATGCAATGGAAAAAAAGTTAGGTCGCTTATCCTGTGAGAACATCAGTTCCATAAATATTATGGTACGAGGCTAAATTGATCCATCGAAAAGGGAATGTTTTCTTGCAAGATTGCGCAATCATGGTAAAAATTGGATTTTCTTACATTTTTTCTTATTTTTCCAACTTAAACAAGAAAAATAATTCCATGGAAAAAAAAGTTGGGTCGCTTATCCAGTAAGAACATCAGTTGCATAAATATTGTGGTACGAGGCTAAATTGATCCATCGAAAAGGAATGTTTTTCTTTCAAAACAACAATATTTTTTTCCATAATAAACTTGTTTTGTTATCCTTAAATGTCGTATTTATAATTTCTAAGAACAAAAATATTATTTTCTGAATTTCTGAAAAAATTTCGAATTTTATCACTAATCCTTTCATCATCATCTCTTGCACAGTTGAAGCACTGACGACATTGGCAGATTTGTTCTATTTTTTTGTAAACCACTTTTCGTTTTTAGCCATGCCTATTGTTTTTGTTTTTTGAGGTTACGCTTTACGCTCAATGGATCGTAACTTTGGGCAAGCAATTTGGTGGATTGCATTCCTTTTAATCTAACTAAGTATCATCGCTCCATTTCATAACTTCCTTGCCATAAGGTGACGGGACCAGATCAGGCCAAAAGACCACAGGGACATCATGGCTTCTTAAAAATGGTAAAAGAAACTTTTTCAAGCACTCGTCTACGATTTGATTATGGACCCAGTGCTAACAAAAGTTTCACTTCTTTTTCCACAAGTGCTTACTGCCTGATAAATCAAAAATTCTTTGGGAAATTGTGACTGATTTTGGCCTCTAGCTTGGTAAAATATCTGTCCAGGGCAATTGCTGAAAGTCACCTTTCGCGTGGGTTTCATCATCCATAATGAGTGGATGAGGAAATTTTCGTACAGCTTCTGGCTCGAGTTCTGGCTTCAATTTCTTTTCTTCTTCGCTTCGATCTGGAACCTTTTGCACCTTATATGATTTAAATTTTTGACATAAATGTTTGAAGTTTCAAGCTTAGATGCATGGATGGGGTTCGACTTCTCTTCAAGTCGACTTTGTTTAAACCAGTAAATTTTTTGTATAATTTTCTACGGGAACCTTTCACTCTCTCAATAAACAAGTTCTATTTGTGCTTTTTAATGGTTCGTTTTACCGTTGCAATGCTCCCACCCACTAGGTTTGGAATCTTTTTCTTTTGGTCCATGTAGAATTTTCATGTAAAATATGCAATATATTCATTCGTCGCTCAAGCTCCGTGTTTGTCATTTCGCTTAAAGAATTTTCTCATATTAAAAATGAAATCACAACAATTTGTGATTGGAATTAAGCAAAGCCTAACTCCACTTTAGTTTCAGATATTAACTATTCTAGTTGAAATTTTGTATAGCATCATTGTTAACCTTTTAGAGTTTAAACGTGCTCCTCCATGAGCTCATAATAAATTGCACTCAAATGCTCCCTCGCTGACTGTTTTCTTATCTGTCTTTATAAAGCAAAACTTCTAAAATCCATTGAATTCATCTTTTGATTGACATTCACCAAATTTTGTCCATCAGTCAACCAAGTACAGTGGCGAGCACGACTGGCTACATGAGGGAGGAAATATTTTTGGTTTACGACAAATAATTACGAATGTTAAGAAATCCAAAAGGAAAAGCACAGAAAAGTTTATATTCATTCTACTGAAAACTTGGGGAAAAAAAATTATGATATCATAATAATATTAAAAGGCCGAACATGGGTCTTGAAATACCGAAATTTTTATTATAAATTTTGATTTATTAGAAATTTTCCTGAGGGAAATTATTTCAAAGTCCCCACATCTAGCTCTGTCACTGCCTTTTTGTAAATGTAAACATACGGCAAAAGGATTTTTCCAATCGAATAATGTTTATTGAAATAGCAAGTTCAAAGGCATAGACGTTTTTTCAAATTTCTGCAAAAATTATATGAAAAGTATACATTTTTGTGAAAACTTCTATGCTTTTGAAACACTTACGGGTTCAATTAACCGATGTGTCCAATGGAATGAGTTTAAACCGTTTTGCGCTTTTTCTTCTTGATTCCGCAACATTTGTGACTATTTATCGTAACCGAAAAATGTTCCTTCATGTATCCAGTCGCGCTCGCCACTGTATGTAAGTAACTCACGCAAACTCATGGTAAGGAAATATCAACGTTTGATTATCACTTCATTAGAACAGAATAGAATATTTAAAAATGCATTTTTTGTACTTTTCGCAAGTCAACACAACAACAACAAATTTTTAATGCATGTCTAGCCAAAAAAAATCAAATAAATGAAATGGATTAAAAAAACTTTTCAATTATTTTTCTTCTTCTTCTTCTTCCGATTGATCGATGATACTCTGAAGATTTCACGCTCAATTAGTTTTAACAGTGAAAAGAAATGACTTTGAATGGAAATTGTCCAAAAAAAAAAAACATCAAATTGTGGGCGTGTTTACGAACTGCGAGCTTTACTTGTACCATATTTCAAGATATTCTAGAACAGCTTACGTGCACTTTGAAGCGATTTCACGCTCGTTAATGGCGATTTTTGTCGTTTGTAAAAATTCCATCAAATGTGGCGGCAAATCCCGAAAACATTCATCAACAATTTCTTGTGTATTGCCGCATGGTATCAAGCCAGGTGTTGTTGTGTTTGTTGTTGTTGAAGTTGCTGGTGCTGTTGCTGTTGCTGTTGCTGTTGCTGCTTCTATGCCCGTATCATTAGTATTCGGTAATAATAATGTTGTAATTGTATCATTTTGTGAATTAGCACAAGAAATTAGAAACGAAAAGAATATGAGAATTTTAATTAATTCGTAATGAAACGGTTGGGTGTGAAAATGAAATAAGTTCATTTTTGCAAAAACACTCGAAGGATATGTAAAAAGCTGCATTATTATTATTAGCTTAAAATTAGATTTGCATTTGGCACTTAATAAACGAAAAAACTCAGACAAATATAAATGAATGCACTGTCAAATGTGCAATACGAGTATGTTGCCAACAAGTGTTGTTTGTTCTACACGGTCACACACACGCACGCACGCACACGAGAGCGACGCCGCAAAGTCTGCTTTATAATTCCCGATGTGCTTACAATTAAATCAAAATTCATACTGCCAACTAGGCGCTATTGCTAACTGCTTTTATATTCTAAGTATAAACAAATGTGGCATTAAAGTAAGTTTGTTTGTTTAACATTTACGATATTTGAAGTGTGAAGCTCTATTAACAGCTTCTTTTGCTGTTCCTTTTGCTGCTAAAAATAATCAACAAACGATACTGTTTGCAAGGCGCATGTGTTGTGAGAAGCAGTGGCACCAGCACACGCAGCAACAAGTATCTGCATAGTAGCACGTGATAAGCACTTGTTGCTGCAACATACTAATCTACATACTTTCGGGCTCTTGTGAATGAAATTCAATTACCTTGTATTCCCTTTCTGTTTACTAAGTACCATTGCTGAAACCAAGTGTGCAAATGTTGAAATTGAAATTGAGACCACATGTTTAGAGAAAAACTGTTTGCCTGTTCGACTGTTCGACATTGACATTAACCAATTGAGAAGAAATTAAGATAGGAAATAAGATAAGATAAGAAATTAATTAAGAAATCGATTTCTTATCAATATTTGTTATTGCCTATGCAAACAAAGAATCTGAAAGTTTAAGAAGTCGCGGGTGAAGTGAAACTTATTGCTCCACTTCTATACTTCTTCTTTTAATGGCACAACAACCCATCGAGGGTCTAGCCCGAGCTTTTCACAACCACTCATGTTGCGCGTGTTATACCATATTAGTACTAGAATTGAAAGGACCTACAGGACCGAATTCGAACGTCGAAGAGAAAAGCTTTTCATAGGCAATTTTTACTCTTGTAGGTTCGCCATTGCAATTGCCTGCTAGAAAAATTATTTTTTATACTTTTTGATTTTGCCTGAGCCGAGATTTGAACCCAAGCAAACATACTAGTAACTACGCCACAGCGACCACTTCTATACATCAATCTGTTTTTTATGTTTTCTATGTTTCTTCAGGTGGTGGACAGTACAGAGCATTTTCTCTGCACAGGTCCCGCCTTTGCCAGAACGAGATGGCGCATTTTGGGTTTCGATGTCACAGAAATGGACAAAGTTCACTCCTTCCCCTTCTGTGATCTTCGGAGATTTGTGAGAGAATCCGGAAATTTTGCGGAAGAGCACGTAGTCCCCCTATAACCCCATTTTTTCAACTTTTTCCCTCTTTTCCTCTAACCCATTACTTGCTGTCACCCCTTCTTCTTTTCCTATGCCTTAAGTACAATGAACTACATATCCTGAGTGCTTGAGGAACTGTCCTGCACTCGTAGGTCAGGCTCTCGGCCTTCTTCACATCCATTCATCCATCCATCCATGTTTCTTCGCTTTCTCTGATTTCCATGATTTTTCTATTTGACCCAATGAAATGTAAAAATTTAAAAGCAACTGGAAAAATCAACTCAACTGAGAAATAGTAATAGTTTCAATGCAGAATTTTCATACGAAATTCCTTTGGTTCCTTGTAAATATGAGAGAGAGTGTCATAGAGTACATAAACAGACAGTGAGAGCCGGTATTTTGATTTTAATGGAAAAAATTTATCCATAGTCATAGTGCCCATGCAGTACAAGCAGAGACGTCGGCTCTCTCAATGTCATCTCTTGTGTATGTACATATTAATGCGGTCGACTACGAACAATTGAATAATTTTCTTATACCGAGTATGCACTCTTCAAAGGAATTTACTGTTATTGTAAGTCATGTTGTTTTTGCGAGAAATTCCTGTAATAATTAATGTACATACATAAATAAGAGAGAGAGAGAGAGGTTGAGAGAGCTGTTCGCGTTGTTCTTGCAGAAGTGGAGTGTTTTTATTTTATGGATTCTTCTATTTACTCCATTTCACTCTCCACCACTGTATGTGTTACAGAGTTCCTCATTATATGGTAGAGAGTGAGAGAAATGAGTTTTTTTTTGTTGTTGTCATTTTCCGATGTGTGCATAGAGAGCCAAACAAAATAAAATATTTCACCACACAATAGTTGTCGATCCAGATTTCAGTGCGCTCCCATAAAAAATGTACTTTAAAATAATATTAAAAAAAACATATTTATTAAGAACTTAATTGAAACTTTTGCAAATAATGTTAATTGATAAAGCTGTTTTTAGTATTTAATAATAGATTAAGAAATTTGATATCCTAATTTAGCTATCTTCTGAAAGTAAATATTTCTATGCCAGAATATTGGTCGTGTATTGTTGTACGTATAATGAGTATGGTAGATTATTCTGAAGACAGGATTTTCAGTCTTCGCGTGCACTTTTGATCCTGGAAAGTTTAGTAAGAGTAAAAAGGATTTTATACATCGCTATATTAGAAAAAGTTAATCAACTTTTGTAACCAGTTCAGGTTCCACTCCTTTATTACAACAACATCTGATATTTTCACTTATTCCACACTCCGATCGGTGTATGGAATAAACAGTCGTAGAATAATCCAGTTTAACCCAAACTAGATCATTCTAGATCTCAACTCGAACGATATTGAATGCAGCTTTTTATGCTACCAACCGGAATCCATATAAATATGTACTAAAGTTGCTTTAACTTTAACCAAAATGATACAAGAAATTATGGAAAATATATTTTATACAATTTACAGAGTACCAGTTACGAATGTACTGAAAGTTAATAAATATTTAAGAAAACCAAAATGAATCAACTCGATTTATTTTTATAAAATCCAAATCCAATCCCGTTCCAACCGGTAGCAACTTTCAATTAATCGTACCTTCAAAATAATTTTTAATTCGTAAGCAACAACCATAATCGATTATGGTCGAGTAAGGAATGAACGAATGGTGGAGCCGAAGTAGATGTGGAGAATCGGCTGCGTAAAGCTAGATCGGCGTTTCGACGATTACAGCGCATCGATTACAGATCTTTAACGCATGCGTAAAATCTGTACTGCTATACGGTAGCGAAACCTGGTTACTTTCAAACTCCATCACTCAGAAACTACAGGTATTTGTAAACAAAGGTCTTCGCATAAAATGCAGGGTGTTCTGCCCGAATACCATCAGGAACGAAGAACTCTGTCGATTGACGGAGCAGGACCCCATTGCTAAACAAATAAGATTTCGTAAATGGCGGTGGATAGGTCACACACTGCCAAAGCCGTCCGAAAGTATCAGCAGAACTGCGTTAGACTGGAACCCTCAAGGTCACAGACGGTCTGGACGCCCGCGCAACACCTTTAAGCGGACCATTGAAAATGAACTGAGGGCAGCAGAAGAATCATGGAACGTTGTCAAAAGAATAGCTAACAATAAAATAAGATGGCAATGTTTTGTTGAAGCCCTATGTTCCCAAGTGCAATAAAACAGGAAGAACAAAAAAAAAAAAAGGAGGAAAGGTCTGTCTGTGCCCGAGTTTCTTCGCTTCGTTGTATCTGCCAGCAAATTGTCGTTCATACTTGAAAACTGAGCAACGAGCAAAGAGGTGGAATCTTGATGAAAAGTCAAATCAATCTGCTTAATTCGAATACGTTGGAACTATACAAAATAAGTAAGTTCAATTATTTATCCTAAACCTAAACAATAGCTCATTGAGGACTTGAACTAATCTTCAGATATAAATTCATTTACTTATATTATAAAAGTACAAACATGAAATGGCAACAGTTGAAGGCTGTCATCCAAAGTGAAATGCTTTCATGCATTTTTCTACTCTTAGAGGTTCGCCGTCCTTGCAAGTCAAATATTTTTATAAATGCTACCAAATGCACACATTTGGAGTTTTTCCAGCTTCCTTTAACAGCAATCCAATTTAGGAATTTTTCTTGAAATCTTCCACCAAAGCATAATTAATTATTACTCATACGTGCTGTAGTCCAGGTGAACATTTGCGTGGTAACTTGAAATTAACAGATGATAAATATTTTTTTCACCTAACTTTAGGCGACGGATTAAATGACGGATAAAAAATGAGTTGCTACTTAACTGTTCCTGCATTTGTTCCAGGTCAGATAAGTTAAGAGCTCTTTCTGATTTGAAATTTTAGTCCAGTTACTTAATTTAAAAAATTTAATAAAACCAAGAATAGAAACCAGTATCACATCTTTGTAAATGTAAACTTAGTTCAGAGGTATTACTTAATACATGAAATTTTCTACAACACTATTTAAAATTTTTCCTTCATCAGATGGTTAATTTTAGATACAAATAATTTTAATTAAATTGTTAAAATTTTAGAAAAATTATGAAGATTTGAAAAGCCAAAAAAGTATCTAATTTTTGTAATAATCTTTGTATTCAGTATTCAGAAAGACACTTTCTTTTTATTGAGTATATAGCTTACATAAGAAAACCATAAAGTTTAAGCTAAAACAAAAATCTGCTTTAGTCTATGGTGTTGTAATTTCTTTAGAATATTTTAAAGAAAGGGTGCTTGAGGTAGTGATTGCTGGTAGTCGCTGCAGTGGTGAGTAACAACTCACTTTATGTTGCAATCGTTTCAAACGTTGCGGTTATTTTATTAAATGATCGCTTTTTTATCATCGGTGCCATTGTTACGAAACTCCCTCACAGTGTGTATATGTGTGCTTGATATTCATTGTGTGCTCGCTCATTCATTGAGTTTCAATTCGACGAATTATTAGCACAGCAGTACCGAACGGAAGTTACACACTCACAATCACACAGAAATTGAACAAGAATAAAGAGTATGTGTGTGTGTGTTTGTTGTATGCGAAACATTTCTTACTAATGGACTATTTTCCTTTGCATGCCTACATAAAGGATACTGCATGAAGAGTACATATACTTGCATGCATGTTCGTCCTTACTGAATGTATGGTACAAGGAAAATGTGTGTATGTATAAATAGTATCTTTCCCAGGAACAAAGGATTTTATTAAGTTAATTGAAGGTAAATACGGAAACTCATTTACATAATAATAATGAAATTAAATTAAAGAATTCTCTTACGAATTTCCTCTAAAATTTTTACAGTCTATATTTATTGGTAGGCATTATTTTTAATGGAAAAATTATTATTATTATTACCTAATAAAACAAACAGCAAAATTAAAAATACATATGTATGATATATAACTTCATCAAACATATCACAAAAAAATTAATTCAGAATATGCGGAACAAATAAGTAGCATAGAAGAAATTCACTGTCAGACTCCGGTGCGTATGAGTAATATTTAATTCTGGTTTTTCTATTTACAGGGTGGCAATTAAAAAGTGCATACAACTTTCTTCGCGATACAGAAAGAGTATTGTAATTTTTCTGACATTTTCTTCATTCTTATATTACTTACTTATTCCAAGCAATCGAGAGAACATCTGATTTAATTTTTGTGTGGTCTAGATTTCAATTAGTCTATTTATTTAACGAGGTCAAATAATCGGTCAACTATTATAACATTGCTCCAACTACTTAGGTGCTCCAACAAATGTTCATTAGTTTCTCGTGCAGTTAAATAGTTTAAGGAGCTGGGTCATGAAGGTGATCCTCCAGGAATAGACAGTAAACACACCGCCAATACTACCAGGAATCGCGAAATTATTCTCGGTTTCCACGAGAAAAGTTGCTCCCAAAACTGGCATCCATTGTGAATAAGTTCAACTCATAACCAAAAAGGAACTAAAACTCAATGCTTACAAGCTCAAAAAAGGCCAGTTACTTACGGATGAAAACAAGCGAGTAAGACTACAAAGATGTTACGATAAAATCTCCAGCAAAAACTGCGGCTGAGAGACAGCGAGAATGTAGCTTCAAAATTCAGATTCTGCAATCGTGGAAAAAAAATCCAAAGGAAACAGAACCGAGATATTGCGAGCGTTTAGATTTCACAAGCAACTTGAGGCACAACAGAATCCGACACCATTAATGGCAAATGAGTTTAATAGGTCCAATAATTGCATCCACACTCATCTCATTGAGTCCCCATGAAAATCCTCAGATTATACAGCACCAGGCATCATTGAGGTCGCCGATTTCCACGCTCCAAAACGAAAGATAAGGGCAGAATATTTACCGGAAAATTTGCCTGAAAAACTTTTCTCTGTAGAAAGAAAACAACACCACAGCATCACCACAACAAAACATAGACAAGATTTTCCAAGTTTCCAGTCAACCTCATAACATTCGCGAAATCTTAGACCGGCAAGTAGCGAAATTTCCGCCTGTTGAGATTATACAACCTGAACATTTTATTGATGATGATGATCATCATCATTTTAAAGATGTTAATAATGATGATGATGGTAAGATTATAATTATAAAGTCGCATGCTTTGAGTATGAATATTTTGATGGAGATGATGATTTTGCAGAGGGCTTTGCATGCATTGGAAATGCAAACGATCAAAATGAAGTTAATCCAGATGTAACACACCTGGGATCAGAGATTAATAAATTCACATGATCGATTCACACTCACCCGAACGAAGCGTTCAGCAGCATGATGGCTGATTTTATGCAACGCTGAGTTTTGCCCAGTGATTAAATGTGAATAGAACATGTTCGATCAGCCGACGCCAACACGTTCGCGATCATGATGCTGATTTCATTTATGGCTGAGTTTCCTTGAGTGATTTAAGTGTGAGTAAGAATTTTAGTGTATGATGAAATCAAGAAAAAACAGTGATTATTTTACATCAGTTACCTGATGGAAATACAGTTGCTATACTTAGAGCAGAATCCCCCTAATATATTTTTAGTATAACCCTAAAAGTATGCAGCAATATTTGTATGCCCATAATATTCTACTCTCGCTCTTTTTGTTATCTAACAATTAAAGAATTTTTAATGAAAGTCTCTAATATTTAAAAACGAATTTTAATGAACATAATTTCGATATTAAGTCCTATTTCACAATCAGTCGTAATAGATACGAATCTGCATCTACATTCACCGAGAACATTACATTTTGGAATCCAATCGGAATTGAGTTTAATCTTATCTTTCATGATAGTTATTTTCAATACTTAGTTATAATAGTTATTTAAACGCTTTCGAAATACTAGTTTCTCCTGTGTTATTTTTCGAAGAGTGGCACCCGCAAAGTATATATTTAGCTGGAGGCAAAAGGAAAACCGAAAACGATTTGAAAACGATTACTCGGCGCAGAGTCCAAAGGATTGACATGAATAGAAATAAAATCCATCAAATTAAATATATATCTTGCGAAAATTGATTTATTCCAACATTAAACATCGTAGCTGAACGCCGACATAAGCTGAAGGCAGCGAATTTCTTAATAGATCATAGCGAAGACTAAAGTCCTGTTGATAACATCCATCACGCCTACATCAAAAGTTCATACTATACAATAAAATCAACTATACCTCACCTTGCCTTAACTTAACTGGCACTACAACCAATGATCGGTCTTGGTCGCCTCTACAAAACTTCGCCAGTCGCCTCTGCTATGCGCGCGCTGGCGCCAGTTGATAAGGCCAAGTGCAGTCAGGTTTCCCTGCACCTGGTCTTTCCAACGGAGATTAGGACGTCCCCTTCTGCGTGTTCCTCCTCGGTGGTTCGTTTAAAACACCCTTCTAGCCGGAGCGCTTTCTTCCATTCGCTCAACATGACCCAGCCAGCGAAGCCGCTGGAGTTTTATACGCTTGACTATGTCAGTGTCGGCGTACAGCTCATACAGCTCATCGTTCCATCTTATTCGATACACGTCGTCCACGCATACTGGACCGTAGATCTTACGGAGTATCTCCCTCTCGAACTCTCCTAACAGCCTCTCATCATTGATGGTCAATGTCCACGTCTCTGCGACATACATTAGGACGGGAAGGATAAGGGACTTATAGAGCGTTATTTTCGTCGGTCGAGAGAGGGCTCTGCTTCTCAATTGCCTGCTGAGCCCGTAGTAACACCTCAGTCTTGATCTCAAGGCTTACGTTATTGTTGGTATTAATGCTGGATCCTAGGTAAAGGAAACCCTTGACGACTTCAAAAGTGTAGTTGTCAACAGTGACATTTTGAACAAGACGCCGTGACTCTTTGTTTGTTGACACAAGGTATTTCGTTTTGTCCTCGTGCACCACTAGACCCACTCGACGAGACTCTGTTTCCAGATGGGAGAATGCTGCACTGACTGCTCGAGAGTTTTTGCCAATGATGTCAATATCATCAGCGTATACTAGCAGCGTGACACTCTTGTAGAAGATACTACCAGAGATGTCGATGTTCGCAGCTCGAATTATTTTCCCCAGAACAAGGTTAAAGAAGTCGCACGATAGGGATATATCTACGATATAACTATATTTTTTCTTTTTTTTTTGAGTGGCACAACAGCCCATGGAGGGCCTAGGCCGAGCTTTTCGCATCCACTCATGTTGTGCGTGTTATATTTGTACATGAATGGGACCTACAGTTTAATGCTGAATCCGAACGGCGAAGTGAAAAGCTTTTCATAGCAATTTTTACTCTTGTAGGTTTGCCATTGCCTGACAAGAGGTGGTGCCGCCGTGTAGAAAAATTATTTTTTCTACTTTTTGATTTTGCCTGTGCCGAGATTCGAACCCCGGACACTCTGTGTAGCAGTCCAACGCACTACCACTACGCCACAGCGACCACAATAACTATTATTTTCACAAATAAAACCAATTGAAGTTTATTTATTTTTTTTGTTTGTTTTTTACTAAACATTTATTAATACGTAAAATTTTGTTACAACTGACATTTATTTAATAATAAAAAATAAAAAAAAATAAATTTGAATATCAATAATAAAACTAATATTAATATGGTTACAAAAACAAAATACAGCATTATAAAAGATTGCATTTAAAAATAAGAAAATTTCACTCAAGTTCATACTTATGTATGTATGTATGTATTTTTGTTTTTGTTTTTTGTTACTGTAATTTTGACATCAATATTCAAAACAAAAAATATTAGTATTTTTAAAACACTCAAAGCGAACCATCAATAATGTAGCGAGCGAGAGTAGCCATTTTGAAACGATTATAGCTTAAAAAACTAGTGTTGTTGCCATGCGTAAATGTTACAAAGGAAAATGTGTTTGTAAATTTAAAAATATTTATAAAAACGATGGACGAAAATTTTGAGGTGGTTGATTGATTTAGCGAATTTCTTACTTTTATTTAGTATTTAATTTTGTTTTTATGATTTTATAAAAAGAACTTTTAGTTAATATGTTGGTTTTATAGCGGTTGTTGTTGTTGTTGTTGTTCTTTTTATTTTATTTTAATTGCACATGATGAGTATGTTTAATATTTTAATTAATTACAATTAAATTACACATTATAATAGAAAACGAAAAAACCTTTAATATTTTATCTAATTGCTAAATTAAAAATATTGAATTTGTTTTTATATAAATATAATATAACAAATTACAAATTCTGAACTTTTTATTATACCGTAATTTAAGTATTAAATATGCAACAATATTACTTTAGGTTTTTGTGTTTAAATTAAGTGTTGTTGCATTTTATTTTAATTTAATTTAATTGAATTTATTTATTTTTTTTTACAAAATAAATAAAAACTAAAGGCACAATTTTTTCTTCTTTTCTAAATTTAGTTACTTATTTAATATTAATTATTTTTATTTCAATATTTATATGTGTATGCATGTAAAAGAAAAATAATGATATTTATGAGTTTGAATTTATTTTTATGTTTAAATGTTAATTTTTAAATTTATGACATTCGAATGAAATGAGTTTATAGGACGGCTGGGTATAGGGAAAGGAAAGTAGTTTACATAAAAAACTAATAAATTCTGATCTTTTTGTTTTCTATTGCATTTAATTTGTAATATGTTTGTTTTTGTTGCCTTTTATTTTTTTTTTTTTTATAAAAAATATGTTATTTTGTTATAATTTTGTACCCATTTCTTTTTTTTTTTTAATATTAAATGCATATTATTTTTATTTTTTTTTAATTTCATCTTTTTCTTTATATTTTTAGCAACATTGAAAACGAATTTTTCATGCATAAAAAAAATTTACATAAGTTGTTGTAAACATAAAAAAAAAATTTATTAGTTTTTTATTATTAAATTTTACGTATTTGCTAAGGCTTGCGTAAATAGAGGCGGCGATTTGTCCGCGACGGATTCGGTAGAGGCCTTTGTGATTTCCTTGATATTGCGAAAAGAATGAAAATGTACTTGGATTGTGTGCTCGAGTGAGATTAAATAATGTATACATGTTTAAAAATTATTTAATATTTGTATGCTGCTTTTAAAGCGAAGTCATATTATTCCTTGCTGCTACAGTTGCCAACTATTCATTTGAGTTTTACTTTATCTTATAAGAAATATTGAAAATTTAAGTTAAATTCCATTCATGTACAAATATATCACGCACAAAATTAGTGGATGCGAAAAGCTCGGCCTAGGCCCTCCATGGGTTGTTGTGCCATTAAAAGTAAGTAAAGAGGCAAACTGCGGCATCACAGGAAACAACAGGCTTCGACTAACCAGCCACAGTTACTTCAACCACTCAGGCTGGTTGATACCTCAGGCCCACTTAAGAATTCCTTAACAGAACATCAAGAATCACTAGACGAAACGATTAAAATTATAGAGAGAGACGTTTGATGTTAGTTACTACTTATGTAACAGAATACAATCACTTTCTAAGTAGTGCAACCTTTCTCTAAAAACAATGTACTATCTTTCACACAGTACGGAGATTCGCTAAGTGTAGCAAGCAGCAAGACTAGAAACAAATCTGCTAGGCTCGCACCATGTCTGCGCATATGATATACCTACTTAGAGAAGTCGTCTAAGTTTTTGTTTCCGTTGTCAGTGCTTAGTATAAAATGGAGCCAATTGGTATACAATCAAGTCAAATTGCTCTTATACACTATCTCAGTTGATTGCATTCCTCATTTCGAGTCCAAAAAAAAAAGAGAAAACAAAAAATGTATAACTGAATGATAATATTTATGATTCAATTCAATCAACCGATTGGACTCATTGAAAACATATGGGATGACAGGTCATCAAGATAGATATGAATTGTTTGTGAGAATATTTCCAAAAGAGTTGATATTTACAGTCATGCGCAGAGAGCAAATATCGCACTTTAAGCTTTCAATTGTTCAATTACAGTCATTGGTAACGTGTGGCAGTGAGATTTAAGTCATCTCAGTATGGGAAGTAGAAATGTCACCTCAATTGAAAATAATTATACTGCAAAATGATGAAAGACATTTGTATGAAAACATCGGAAAAAGCAAGAAAAATAAATCACTCAATTGAACTTCTCTGACGAAAGTAACTTTTTGTACATAGTTAATAAGTGCGAAATAATTTGTATTTAAAAACTGAAAACAAATGGAAATTAATCAGAAGCGTTGAGTTTTACACGCATGAAAGTCATGCTTACTTTACTTTTCATGGCACAACAGCCCATGGATGAGGGCCTAGGCCGAGCTTTTCGCATCCACAAGGGACCTACAGTTTAATGCCGAATCCGAATGGCGAAGTGAAAAGCTTTTCATCGGTAATTTTTACTCTTGTAGGTTTGCCTTTGCCTGCCAAGAGGTGGTGCCGCCGTGTTTTTTTTTTTTGATTTTGCCTGTGCCGAGATTCGAACCCCGGACACTCTGCGTAGCAATCCCACGCATTACCACTACGTCACAGCGACCATGAAAGTCATGCAAATCGAGATAAAATTATCCAATCAATCACAGTAATTGAGAATTAATGAGTGATCACAAATTCCGGTCATCAAGTACACAAGTAGAGCATAGAGTCGTAAAACAAAAATATTAAGAATACAATATTTTGCTCGATGTCTTTGATTCTCTACAGTTCCTCGCAAGCATATCGATTTGCTACATAGGCACTATAAAATTTGATTTCTTAACACTTTCATTCTTTTCACATCAAAGAGAAAAAGTGAAATGACAATTTTAATATTAAAATTTAAACATTTATTTGATACATACAGATAAAAAAAAAATAAAATAAATTATATAAAGTACTTAATTTTCTTTCTTTTTTTTTATTGATTTATCTTTTGTTTTCTTGCTTTTAATAGCTAAATATGGCATTTTGTTTTATCTTTTATTATATAATTATGTAGGTATGTATTATTTTTTGTGATTTTTCCTCATTTGTTTTTGATTACAATTAAAAATATATTTGCAAATTACTTAAGCTAAATATTTATATAATTAAATATTTATGTGTGTGTGTGTGGGTGTGTGTTTTTTATGTGAACAAACAAGAAAATTTAATGAATGCTACTTAGTAAATTAATTGAATTAATTGAATTGAAAAGGAAGGTAAAAAGGTAAAAAGTGAAACAAAATTTATTATGATCATATGCAATTGTAAAAAAAAATATATTCAATTATATTAACAAAATTTTTTTCATCGTCCAGAAATATATATATGTATGCATATTTATATATATTTTAGTTAAGTAAGTATATATGTATGTATATAAGCAGTGTTTATACACAAAATACTAAATTGCAATAACATTTTTATATACTATTATTTTCATTTCACTTTATTATGTAAATATTATATAGAGAAAATAAAATTGTAATTGCATTATTACGAATACATTTAAATTACACTTTCTTAATGCAAGAAAAAAAAACATTTAATATTTGATTCTCAATAATTTCAAAAAATCCCTTTTCTTTGATTTGTAACAAAAAAAAAAAAATACAGTTTTGAGATTCGCATACAAGAGATTTGAATGGGAGAGGTTTTCATAAAAGCGATTAGCGACATCAAAATGTTCTGAGAGAATAGAATCGCATAGAAACGATCTACGACTAATGTAGACAATTCAAATAGAAGAGATTTGTAAAAGAGATTTGCATGGGAGAGACTTGCGTAGAAATGATCCTCAAAGAAAACAGTTGCTCTCATGCAAGTCTTTTCTCACCGAAACAACTCATATAGAAGATTGCCTAAATATTGATAGAAATGTTTCGCATGGAAGAAAATGGCATGGGAGAAATTTGTTTGAGAGACTTGCATTTCAGTGACATGCATGAAAGGAATTCGCATGAAAGAAAATAACATTAGAAGTTGCTGGCGTATCAGTTATATTTCATTAAATTTTTACTCTAAATGACATTTAAAATTTTTATAAAAAAAAAAAAAAAAAATAGTGATGTGAAAATGTTTTCAAAAAACTTTGACTTCAGTTTTGAAATTTGAAGAATTTTTACCAGTTTTTTTTTACCCCCATTTCTTTGATCTTCGAAACCTTAAAATATAGCTTACAAAAATGTAGAAATTTCCAGTACTCTTTATGGATAACTATAAATTTTATATTTTAAATTAATGGCTTATACTTTCAATTGAATAGAAACGCGATTTCTCAATATTCAAATGTGCTTCAACTATGAATTCAGGTTTTTTTAAAACAAAACCTCAAAAACTAGATTCAACGTCTGCTGGATTTTTATCCAGGAGAGACTTTTCCAACGAACAAAGTTTGAAAGTAATCAAATGTTGTAGCCTAACAGAGTAACTAAATTTGCTAGACTGGGTACGGTAAAATCAAATTTAAGGGGCAAATCAAGCCTATCCTAATCAGGGGATCTAAGCTGATTTTAGATATTTTTCTGTTTTACTCGGATATTTTAATTTTAAATTAAAACATAATAATGTTTCATTATTTAATCATCACATTCAACTCTGATTTCATCATTTTAGCATTCAAAATTTATAGATTTGTATTTGGAGAAGAAATGAAAATAGCTATGTGCACAGCCCGGCTGCGTATATGCAGGAGGCCATGTGGAAGAATGTGTCTGAGAAAAGAGCTGTCCATTTAGTCTGGAAAGAGAGATATTCTTATGAACTTGAATTAACAGAATATTACTAAACAATTTCTACCGCGATATATTTCTACCGATAATTTCTGCATATGTATGGAGTAGTTGTTAAAAAAAAAAGGAAAAATTTCACAGATTCATTGATGTGATCGAAAGGAAATTTATAAAACAATAAAGTGCCGCTTCTAATGCTGAACAACATGATTTTGACGATAATTCAACACGTTAAATGACAGCTAAATAAAATGCTTCAAGTTCGAAAGGAAAACAGATATCGACAAATAGATTCTCTAACGACTACTTTCCGTATTGTTGACTTTTATTTATTTATTTTTTATTTATAGTCTTTTCATGGACGCTTATCTTTACTACGCTTTACGCTTTATCTATCAACTTTAGTTAACATGGAAAGCAAATGTGACTTAAAGAGTTCAAACAAAACTCACCGAATGCTACTGAAGCACATATGTATAAGAATAGTAAATACTTAGTAAATCCATTTGCCGTACTTGAAGTGCTCACGATATTTAAAGCTTTTAAAATTGTCACTTAATGGGTTAACTCTCACTTCAAATATATACAAAAGGACATTGCAAATGAAATTAGTCATATTGAAACTTTTAAAAATATATTGAACATCGTGTGACTATTAATCGAAATGGAAAACACTACAGCAATGCAATTACTTATATAGTGACCATTGAGCAGTTTTATAGTATTAGCAATTGTCACTATACGCCCTGGCTTACTTTACTTTACTTTTAATTGCACAACAGCCCATGGAGGGCCTACGCCGATCTTTTTCGCTTTTTCGCATCCACTCATGTTGTGCATGTTATATTTGTATATGAATGGAAGGGACCTACAGTTTAATGCCAAATTCGAACGGCATTTTTTACCCTTGTAGGTTGGCCATTGCCTGCCAAGAGGTGGTGGTGCCGTGTAGAAAAATTATTTTTTCTACTTTTTGATTTTGTCTGTGCCGAGATTCGAACCCCGGACACTCTGCGTAGCAGTCCAACGCACTACCACTACGCCACAGCGACCACCCTGGCATAGTTAGTATTGCGCTGGCCTGCTACGCAGAGTGTCCGGGGTCTCGGTACAGACAAAATCAAAAGTTAAAATATAAACAATATTTCTACACGGCACCACCTCTTGGCAGGCAATGGCTTGTAAATAACTTTACGCTCCTCCATTTATGTACAAACATGAGATGGACGACATGAGTGGATGCGGAAGGCTTACAATTATTGTGCGTTACAACAGAGTTAAAATTTGTACAACAAAGAGAGACAAATTTATACTTATTCAATGCCAAAGCAATAATTGTAATTAGTTGATTAGCTCACTTAATGTAAACCAAAGCCTGTGATTGTCCAATTGGCATGATTTTTCTCTCTCTATTGCAAATATCAACGCTTTTAAAACGAAATATAAATATGTAAATGGTATTTGTATATGAAATGACAGTGTATGTGTGTAGTAAGTGTAACTAAATATATTCACAATAATAATATATAATAATGATAAATTATAAAAAAAAAATTTAATTTGTAATAATAAAAAAATGTTGAAAGTTGAAATTATAAGATGAAATTTCGAGTTATATGCTGATCTTTGTTTCATAGTTGCTTCTTCTTCTTTTTTTTTTTTTTTTTGTCTATCACACGAATTCTTGATGCGTTTTGCCTATGCAAACACTGCAGCAGTTGTAAATGAATCGTTGCTGTAATATGATGTTATATTTGTTGTATTTGTTGTTCTTGCTGTTTGTTTTTGATATAGCTGGTGATGGTGATGTTGGTTGTTTCAACATTTTGTTATATGATTATTTATATAAATTTTTTTTTTATTGTTTTATTTGTTACTATTTCAATCAAATCATAATTGCAATCATTCGTCAGAGAGAACAAACGTTTTTGCTTTTGTTTTGTATTTGTTATTTTTTCGTCTACCAATGGCACCACGGATGTGTTAGCATGTAAATAAACAAAACGTAGAAGAAGAAAAGAAAACAAAAGAGATATATGTTTAATGTTATTTTGTTAGTGTATTATTTAGTTTAAGTATCAGTTATTATGCATGTAAGTAAACATATAATTAAATGCTGTGTATGTGAAAGAAAATCTTATTAAAAGTGAACAGCGACACGAAGTAAAAACCAAATAATAATTTACTTTCATCAAAAAATGCCTAAATGAAATATAACAACACTGTCTTTGAAATTTTCAACGGAGAAAATCGCTCTCATTGAATATTTGACGCTCTCTCACTCACACTTTCACAAACACATAGAATCGATGGAATCCACCACATGTCTTTACTGCAGTTCTGTCAATGATTGCTCTCTCATCCTTTGCCTCTCTTGCTAATAAGTAATCGCCTGTGGAAAGTAAAATGACATTGAGAGTATTTCGTTAAGTCACTCACTCATTCCTGTTCATTTTGCTTTTGTAAAGTTGAAAATTTATGTTCGAATGAAGTGCCTATTAACTTTTTAATTTTTTATTTTAATATTTACTTCACTTTTAATAAGATTTCCTGTTAATTTAAATACTCTGAGAGAAAAATGTTACTAATGTAATGAATTTTTTGTTTGATTTGGTTTTATTTATTATTTAATGTTGTCTCTATTAGATTCAGATATTACTTTCATGTTAACACTTATACATATTTGATTACAAGCTACTGCCTGCTGGACGGAAATTTAACAGGGAATATGATATAGAGAATCATTATTGATTACTTCCAAAAACAGGAGGCAAAACTTGATCTTGATCTTCACTAGAAACATGAGCCGCATACAAGAACCAAATCTAGTTAAAAGGCTAAGTATCGGAAAGAATTTTAAATATCCTAACATCTTCTGTTAAAAATATAACTTGTTGCTTGGAGCAAAAGTGGTCGTGATTTTATCTGATTTTAATTTTAATAGATTTTTTAGTTCTGCAAATTGTTATTGTTCTATGGGCTGTCTATCACCATGCAGGGGGCCCTGCGACAGGGAAGGCGCATACAAATGGAAAGCATATGTTAGTTAGGAAAGAAAAGTAAGAGTGAAGAAGGGAAGGAGAAAGAGCGAGAAGTATCACTTTATGTTTGGCAAATCCTTCTTGGCCCCTTGTAAATTTCACTTGTACGGAAAGTGGGCATAATAATTAAAAGATTTTTTAATGAATTATTTCAAAGTCTACTTCAGCAAAGTATACAAGATTTCTTTGATATCATTTGACTTGACGAGTAATCCAACACCCACATAACCAATTTAAGAACTTAGCTCGTTCTTTGTATATAAGGCAGCCAAAAAACTTTATATAAGTATAAGTATATATAAAGACCCGCTTGGTCGCTTTGGCGTAGTGGTAGTGCGTGGGACTGTTACGCAGAGTGTCCGGGGTTCGAATCTCGGCACAGGCAAAATCAAGAATTAGAAAAAATAATTTTTCTACACGGCACAATCTCTTGGCAGGCAATTGCAAACCTACAAGATTAAACCAAGAGTAAAAATTGCCTACGAAAAGCTTTTCAGTTCGCCGTTCGGATTCGGCATTAAACTGTAGGTCCATTTTATTCATGTACAAATATAACACGCACAAGATGATTGGATGCGAAACGATCGGCCTAGGCCCTCCGTGGGCTGTTGTGCCATTAAAAGTAAAGTATATACAAAAACCGAAAAGAGAGTAGGACCCTCGGTTAGTGTCTACGCCTCCTTTAAGAAAGCATGTCGCTCTTTCCTCTCTCCGAGCAGAATGTAACGGTTCTCTACACCCAGCAAGAAATTAAGTCAGCATTGTGATTTGCAAGTATTGAAGTACTTACAAGAATTGCAAGGATATCGGAAATAAATTTATGGGGCGTGTACTATTGATTGTAAATCTGTTTGAATTGTAGTAGTGTGTGTAGTATATGAAAAATTAGATGATGTGGGAAAATTTACAAAGTAATAAGAGATATCGAAGTGCTGCCAGCCAAACCAAAAAGTTTTGTTTAAGTATTTTTTAAACTGAAAACAATTCAACTAATTTATTGTATGTGTAAAAATAGGTCAAGATTAATATATTCAGAAGAAGGACGATAGTCGACTGCAGACTATTGTTGCCTATCGATGAACGATCGCCTTTTTTTAGTTTTTATATTGTGAATCTGGATTGATCGTCGACTGCCGATCAACGATGGACTGATTTCGAATTGCTTATTATGAACGGCGATCAAAATCGATCAGCGATCGTACACAAATACTATACAAAAGTTTCCATGGACTCTCACCGTTGTATTTTTGATATTTATTGCGTTTGACAATCGCTGGTGTTTTGTTTTTGTAAACATATAAAATTTATCACATATATCAAATTTATCAAAATTAAGGAATACAAGACCAAATCGTAAATACCGCTCCACTTATTAAGAAATTTTATTTTATAATATAAGAGTGATCATATTTCTTGGAACAACTCTTTCTTCAATAACTCAAAACTTTTCAATTCTGGAAAATGAAAAGCAAAGCTTGCTCAAAATTAATTAACCCCTTTAATGTCGCAATTTTAATGGAGCTTGAGACACAAGTTTTGTAATAAAATCACGATTACTTTGGCCTCACAATTTCGAAACCAAAATGGAAGACCTCTGCTTTTCCGTTCTTGGCTTCTATGAAAGGTTAAACAATTGTATGTGGCTTTACAAAAATGTTTAAGAATACCTTTTTTCCACTTAACTAACATTAACTTAGTACTACAAAAGAAGGAACTATGCTTATAATGCGGGGTGTATCGTTTTGTTCCGAGTTTGCATAGTTCTAGAGAACACACGCACTGGTAGCAACAAAACGCACAGCTATCTCCGAAAAACAGATACCATTAAAGCGATAGAACAACTCAATAGAGATGGAAAACTCGAATGCAGCAACCACGAGCTTTCAATCATTCGTTATTGAATATGATTCAGAAACTATATACAGTTTAGTATCTTAAAACAAGAGCAAAGACATCGTTCTTCAACTAATAGTTAAAACTAACTGTTTAGAATTTCTACTTCTACTTGTATTTTTAATGAAAGCATTTAACCATCTAGTTCTCAAGAAGTCACCAAAAAGGGGGTTTAATAACTACCAGAACCGTAGTCTGCAGGTAAACTCCCCAAACTTTCATAATAATGCTTCGGCTATGAGCTGCGATGTGTATTACAGCTGCTGGAAGCAATCAAAGTCAAAAATGTTCGAAAATATGAAAAATTTATTATTTATATTGAGTTTGAGGACTTGGGTTAAAAATAAAAACAAATAAATAAAATATATTCCGTGATATTCTCTTAGTCTATGACCAGGTAAGAATAAAGAAATTTAATACAAAATTTTTAATCATTAAAAACAAAACAGGTCTTTTTCTTTCTGCTTTGAGGGATCCCGACTTCCCGACTTCATAAATCCACGCCAATTAATTTTCTTAAGTTTTTGTGAACAGGTCTGTGCTTTTTACATCGATATGTTTCTATTAGAATTTTTATAAGTCAATCAAAAATTTGAGAACTAGAGGGTTAATCTCTAAACGATATGAGTTAAGTAACTACGTAATATCATGATGGAATTCATTACAATGTAATAATGTTCTACTATAATACAGTGAGAGCGAACTGGCACAAATGACACCGATTAGTATATTAAAAAAGTTAAGCAAATCATGTCAAATCTTACATGAAACTCTAGGCAGAACTGAGAGAGAGAGAGAGAAAGGAAGAAAGAAGAGAAATCTTCTGAAGAATAGCATCTTCTGGAATAACTATTTGAACTGCTACTTTTAGTTGTCTCATATCGTCTTAAGTAGAATGACTTAAATGTACTTAATTGATGTCCCAAAGGGTCTTCGAGCAACAGACGGACAAACAATATAAACTGGAGGGTCTGCAAATACAAAAAAAAAAAAAGTTCATACTTAATACTAGACAAGAAAGCTTCCTCCTTCTACCTTCAAATAGTAAAACTAAAATGGAAATGGAATTTGTATTTGTTTTTAGTTTCGAGTAATAATTTATGAGATATTCAAAAATGCACTTGTTGCACATGCAGGCGTAGATTATACAGACAGATGTGTACGAGAGAGATGAGATTTGTCCATTCAAATGTTCATTACATTAGTAACTTTTCGCTGAATGATTTTTCTTTTTTTGGTATTTTTATTTTAATGTAATGCTTTATATAAAAATTACTCAATGCTTAATTGTCAATCTAAAATCAGATATATATATAAGTTACACAATAAACAGTAAAAACAATTATATTATCTTTATAGAAGTTAAGTGGGGGGAAACAGAAAGCGACGACGACAATTAAACATTACATAATTTCTATATTATGTACATTAAAATTTATGATATACGAGTAGAGTAAAATAATGTAAATTTAACATTCATATTTCTTCGATTAGCGATTTTTTTTAAAATTTTTTGTTTTGTTTTTAATTATTTTTGTGCAATAAAATGTAGGAAATTATTATTAATATTATTTTGATTAATGTATTCATATATATTTTTAGATTTGGAGCATATTTTTTTTGGTTTTAAAAAAGTAATTTACAAAACATGAAATTAAATTGAGAAAAAAAATTGTTTTAGTTAACTTGGCCTTTGGTTAGTTTTATCATTGTTTAGCAAATAAGTAGAAAAAAATATATTATTATTTTCATATCATTGTGTTTTTTTTTTCAATGTAAATATATATCAGTATATATTCTTTTGTATTATTTATTAATTAAAAAAGTATTGCTGCCTACGAAACATTTTCTATTTTGGTATTTCTGTTTTTGGTGATTAGACAAAAGAAAATCAATTAAAAAATTGAAAGTCAGTAAATGAAAATTGCATGTGCAGTGAAATTTTGGGATCAAAGAATTTTTGATTTTCAATTTTGAATATTTTAGTATAAAAAGTTTTCTAGGTTTTCGTGGTTTTGGTTTTGTGCACATACCATTTTTACATTTAAAATTAATTACTTAAGAGTTAATTAGAGAAAAAAACATAAAGATTTATTTAAAAATGTTTTGAAAAATTGTCCATGATATTATTTACTTTTGTAATTGTAAGAGTAAGTATTAAATAATGTGCTTTATTTAAAATGGAATTGGTTTTTTTTTGTTTTTCTTTTCATACTATGTAAATGTTAATGTATTTTGTTATTTATTTTATATTTTTTTGTATTTAGTGGGATGGTGAACAACATTATGGTTTTGAATTTTTAATAACCATGTATTTATAATTTTTTAGTGTATTTGATGTAAATGTGAACGAGTATGTGTGTGTTAAAATATTTGAGCGGGGAAAATCGTAGAAAGGAAAAGCAATGGTGCGCAAGTGCAAAATCAAATATATATAAATATTTTTTGCTACCTGTAATTGTTCGTTCACAGAGAAAATAAATGCCAGTAAACTTTTAAAAATATTATTAATATCTAAGAAAGGAATTAACCACAACCATTAATTAATTAATTTACATCGAAAAACATAAGCTAAAAGTAAATATTAATTTAAGGCAGTTTTGTTATTAAGTTATTATTATTAATTATTGATGATATATTGTTGATATGTATTATTGTTAATATGTACGTTAAAAGTATATACGATATATTTATTTCTGTTTTTGTTTTTGTTTTTATTCTTTCGCTTGCCAACGCAGTGTTCATTCACAGCAGAGAAGAAGTGACAATTATCCATAAAGTATTCAGCGCAAATTTTTATACAACGATTTGAATAATTGATTATGTACAAACATTATGCTGGGTAGAACGAGCAACGAGAGAGAGAGAGCAAATTTAATTTCATTTTAATGCAGGAGTGCATATGCACGTATGCTAATGAGTACGAGTGAAAGAAAAAGTGCATACAGTGTTGTTAGTGTAGTAGAGAGAGAATACCATCTGAGTTCAGCCAAGAAGATCCAACGAAGTTCCGTGGAGAGCATTCATTTCATTTCACAATTCATGCAATATATGACGTGACTCTTGCTTACTCTTTGCACTGCCCATGGATTTGTATACGTGCTCATGCGCCGCAGTAACTGACCGACCAATCACAACGCAAATGCTGCTATTCATACAAAAGTTAGGCTCTTACTCACAATATTTGAGCCTCATTTTGGTAATCCATGTTAATAGTTTTTTTTTTGGTTGTTTTTTGATTATAATTTCTGATATGATATTACTAATAATACTAAAGTTAATCCATTAAGTTAATTAAAGTTAATTATTACTATTAGAATTAGTGATCAATGAGTTATTTTGTTAATTTGTAATTGATTTATTCTGGTGTTTATTTTTTTTATTTTTTATTTTTTTTAGTATAATTATTAATGTTTTGTTTAGTACAAGAGAAAGTAAATAATTTTTTTTTAAGATTTTTTGTAAAGAAAAAAATTTCAAAATTTCGATTTTAACAAAATCATTGATCTTTATTTTATTTAAATTTTTTTTGTTTGTTTTTTTTTGTTTGTTGTTTTTGTGTGTGTATACAAAATTCATATATAATAATAAATGTTTATAAACATATATTTTATATTTATTGTAATTTAATTTATTATATTTATGTATATATGTTCAACTTAAGTGTAAGAAGAATAATAATAATAACTTGTTGCTGTAAATTCATAAAAATTGAGAATTTTTTGTTTGTTCTTCGGAAACTTAAAATATATCATTTTTTCATACCTATTTACTAGTTTATCATAAACAATATTTTTATTTTTTTTTAAAGGCAGGCTGTTAAATGTAAACAACAAAACACACAGACTATTGGAAAAATTTAAAAAAAAAATAATTAATTTGTTCTAAAAAACACAACCTACCTTTCACAATTTATTTTTTAATACAAATTTTCAAGGATTTAAATATTTTCTTCTTTTTTAACAACTTAAAAAATCCATAACTGGAGGGTGTATAAATACGGCGTCACGTCGCAAAGGCACAAGTCAACATTGAAACAATTTATAAATTGATAAATTTAAGTAATTAGGTATATACATTTGATTTGAAAAGAAATTTTTTCAATTTCGTTTTCAAGTATCAAATTTTCATATTTTTAAAACAATATAAAAACAAAAGTTTACATCCTAGAAGAAATATGTTGCATATGCTAATTTTGATAAACAAAAAAAAAAAAAAAATTTTATAAAAAAAGAAAATGTAAATTTCAGTTCTTTGGTTAAGCCTTGAAATTTACATTATTATTTTTTTTTTTTTTTTTTTTTAGAAAGTACACAAACTAACCTGTTGAGCTGAAAATTTGAAAGAATCAATCATTTTTAATCATTTCGCAATATAAAAACATGGAAATCAGAGGCTTTTGCTTTACATCTCCTTAAGCGTTTTGTGCTGCTGCGTTTTCTCTTTTGTATATTAGCTTTTTGTTTTTTTTTATTTATTTTTTTTTTTTTGGTAGCATGATGGAGTCTTGGCTTTGCGCAGGTATTTTATTTAATTATTTAGACTCGTAATTTAATAAAAAAATAAAAAAAAAATTTGTTCGTAATTTTTAAAAATAAAATGTAAAAAATTAAAAACATAATTTCGTTTATTATCAATTTTTTTGATTGTGGAAGTTAAAGAAATATAGAAGAAAGAAAATTGTAAAATTTGTTTAATTTAAACTTAAAAATAACGAGATTGCGTTAATTTTTTGCAAAACAAAATAAAAAAAAAACTGAAAAATTTTTGTATGTTTTAAATTTAGTTTGTAAAATTTTTTTGTTTTTGCAATTTTGCTTTTTTTTTTTGTATTAATTACATTTCAATAAAGCCTGGCTTGGCCGCAACTCCAACCGCAGCAGCTCTCTGATATGGATGATCTCTGTTAGCCAAACGTCTCTGTTGCTTCATAACTCCTACTAAAATACATTTATATATATTTATTTATAGATTTAGGCAAAATTATTAAATATAATACAGTTATAATAATAAGTAATAATAATAAAAATAAGAGTATAGATTTCTATATATATGTTTCATATGTATACATATGTATATAAAAACAAATTTTACAGTTTTCTACATATATGTGTATATATATTTCTTTTTCATTTTTAAACTAAATAATATTTAACATATATAAAAAAACAAAAACTGTGCCTACAAATACAAAAAAAAATAAAAAAAAATTTTTAAAAAAAGTTTAGAAAAATATCAAAATTGCTACACTGAAACTACACTGGAACTATTAAATTCTTTAGTTTTCTTTTTAAATTTTATTCACCAAGTGTGAATTATAAAATTAATTAAAAATTTTTGTTTGTGTTTCCTTCAACTTATGCCAATGATTTTTCGTTTTGTTTTATATGTGTGTATGTATTTATTATTTTTAATATTTATATATTTTGCTTCTTTGGAATGAATCGTATATGTATTTAGTTATAGTATTTTTTTCTATATTCTTGTTAGGTTGTTGCTTGTATTTGTTTTTGTAGTCTTAAGAAATTTAAAGTATGAAAAAAAAAAATTAATCAAGTTTCGCGAAATTGAAAAATTATAAAATCTAAAACGGAAATAAGTGATTTTTAACCAGCAAAACAAGAAATTACGTATTTACAAAAAATATACGATATATATTTTTAACTTAAGTATTGTACCATAACTCTAGTATGTATGTTTCTCTAAAAACTAAATGCCTAATATTACACATTATATTGATAAACTGCTGAAAACAAAAAGAACTATCGCATTTGATTATGATTTAAATATTGTGTAGAAATTGAAAAATAACCATTTCAAATATCGAGTATTACCTTCATTCATTGCTAATTTCGGATAATTATTATTTATAATTCTTGTTTTTGATCTGTTTGACTAGTGCACTTAATTATGAATTCTATGTATTTATGTATGCTTTTTATGTGGACGGAATTCGGTGAGCTTGCCAATTTGTACAGAGCTTAGATAGAGCGCATAGACATAATTTATTATGTAGAAAGAAGTAAGGATAATCAATTATACTCTCTGACTTTATAAAATGTAAGATGCAGACATTTGAATACGAAAGGCAAAGCAATTCCCGAACAAAAAAGTTCAACAATTTTCAACGAGCATTACGTAATTGCTTAAGAATGTTTCGGTTAAATGAATGGGGCCTGTTTCAAACGGCCTTAAGATATAGTCATTTGATAACGAAAGTCAAAGCAATTCCCGAACAAAAAAGTTCAACAATTTTCAACGAGCATTGCTTTAGAATGTTTCATTTAAATGAAAGGGACCTGTCTCAACAGGCCTTAAGATATAGTCATTTGATAAAGTCAAAGCAATTCCCGAACAAAAAAGTTCATCAATTTTCAACGAGCATTGCTTAAGAATGTTTCATTTAAATGAAAGGGACCTGTCTCAACCGGCCTTAAGATATAGTCATTTGATAATGAAAGTCAAAGCAATTCCCGAACAAAAAAGTTCAACAATTTTCAACGAGCATTGCTTTAGAATGTTTCATTTAAATGAAAGGGACCTGTCTCAACAGGCCTTAAGATATAGTCATTTGATAAAGTCAAAGCAATTCCCGAACAAAAAAGTTCATCAATTTTCAACGAGCATTGCTTAAGAATGTTTCATTTAAATGAAAGGGACCTGTCTCAACCGGCCTTAAGATATAGTCATTTGATAATGAAAGTCAAAGCAATTCCCGAACAAAAAAGTTCATCAATTTTCAACGAGCATTGCTTTAGAATGTTTCATTTAAATGAATGGGACCTGTCTCAACAGGCCTTAAGACTTTTTGTTATTTGAAATATGGGAAAGAAGAGTACGCGTTCTGATTGTTGAATTTTATAGCAACTATTTAAAAGGTAGCCATGATAAAACAAAAATCAATGATAAATGGCAGATAAGTGACCAAAATGGAAGTGGCTCCCAATATTTCCGATTATAAATACGCTGAAAAATAGAAGAACATTATTTCCATTCTAAGAGATCTGACAAACATGTTCAACAAAACAACGAAAGAAATAAAGAAAATCAAGAATACACACGGGAAAACAGTAGAACAAAAGAAAAAGATCAATTATAATGTTAAAACTCAAATGAAGAGATACAGCAAAAGCTCTGTCTAAATCGTATCAAATCCCTTACGAAATGGAAAAAAGAAAAGAAAACTATATATTCAATTCCTATTACAAAATCCGGTATAGCAATCGGAATCAAATTTAACCCATTGTCGACTAATGTTACTTACTAAGTGACGGCGAGTAATTCTTTTCAATTTATGTATCAGAACGTAAATAGTTTTTGGATTTTCAATTGTAGAAGTTTCAAATTTATAACTGCTACAACGACGGATTCTACATAGAACAAAGTAAATTAAACTCAAACACTACTTATTATGGTATAAGAATAAGTATGCAAAAATATATGAGGCACAAAGCCAGAGTATGCTTATTTTGGAAATAAATAAATTAAAGATTCTAGAATAAACACCCAACTCGCATACTGACGATTCGAAAGTCGAAGAGCCGCAAATATATAGAATGCAATACGTCGATTCTTTAAACTAAATAAATATACTATCATGTATGAAAAGCACCATTTTGATTCGACGCTTCTAAATATTGTTCAGATCTTTTCAATAACATACTACATATGAATAAAATACTAATTACAATTAAATTATGTGTAATAATTTTGCAAAGTGTTTACAGGGTTAAGGTTTCGGGGACGCGCTAACTATGTACGATATATAAGTATTTATTGACTATATTTTTATCAAAGCAAAAGTTTTAATGTTTTAATTGAAAAACAAATAATTGAAAAAATGGCACTATTTGGAAAAATTTATCAACGGGGAACAAAAACAAAACTTTTTAACCTAAGGGGTAGGAGGTACTTTAAAAACTAACTGCCTACGATCAAAACTAAAAACAAAACACACCTACAAACTAAACAACTACTACATAAAAATAAGTGAAAGCCCAACACCAATGTGTGTGTGTGTGTGTATATGTAGAAGTTATAAATATAAGAACTTTTTCAACAAAAAAAAAAAAAAACCTAAAAAAAAAAAAATTTTAAATAAAAATATAAAAATACTCATTGTTGTTCTTTGTAAACTAGAATATACTCATTATTTTTAACTGGATGTTGTGATTTTTTGACAAAAAAAAAGAAAGAAGATTTGTTTTCCTTTGCTTAGTGTAACTAGAACTTTGAATTAAACCTAACCTAAGAAATAATATTAGGGCAACTCGCATTCATGTAAACATGAAAACGAATCACTCTATTCTATAAAATTCTAAAAACAAATCCAAAAAAATGTCTACAAATTCTAAATACAATTTGAAAGCTACACTCAACAAAATGTGTATCTTTCCATATTTATAACTAAATTATTTAAATTAAACACAAAGAAACGAAAACAGTTAAAAATCACTTATTTGTTTAAAGGCGACGACTTAAAATTCTAACGAAATTATGTTAAATTGATTAAATTTATTTAAAAACATATCCGAAAGACTCACTACTTTCTTATTTCAGAAATTATTTATTACTTTTTTTCGAGCAATAATTCAAATCAATTAGAAGACAATTCACAGTGTATGTACTAAGTAAATATGGTAAGGTAGTAAATTTACAACATGTGCTGCGGAACAAACGCTGAGCACTCGCAATCTTAGTTTTTTTTTGTTTTTTATTTTGTAAAAATTCTACACCATATACTTCTCTTCTACACCTAATATTATATTGTGAAATTGGTATGTTGTTTTTGTTTTTGTTGCTGTTGCTGTTGTTTGTTTACTTGATTACGACTTGAATATTTTATTACTGAGTATTTTTTGTATATTTTTAATTGCTGTGATGTATATTTAAAATAAAAAATATTGGAAAAAAAAAACAGAATCAAATAATAATGGCGTTCACTGCACAGTATGTATAAAAGTGGGCGTAGTAAAATATACAAAATATACTTTAAAATATTAAAAGAAATTAAGGAAAATTCAATTACTGTAACGGTAACAGTTTTGAGACAATTTTCTGACCAATAATCACTTGGTTTCTTTTCCTATATAATAAAGCAAAAATAAAACATTTATACCAATTTACGCGTTTAAGTGCAAAGAATCCCCTTATTAATTAATTGTTGTTTCGTTTTTCTTTTTTCTTTCAATTTATAAAAATTTCTTCTTTTAACGATTTTTTTTTTAAACTAATCAAATTAATGCTAAATATTTCTTCTTTGTTTTTTTTTCTTTGTAATTCATTATTATTTTTTGTAATAAATTAACTTTCAAAAGACGGAGCCTGCATGCAAATATCGACCAACTGCAAAAATTTGTTCAACAAAAATTAAAGTAAAAAAAGAAAACATAAAAAATTATATAATATAAAATATAAATCAAACTTATTGAATAAAATTAAGTTTTATTTTATTTATTTTTATTATTTTGAATATGGTATTTTAAGATTTTTGGTTAAGCTTTTTATGTTTTAGTTTCAAGTTATTTTAAGTAATTTGTTTGTTTGTTTATAAAGCTTTCTTTAATTTCAATTGTATTATTATTAAATTTTTTTTTTTTTTAATAAGCGGATGATTCTGCATGACTTGTTGTGTGTGTGATTGATACTTAGCTATTAAAAATTAATATAATTATTCATATTATTAATAAAAAATAAATACAAGCCATAAATAAATGTATAATCTTTAACTGTAACTTTTAATTATAGCAGAAGGAGTAGTATTTGCAATTCTGTAAAGCAAAAAGGTTAACTATTGAAACCAACAATTTACATGGGGGGAAAAAGTCTTTATTTTGTAGATGAGTGTTATCTACAATTTTTTTAATTAAAAATATAACAGAAAAATCACTAAAAGAAAAAGTATATAAATTTATATAGTTATAAACAATTATCACAAAAACTACTAAAAAAAAAAAATTTATAAAAAAATATATTTGTTCGAAATAACTCGAATTTTGTCAGTATTGCAGCGCCATCTGTTAACCAGACGGAACAGTGTATTTTAAGTTGTGCTGCATTAATTGCAACTGGAGATTGGTAATCGATTATGTGAAACTCGACATAGTATATTCTCTATTGAAGCCATTGAATTCGGATTTCTAGAGTAATAATGATTCGGTTTCACATTTAATTTTGATATCTATTATTGATCGATCTGAAGAGGTCGATAAGACAGCATTTTTCAGTTTTATCACTTTTCTTTCTCAAGAAGTATTTCTTATGTCTAAGCTGCTCATCGTTTCCTTCGTAACTGTATCGTTTTTTATTTATCAATTACGAAACCATTTTTGACTGAACTCAAACTTTTTAAGCTGTCAGGCTGGCTACTTTGTCAGTTAATGAATCATTTTGTATTAAATGTGTCGGAGTAAATATTCTAAATAAAACCCCACTAGTCAGTTTGTTTAAAACTGTTTCAGAATTTCAGTTTCGTCAATAATAATTCTGGCATTCAGAAAGAATCTTGTCTCTTCAACTTAACAATTTCTTGAACTGAACTCATCGTCAATTGAGAGTAATGATTTCTTATGCTGCTGCATCACCAGCACTTCATTCGATTCACCAATTAACGTACTATTGTGTAATGATTTAAGCTCGTCAGTGAATTGAGCAATATTTTCAGTCATTCCCACAATTATTTCATTATCGCCAATTGAAATAGTTAATGGTTTTTGGTTCTGTTCACTCTCTTCCTGCTCAAGCATGGCAAACTCTTCTTCAGCGGTGAAAGTAGAAATATTTTCCGCTAATCCCACCGTGATTTCTTCATCGCCAATAGCTACAGTATTTTCAATTCCACAGCCTACATATCCTTTCTCCTCAAATTCCTGAACAATTTCTAATATTTTCTGCGGACTTAGATAATTATCGGCTTCAAAATATTTGACTATTTTCCGGAAGGCCATTTGTTCGGAACGGCCCGCCTTATAGAAAGCACATATAATTTTAACACACTTTTCCACCGTATACTCGGTCACCCTGCTCGGTGTGATTAGTACCGATGCAGTTTTCTCGAATTTCGTAACTAAATCATCGATGGTTTTACCCATGGGCCGAGTGTACTTTGAGTAGAATTTCCCCAAATACATAAATGTGCGCTTCCTTGAGCACTTGTTGGCAAAATAAGTTTGTATGATTTGTATGCGCTGTTCTTTTGTGTGCACTACATACGAATCGGGCAGTTCTAGTATTAAACTTCTAATTTTTAAAGATTCTTTAGTGACCGCATCGTCAATATCTTCCCAAGAATCACCAATATTACGTATGGATCCATATGTCTCGAATTCATTAATCAATTTCGAAATTGTTTTCTGATTTGGTCGTTGACGTCTCTTGAAATGCTTCTCCAATTGGTGATATGTTTTTTTGGCTGAACGTCCATTTTTATAATAGATACTAATAATTTGAACGCATTGTTCTATTGTGTAGCCTTGGACTAAACACGGTGCAGTATGTACCGAAGCCGTTTTCTCAAATTCTCCAACTATTTTGCGTACTGTGTGTATGTTTAGCGGAGTGTGGGGTCCGAAAGATTGACAAAGTTTCTCATATGCCTCATTTTCGGCACACTGATTTTCGTAATAGGCTTGTATAATTTGAATACGTTTGTCTATTGGGTAAATCTCGTAGCGTAGAGTAATCGGTGATGGAGTTACTGGTAGTGAAGTAATTGATGGAGAAATTGTCGCGCCTAAATTTGTAGGGTGGTAAATAATTTGTATAAATTGTTGTATAAACAAAAAAAAAAAAAAAAAAATTAAATAATTAAATAAAAAAGAAACACATAAATAAAACAGGTACCAAATACTGTTTCAACAAAACAACTGGGATTCGGTAACATATTTAACAGAAACAAATTTTTAAGAGTTTATTTACAGAATACTCTAGATTTATAACTACTCCGAAGACTCATTGATAAAATAAAACTGGTTATGACTTGCCCACATAAGCAAATGAAGACTAAAGTGAATATAGAACACAGAAATTAGGAACAACGACTGGAGAAAAAAAACCTCCAGACTTCTGGTTCCTACAACAGAAATGAGGTATAATGAATGACCTTAACTAATTAGTGATAAAAGACGATTTCTGGAATAGGATTCATGACATCTCGGGACTTATGGCGGTAAGATTCAATTTACTACCGAATGCCTGAGATTTTACATTCTCTGAAGACTCATGACTCATATCGAAACTACATGAAATGTTATCGCTAGATTTTTTATTTTGATGTCAAGAAGTTTTGCTAATTTAAGCCATATGATTCATAAGCAGATTTGGAATAGCTTATGAATCACCAGTGATTGGCGATAAAAGAATCGTTAGATTACTCAATACCCATGACTCATACGTAGTGTCACATAACAGATCATTTAAAACGTCTTATGAGTCATTAGTGATGGATAAAAAAAATGCTCTGAATCATAGTTTTTAGGAAACACATAACTCGTAAAGAGTCAAGCATTGGGAGACTATCATGACTTATAAGAATCAAGAAAGAATCAGAAAACTTTTCTCGGTTTGAATTCCAATCTAAAGACTTTTAGTTACAAAGCTTATGAGATATAAAAATGTATTGCCAGAGGAGATTTCCATGACTACAAAAAAATTGCACATGATTTGATGAGTCTTTCAGGAATTATATGAAATGATTCAGGACTCATGGCGATAAAAAAAATCTCTAGACTTCTGTTTTTTTCTGTTTGGGAGATAAAAAAAAATAACTGATTTCAGACTCTGTCTGAACTAAAGCCTTATGGCGATTATCTTTTACAACGAAATAATCAATAGATTTCTGGCTTATAAGGAGACTAAATTTCCGATAAAATAAGATCATATAAAGTAATCTCAGAAAGGGTATATGGCACTCATTCCTAATAATTTAAGAGGGTATATGCCAACGATTCCTAAATTAACTAAATCTCGTCTATTTACTAACTTCTGAGGAGTTTTGATTGGAAACCAAATATATTCCAACTGAAAAGGATATGATTTATAAATTAGGTAAGCTAAGCAAATTAGGAAGCTTCATTGGTAGACTAACCTTTATGAACTTTCTGTCGGAATAATCTGATAGTCTTTAAGCTATGCATTTAAAGAATCTTAAATAATTTCTTTACTCATTTTACAGAATTGCAATATTTTCGGCTATCTAGTTTTTTCTTTTGGCTTTTATGGCACTAGTTAATTGATAAATAATATATTGATATGCACGTATTTGATTACAAAAGAAATAAATATAAAAACAACCAGCAAATAAATACGGAAAGAAATAAACAAACAAAGAAACAAAATTAATGGTTAAATGCAATAACAATAAAAATTAGTGATGGGATGTATCGAGTACTTTTGAATAGCGAGTGCTTGGGTATTATGTAATAATTTATTTTTAGCCGCTTTTACTTCGGGAAATACTACATATTTCATTTCATTACCCAAAATAAATTTCAAACTGGCAGCATTTTTTTTTTACTTTAACCAAACAGGCAAACTTGTTCCTGCTCCTAATCCAATGCGACCAATATCAAGCATTTGGGAGCAGAGTGTTTCATAAAGTTCCTCAGGCACCATGCCATACAAAACATTTGTCAGCTGAACAATCATCAGCATCGACAAGAAGAAACAATCGACGAAAGAGTGAACAAATGTGATATATGTATGATCAGATCACATTTCCACTTTTGTGCTAACAAAATTGCTGCAAAATATATTTTTGGTCCTTCAACTTCGGAGCAGTCCGAAAGGATTTTGCCTACAAACAGGCTAGACAGATAACCAAAGAAGAAACCACGTATGATATGATCATATAATATTTTTAACATTATAGAATTTTTCGTCTTTTATAAATAAATTAGCTGAAATTCTGAAAAATATATTTTTTGATGTAAGTTAATTAATATTCAATTCAATTCAATGAAGTAACTTTACTTATATTTAAATTAAACTGCTTATGGCTTGAAAAGCAATTAGTAAAAGTATCGATTCGATACTGAGTACCATAACGATTCGATAATAAGTACAAGTATCGATTCGATATTGAGTTCGTTTTTTTATCTTCTCTAAATTGATACTTTCTAGAATCGAGTACCACCGATTCTTTTGAGAATCGAGTACATACTACTTTAAGTATCGATTCAACCCAATACTAACAAAAATTAACCAGATAAAATTATAACAACATAATATTCTTCTGAAACAGAAAATTTTTGTTTTAAAAATATTAATACTTTAAGTTTTATTTCTTTCATAATATTTTTTGGTCGTTTCATTTGATTGCTCTAATAATTTCCAACTGAAATTAAGTATTTTTCTTTGAATAAATTAAATTAAATAAATTAAAGAAGCATTGATTAGATTGGCATGTGAACTGTGCAAAATTATATAAACAAAAAACAAAAAAATATATCAAAAAACTATAAAATAAAATATGTAAGGCATTAAAAAATATTTTTAAATAAATTAAACAACATGAAAAAACGGAACGAACCTACACCTAAATAAAATTGCACTTAAATGATAAATCCATTTTTTTTTTGAAATTCCGAAAAAAAAATATATAATATAATATAAATAAATGTAAATATTGCATATAGAGTACAAATAAATGATGTGTGCATGTATGCAATATGTTTGTGTTTGTGTTTGTTTGAAATGAGAGATTATTGCTCGCATTATTAGAATAATATATTAGCCTAAAATTATGCTTTGCTTCTTTTGTTTTTTGTTTTGTTAAATACTCATTATTATGTTCTTACGTCAGTATAAACGATACGAACGATATAGAAAAAAATATAAATTCTAAAAAATGTTTTAATAAATATGTGAAAGAGAGAAAGATAGAGAGGAGGAGAGAGAGAGAGTGAGAATTTATCTAGCAAACAACCCACCGCCATGATCTGCGTATTCCGTCAATAATGGATTTCCAGCGAGTGCAGCATAATTCGCATAATCGCTGTATGGAATCATGAAACCGTGTGCGGTATTATCAAAGCCACCTGGCGCACCCTGTCCCGACAATATGCTTGCCGCCGTCGTTGGCACTGTCATGCGTTGTGATAGTATCAATGGGGCACCCAATGGTGCTGCGGTCGGTGCACGCATTTGTTGTGGCAATCCGGTCAACGCTGGAGTTAATAAACGATTCTCAGCTGATGCAGCAACAACGCGACGCCATTCCTCCTCGCAGGCTGCGTGAGAGAAATGAGAAAAATGCAAGAGGAAATATTTATTTATTTTTACTAAAATAGTTGCATTTGTATTAAATATAGTAATATAATATCTTAATGAAATTGTGAAAGCAATGCGAATTTTCTCAAAGAAACGAGTTGCTACAGCTAATGCAACCCTGCAGCAGTAAAACTACAACCGGCGTTCACACTGGCGCAATCCAAACTGTGAACCATTTTAAGTGATACTATTGCTACCAATTATTGACTCTTTCACAATTTCAAAAAGTGTCTGTAAAACTTGAGTACTTATATCTATAAATACTGCAATAATACCATACATACAGAAAAGTTGTTAAATATGTAATTAATAATATTAATTAATTAATTAATTAATTGAATTATTAAATTTTAATATTTTTTATATAATATCAGGAGGTTGTATTAAAGTATTTTATTTGTATTTTTTTATTGTAGGAGCGAACATAGCATTAAGTATACAAAAATAATTTACTACAAAATTTATATATGTATGTATGTATGTAGTTAAAAAGGTAGACACATACCTGCAGCGACAGATTTCGCTGTTGTATCCCTATAAGTGCCGTTAATTATGGCTAATTCCATAAGTTGACGTTTTTTAAGTTCATCTTCGCCTTCTGCTTGCTGTTAGTATAAATTAATGTTTGTTGATTTTAATTTTTTCACATTAAAAAGAAAATTAATGGAAAAAAATATATACTAAGTATACAAAATTATATTAATTTTATTAAATTTTGTTTGAAATATTGATTGGAATTTTGGTTTTATTTCAATAAAATAAAAATAGCGCGCGCACATTATTAGATACACAAAATTACAGTTATATGTTAATGCATACAGAGTGATTCAACAATTTCGATAGTCAAGACGAATTTCGCAGACTAGGATAATTGATAAACTGAAAAACATGGTGACTCATGACTCATGCGATATCTGATAATTATTGGTTGTCACAACCCACACGACTCATAAGGAAGCAACGGTTCACGAAAAAAAAGTCACCAGATTTCTAGCTTCCTCAAGGTAAATGAGGAAAGACATAAGACGTTAAGGAGGTTTAATTAGCGATCGAAAACTTATCCGGTTTCGGGCTTTCTCAAAACTGATGACTCATAATAACTAACGAATTACCCGATATCTTTTTCTCTCGCGAAACTTATAGGAGGCATGAGATTGCCGATAAAATAGTCACCAGATATCTAGCTCACTAAATGCTCATGACTCATAAGCAGGAATGATTTTTATGTCACCATACAACGTATACGGTATAGTGTATAGTAGGCGGCAAAAAAAATTAAAACATTTCTAGCTCTCTCAGGATTTATGACTTGCCTAGAAGAAGGCTTGGTAGGCTCTACAAGCATATATAAAGGGTGTTGTTTTTTAGAAGTGTGGTTTTCAATCTGGCAATACTTTTTTTCGGAGTTGGTCTTTTTGACAGCTGTCACTTGATTTATACTCAGTTTGGTTTGCCATCTCATAATGAATAGGCTTACTCCTGAACAACATTTGCCAATCGTGAAAAATTTATTACCAAAACGAGATGGCCACCGATCCCGATTTTCACAAAAAAAATTTATTCAGCGATGAAGCTCACTTTTGGTACGTTAATAAGCAAAATGGTCGCATTTGGAATGATCGTAATCGTTACATCCTCAAAAAGTCACTGTTTGGTGTGCTCTATGGGCAGAGGGAGTCATTGCTCCATATTTCCTCAAAGATGAAGCCGGTCATAGTGTTACAGTCAATAGGGAACGGTATAGAGCCATGATTAATGACTTTTTCGTGCCTGAATTGAGAGTTGGAGGATGTTGATGTGGACGACCTTTGGTTCCAACAAGAAGGCGCTACATGCCATACTGCCATACAGACAACGAAACAATCAATTTATTGAAGGAAACTATCTCGCGTTGTGGGCCAGTAGCGTGGCCTTCAAGATCGTGCGATTTAACATCGCCAGACTATTTTTTGTGGGGTTATGTGAAGTCGCTTGTCTACGCCGATAAGTCCGAGACGATTGACGCCTTGGAAGAGAATATTCGGCGCGTTATTACTGACATAAGGCCCCAATTGCTGCAGAAAGTGGTCGAAAATTGGGCCTCTCAGCTGGAATTTATTCGAACCAGCCGCGGCGGCCACTTGCCCGAAATCGTTTTTAGAACATAATGGCAAATCCCTATCTTTATAATAAAGCTAAATTCTTGGCAACATTAAATTATATGCGTTTTATTTCTTCTTGAAAACCACACTTATAACAAAAAACACCCTGTATATGACTCTAAAAACTAACAAGGAGGAATGTATTGGGCGAAAAAAAAAATTAACTCTCTCAAGACTCTTGCCTCATAAAAAAGCTTGATGAGTGATGGAAAAATTACCAAATTTTTTTCTATCTCTCTAGACTTACGATCCTGACTCACAAGGAAGCTTTGTTGGCGATAGAGGAATCAACATATCATTGGCTCTGCCAGGATCCCAAGATTGGTAGCTCCCAAAGAGGATTGATAGAGGACAAAATAATCAAAAGATTTCTGACTCACACAAGACTGAAAAAGAATCGTGTGCAACGACTATAGATAAATGTCCAGATTTCTGACTTCTTTAAGACGCATGCCTCATTAGCAGAGACATAATTGGCTACAAAAGTATGGTGAGGTACTCTACTCTTTCAAGACACAGCGTCATTAGCGATTAATAAATTAATTAATTGATTAGAATTGTTTGCTCTCTCATGAGTCAAAAGGAACAACTCATGTTGTTGTTGAAAGCTAGATATTAAGGTCTCTCAAAGCTGAGTCTTGATAGCAGACTCATCATTACAACTCATATGACTGCATTATTCGCAATAAAAGAATCACCAGCTTTCTCAGGTACATTTATTCAAGACACATGACTCTCAAAACTTGACATGGGATTTTAAATATAAGAATAAGAGAATGCTGCCATAAGCAGTGCCTGATAATTGCTTTGCAGAATGGTGTTATGAAACTTAGTTCAGCCAGTGTTGAGACTCCGTCGTTGATAAATAACTTTTTTTTCTAAGTATGTATACTGCAAGATCCAGAATCCAAAATTGAGGAAGAGTCCTATTCGTTTTATTGCTCTACCTGAACATTTTTTTCTTTTTTAAAAAAAGAGTTAAGGGGGTGAAAACTTGCAGTTTGTTCTCCTTTCAATAGTTTTTCTTGTTTTCTCCAGAATTTAATACTTTTATCTGGGTATCATGTATGTAAATGCTGCAATTGACTGAGTGAGTGCTAGGAAAGAACCCTAATGTTCACCTCCAAATTAAATCGGACCTAGTTGTTCTATATCCTACAACATCATTTTTCAACTTCCTTTTGAATTGACTGACTGACCATTGAAAAACACAAAACACGGTTGCCATCACTCTGTACCTATTAGAATCATTTTAATATTATTAATCAATTATTTTGTTGTTGTATGAGAGAATTTTGCACTTTATTGCTGTTAAAATAAATTCAAATATTCTTACATACTTGAGTTTCAAGTATTCAGAACAATTTCTTATTAATTTTTTTATGTTTTTAATAGAGCATCAGCAGCAACAGCAAAATAGTAGGTAATCAAATCAAATAGGAATATTTATTATCTTGCACGTAATTAAAATTAATTAGTTTAGATGTCATTAAAATTTAAATTGCTTCATATACAAAAATGTAGGTGGATAGATATTAAAACCACCCACGTTGTCTATAAAACCAGGCCCTGCAGCAGGGCCTAGTTCAGGGTTTCGAGGTGAAACAGAGCAGAAGAAAACTTACCGGTACTAGCAATTTTTGTACTTCATTCACAGCTTGTGCCAATTTTAGTTTGGCGCGATTTTCTGTATCTTCAACTGTAATTAAGACATGCAGATCATCAGACAGATGCTCCCAATTGGGCTTGCCTCGATTTGCATCTTCCTGTTAAACGAAAATGAAATGGGAAAAAGACGAAATTAAGTAAAATTTTAAATAAAAATTAATAAAAAGAAAAACTAAAAATTATTATAAAAAAAAAAGATTAGATGATAACTTAGAGCTAAAATTTAAAAGAAAAATAAGTTTGAAAATTATTGAAAATTATTGAAAATAGCACAACAACGAAATCGCGCTTCTCAATCAATTAAGATCAAAATACCAGAACTGACATTAGCTGCCAGAATATTAAGATAAAGTGTACGTATGTGCGGTACAAGTTCTATAAGATTTTTTTCTGCTTCTTAAAATGACAAAGTCCAGCGCTACACTGCACTACACACATTATATTTTATAAAAGACTTTCTTCTTTTCCTCAGTTGTAGCATGTCAAATGAAAACTGTCAAAAGTCAAAAATAAACTACAAACCAACCAACAAACAAACAAACAAACAAACGGACAAACATTCAGTCATATACCAACAGAAGAAGAAGAAGCAGCACCAAAAACAAAACGACATAAAGAAAATTGTTAATTTTGGCAATTTTGCAGAAGCGTATTTAGGCCATTCAAATGCATTCACCTACAACCAAAAATACACAACTACAACAAGTACGTCGAGGGTGATGATCAGAAATAAAAAAAAAACCAGCAAAATGTGTGACTAAGTAACAGCCCCGTCCGACTGCCTACCATACCATATCAAGATGGTTTCCAAGTGATATTTTTACTGCATCTGTAGTAGGTGGAAATGATAGGCAAAAAAAAAGTATTTAAGTATTTTTAAGTGAACAAAACAAAAAAAAAATATATATAGGTATTAAAAATAATAATAATAGTTTTAATGGCTAATTACACTTGAGATATGTGTGTTTGTGTGCGTGTGTGTGTGCGTGTGTGTGTTTGTGTTTGCGTTTGCGTTTACTCCACGCTGCCTGCTGTCAAGCATTATTATAACACACTGACTAATGCTTCTATGTATTTCTAAAAGCCTGTAAACATGAAATACAAAATGTACAACTAAAATAGAGTCATTCTCCTTCTCAAGCTTTTGTTGTTGTTGTTGCTGCTGCTCTTGTTGGCAGATACATTGTACGTACATTGTGAAAACAACATGTTGTTTTCTTTAAAACAAATGTGTTTTTCTTCTTCGGAAACAATTTTACAATATGCCCTCAAAAGAAAATCGTACACACGCACTCATACTCGTACATTAGTTAACCTATCATATCACTGCTTCAATTTGATACCATACTTTAAATAAGATGAGGCACGCGGCACGTTTCATTTGCCATTTTCTGCTACTTAGCTTAAAGTATGTAGTTTATTCTCAACCAAGTATGAGCATTGAAACAATAAATTCATAGGAATCAATTCACTAAGGTACCTAATAAAAACCACGGAGTTGTATAGCATCCATTTCGACCGAAGTATGTACTTTACTTAATTCGTAACTGCTCGCTTAAATTCGGATAGCATAATCGCTAATTATATTAAGATGGGTTCAACTCGTATAGGTTTCTTGATCAACTTGTAAGCGGTCGATGATTTATCTCCAAAAAAAAAAGAAAGAAAAAAAAACATTATATATAACATTATATGTTTAAAAGTTCTTAGAAAACCCTCCCTCCCCCCCCCCCCCCCCCATAACTCTAACAAAAAACGGGTAAGAACAGCCCGTTGTGATGCAAGATGGTTGGACCTACACTTTAACGCTGAAAGTTCTAGTTCACCCCGAGGGACGAGGAGCCTACTAGTTTCTTTAATGATCATTCATTCTGGAAAATTAGAATACCCTCCATTTTCTCTTCTCACTTGGGCTTTTACAGGTTATTTCTCTCTTGCCGCTTTTTGTTGATCAATCGACTACCTCTGCAGGTTCATAGGCCAAGCCAAACCCTAGAGTAACACGGTTAACAAGGCAACCAGCATTCTGGGATACTTTGAGGTCCCAGGACCTATGGCTCCCTTCCTCCAATTTCTTTCATCTCACTAGAATTTTGAAGTTCATTAACCTCATATATCTATGTACCTACTTGTTAGTCGATTCCCTATAATGGCACGGGACCTCTAGCTAAAATGATTGGGATTGTGATTCGTAACTCTCAGTTCTTGTAATTGTTCCATAGTTTTGCTCTAGTTTTTATATTTATCTATTATGCGTTCGATTTAAAAACCGCTGCTCGCTTGAAGTCGCTTAGTTAAAATTTTAGTAAAAATAGCGAAATGTCACTACAAAAAATGTAGAGAGCAGAAAGCTGAGGGAGATTGCAAAGGGAGTTTCAAGAACCGTGGGTTAAAGGGATTTTTGGAGAATTTTTAGCCTCTCGTGGAAACTTTCAGAACCACGTACAAGGAAATTTTAGAATTGGAAAAACCCGTTTCCAAATTTACTACTTATATTGAAATAAACAATATTTTTCCCTCTGTTTTTAGTAGTCCGTCCCTTCCCACCCCCTTCTTATCGCTGCACCCCCAAACCCTGGAACTCATGTTTGCATGTGTACCATGGCAAAGTCCGAATTGATTTTCAAACAAGGATTGCTGGTATAACTGATATATGTAACTCCTAAATGGAGACCCACGACTGTTAGATCGGATCGTACTGTCTCAAAGCATATTTCTAGAATTTCAGGTTCAAACTAAAAAATTCACAATAACTATGCAGGTTCTACTTTTCATAGTACATTATAGAAATTAAAGTTGCTCAAAGTAACGTATGCAAAAATTTGGTTCTATAAAATACGTGAGGGTACAAGAAAATCATCATTAGCGGTTTTAGCAAGAGATATCAAGGTGAAAATTTGTATCATATAACATCAAAGACCAACAAAACGAACATGAATTAATGTTCGAGTTCACACTTTGCTCACGAATCGTACTATAAATACCTTACGGTAGCAAAAGATGATTAAAGTTTCAGACTGTGGTGGATTTGTAATGGCCACAGTACAAGTGGCGGTCCTCGATTTACACCGTTCATCTAAATACATAATTTACATGAAATCAATCAAGCAAATAGTGATAATTGCCTATAATTGCCATGACCACATTTTTTCTTCCCAAATATGTACTTCATCGTCATCGGCGTATCAATCAGGCCGCAAGATCATTGAAAGGTTAAAAATGGCGCGCGCAGCACATCGTTGTCGCTTGCGATCATATGCTGTTGACTCATACTCATATAAGTTTAAGAAAAATGGGGTGTGTGTGTGTATGTGGGTGTATATGTGCGTATAGGTGAGATGCTGCATCTCTTAGATACTAAAATTCTTTTAAATTTTTCCTTTTTTTTCTGTTTTTCTTGCCAAATTATATTAAATGTTCATATGTCGCTGCTGTTGAGTGGATTTTTATTGCTGTCGCCGCTGCTATTATTGCTGTGTAAAGTTAAATCATTTTGGCTACTATTCAATTTGAGCAATATCAGCTCGGCAGCTCGGCAGAACGGCGTGAATGTTTGTTGCTGTGTGTAGTCTGTCGTAGTAGTAGTAAGAAGATAGATTAAGTGGTACTACCAAAACTTTTATATAGTTTGTATGGTAAATGAGTACTAAAAGTACAAAATTTAATATTTGAATGACAGGAAGTGGTGTGTACGAGTATGGGGGTGGTGCTTGTGAGTGTATGTGTGCTTGAGTGAATGGCATAGGGCAAACAGGGGACAGAGAATGGCAACGATTGCTACCAAATTAACTACAATTTTCGGTTTTCATAATGATTTTGGCACGGAAATATGCTGTCAGATTTTTAATTTCTTCTAATAAAAATAATAAAATTAATAGTGGCAGAAAAATCAAAATACGAATGCAACACAAACAAGCACACACATGAAATGCAATAATAAATAAAATTACCGTATAACTAAGTATACGATGATGAGTAGAAATGAATATTTAACGTTTAGCTAAAACATAAAAACAGAGAGAACAAATACAATAAAAGAACTTTGAAGTTTAATTAAATTTTAGGTTTTTTGTGTTTTGTGAAAAAAAAGGAAATTAGTTTATATTATTAAATACAGGGTGTTTTTTTTTAGAAGTGCGGTTTTCAAGAAGAAATAAAACGCATATAATTTAAAGTTATGGGCAAGAATTTAGCTTTATTATAAAAATAAGGAATTGCCATCATGTTTTAAAAACGATTTCGAATAAATTCCAGCCGAGAGGCCCAATTTTCGACCACTTTCTGCAGCAATTGGGGCCTTATGTCAGTAATAACGCGCCGAATATTCTCTTCCAAGGCGTCAATCGTCTCGGACTTATCGGCGTAGACAAGCGACTTCACATAACCCCACAAAAAATAATCCAGCGGTGTTAAATCGTACGATCTTGGAGGCCAAGCCACAGGCCCACGACGCGAGATAATGCGCTCACCAAAAGTTTCCCGGTAAATTCAATAAATTGATTGTTTCGTTGGCTGTATGGCAGTATGGCATGTAGCGCCTTTTTGTTGGAACCAAAGGTCGTCCACATCAACATCCTCCAATTTAAGCAAGAAAATGTGATTAATCATGGCTCTATAGCGTTCCCATTGACTGTAACAGTATGACCAACTTCATCTTTGAAGAAATATGGACCAATGATTCCCTCTACCCAAAGAGCACACCAAACAGTGACTTTCTGAGGATGTAACGGCGTCTCAACAATGGCTTGTGGATTATAATTACTCCAAATGGAACATTTTTGCTTATTAACGTACCCATTCAACCAAAAGTGAGCTTCATCGCTGAACAAAATTTTCTTGTGAAAATCGGGATCGGTGGCCATCTCGTTTTGGTAATAAATTTGGACGATTTGCAAACGTTGTTCAGGAGTAAGTCTATTCATTATGAAATGGCAAACCAAACTGAGCATAAATCAAGTGACAGCTGTCAAAAAGACCAACTCCGAAAAAAGTATTGCCAAATTGAACACGACATTTCTAAAAAAAAACACCCTTTCTAATAGTGTCTATTACCAAATATGGTATATACATTTTGTCTGTTTTGTGTATGAATGAATACCTAATGTCTAATTTTAAGAGAATGACGTCATCGCTGCATTTACAATATAATCAGTGTAATCAGTCACTAGTATGTGTTAGTTAAGTAGTTTATTCGCGAATCAATCAAACAACACCTGCACTGACATTTATAATATATGCATGTACATACAAACTCATTTAAATTGCGACCCGCTGGTATTCTAACACTACAAAAACAACCACTACCTTTGTTTCACATTCTATTCAATTCAATTCCATTAGTTAAGCTCCTCTAAATAATTTTGCCTACAAGTGTCGTCGCCGTCGCCGTCGCCATCGCCATCGCCGTCAATGTCGCCGCCTTCACCGCCGGCATTCATCAAAGCATCCGCGTATTTTACATACAATTTTCACTATTGTTTCGATGACTACCGCCCGCTGCTTACCTGCCCGCTGTGTTCATTTCGTTGCATGCAACATTTAGCTGTATTTGCTAAATGTAAGTGTCACCTTCTTGTGTATTGCCAATAACTTTCACTACTTTGAAAGTGAAAAAAATTCACATATTGTAATACAAATACATATATAAAATAGATATGTATCGCAATGAAATTCCAAGAAATTTATATGTGTTTTTTTTCTCATCAAACGCGCACACAACACACAAAGAAACTATTTAGTTGCTGTTGCTGTTAAATGCATCCAACAACACCCCAATATTTTAGCCAAGTTATGTAGTTAGTTGCAGGCAGCTTGTACGTACTTGACAAATTTGGTTTACGCGCCAAAACTTTAAAGTGGAAAATTTTGCTTTTTATAAAGGGAAATGTAAACTGACGTCGTCGGTTTTCTTTACTTTTCGTATTTTGTATGTCATTTTGTATTGAAAATACTTACATATTGTAATCTTATTCGTTCATATAAACATTTTTACAATCTTGTCGTCGACAATGCATTTTAAATAGAAATTTTAGCATTCAATTTACATTAAGAGAAGATAGTCCGAATGCATTGAATATTTATTAGCTAGTGAAGAGTATTTCTCAGTAGCTAAGCTTTTGTATGGCCACAGTGAGTGTAAGTGAAGTGTGTTAACACCGCCTCTGGCGGAACATCATCCAAGTTGTCAACCTTCTCCTCAAACTAAAATTCTAATGTCAGCGAAGACACGAACCATAGATAATACGATATACACTCACTGAAAACTAATCTAGGCTAATAAACCACTCAAATGATAGTTAACCCTTCATGATAGCGGATACTATAAGTGTTACTTACTACCCAAAAAATAAGTAAACAAATTTCGTTTTAAATTAAAGCTTTTTGAAATCAGACCAGAGTTACAGAAAGCAAACAAAAAATGGGAAAACTTTCTGAGGCCGGTGAACGTGCTCCAAATTCTGTGAGGAGAATATGTTTTTCTTAAAATCTGTAGACTTTCGTGGAGATTTTCAGAATTATGTAAGTATTCCCAGGTACATACCGTTAGTGTTTTGTACGAAAATCACGTCTACTCTCCTCCGTCTTGTCAGTTTCACATCCGTGTGAATTTAATATTATAAAAACGATATTGTTGTGCCTCCTCTAAATAGTTAATTCCTCAGCTTTTTTTTTGCCATATATGTACATATGTATATTAATATGTTATGGAACCCAGACAAAATGGCAAATGCACTGATTAAATTTCGATCTCAGTCTGAAAAACGCTACAGTGATCAGGCAGACGAAAGGATAAGCTTAATCCTAGTTGCTTTCTGCTACCACCACATCCAGTTTGGATATGTCGGTACAAAAATACAGCACATCCTTCTGCTGGCAACGACTCCTAATCACATTCACTCCCGAAGGCAGCGATGAAGTGATTATCGAAGGCTTTCTTGGATAGAATGGTAAAATCCAATAGAACTTGGGAGAGTTCCACAAAAGTTTCAAACCAGGGACTAACTAAATTTATTCTTATAGCCAACTTGTTTTTCACAGAGGTGTTCCTTAGTGAAGAAGATAATGGTAATGGTAATGCCTAAGGAATAGATGTTCTTAAGATACCTGTGATCAAAAATTATGCCGTTCTTCGAAACTTTCATAATGAATTTGGTTTTGAAGGGATACCAAAGTGATGTAAACGATGTATAGGTATACATACATCTCTCTGCAGTGAGTTGGAGTAAACTGGTGGCCAATTGGAACACTTACAACATATTACCAGACATCTGATGGGTATCAATTGACAGGTATTGAGGACTATATTATTCCTGCATTCTTAAAATATCAAACATTAATTTGTGATTATTTTTAATTATTTTTTGAAGTTTTACGAGTTTTATATTGGGTATAGACAGGCGGAAGAATCTGGTGGTCAGTTTGGAACATTTCTGACATATTTCCAGACATCTCATGGGTATCATTGAACAGGTTTTACGGATTAAATTAATCCTGCATCTTAACATTAACTAGCGATTTTTATAATTTTGTGAAATTTTGTCATCTTGGCTGCTGTCAGGTAGCACATGGTTGTCAGTTAAAACATTTCCAAGATATTACCAAATATCTCATGGGTATCATTCGACAGGTATTGAGGATTAGACTAACTGTACGTTACCAAAATATGTAACATTAAAACATTTCCAACATATTAGCTTGAAATTATGTAAAATTAGCTTTAGGTGAAGAAAACTGGTGATCAATTTGGGACATTTCTAACGTAAGTCAAGCGATGGGTATCATTGGACAGGTATAAATAAGTAGATTATTCCTTTTCTAAGTTTTATCATATTGAGAACAGTATCATATTGAGTGAAGAGAATCTGATGGTCAATTGGCATATTTCCTCCCTAACATTGAACATGTTTTGTACAGTAGAATCCTACATCTTTAACATTCATTTACGATTATTCTCAATTTTAATTTTGATTACTTTACATTTTAATTTGCCTCACATCGCTCCACTCTATGAGGAATCATGCAACACACACAGATATCAGGAAAAACTCAATACGTGCACAAGCGCTAACTCAATATATCGTAAAACTATCTTTTTCAAAATGAAAACAAAGAAAAAAAGCTTAATTTTAAAATATAAAAATTAAATTATGAAACAATATCTAAAGAAAATGCATTAATATTTTGTATTTATTTTTAGTACCTAATAACGATTTTGTGAAATAAAAATTAAAAATCTTAGGTTCAGTATAAAGTTATTAAAAAATACATTCTCGGTAATAAATTTTCAGAAATAAAAATTAATATAAGAAGAAGAAGAAAACACAACTTTATTGCCAAAATAATATTGCAATATTAATAGAGATACAGCCAGAACAGAAATCTTGTAGATACATTTGCTCATTTGTATTCTGTTGAACGAACACAGAACAAGAAAAAGGTGTTCAGCTTCCAATATCTTGAGACCGAACACCTACGCGTGTGCTCAATATCCAAAACGACAACAACAAAACCATAAAAAATTATTAAACATACTCGTACACAAAATAACGAAAAACCAACCTGTCGCACTAAAGTGAAAAATTAAGAAAAATTGCAATGAAAATGAATGCTACTGCTGCTTCTGCTACTACTTTCAAAAGTCAAAGTAAAATAAAATTCATATCGCATAAAAATAAAAATAAATATAAATTAAGTTTAACACAAAAAAGTGTTGTTGCCAAATCATTTTCACAGATGACAAATTTACTACACAAATGCACAAGAACAATATAATTGCAAATTAATAATATTAATATTTTTTTATATTTACATACTAGGTATGTAAAGGCGTAAGGAGTGTGCACGAAAAGATTGATCTCCCGAAAAAGGAACGTTTTTCTTTCAAAACAACAATATTTTTACAAAATTTAATTTGTTTTTTTTTTGTTTTCCTTAAATGTCGTATTTATCGCTTCTAAAAACAAAAATTTTATTTACTGAATTTCTGAAAAAATTTCATACTTTATCACTAATCCTTTCATCATCTCTTGCACAGTTGAAGCCCGGACGACATTCTTGGCAGATTTGTCCTATTTTTTTGTAAACCACTTTTCGTTTTTAGCCCAGCCTATTGTTTTTGTTTTTTGAGGTTACCCTTTACGCTCAATGGAACGTAACTCTGGGCAGGCAATTTGGTGAGTTGCATTCCTTTTAATCTAACTAAGTATCATCGCTCCATTTCATAACTTCCTTGCCAGAATGTGACGTGACCAGATCAGGCCAAGAGAATACTGGGACATTATGGCTACTTAAAAATGATAAAAGACACTTTTTAAAGCACTCGTCGTCTACGTTTTGATTTATAGACCTAGTGCTAACAAAAGTTTAACTTCTTTTTCCACAAGTGCTTGCTGCCTGCTAAATCAAAAATTGTTTGGGAAATTGTGACTAATTTTGGCCTCTAGCTTGGGCTGTGTAAAATATCTGTCCAGGGTAATTGCTGAAATTTACTTTTCGCGTAGGTTTCATCATCCATAATGCAATATTTAAATTTTGTAAAGAAAATTTCGTACAATCTCTGGCTCGAGTTCTGGCTTCAATTTCCTTTCTTCTTCGTTTCGATCTGGAAACTTTTTGCACCTTATATAATTTAAAATTAGTAGTTTTTTTTGTTTTGTTTTTTGATTAACTTTTTGAAGTTTTAAGTTTGGAATTAGTATCGCTGACAGATGCGTTTGGACTTCTCTTCCTCTTAAAGTGGACTTTAACTAAGCCAGCAAATTTTTTGTTTACTGGATCAAATTTTCTGCAGGACCCTTTACTTTTAATGGCACAACCACAGCCCATATGAAAAGCTTTTCATAGCAATTTTTACTCTTGTAGGTTTGCCATTGCCTGCCAAGAGGTGGTGCTGTGTAGAAAAATTATTTTTTTCTGCCTGTGCTGAGATTCGAATCCCTGACACTCTGCGTAGCAGTCCAACGCACTACCACTACGCCACAGGACCCTTTCACTTTATCAAAACAAAAATTCTCTCTAGTTTTTAATGGTTCTTTTTACCGTGGCAATGCTGCCACCCACTAGGTTGCAACTTTTGTATTGGGTTCATGAAGGATTTTTATGTAAAGTGTGCAATATGTTTTGTTTTGTCGGTCAAGCTTTGTGCCGCCTGCCACTTCGTTTAAGAATTTTCTCAAACTAACAACAATTTGTGGAAAAAAAAATTTAAGTCTTCACTAATTGCATGTATGTATTTCAAATTTTGTATATAAAAAGCAAGTATAAATTTTTTCGTGTACGCTCCTTATAAATATATAAAATAAATGAAAGGATGCTGCTGCTCTTTCCTGATAATTTGTTGCATTCATTGCATACAATGAATTAAAAACAGAAAATTAAGATTTCAATAAAGACGAAAAGAATTTAACTAAATTAACAAAATAAATGTTTATTACTCTGGCGCATTTCTTTTTCTGTTGAATGTGGTGGGCATGAATATTGTTGGTACTTGCTGCTGTGCACATCAACAATATTTTCTTTATGATATACAAACTTTGAGAATTTTTGTATAAAATAAAAAATAAAAAGTAGTAGAAAATTTTAATTAAATTTTTAGAGAAAATTTATTCCTTTGGTTTGCGTATCAGTTTATGTGATTGTGTTATCGTAATCCCATGCCTTATCTTCTAAGTATTAAACTAGCACTGATGATGACAAATAGTATACTATACATTGCAAACAAAATTGTTAAGTAATACTACATACATAATTCCTGGGACAATTTTCTAACTCTCTACCGGTGGAACGAATTTTGTGAATTCTAAGTAAAAATTTCTTCAAAATTCACTATGAATGGATGCGAATAGCAATGCGCAGACGACACCCCATGTGAATTTTTGTGCCATTAAAGAAAAAAAATTTAATTTTAAATGAATAAGATAAAATATTCATATAGTGGAATAGTGCACGACTTTTCAATTTGGAACAAGCATGTTCACGAAAATTAGTGTTACAAGAACATGAGTTTTCGTGTTCTGAATATTCACGGTCCTTTGACACATGTACTCGCATCTATACACGTTCAAGGACATGAGTGTTTCCATGAGAAAGAGCAAACAGTGTGCATAGATCGTATTTATATTCGTCACGAACACGTGTGTACTCTATTTCTCTATTTAACTACTTATCACAGGACATGAGTGTTCGTGCACTAAACATTCTTGAACTTTTCACCGTGCACATGCTCAAAGGCATTAGTGTAGGAGGACGAACAGTGAAAATGTTTGATCTCATACCATGTGCTTGTTCAAGAACATGGGTGTCCCGAATATTCCTGATCTCATCTCACATGTATGTACATTAGCTATGGAATAGTACACGACTTTTTAATTTCGATATGCTGAAAACCTTAATTTTGTGAGGTTTCATTATCAAGCTGATCAAGGGTTGCTCATAGAGCGTTAAAATGTAAGTCTAACTACCTCCTCTCTCAAGGTGATTATACAGAGGTAAAATGTAAGACTGACCCCCATAACTTTCCTCTTACCCTACTTTCCTTTAGGGGACTACCATATAAAAATAGAGTAATAAAAAAATCACCTGAAAACTAATTTCATTTATATATGGGCCTAAGGAAGGCAGATGGGGTAAGTAAAATCGGGGAAAATGTTGAAAGAAAGAAATCAATGGGGTCGGCCTTACATTTTTCGTTTGTAAGATCACTTTAGGGACTTTAGGACGGAAGGAGCTCATTTCATAAAATGTTATTTTGGTATGTAAGTAAGCGTTGGTGATGAGGGGTAAGTATGTTCGACTAAAATGTTGGAGAGTGAAAAGAATTGAAGTCGGTTTTACATTTTAGCCTTCTAGCAGCGACTCTTGGCCAGCTATCAGATGAGTGGTAAATTTTCCGAAAATTGTTAACTTACCATAATATGGCAGCCCCCTTAACGGTTGGAAATAAGTAGCAAGTATTTGGGAGAAAAAGGTTACAGAGTGCATTTAAATGAAAGTCGGTCTTACATTTTTACCCTATAAGGTCACCCTGGAATCACGGGGAGCCTATTTCATGTTGGAAATAGGGGTAAGTAAGTTGTCAGTTCATCTCAAGTGTATTTTGATATTAATACACTTGAGATGAATTAATAAAAATATCGAACAAAGAATTTGTCTCAAATTTTGTATTGCAAATGGAATTACAAGTGCCGAATCGCTGAAAATTTTACAGAAGGCTTACAGTGAATCAACTTTATCAAAAACACGTGCATATGACTGCTACAGTGCACTCAAAACCTGTCAAGATGTGGTGGCTTCAACTGAAGTTGACATCAATAAAATGTTTCATGAGTCAATTCGTACACGATTATTTGGGCATGATACGCGTTGTAGCTCGACTACTTAGTTCTGAAAGACCTGAATTTTTTTTTTTTTAATTGTGAACGAATTTGTGGCTAAAAACTCAACAAATCTCATTGAACAACCTCACCAAATATGATACGGGTTGAAACTTTTCTCTTTCCAAAACTCAAATTACAATTTCGAGGCACCCGGTTTCAGAGGACATAAAAGAGAATTCGCGGCGAGAACTGAAGTCGATTCTGGTAAATGCGTTTGTTTTCATGATTTGATTATTCGTTGGCATAAGTCTTTCATTTCGGAACGGGCCTACTATGAAGACGTTCCATTGAAAATATTATTCATATTATAATATTTTGTATTTTATTGATCAATTCCCGGAGAACTTTTTTGAATGACTGAATATATATTAAATAAAATGTGGTGGAGTGAAGATTATTGGAGGTCGGTCTTACATTATGCCCCTTTTAGGATGACCCTGAATACATCAAATATTCGTGAAAAGCAAGGGGAGCATATTTCATGAAAATAAAATAAATTTTGTATAGGAGCCCCCTTACATCCGTGGAGTTACTAATTTGTCGGTTTTTCTCGTATTTCCTTTTAGTTGTACTTTTACCTCAATGCGACGCTACTTATGCGTTTTTTCATTGAACCTCAGAAAATTAAGGGTTCCATCGTATCCAAATTCGATTTTAGACAATCTCCGTGCAACACTATAATACAACTTATGTACTACATATGTACATCTTTAAGAAGATGTATGTTAATCTATGGGAACACTCTTGATTTTCTCTTATTTGTTCATGTTCGTGAACTGGACATTCTGGATCTTTTTGCGCATCTTAAAGATAAAAGCTCAAAGACATGGGTGTCATGAGCATTCTACATTTTTAATCTCTTCGCACATGTCTTGAACGTGTACTGAACATTACTTTCGCACATCTATACGTTCCATAGGATAAATGCTCTTGATCTCATGTCCAATATGGCCGTGGAATATCTTTGAAAATTTGACTCGGCGCAAAAATTTCACATTTTTCTCTCGTGCTCATGGCATATAATGTTCGATGTGAGAGTCAATTCAGTCCAACAATTTCATAATGTTCGCTGAGTAAAATTCCAGTATAATAACCACGGGCCAACTTTCTTGATTCGTTTACATTGAGTCGATCCATCAAAAGCATCTGCACCCACAATATATAGAACATAAGTAATATAGAACCAACAACTAATCAGACACGAATCTCAATTAAAATTTAACATACTTATTCATACTATTCATAGTATATGTATAAAAATAAAATAAGCACTTAAAAAACTATTAAACGTACCTTCTTTTTGTCTCTCATTGAACCTTTACCCCTAACCATAATTTTACAACCAGTCTCTTGTTCTAATTGTTTTGCTGTCATGCCACGTGGACCCAAGATTCGTCCAACAAAATTAAACTGCAAAGAAAACAAAAATCAAGAGAAATTATTAATAAAAAAAAATTTCAAAAACTATTACAATTAACAATAAAACTTAAAAAATAAATAAATATGAACAACATAATTCAGAATATAATAATAGAAAGAAGTAAAACCTTTAAGAGAATATCTCATGACATTCAAACAAAACGAAATGAAATTGCAGCAATCTTGCAACACCAATAGCAATCAATACGCGCAACATTCCATGAAAATTCAAGGTTCTTGCGAATATGTGGTTTAACAATTTAATAAATCTGTCAAATTAAACTGTCATAAATTGAAATTAAAAAAAAATTTTTAAAAAATACCAATGGGGAAAGATAAAACTTCAAAAGAAAAATGTTTAAACCAAACGATTTTTCAAAGTCAAAATTATTATAACTATGTATTTTTTTTTCGGTTACGTTGCATTTTTGCATGATACAGCAGCAACGTCAAATCAGCAACGCGTCGCTTCATTCGACTCTTTATAGAAATATGTACAATAAAATGGTTGAAAAAATATTTTGAGAATATTATTCAATTGACTCACACAACAATCAACACATTATTATACTCATATTGTTCCCTTTTCAAATAATTTCTTGCTTAATTGTAAATATTACACATACACACACTCACATACAAATTTCAAAATTTATCAAGAAAAATAAGCAACCAGAAAATGGCTTGCGGCGACACGCCTCTAATTGGCACGATAAACCAATCAGCAAAGTGGAAAAATAATAAAAATGAAAAGAAATCAATGCATATCAATGTATGTATGTAAAAGCAATGAACAATTGCAGCTGTTAGATGATGAAAACAATAATAACAAAATTAAAATACCGGACTATCAATAATTTTAAACTATGACTGAGAAGCAGTAGAAATTCGAGTAGAAACAGAAGCTTACATAATTCTTTCATAAGGGAAGAAACCATCACAATCTGGCTTGAAGTCAGAAATTTTTTTCAATAAATATTTGAAAAATGTCGTTAACTAAGAATCTTATTAGTAAGGAGATATATTCTAAATCTGACTGTTTTCCGATTTGAAATTCTCGCAGTAAATTGGAGACGTTAACACAAATCAACTTGTCGCTTTCAACTCTGGAAGCCAGGCATTTATTTGGCGAACAGTTGGCAAGTGGCAATCAACAATTTACACAGCTAGCAATCAGTGCTGGACTTGGAACACAGTCTGAATTGGAATATGTTCTCCGAGATACTTTTCCAGTGCAAATCAATAACATCTAGAAAGGGTGTATAAAAAAGTAATACGTACAATAATTAAATGAATTTAAGTACTTTAGTAACTAATCATCACACAACAATATCAACAATAATAATAAAAAATATTATTTATGCAAATACATTAGCAAGAAGTACCTAAGCTTTTTCGCATCCACTCATGTTGTGCGTGTTATATTTGTACAAGAATGGCCGAACGGCAAAGTAAAAGCTTTTCATAGCAATTTTTAATCTTGTAGGTTTGCCATTGCCTGCCAAGATTTTTGATTTTGCCTGTGCCGAGATTCGAACCCCGGACATTCTGCGTAGCAGCCCAACGCCAACTACCACCACGCCACAGCGACCACATTTTATTCTAAACATATACTTACTTATTTTATACAAAAAATACAAGCAACAATAAACCACATCTAATCGATTCATAAAAATTGTGAGCTTGTTTAAATGTTTTACATATATTTTTTCAGTACTTGCTGTTAAAAACCAATGGCATTCAATCAAATAACAACAGCAACGCCAATCAGCCAACACAAAAAACGTTTAGATGCATTCTTAATATTTGCTTTGTGTGTGGTGTTGTTGTTGTTACCATATTTCGATACACTTGTTGTTGTTTCTTTCTATCTAACAAACAAACGACACAACAACTGCTTCTTTAACAGCTCGCTAAATGCAATAAATTGTAAAGTGAAAAACAAAAAACTGGCAGCTTGTCATTAAATTGTTATAATTTCAAACAATTGTAAAGAACAACAAAAAAAACCGCGAAATAAATAAAATATATTGAAGTCAATAATGTGTTTTGGCGTTTGTTGAAGAGGTGTGTCCCACACCCACTACCATATTGAATCAATCATAATGCTTAATGCTTGGGTAGTTAAAGCTGTCTGGAGAATCTGATTTACAATGCAAAAATAGAAAACCTTCAAAAATATTCTACAAAAGTTTCAATAAGAATTTAATAGATTGATGGAAAAATATAAGAGATAATTTAAGAAATACTTATGGTACATATGTGTTATATAGGCAAAATAAGTAGTTGGAAATACGAAGCGCTCCATTTCGATTAGAAATGTGTATAAAATAGTATTTAATTTAAACAATTTGATCCCCTTTTGGATGCCCCAGTCACAGAGTGTATGCTTTGAAACCCTTATCTCTCTCGAATCCCTCCCTTTAAATGTTAGTCCTCCTTCCTTGCATTTATAAACTATTGATTTGAATAAAGAAATTTTCGTCGTAGTTCGAGCAGACTTTGTTTTTGATGAGAACTTAACATCTAATCCCATAGACCTTCAAAGGGGCAAATTATTTCCAGATCAATGTTCTATCTCTCTCTAGTTGATGGGATTTTAAGCAACATTTTATTTATATCTTTCGAAAACCGGCACAACACAGTTTAAAACCTTAGTAGCAGTACCGTCAGCATTTAGCGTAAACAAGGATTAAATATATATGACTTATAATATAATATTGCATGACATAAAAATTTAAATTTATAGTGACAATCATCTGGAAGTGCAAAATAAAGTATAAACAAATTAGAACTAAAATGAAACATTTTCCAAACTTTTAGTAAACATTTTCAAAACATTAAATAAACAAGTAAGCTAATGTGAAGCACAAGAATATAAATATAACAATCATTAAACATCTATTCATACAAAAACTTTTATAGCATGATATATTTGACTATTTTCTATTACAGCGAAGAAAAGAATAAAGCTAGTTTATTTTTGAATTGCACAGCGTTATTACAAGATCTTAAACTATTAGGAAGTGCATTCCAAAGACGAACAGAGTGTACAAAAAACTGCCTTTCAGGCGTTAAACAAGAAACACGTAAACAGTTATTCATATTACTTAGTTCGATTGGATATAGAAAAGTTTAATCTCGGAAACAAATAACTGGGTTCTGCATTACATATAATCTTATGCAACAATAAAAGCGTTCGATAGTTCAGCAAGTTATCAAACGTTAAGCCATGGATTCTTTTAGCATACTGGAAAACATGATCTCTTCTTTTTAGCCCAAACACATAACGAACAATGTTATTGAAAAGATTATTTAATTTATTTTTACTTAGACTATCACAGTTTGCAAAAATTTCGCAGCCATATAAGGAGTGAGATCGGAAAAATCGGATAATCCCTTATGCAAATAAAAAAATGTAAACAGTTTTGAAAAGAAAATTTAATTTCTGATAAAATGATCAATAAACCTAATTTGTTTGTTGTTTTTTACAGAATTCGGACAGCTTTTCCGGTATGCCTGCCATTAGCGCCTTTTCTGTCATTTCTGAGACTCTCTTGGCGGCTACTTTCTACTTATTTCTAAAATCTTCCATGGATTTAGCTTCTTTGTTGTTTGCCTTTAATGTTCTTTTCACTAGAGCCCAATATCTCTCGATAGGCCGAAGTTCTGGGCAATTTGGTGGGTTGGCGATTTTCGGTACCAATTTGATGTTTTGGTCTTCGAACCATTTAAGGGTTACTTTACTGTAGTGGCACGAGGCTAGATCAGGCCAAAAGAAGGTAGATACATTGTGCTTTTTAATGAAGGGCAGCAATGTCTTCTGGAGGCACTCCTTCACATAAATTTCGGCGTTAACAGTGCCACTTGTTACGAAACTTGTACTCCTTAGCCCACAACTATAAATCGCTTGCCATACCAGAAACTTCTTCGGGAACTTGGACTTTTGTTTTGTCCCAAATCTTTCCTCAACTCCTCCTCGTTCCTTTGCGGTGTAAAACTCTTGACCAGGCAATTGAGAAAATTTAGACAACACGTAAGTTTCATCGTCCATAACACAGCAATCGAATTGTATTTCATCAGAAGTTATCCAACGCAAAGCCTACTGTTTGAATTCTTTCATTCAAATGAAGAGTTTCAAAGCAGTGGTCTTTCAAAGTTATCCGATTTAGCATTGTTGGTATGAGATATGCTTTAGCAAGTAGCATTCGTATATGAAGAGGAGTAAAGTACTGCGTCGTCCAAAGAACACGAAGCATGCTGTAGACTTTCTCAACCGTGTTACTTATGTGGTTATTCCAAGTTAGAGTTCTGTTGAAGGTTACCACTAGATTTTTTGCAGAATCTACGTATTCAATATTGCTTCCATTTAATGAAAGGTTGGGGGCAGTGGAAATGTCAATGATTTACTTCGCAATTACCAAGCATTTTGATTTTGTTGGATTAAGGCTTAAGCCGTTTTTTATTGCCCAATTACCAATTTTTTGTCATTGAGCTTGCGCTTAGAATTGAGAATTGAATGTCCAAAGGTATTTCCGAGAAAGGAAAGAAAAAGAAGGAACTTGGTTTCAGTAGCAACTGTACACAACTAGTTGAAACTAGATTTCTCCACTAAAAGTATTTATATATTTCCATTTGTATGTACTACAGGACGTCGGAAGGGGGAGAACCATCAGTATGTATCAAATATCTTCATACTTCGGTTAAAGACTGAACTTACTGATGATCTGATTCTCGAATTGGGAAATAAGAGACCCAAATTCTACTCTAAATTTACAATTTTCTCTTCCTTACCATTTCCCTTTGAAGAGTTTGTAACTTCAGTCGAAATCTTTATATGTACATAGATCATCTCTCTGACTGTTTAGAATTACCCACAGAACTTTCCCTATGAAAAATGTTTGGAGTCAGCTGATGTTTTTATAGCACATAATTCGAAGAGAATTTTTTTCTTTGTTTTACAACTTTAAATACCGAGTTGAGCTAATCTGATTATCGAGTTATGGCACTCAAATTCTGCTCTAGGCCAATACTTTTGCTCTCTCCCCCTACACGGTACCAAAATTGTTCAGAAAATCAATGAAAAATTAATGAAAAGGTTTAAAGACATGAGTTAAAAACTTCATAAAATAAATTGGTTTTCATTGACACTCTTTTTAATGAATAGAATCGATATGTACAATTTAACAAATAAGTTCATTAAAACTTCTAAGAAGGTCTATGAGAAAAAAATAACCAAGAAGGAAAGCAGCAACATCCTGGATGACACTAGACTATCGAAGGTTGTCTGTGAAAACTGCTTAATGAAAATTAAAATATCAAGCAAAATTATTCTGGCAACGGTTGACATAATCAATGAATGCGTTCATTACAGATTAACGAACGAATTCATTAACAGTTTTTTTAGAATCAATAAGTTTAGAATCAACTAAGTTTGCTATGACACAATATTAATGAATAATACACACAATGAACGTTTTCATGCGCGTTCATAAAATTTAATGTACAAATTCATTAACTCAATGAGGTATACATTGATTTAATGAAAGTTTCCATTAATTTGCCAATTTTTGATGATTATAATTTAATTAATAATTTTCATTCATTTTTATTGAATTCCGTGAAGTTTTTTGGCCGAAGTTTCACAGCTCGCGGAAGTCATATCTGAGATCAATAATAACAGAGGTTTTGAGTTTAAAATCCTCCCCACTTGCTGTCAAATGTCTCAGACAATGTGATCATTGCTACAGAATAAAAAAAAATAAAAAATTAAGGAACGAAAAAAAACTTATTCATTTCCAATCTTTGGTTTTGCACAGGACCTGAGACTGTTAAGAGCTATGATTCGAAGTAAATTATTTGTTTTAAAGGTCTTGCATTGTTTGTAAACAATTTCGGAAAATCATTGAAAGAATAGAGATACCTCAAGTATCAGGGAGATGTTCTGAATAATCATCTAGACTAATTTCGAACCAGGTTAAACGAGCTACGGTTATGTGAATAAAATTCGATAAATTCAAGGCAGAGGAAACCTAAAGTAGCAACCAACCACTCACACATCAACCAAGGTTGCTCTTTCAATATATTTGCTGATCGAAAGCCCAGCTATCGTTCTAAAACAACTTTATCGATTATTACCAATCAATACTCATTTGGGAGGAGTTGAGCAGATCATTTTGTTGTTTACTATTTAATCTAACATAAGAGAAGTGATCGTATGTTTTATATAAGAAAGTAACAAGATTTTACTTTACTAAAATATAAAAATTAAAATATATTTAAGAATACTAATGTATAGTAAACAATAAATTTATAAATCAACACATTCTATGCAATTAAAACTATGAATAAAACAAATTCAAAAACAACAACAAAGCACTGGTGTGTGTGGATCTAGTTTAGAAAACATGGAAAATTACATTATACCACCCACAATGATCAACGTCGAAGTCGGTGTCGGTGTCGTCGCCGTCGTCGATCTCTCAGTTCTCGATCGACCCAGTGATATAATGTGATGTGTGATGATGATGTGATGATGATGACGTATATGCATAAAAACAACATTGCCTGCCTTCATGCAGGCAAGTCAGCGATAAAAGTAGCAATAGCGAACAACAATAACAACTGACTGACTGACTGACTGACTGATAGATGTGTTGTAGTAGTAGTTTACAAGCGAGAACAAAACCAACAACAAAAACTATAGCCAACGGCGGCAAAACAAATACGATCATTAAAAGCAAAAAACAAAAATCAACCGATCAACCAAGCCAGCAAGCAAAAGTAATCGCAAGTAATCGAGCAAACGAGCGAGAAAAGATCAAATCAATTTAAACGTTTTCCACGTAACTATTCACCAGGCATTATGGTGTAATACATTTACGGTGGATAGTGCTGCTGTGAAGCTGTAACTGGCATGCGATTGCTGCTTCTGCTGTTGCCGTTGTTGAGTGAGAAAAATGTTGCACCAACTCTGAGTGTTGGCAATAAAAACGCGTACATTTAACTTAGAAGAGATTGAAGTGAACGAAGACAAAAAAAAAAAAAACACGCAGCAAATGCCATAAACACACATAAACAAATAAAACCCAGTAGGAAAATGCTTCACTAATATAAATATTTTTCAGGTAATTCTTTTTCTTTTTTTTTTAATTTGATTAATGCTTGATAATCATCTATGAACTCATTCCTGATGCAATTTCCTACTGGGTTTCACTAAGCATAACTTCGTTGGTTGATCGCATCGAACTCACATCACAGCACTTGAGCATCATCTCGTATTGTGCGAGCATCTCATCGCATCACATATCTGCGCTTTTATAATTCAAAAGCAGAATATTTTATGTACAGCAGACGATGATGATGAGCTCTAAGCTTGGAACGTGCAGCAATTATGAAACTCAATTCTACATATTTCAAAGCGATTCACATTCACACATTGCAGAATTAGAGAATTGAATTACGGTTTTTTAATTAAGGATGCAATTAAAATCAATTTCTGTTGGCTACGTGTGAGAGTCTCACTCACAGCGCAAAAATGAGATCACCAATGATCGTTAGCAGTTGGATAGTTGGAAGAAAATGGTATTAATTTTTTTATTCTATGGTTATGGTAATTATTCTCTGGGAATCTAAGACTCGAACCTGAAGTGAGGTGGCTCCAGTCCAACACTAACTACACCATCAAGTTTAAATTACGAAGAAATTATCGAACATTTTTAAAACATCATAACATCATAAAATACACTAACGTAAACTTTACCTGTAAAAAAAAAATCATGTAATTGTTTCCTACTTTTTCCCCCCTTTTAATTGACTAACAATATTGTTAAGAGCAAAATTTGCCGCAAACAAAACGTTTACAGCAATAAAAAAGAAGCATGTTAATAAATGCACACATAAGTCTCGAATGCAACACAGTTGCAGTTGCACTCACACACGATGCCGGCATTTTTACACATGAATGAGTACGGCCAACGATGGCGAGGAGTACACGCCCATAATACATAGCTCTTAGCATGTACCCGCTTAAACGCGCACACCACTCACACATACATAAATCCGAAAGACAAATAATAATAATAATATTAAAAAAAAAAAAAAAGTGTGCCACATTGCATTTGCGTAAATGTTTAGGAAAAATTTGGATAATCATAAGAAGAAAAAATGTGTAGGTAATAAATTTAAAATTAACCCTTATGTGGTTTTTACAATATCAGGAGAAATATTTAAAGGGACCTTATTCAATAAAAGCACTGCCTCTATCAGTGTTCTGATAATGGCTATTTGTTGTGAATGTGGGCTTTAGATTTACAAAGCATTATCTCCGTTTATGTCTAGTCCTCACAAGAAGAAAGTGACTACTAAGAACAGATATTTTGAGGATTTGTTTTTGCATTTGAACTTCTTAGGTTCCTCGAGAAACTAAGAAGAACTAATCAATGAGAAACGCTAAACTCTATTTAAGAATGTGTTCATATTATTGATGAATGTATTCATAATATTGATGAATATACTCATAATATTTATATATGAATACTGTCATAATATTGAGGAATGCGTCAATAATATTGATGAAATTGCCAATGAAAAAGTTTTTCACTTCGCCGTTTGGATTCGGCATATAACCACAACCCGACTTCACAGAAGCGTGATTACAGAAGCTGCCAACCTTCCAGTCAAGGTAAGGTCTCTCTTCCATTTATGTACAAATATAACACGCACAACATGAGTGGATGCGAAAATGTAGGCATTTGGCGCTACATGCGGTCATAGTCGACATTAATAAAAAAAAAAAAAAAACTGAAGTTCATTGTGGTAAAGGCATAACACTTTTCACAACGTGCTTCTAATATTGATGAATGTTTTAAAAAATTGATTTATGCGCTTATAATATAAATGCATTCATAATATTGATGATATGTACTTAGTTAGATACGTAATATTGAAAAATGTGTTAACAATATTGATTAATGCGTTCAAAATGTTAAAGATTGTGCTCATAATATTGAAGAATGTGTTCATAATGTTGATCAATGTGTTCAAAATATTGTCGAATGTGTTCATAATGATTTTGAACGTGTTTACAATTTTAAGGAAAGTGTTTAATACTATTTCGTCTAACTGGGCAAAGTAAAATAGTCCAGCAAAATGAGTGCTATGGACGGTATATCTCACTTGTGTCCAACTCCATGTCTAATCTAATATCTTATAATCATATTCATTCAGAAACGTAACACCACCAGATATCGTTTTCCTGCACTAAATATGTATTTAGTCTCATTCCACTTCCCGAACAATCACATTAAGGTTAAACAACAAACGTATTTTCCATTTAAAAACGCATTTCCCCCAAAAACAAGAGAGCAGGCAAGCAAAGGAGCACAAAAAAGCATTTGCGAAGCGTGATGATTTACTGTGATAAGCAAAAACTACAACAACAAAAATAAATAAAAATTTTACATGCTTTTTTCGCTAATGAACGCGGTGGGAAATAATAAGCTTGAAAAAATGTCTTAAAATATATAGTATGTAAAATTTTTTATGAATATGAATAGTTATTCACTGTGATAATTGCAGACTGGTTTTTATTTACATTTTGCTGTGTCTGTCTATCTTTCGTCAATTTTGTCGGTCGTTTTTAATTTAAGATAAGTTTGTCAAATGTTCAGCTATTGTGGCATTAATGGGTGAGTCTTAAATTACAAGGCGTGTAGCGTATTTCCCCCCCCCCCCCTGTAAAGCACTAAAATATAATTACAACTATTTACATACATATGTATATAACTATTTATTTAATACTAAGTCCTACTTAGTTTCTTAATGGTAATTACTGAGCATGAACAAAACGGAAACTTGGAACTTGCGCCGCTAAAGTTCAAAAAGTGCAACGGTAGTTGCGATTTCAAAATTTCATGCAAATACTTGCAGTTAGTATTTTTAATTACTCGTAATATCTTTTAAGCAGATTTTCATGCATTAGATAAAAACGTAAATAAAATGCTTGCCTAACTTACTGCACTCTTGTTCACGCTTGAATAATTTTTTGATTATTTTTAAAACATATGGTACAGCAAAAATTTTTTATTTTTTTTAACTTGCTATCATTTGTTTCTTATATAAATATTTATATTTCTAGATAAATAAAACTACCTATATGTATGTATTCTAGATAGAAAACTGTACCTTTATAATACAGGGTGTATTTTTAGAAGTGTGGTTTTCAAGACGAAATAAAACGCGTATAATTTAATGCTTTATTATAAAGATAAGGATTTGCCATTATTTTTTAAAAACGATTTCGGGCAAGTGGCCACCGCGGCTGGTTCGAATAAATTCCAGCCGAGAGGCCCAATTTTCGACCATTTTTTGCAGCAATTGGGGCCATTTGTCAGTAATAACGCGCCGAATATTCTCTTCCAAGGCGTCAATCGTCTCGGGCTTATCTGCGTAGACAAGCAACTTCGCATAACCCCACAAATAGCACGATCTTGGAGGCCACGACACAGGCCCACAACGCGAGATAATGCGCTCACCAAAAGTTTCCCGGTAAATTCAATAAATTGATTGTTTCGTTGTCTGTATGGCAGTATGGCATGTAGCGCCTTCTTCTTGGAACCAAAGGTCCCCCACATCAACATCCTCCAACTCACAATTCAGGCACGAAAAAGTCATTAATCATGGCTCTATAGCGTTCCCCCCCCATTGACTGTAACATTATGACCGGCTTCATCTTTGAAGAAATATGGACTAATGATTACCTCTGCCCATAGAGCACACCAAGCAGTGACTTTTTGTGGATGTAATGTCGTCTCAACAATGGCTTGTGGATTATGATTACTCCAAATACGACAATTTTGCTTATTAACGTACCCATTCAACTTCATCGCTGAACAAAATTTTCCTGTGAAGGTCGGTAATAAATTTGCAGAATTTGCAAACGTTTTTCAGGAGTAAGTCTATTCATTATGAAATGGCAAATCAAACTGAGCATAAATCAAGTGGCAATATTGTCAAAAAGACCAACTCCGAAAAAAGTATTGCCAGATTGAAAACTACACTTTTAAAAAAAACACCCTCTATAACGAGTAGTAAGACAAGAAAAGAACAAATGTTTTTCTTTATTTTATTATTTAATTTTCTAACTAAACACATAATTGAAGAGAATTTAATTTCCTCTGCTGGCGCAGCAGTAAAACAAATATACCTTACATAAGAAAAATATAAACAAATGTTGGAATAGTATAGTATTTCTAATCTGATTCTGATTCTGAATTTTTTTTTTATTCTGTCAAAAAAGTACCAGGAAATTATAATTTGAAAAGCCCGCTTAAAGGGATTGTAAAAGTTATTTTCGTCGATAAGTTGGCACCAGTCTTCTCTATCCTAATTTTATTTCGTTTGTTTACAGTGATCGATTTTGTGAGTTCATCTCAAGTGTGTTTTGCGATTTTTACAATGAATAAAAATGTCGAACAAAGAATTTGTCTCAAGTTTTGTATTGCAATTGAAATTTCGTGTGCCGAATCGATGAAAATGTTGAATCGACTTTATCAAAAACACGTTCATATGAGTGGTACAGTGCACTAAAAACCCCTTGATCTGCCCCCGTGAAAGATCTGCCTCGTTCTGATCGTCCATCACTGAAAATCAACATCCATAAAGTGAAGGAAATGGTGCCGGAAAATCGACATTTAAGTTTGAGAGAGAAAGCCGCTGAACTTTTAAATGTCTCACGAATCTATTCGTACCCATTGTACATGATTGTTTTGGCAAGATACTAGTTCCTAGTTTTGCTCGACTAGTTCCGAAACACGCCAACGCACCACCATCTCACAAAACTATCATTGTGAACTAGTTTCTGACGAAAAACTCAACAAATATCATCGAACAACCACCGTATTCACCTAATATGGCTCCGGCTGACATATTTCTCTCTCCAAAACTCAAATTACTACTTCGAGAAACCCATTTTCAGTTGATAGAAGACATATGGTAAGAGAGTTCGCAGCGAGAACTGAAGTCGATTCTGGAAAAAGCGTTCCAAAAATGTTTTGATTCGTTGGCATTCGTGTATTATTTCGTAAGAGACTTTGAAGGCGATACAATAAATTTGAATTAATAATAAATATTTTGTTTTACGGTACTTTTTTGACTGAATGTATATGTAAGAGATAGAATCACAGAATTATATAATACCCGTGTGTGAAGACAGGTGGCGTTGCTGAGGGAAGTTGGCATTACCGTCGTGTACTGCCATCTATCACACGACACCACACTAAATTTGAAATTAGTATCACACGTGTTTCATGTTTCGCGATAAAATGGAAAAAAAACAATCTCGATCCGTAATTCGCTTTTTACTTTTGGACAGAAAAACATGCGAAGAAATAAAAGCGAAGTTGGATGCGGTCTATGGGGACCCTTCACCATCTATGACAACCGTAATATATTGGTTCAACGAATTTAAACGGGGTCGTACATCTGTTTTTGATGAGGAGCGCCCAGGCCGCCTGGCAGACGTGGTTACCGAGGAAATCGTTGAAAAGGTCAACGACATGATTTTCGCTGATCGCCGAACGAAAATACGCGAAGTAGCAGAAGCCGTAGGAGTGTCATACGGAACAGTAATTAATATTTTACATAGGATAGGTTAAGCATGAGAAAGGTGTCGGCCCGATGGGTGCCGCGATTGCTTACGGTGGACAACAAGCGGATACGGAATTGTCCCGGCCAAATTGCATGAATTGAACTACGAATTCCGTTCCCCAACATGAAAACGTGGCTCGGGAGAAAAAAATTCAGCTCAAACGAAGAGGTTGTCGTCGAGCCAGAAGCGTATTTTGCAGAGTTTGACAAATCGTATATTTTGGAGGGGTTAAAGAAATGGCAGAAACGTTGGGAAAAGTGTATTGTACTAAAAGGAGATTACGTTGAAAAATAGAAAACAAAAATTTGTGAAAAACTTGCCTCTTCATTCCTAACACGGGTACTTATTGATTTACCCTCGTATACGTGTTTATGCAATTGTATGGCGCAGTGAACCGAACTTCCTTTTGCTGCACCTAAGTGCCTAACTATGCACTTGTCTATTTGAAATTAATATTACATAACTTTTCTTTACATTAGATAATATAGAATAATGCTGGTTATGGTATAGATAGATATGTTTGGAAATTCACTCTCGATTGAATTCAAATTGATATATATCAACAAAGAATAATTCCATATTGGATTTAGATCCGATTTTTAATTCAAAAATATAATGATCTGCAGCCTATATCGTTCATCGTATCTCAATTGATGAAATCTATATGTCGTCATATTGTTAGTGTTCATATTATTAGTGAATAAGGTCAAAGAATGAAACCGTATCCGTAACTGTTTAAACCAGTTTAATTTTTCGAAATCGAAACCATTATTTTCATCAGAAAAAGAATGAAACTGAAGCGGATTCAAACACTAGAACCGCTTTAAATCGGTTTTGAGGACAATTTTCCCGGTCATTGTATGTATGTAAACGGAGGATCTGTTTTTCCTATATTATAAAATTTCATCAAATGGAATATGATGCCAGTATGTATGGCGGCGATTGTAGCCGATTTCACCGCCGCTCATCTCACATACTTACTTGGCTGGCACTACAACAGATGATCGGTCTTGGCCGCTTATATAAAGCTTCGCGCTGGAGCCAGTTGCGGTGTCAAAAGTGGGATTGTTTCCTCTAAAACGTCTGGCACGCAACACTTATTGTGCATAATTGTTTTATGATTTTCCTTTACTTTTTAATTTTTATCATGAAGCCCTTTAACGGGCTTATACGGTCAATTGATTGTGCTTACCTGCGATACAACATGACGAGATTAAGAGAGGAAAAGTTTGGTGCAGCAATATACTAATTTTATTAATGAGTACTTTCATCAAAGTGATGAATGCATTCATAAAAATTATAAATGAAAAGAATCATCAAAATAATGAAAAATCTGCAGAGCAACAAGACTGCAATTAGCTAAGCTTACATGAAATTCTAGTTCAACATATCTTCAAAACTAATAGGAAAGAAGTTAAAACATTAAGCCAATTATATGACCTATTTGCTTAAAAGCCTACAATATTTTAATAGGTTTTTCCATTTTTTTTTTTAAAGTGTTTTGTTTTGATCCAAAAGCAACAAGCGAAATGTACGAAATATTTACGCAATTAGGGATGAAATAAACAAGTGGTCGCTGTGGCGTAGTGGTAGTGCGTTGGACTACTACACAGAGTGTCCGGGCACAGGCAAAATCAAAAAGTAGAAAAAATAATTTTTCTTGGCAGGCAAAAATAGCTATGAAAAGCTTTTCACTTCGCCGTTCGGATTCGGCATTAAACTGTAGATCCTTTCCATTCATGTACAAATATAACCCGCACAACATGAGTGGATGCGAAAAGCTCGTCCTAGGCCCTCCATGGGCTGTTGTGGCATTAAAAGTAAAAGTAAGTAAGAGATGAAATAAAAGAGTTTCTTGATGAATTCACTGGCAAAAAAAGTGAGTCATTTTGTAATATAAGTATTTGTATGACACCTTCCATGACCATGTTATTGAAGATGTCATCGACAAAATTTTAAAATTTTTCCCTTATCTCGTCAAAAATATAATGCTCTACAGCCTAGAAATTTACAAAACACTTCCTACCTATTACATAAAACTCTCTTTACCAACAAAATTACATTTTTTGAACACAAAACCATGTAAAATACCACACCTCTCATCAGTAACTATACTTTTCAAGATAATAATACAAAATCTGATTTTAAGTTATAATCAATTTAACACTAACAACAGCAGCAGCAGCAACAGCAACAACAACGCATAATGTTAGCAATCATCTGCAGATAATTACACTTAAATGCAAATCAAGTTGCTGTTTCCTTTACTGCTTCTCCTTCTTCCTTCTTTTTTCACTTCTCCAACATCATCATCATCATCATCATCATCATGGTTCACTCTTGTAAGCTACTACTGTGCCTTTACATGAAACTCAAAGGCAACAAACGATAACTAAACGTAGTCACACTTGTTGAAGTTCTTGTTGTTTATGTTGTTCTTATACAATATTTGTTGATATTCTTGTTGTTCTTGTCATTGATGGTTGTTGATTGCGTATACAAGTATACTCGAAAAAATTTCAGAAGAAGAAGAAGAGAAGGAAAATGCTGACAATCATGACATCAAAATAATTCTTTATAAATTATGTTGCCGTTGTATTTATCTGCAATTTGTTAATTCATTACAAATTCTTGTTGTATGTACATTGAATATGTATACGAGCATGTGTGTGTTACAACCAATTAGATACGCACGCATATATAGGGTGGTCCATTTAAAATTTTGAATTCGAACTACTGGTTATTTTGAGTGTGGCAACTCTAATGTCATTGGTATTATGACGGGAAATTAGTTTCATATTTGCGGTAAATGGTTCGATATACGCTTTAACAACATTGGGAAATACTAAAGATCTACTTTCGAAACAAAAGTGTAAGAAAATTACGTTTAAAATTTCCACTTATTTTGTGAAATTTGTTTCGCTGTGGCGTAGTGGTAGTGCGTTGGACTGCTACGCAGAGTGTCCGGGGTTCGCATCTCGGCACATGCTAAATCTAAAAGTAGAAAAAAGTAATTTTTCTACACGGCACCACCTCTTGGCAGGCAATGGCAAACCTACAAGAGTAAAAATTGCCTATGAAAAGCTTTTCCCTTCCATTCATGTACAAATAAAACACGCACAACATGAGTGGATGCGAAAAGCTCGACCTAGGCCCTCCATGGGCTGTTGTGCCGTTAAAAGTAAAGTAAAGTTTCCGAAACTAAATCTTAATTGGATTTGTGCGCACAGCCGAAAAAATTGAAGCTGTTGCTCAGAGTAAGCAAGAAGAATAAACCACATCAACTCGCCATCGTTCTCAGGAATTGAACATTTCACTCACTTTTTTGTTGCGAATTTTACATAAAGATCGCGGTATCAAGCCGTACAAAGTTCAATTGTTACAGCAGCTGAAGCCACATGACCATCCGCAACGTTTTTGGTCCGCTAATTGGGTTCTGAAATGCCGGTAAAATGAGCATTTTGACTGAAAAATCATATTTACTGACGCAGCTCTCTTTGACCTCGGTGGGTTCGATAATAAGCAAAATTGTTGCATCTGGGGCTCAGAAAATCCATGCGCGATTGTTAAGGAGCCAATGCACCCTTAACGAGCAACTGTTTGTTGTGGTTTTTGGGCTGCCGCGGCGGTGTCATTGGGCCACTTTTCTTTGAAAATAAAGAATGAATGATGTGCGCTACCGCACAATGATAACTGATTATTTGCGGAATATTTTAGAAGATATGGGCTTAGACCACATTTGGTTCCAACAACAGGAACCGTGTCACACACGCCGTGCAACAATCGATATTTTGCGTGGGAAGTTTAAAAATCGCGTTATAAGCCGTTTTGATGATGTGTATTAGCGACTACGCAGCTACGACTCCGTTTGACTATTATTTGTGGGAAGCCGTTAACGATGAGTTAACCATCGCTAACCATTCAGCAACGATTGAGGTACTTAAGGACGAAATTGATGCAGTCATCGATCAAGTACAGCTTCATAAAGTCGAAAATGAAACTAAACAATTGGGTTGATCGTATGGGATTTTACTGCAGGGCCAGCCGAGGAAATCATTGGAATGAAATAGTGTTCCACAATTAACCGCAAGGATTGTACTTTCAAATAAAAAAAACCACGTTGAAATAAAATTATTCGTTTCTTATTTAAAACAGAATCCAATTCCAAATTATAAATGGTCCGCCCTGTACTTGCTAACACTAAGTACTTTGTGATGTGACACTATTGCTAATTTGTAAAAAAAAACATTGTAAATACTACTCATTTATTTATTACTTAATATTAATTTTTATTTCGAAATATGATGTTAAGGTTGCTGGTCTGCTGCTTAATGCTAAGTTGCTAGCTATTTACTTAAAATGCCATCAATATTCATTATTTTCACATTTTAATCGTCTGCAATTTATCTACTCTTTGATACTTTTTAATGTAACGTAATTTTTTAATTTAACGATCATCATCTATTTGAATAATTCGAATCGATAAATTGTTTGCATTTAATTCACTAATTCCAATTTTGTTTTTTTTTTTTTTTTTTTTTGAATGCATGGGAATGATGATGCAATATCATTGTTGGCGTCAACGTTGTCATACTCAGCGGCGATCATTATCTAAAATTGAACTTTCGAAAATATTTTTTTTTCTCAGTTTGATTTGGTAAAACAAAAAAAAAATTTAGTTTTTGTAGTTATAGTTTTTCATTGAGCTTCATTTTTTTTATAGCTAAAGCTGCGAGTGAGTTCGTATCTCAATGAGACAATAAAACAACCAAAAATTTTTATAAACAATTCAGACGCATTCTGTAACCTCTTGCCGAATTCAATTCTCAGATTATTAATTCATGTATTGATCTAATTTTTCAATATTTATTTTCATCAGCTTAATCCTTTACCATCAGAAACTATTTTAAAACTAAAAAGAACATAAGTATCTTGATGGAATTTATTGATAGAGAATTGATTTGCGTGACCAAGTTACTGACAATGTGTGTTATCGATCAAATATTTTATTATCTCTTTGATTTATATAAAAACAAAAAGATTCAAAATTCTTTCAGTTCTGTAAGCTAATTACTTAATTAATTAATTTAATCTGAATTACACTTCTTCCACCAACAATAAAAAAAAAATTGCTTACTAATTTAAAATATTTGCATGCATGACATCTTGCATGACCATGTCTCATTGACAATGTTATCGTTGAAATTTTAAATATTTCTTTGGTTTCTAGAGCTTTCTAGTTCTAGTCTATATAATTTAAAAATACTAAAGAATGTGTAAGTTATAATTTCAGAAATATTTTGACTATACCAAACCAATATTTTTAAAACATAAATCTCCGACTCGAAGAATGTCACGGAAATCATTTCAAATTTCAAATTTAATAAATAAAAGCAAAAAAAATTACGTCGCAACCCTAGAATTATGTAGGCCTGCCAACTAAATTCTTTCATGCCCTAGAGAATCCTCAAAATACTTGAAAGGATAGACTGCAATAAATACCGGTTAAGGAATGAGATCGAAAAAATCGGAAAACTTTAAATTTTGTCCTAATATTGAAAATTTAATTTCTGATAAAATTATCAATTTGTTTGTGGTTTTTTACAGAATTCGGACAGCTTTTCCGGTATGCCTGCCATTAGCGCCTTTACTGTCATTTCTGAGACTCTTTTGGCGGCAGTATACCACTTATTTCTAAAATCTTCCATGGATTTAGCTTCTTTGTTTGTTGCCTTTAATGTTCTTTTCACTAGAGTCCAATATCTCTCGATAGGCCGAAGATCTGGGCAATTTGGTGGGTTGGCGATTTTTGGTACCAATTTGATGTTTTGGTATTCGAACCATTTAAGGGTTACTTTACTGTAGTTGCAGGAGGCTAGATCAGGCCAAAAGAAAGTAGATAAATTGTGCTTTCTAATGAAAGGCAGCAACCTCTTCTGGAGGCACTCCTTCACATAAACTTCGGCGTTAACAGTGCCACTTGTTACGAAACTTTTACTCCTTAGCCAACAACTACAAATCACTTGCCATACCAGAAACTTCTTGGGGAACTTGGACTTTTGTTTTGTTCTAAATCTTTCCTCAACTCCTTCTCGTTCCTCTGCGGTGTAAAACTCTTGACCAGGCAATTGAGAAAATTTAGACAACACGTATGTTTCATCGTCCATAACACAGCAATCGAATTTTTGGAAAAAATTTGTCTTCAACTTTTTAGCTCGGCTCTGGGCTACCAAGTTCTTAGTAGCGTTCCTGTCGGGTACTGACTGCATTTGTATGTTTTAGGGCCTGCATCTTTTTTAATTTTACGAACTATAAACTCACTGCAACTCGCTTTTTCCGCCAATTTTCGATTAGACAACGCTGGATTCTTCTCTAAGAGAGCAACGACTTTCTTCGCATTTTGTGGAGACACGAAATCGAATTTTCTTCCAGAACCATATTTTCTAGCAACTGTTAAGTCTGTATTAAATTTTTTAAGAATCATCGATACAGTGTTTTGTGCAACTTTCGCCTTATTTTCAATGGTTTTCTGGCTCCACTGCGGATTCTCTCGAAATAATTCAACAACTAAATCGCGTCTTTCCACTTCCGATGCAATGACTCAACGGAAAGTTCACAAATCGAAAAACATGTGATTATATTTCATCAGAATTTCTGCAACGCAAAGCCTACTGTTTGAGTTTTTTCATTCTGATGAAGAGTTTCAAAGCAGTGGTCTTTCAAAGTTATCCGATTTTTTCGATCTCACTCCTTAAGTACCGCAGCGTCAGATGTCAGGCTTTTGAGGTAGGAACTCAAAAGGGAAAATTTCTATGGATATTTGCTGCAGAAACAAGTAGCAAATTATATACACTTAAACGGAGAAGGCGCTTACTTAAGTGAGAGGTATTTAACCAGGGTTGTTAAGTGTGTACATATCTCCTGCCCTCTCGGTATGTACATAACATCTGTCCTCTCTACATGAAATAACTCATCCAACATCGTCTCTTCTCCATGAATTAATAAAAATGTTGGAGGCTTAAGAATATTTGTATAAACCTTTGGTCTAATCTCCTCAACTTTTGCGACCGCTGGTACTAACTGCAATATGTATATTATGTAATTTAAATACTAGAATCAAAGCTCTTTTTAAATGCTTGACATAAAAGAAGGCATGACAATTAAATATTCATGATTCATAATGAATTCAAAATGACAAACTATAAATGGGACCTCATCCCGCAAAACAAAGAATGAAAGTAAGAAATACAAAACCGCAATCGCAATCCCCTCTCACTCCGTCGAATCCAAACTTTCTTTTATCTTTCACCCACCTGTTAATTAAAACATATTTTTTATGGTTTCTTTTTCAAGGCTTTGGCTTTGGTTAGCATTTCATTTTAATGACTATTATTTCAAATTCATATTTCATAATCGTTTTATTTTTATCGTAAATTCATTTAAAAAATTACGCCCACAGTTAATTGTAAGTAAAATAAAAACACAAATAAAAAACCAAAGTAAAAGTCAAGAAACAAAATCACAAATCAAAATTTCATGTTTACAGTAGCACTCAAAATTGTACAACAAAATCATTTACAATTGTATGTAGTTATGTATGTACTCGTATGTTAAACACTTCAAAAATATGTGTTGTAGTTGTTTTTTTTTTTTTTTTGTTCATTTGTTTTTTTAATAAACAAAATGCATCAGATTGTATAAATTGATAAGCGCCGCGTCAACGTATAAGAAAAAGTTAAAAAAAAAACAAGATTTCTACACAACTACGGGTACTATTAGAAAAAGAAATTCACACACACACATTAATTGATAACGAATAATTGCCCACTGTAGGTACAATTGTACCTACATACACAACAACAGTAGCATTAAAATTATAAATATGTACAAACAAATACTTGTTAGTTAGTAGTCGATAAGATTGTGACAATCACAGCCAGTGACTGTCAGCTGTGATGATGGTAGGTAGTCATTGAGGCGGCCCCACCTACTCGCAAATCGACTTGTTAACAAATAGATACTTACTTTAAAATTTGTTTTCATTTCTGAAAATACAGAAATGCTCAACACAATACTGTATGAAAAATACGCAAAAAGTGCTGAAAGTATCAGGCAGTATCCCCGGTTTCGTAGAGAAAATATATGCAAGAGTATATTTGCATAAGTATTTAGCTTAAAGATTTTCCCATATTTTATTCAAAATTCATATTATCATGTTAGTGCAATTGACGATACAATGACCTCTGTGGGTAAGTGGTTCTACCTACACACAGACTTAAGTGAAGAAAAAGGATATAAATTTCTTATTAACATTTAAAATGTTGAAGCGGGTACTTTAGCCGCTTTTTCGTTGAAATTTGCCTACCTGTTTTTCAACTGTTGCTGTGGTCTTCGAAAAATATGTGGCGACCACCCAGGGTTATAATTTCTACATCAAGTTTGATATTTTATCTCGATGAATTTCACATTTCAAATGCATAGTAATTAAATATACTAGGATGACTGATGAGGAACAATGGTAGGTTCCGCAACGATCGTCTAATCAGCCTGTTCTATACACAACTTACTTACTTTTAATGGCACAACAGCCCATGGAGGGCCTAGGCCGAGCCTTTTCGCATCCACTCATGTTGTGCGTGTTATATTTGTACATGAATGGAAGGGACCTACAGTTTAGTGCCGAATCCGAACGGCGAAGTGAAAAGCTTTTCATAGGCAATTTTTACTCTTGTAGGTTTGCCATTGCCTGCCAAGAGGTGGTGCCGTGTAGAAAAATTATTTTTTCTACTTTTATATTTTTTTTTTCTTTTGCCTGTGCCGAGATTCGAACCCTGGACATTCTGCGTAGCAGCCCAACGCACTACCACTACACCAAAGCGACCACTATACACAACACATTGTTCTTATTCTCTCTATGGCAAAACTAACGTTTATTAAACCTGTTTAATACCATACATTATAGTAGATATACTTTTTAGACGTTGTATGATTTCAAACCTGCATTGGCTTTAACTCTTCGCACCAAATAGTCAGAGCACTGGACTAACCAGGCAGCTTTTCTAGCACATGTGTTTGGAGATCTTTGCAATATGCTTTCTATTTTCTTGGCTTTCCTAATATCATGTGGTCCTTGTTTTCTTCCCGAACCAGGTTTCCTATCTATGGTCAAATTCTCCTGAAACTGTTTAATAACATTGGAAACAGTTTGACGGCAGACCTTCAATTCTTTGCCCAATTTTTTGTAGGACCAATTTGGATTTTTTTCGAAATTTTTAATAAATTTAAGACGTATTTCTTTTTCTTCATTCATTTTGATCAAACTCACAAAAAATCAACATGTTTGTCATTAAAAATAATAACTGACATATTTGTCAAAGATAACTAGATCAAAAAATTTTTCAATTTTACACCCAAAAAAAATTATCAGGTAAAACGTGTGTTAAGATTTTTTCAATCTCACTCCTTAATATCACAAGATCATAAATCAAATATTAAATTTAATATTTTCGCTTGATTTTCAAAACGGACCATATTTGTTTACCTGACCGGTGAGACCGAATAATTTTAAGTTCTGTAAATGAAGTTCTCTAAAGCCAGCATATGTTGAAATATTGAACAGTGATTATTTGCGGGTAAATTTTTAAATGTATTTTTGCCGAATTATCCAAGTTGATTTATGATAAATCGTACAAATGATCAAAATGGGTTAAAACAGTCTAGAAAAAAAAGAACAAAAATCTTCAACATAGATTAGGAAGTTTTCAAAATCTTTTACATCCATTTCATTTTTAAAGGTATGTTTAACTTTTTTTCCTGTTTTCCTGTTTTATTCCACTTGGGAACATATGGCTTCAACAAAACATTGTCGACTTATTCTATTGTTAGCTATTCTTTTGACAACGTTCCACGATTATTCTTAAGCTGCTCTCAGTTCACTTTCAATGGTCCGCTTCCAGGTGTTGCGCGGGCGTCCAGGCCGTCTGTGACCTAGAGGGTTCCAGTCTAACGCAGTTCTGCTGATACTTTCAGACGGCTTTGGCAGTGTGTGACCTATCCACCGCCGTTTACGAAATCTTATTTATTTAGCAATGGGGTCCTGCTCCGTCAATCGACAAAGTTCTTCGTTCCTAATGGTATTCGAGCAGAACACCCTGCATTTTATGCGAAGACCTTTGTTTACAAATACCTGTAGTTTCTGAGTGATGGAGTTTGAAAGTAACCAGGTTTCGCTACCGTATAGCAGTACAGATTTTACGCATGCGTTAAAGATCTTCAGTTTGGTTCTTCTTGAGATCTGTGAGCTTTTCCATATGCGCTATAATCGTCCAAACGCCGATCTAGCTTTACACAGCCGATTCTCCACATCTACTTCGGCTCCACAATTTGTTGAGACTACGCTATGTTTAACTTAATCTCCATAAATTTCCATTGCTAATTAAATCAATTCCTATCACAGGAATTGCAAAAGAAATATGGTCTCGGAATGCCCCGGAATGAATTTAATTAAAAAGAAAATTCTTTATGACATCATTTAAAACGATAACGCCCAATAATCATTTACATATGACCTCTGCAGTTTGCTTTGTCGGTAAAAGATCAAAGCGAATTTTGAATAAGAGAAAAGAAACGAAAAAACAAATGTAAAGAAAAACGCGGTACATGCGCATAAAATAACATGAGCCATAATATATTTGAAATAAAAAAGCATCTATTAATAATTTAATAATAATTGAATTAAAGTGTTAAAGTTCGTGAGCACATGTAAAAATATATAAATCAAAGACTGATGACAAATGGCGAATACAAATTTAACACCAATGCAAAATGCTGCAGCAAATATAAATGCAGATACAGAGAAACAGAGAATACTTTTAGTAGTACTTAAGTAGTAAATGCTAATAATGGGGGAGGGGGATACAAAAAATTTAAATATGTAGAATACTTAGTATAAACCTCTAACGAATATCAAACAGATATTTTTGCAAAAATTTAAATGCCATATTAAATTGCACAGTAATTAGGAATTAATTTATTAAGTATTTTGTTAGTAATAATGACTAATGGAATTAACTTGTTAAAAAAAATACAAAAGCAAATATTAATAAACATTATATAGTAAATAGCTAATACTCGTATGCGAACATAGTACCATATTTCTTAATGCAATTATACTATTCAATTTCTGAGCTGCATCTGTGACAATAGACACATGAACATTGTCATTATTTTTAAAAACTCACTCTACTTTTCCAACAACTGCGGAGCAATTGCAATACTATTACGATGATGAAATTAAGCGATCAATAAAGTTTGACAATTAAACACAATTGACTCTATTGAATGGCGAATATTTTATTGGCAGCTGCTTTTTCTTGAGTCATCATAACTTTAAACTACATAGGAGAAACATTCAAGTCTTTCAATCAGTCAAAAAAAGAGAAGAGAAAAACAAAAACAGTTGCACAAATTGTTTATTAATTTAATTAAAATGTTTTATTTACCGCTCTCAATCAAAAATGAGCGGCAGACAGGCGATCAAAACCGCTGAGTGGCTGCTGCTGCTTCTGAGAGCAAATTGATGACAGAAATGTGACATATCACAATATCACTACACGACACAAATATCACCGTTTATACTGTGACACTCGTCGCGTCGTCTATGTACACAGCTAGACAAAATAATACGTGTGAACATATCTTTTTTCGAAAATGCTTGCCTTTCATATATTTTTTATTATCCTTCAATAAATAAATTAGTTTTCAACATAAACATACTTCAGTGTCATACACAAAACATAAAAGGTTTTAAAAACTCTAAAAAATAACTTAAATTTTGGTTGATTCATAAAATACACAGATTTTCGATTGGACAGAATAATAGGTGTGCGCAAAAAACTTAGGAATAAATATTGAAATTTTGCTAGTTATGGTCCCGTATTTTACTGAATTAGTAAGAACGCATTAATACCCCGAATATCCACCTTGATTCTTGATGGCTTTTTCGATTCTTCTGGGCATCAACTTCAAGGATATCAACTTCCGACAAGTTTCTACAGGAATGATGTACCTAATTTTTTGTTTATTTTCCCATAACTGCGTTATGATTTGGAGTTTAAGTTCTCCTCAGAGGTTCTTAATAGGATTTAGATCTGGGGATTGACTTGGCCACTCAAGGAAGTCTACATAATGCTCTTGGAACCATGCTTTGACAACTCGCGATGAATGTTTAGAATCATTGTGCTGCTGAAATGTCCACAAAGGCGGCATATTATCCTCGGCATATGGTAACAATTACCGTTTCCAACAAATCCTCATACACGAATCTATCCATAATTGCCAAGAAAAACAGCCCCTTACCATTAAGCTGCCACCTCCGTGCTTCAGTTGTCTTTGTGAACCGGACGTCGAATTTTTTGCCTTTCGGGCGACGAACAAATTTATTTTTGTTTCATCGCTCCAGAGAATAATGGGCCATTTTTTTTCTCCCTGTGAACCGCACCACGTTTTATGAACTAATGCAAAAATTTGTAGGTTTATACTTTGTCTCGGAGCTGACGAACAAGTCTTCTCTCCTCTGTACTGCAATGAACTCCACGACCCATCTAATATTATTAGAAATTATAATTAAACCTTTATTTCATCACACTTTCCCTTTCATCGAAATCTCTTCTGGAACTAAATAACGCTTTAAATTTATTCACTTTTAATTTTTATTGTCCAAATCAATTTGAAGGTTGAACAAATAAACAAGCCTCAATATTTATAGAGAAGAACTTTTGTTGCGGCGATTCCCCCATTTCATTCCAAAACTGTGCCACCAAACCTTGTAAATTTGCCTTTTGATTGTAGACTTAATTAATTTTAAATTAATTAATTTGAATTAATTTTTTTCGTTAATTTTAAAATTTTTTGGGTTCACACCTATTATTTTGTCAAGGTGAGTTTACCAAGTCAAGTATTTGTTGTAAGTATGTACGTATTTATGTACAGTTGTTTTCAAAATAATAAGAGTGCCGCTACCTAATAAAAAAAAAAAATTTTACTTCGATCGTGTAACGATATACAATGTACAAACCACGCGACCTTCTAACGGTACTTGCAACGGAATGTTACAGTTAAAAATAACTTGGGATTGTGACAGCATTTGTGATTTTATTCAGTCAAAAAATAAGAGCGAAAGTAATTTTTATATGAAAAAAGAGGTGTTAAAATTTAAAATTCGTAAATGACACAAAACAGTAAGTATTTCAGTAAGTATACTCCGGTTTAGCAATATTTTTTATGAAACTACATACTTATTAATTGATATTTTATTTTTAATAGTGGGACGAGCAAAACATTGCACTCAGCAAAAGCGAGAAATAATAAATAATCTTCCAATTAAAGGAAAAATTAAAGAAATTGTGGGACCAAATGATTGCAAATGCCGTGGTCGAGAGCGTAAAACCACGAGTGAGGGCGGCAATCGAAAGGCCACATCCTAAAAAACACAAGGCCTTGCTGTACAGTAAAATTCGTAGACGCTTAGTAGAGCATAATTCTTTCGCAAGAAGTCCACGAAAAGTGCCAAAAGTACTTGGCCGCACGCTTACAGTTCACCAAAGAGCACATTCACTGGAGAAAGAAAAATGGCGGGATATATTGTGGGCGGACGAAAGCAAAATCGTGTTATTTGGTGGAAACAGGATCTAGACAGTATATCCGACATTCACCAAACACCGAATATTAACCATGATACACTCACTAACAGAACCGTTAAGCATGGTTTAGGTGAAAAGGCTATAGTATAGGTTAGTTTTCTCGTAGAGCGGAGTTGACCCAATCCATCTAAGTAATCATGGATCCGCGAGTGTACGTGGATATATTGAAGGAAGTGAAGCTGCTAATCGCCGAGTGGAACATGCCACTAAAGTGGCTGTTCCAACAGCACAATGTCCCGAAATATTCAGCAAATTCGCAACAAAACAAAAAGTTTCTTGTCAATGCGGTTGAGGTCATGACGTGGCCTGTTCAGCTACCTGACCTTAGTTCCACAGCAAGTCTGTGGCGGGACATTAAGAAAAGCATTGCAGAACTTAAACCCACAAATACTACAGATCTGTGGAACACAACTCAAAAGGCATGGCAGTGAATCTCGTTAAAGCGGTGCCGAGATCTTATCGACTCCACATGCTACGCAGATGTCCGGCAGTGATGAAAACCCGAGGCTATTCAACTAAATATTAGAAAACTATCAGATTTCCTAACTAATTACAACTTTTTTATTTATTAACTTTAGAATATTTCATGGCAAGCGCTAATACTCCTATTATTTTAAACAATGAATTCGGAATATATTTTACTAAAGTTGTTTTTCTTTTAAGTCTCATTGTTTTTATTGAAAGTTTAAAGCATCAAATTGAATCAATAATTTGTTTTGTGAAAAAATTATTGAATAAAATGTATGTATCTTAAACTTTGTGTTTTTATTGATGCCAGTTCTATTATTTTGAACACAACTGTATGTATATTCAAATTAACAAGATATACCGTGTAAGACATCACGGTATAGATGAAGACAAATTGCCATTTTATATTTATGTAAACACATGAACACATGTTTAGCTATTGTATTTTATAAATTAATTAAATTATCAGATATTATTAAATAGTGTTGTCATTTTTCAATTAGAAGACAGAAAACCAGAGAGAAAAAGAAAGATGTAGATTAATATGTCAAGTTAAATTTGTGGTTCATGCAAAAAAAAAAAACAAGAGTTACCAAAAAATCTATTAAAAATATTTATATACTATCTAAGTACTCGTATATTTTAACAAAAATAAATGAAACCAAACATAGATACTCAAGGAAAGTGACACTCGGAACGTATTATCAGTAGAGCGAATATATTCCTAAAATGTATAGTTTTACTATCTCATAATCAGAAATTCACGTAGATATTCCATGAAAACAAACCTAAGCCTCGATCACTTGGATTTAATTCTATTAGGAATATGCCCCAATCCTTCCTTCGAAAATATTTTGTAATCAGTTCCCTTGGACAAGGACTTTAGCTCAAAGGGGTATTCTCAAAGACCTCTCCTTGAAAAAGTCACTCAGTGTCAGTTACGAAACAAATTCGTGAATATTTTACACAAAACTTTCTTTCAATTGCTATGATAATTTAATTTTACTTTCCCGAATTGCCTGACCTCGAATAAGTAAGTATGTCAGCAATAGCGACTTTCGTTTACATTGTATATCCAAAATTTGTACTCAAATTATTTAGAATCCTAACATGACTTTAATAAAGTAAAATCAGAAAATGTGACCGACTATCCAGAACTTTCAAGAACGGAAGGACAAAGTGCTTGGAACAACCTGGATGATTTGAAAAATTTTACTTTTCGAAAGAAAAAAAAATCTTAGTGGGGTAAAATTTCCTTGTTGGTTTTACCTCAATTCAAGTTCTTTTCGAATGAAAGAGCATTGCAAAATAATAGGAAATTCCTCCATCATTCGATGTGCAGAAAAAAGGAGCTATAAACAAATAAAATATGTGATTTCTTGATTCAAATTAACTCTAGCTAACGAGCCCTAGAGCTCGTTGGTTACTATGAGATATATTGATTAGCCTCCAAAAAGTTTCGATAAGTGAGAAAATTAAGCTTTTATTTCCCAGACCATTCAAGCTCACAACGAATGTTTGCAATCGAAAAACGATTTATGGCGCCAGATTCCAAATGACCTGTTTTTGCGCCCAATACATCTCCACTCACATTAATGTACCTAGAGGCAGTTTGTGTGTGATGGTGAAACAGGACAAGTGTACAGAAAAGTTAGAAAGTGTAGATATAAAAGACTTTTTCACTTCTTTTGTGTTTAGAGGCGGCTGCACGTTTACTGCAACAAAAACCTGAGTTAAAATCAGATGCTTTCAGAAATTATTTCTCTCTCTTTAGAAGTATGCGAATATGAATGTCTGTACCGCAAGGCAATGATGTTACAATGCAATGATGAAAAGGAGCGGGGAAAAGTGCAGGTATACAATATGAACTTAAAGACACTTCAATTCTTTCGTGTGTAGCGGCTACACGTTATAAATTTTTCTCTCACTGTGTTATCTGACTCATGCCTAAAATCAATGTCACTTGATGCTTTTAGTTTAGAATAATTTCAAACCTAACTTACACATGGAAGATTTACTATTATCTTTACTTAATTTATGTAAAAATTATATAAATTTTATGACTTTTCTAAATTTGACTTACACAAAAACATTTCACTAGATTATCACACTTAATGTATTAAGCAAAAACTTATGTAGTTACATACACGAATATGTGGGAGGAAATTCCTGCAAGTATATCGCTCGCATAAAATCTAAAAAGAATATAAGGATGAGTCACTGTATACTCGTACTCTTGAAAGCTTAATATGATGAATGCGGCGGCTTGTTGCTTATCAAAATTCTCAAATAGCAAATAAAACGAAGGCAACGAAGGGGAAGAAAATTTAATTTATAAATCACTACAGTGGCTACTAACAAAAGTACACAGTCCTGAGTACACAATATGAATAGTAAGCTCCCGGTATGTGGTTACAGTGAAAAGCACATGTTTTCCTCCTATAACGAACGCATGTTATTCTTTTTCGGCGATGGTGACCATATGTGAAATTTTTTTTCCGAATTATTTCAAAGAATAAAAGTAATAAAAGTAAAAAATGGCAAAAACAAAAACTATTTCGGATTAAATTTCTATATTTGTGAGCTTCTAGCATGGACACGGCTGCCTTCGTTTTAATGCACAGTGATTTTTAACATGTGTGATGACAATGCTCATCACCACTGATTAGTTAGTTTTACTTGAATATAAGTATGTACATAATTATAAAAATTAATATTATTTTTAATATTTAACACTTAGATATATTCAAGATTTATGTCAGCGAAATGAAAAATTGTCATTTTGATATGCGAAATTAGCGCGCTTATTTTAAGATTTATTTCACCTCGATGCGGTAAATTATTGTAATAAACGCCTGCTTGACGGCCTGGGCTGACACCCACCAGCAGATTTATGGTTATTAAAATACAAACAAACCGCACACTCACGCACACATACATACATAGTAAGCACAAGCACCTGTGTGCTGTGCTGTGCTTGTGCTGCATTATAATGATGAAATTAAAATTTAGTCATAAATTGTAAAAAACTAAAAAAATAAAATTGTTTGTGAAAGTAATATGAAATATTTAAGATTTTGAGTAATGCATTAAATCACCTCTCAAATAATTATTTTAATGTATGAATGTATTACTTTAGGCAAGCAGCTATCATTACATTGTATTGTTTAAAAAAATAAAATCATCAAGAATCTCTTTACGCCATTTTGCTTTGAAGCAGTGATGAAAAATCTGAATTTTCATCATCTCCTTTGTCTTTTTTCATTGATGCTTGAGATGTTTATTGAGATTATGTGTATGTATGTATGTGATTTCATGTGTGTGTGTGTATGTAAATGTGTTTTAAATTTGTGTATATTGTATTTTAGCTAATCATTTCTTGTTGCTTTATGAATCACATCAAAATTTTAATTTTAGATTTTTTATTGTTTCATATTTTTAAGAAAATTTTTTGTTGTTTTAGATTTTCCTTTCACTCACCTCATGCTTGTCTTGCTTCTTGTTATATTTGAATAATTCGCCTTGACATTTTTTTTTTATTATTGTTTTTATATTTTGTGATATAAAAGAAAATTAAAAAAAAAAAAAAAAATGACAACTGTGATAAATTCTGACATCATCTTTATCATTTAATCTACTCTCTCATTTCAAGCATAGAAATGCTGAAAATCCATAACATTTTCTAGCATCGCACAAAAAACAAAAATGGGTTTTTGATCAAGTGAATTTTTGTTTTCAATGTTCGGATTTTTATTGGGTGGTAAAAATTATGTCGGTATGTTATATCGCTCTTAAAAAATTTCCATGGTAAAAAAGAATCGCAGCGACATTGGAAAATTATAAATGTATGTAAAATTTACGATTCGAAATGTCGGGGAAAAATTCAGCAAAATATTTATTTAATGATTGAGAAATAAAACTCAATGCTTAAGTTTTATGTATTTGTGTAGATCCCTTTTTTCCTCCTATTTCCTACCACATAGAAAACAACGACTGAGGAATATTGCAGTTTAATAAAACTTTTCCACTCGAATAATTCCTTGTAAAATTGCTACCGAAGAGTTGCCAGATTTTCCATTCTTTGAAGTTGATATTTATTGATTTATTATGTCACTAGTTTCCGTGGTCGCATTTGAGAACATATGTAAAAGTTATTCCACATTGAAGAACTTAAAGAACGATATATTTTTAACGATCGTAACTTACTTCACTTGAGAGTAATACTTGACATGATAATAAAAAATAATTACAAACTGGCGCATAAAAGATTAATGAAAAGGTATAAAAATCACAAAAAAAAAGTTACTTTAGCCTACACAAATTATTTTAATATTAAAGAGATGACGATTTAAGTTATTTCAGTTAGCCAATTAAGTTTTCTAAGTCTATAAACTAGTGAGTTATATTGTGTTTTACAAAGTTTCATGTGAGAAAAATCATTTACGTTTATATTAAAAAAATCATGTCCAATTATTTGGGTACGATATATACGATATTTTTGTATTTAGCAGTTAAGATACCACATTTCAATGAAACCTTTGTTTTCAGAGAATTAAAAGTGTGCTCTTCGCTTTTTACTTTTTCAAATATTAAAGAGAAAAAATTAAAATAAATAAATCAAACACTTTCATATGGAAAAAATATTCCGAAAATATGCAAAAATCATCATGCATTTATTGTAAAACATGCAAAAATATGCACAGTTTTCCAAAAATATACAAAAACATGCATTTATTCTAAAATATGGAAAAATATGCACCAATTAAATGCGATTTTAAAGAAAATCTCACTTTTGAGATTTCAATCATTTGAGATCACCCATTAAAAAAAACATGCATTTGCATGGAATTCCTTGCCCTAGTTATAACTATTGAAAAGCTTCAGTAATTCGTAACTAGTTAGTTCATACACAAGTCTGAATCATCCAGAAACGAATGTAGCTTGATCATTTATAATCCCGAATAATTTGTATCTAGACCTAAAAATTTAATCATTTATAATGTGTCTAAATAATTTTAGAAAATTATTAAATTGATAAATGCATTTCCAACAAAAACTGTGCATATTTTTGCATGTTTTACAATAAATGCATGATTTGTCCATATTTTCGGAAATCAACAATTGAAGAATTTTCTTTTCGATGAATTAAATACCTTCATCTTCCATAAGAAGCTTAAATAATTTTTAAGCCCTAATGAAGACATAATTCGATCTTCAACCTAAAGTATTTTATAGGTTCTTCATTCTTAATTATGCAAAACAAAAAATACATTAGTCTAGATCATTATTAAGACTGAAAGGCTGGCTGCACATTCTGCAGACTCAAGTAGATATGTATATGGTATCGTCATTTACATCTTTCAAGACTAGAGACTTGAACGTCAAATATTGCTTTCCTTCTTTGAATTTGCCTCTCGCAACCCTTTCGTCTAGAATTATCTCCAACAAAACCCTATTCTACAACCCTTGGCCAATAGTTGAGTATAACTTTCCTGAACAAACTGTTCCTGTATCGCTCACTCAACACCGCATATTCTTATTTCTTTTAATGGCACGACAGCCATTGCGGAGGATCTAGGCCGAGCTCTTCACATCCACTCGTATGTTATTTGTACATGAGTGTTATATTTGTACATGAGTGTTATATTTGTATATGAGTCGAAGGGACCTATAGTTTTATGACAATCCGAACGGCGAAGTGAAAAGCTTTTCAAAGCAAATTTTTACTCTTGCAGGTTTGCCATTGCCTGTCAAGAGGTGGTGCTGGTTAGAAAAGTTGTTTTCTCTACTTTTTGGTTTTACCAGTGCCGAGATTCGAATACTCTGCGTAAAAGTCCAGCGCACTACCACTAGGCCACACCGCTTATGGCAGTGAAAAAGTTGTATTCTATTTTCGCTCAGTATTAAACACAAAGATTTTTATTTTTATCATTCCAGAGCTGGTTTGATTTGCGCTTATAATTTTGAATCAATGATTGATTTGATGAGCTTAATGAATAGCTGAGCGTTTAGCAGAATTCATAGCTTTGTACATTATGTCAACAGTTGAGTCTACTGAACGTAACAAATGATTCATAACTGGAGTATGTTTATAAGGGTAAAGCATCTACAACTGAATCATAGTCTTGTATTAAATATTTTCTTTAGTTTCTAAACTACCTTCAGCTGCAACCACAGTGTGATATTTCACTGTAGCTTCAATTTCTTTACAATTATTTATTCAAACAGTTTTGGAATGGGGGAAATTAAAATTTTCAATTTCAATATCTTCGAATCAAATAAATTAAGCAAGTACTTTTAGTGTGAGATCACTCACTTATGGTATGTATGTATTAATGTAATTAGTATCTGTGATATATCACAAAAACGAAAAACGAAAATACTACTACTGAAGTACATAAAAACTACAAACATACAAGAAAAAATAAAAATATGTAAAATTAATTAAAATTCCTATAACAAAACTTTTAACGCGCACATTGATGCATAGATATAAGATACAAATACAGATACAGATATGTAGAGATACATTTTTCCATTTCTCTCACACTGTCCAGCAAAGCAAGAAAAAGCAAACAAATTTTCGAGTGCAAAGTGGAAAAACCACAGACAACAACAATTCAACTTGAATACGAGAAATGAAGCAACTGTTGCTGCTGTTTGATGTCGATGTTGCTATTACTGCCATATGTTTGCAATTTCGCAAAAACAACAATATTTTTAATATACATGCATACAATATTTGAAATTCCAGCACGCTAACAAATTAAATGCGTTTTACTTTTGAGAAGCGCGAGCGCGTGAAAATTTTTGTTTTGTTCAACATACAAAAATTTTAATTTCTGATATTATTCAGCTGGATAGATAGAGATGAACAGACAGACAGACAACAAGCCAATAAGCTGTTGGAAAAACGGTGGCCAATGAAATTATTTCAGTCGGTGATGATGGTAATGATATTGTTGTGATAGTGATGATGATAAGTAATATGCTTAAATAATGTTCTTAATTATAAAAATGAAATTGAGTTTCACATACAAAGAATTTATGTTACATTATACTGAACAACTAAAAGCAATCGTAAGAAAAACCCAAAACAAAATTTTAAGAAGAAAACAAACGAAGAACTCGAGCTACTTACTGCACTGCATGCATATACTTGCTTCTTCTTTGCGCCTCTGCTAAATAAAAAATGTCACTTGTAATTAGAAGCGCCATTAATAAAGTATTTTAACAGCTGTCATTTATTGTAAATTGGAAGTGATGGTGGAGTAGCATCACTGCCTTTCTGTCTGTCTGGCTGCCTGTCAACGAACCAAATTGTCAAAGCAGCAAAGTTTTACATTTAAAAATAAGAAGCAAAACAAAATTGATATGTGTCAAATGTGTGTCTGTGTGTGTGTGTGTGTGTATGGAAAAGTAGAAGCGAACAGCAGCAACACTAACTAGGAGCAACTTTTAACAGTAGCAGCAACAATTATAGCTGAAAAACCGATTATAAAAGTATTTTATGTTGATATTTGAGAATTGGGTCATAATTAAATGCATCCTTCCTCTAGTCTAACAACGCGACACCACTCTAGCGTTCAGTGTATGCAAACAAGTGATGACGATGCACATATCAAAATGAAATTTTTATTACTATGAAGTTTTCAGTTCTCACAATTTTAAGAAACACATAAAATTCAATTGCACACACATTTTCTGGTTTCAAACTAAAAACAAGATATTAAAGAGTATACATAAGTATGTACATATATAAAGAGCTACTAAGAAATGTTGTGATATATATTTTTGTACTGGATTAATACATACTTATAGGGGAGAAAATTTGCTTTGAAAATTGTGAATTATGAAAAATCTCACAAAATGTGCAAAACATGGAAACTGCAGTAGTTCCTTGAAGGTAGATACAAAGTAGGAAGGATAGAGAGACAGTATAATAGTTTAATGTAGAATTGATGGAATGTTTTATTCATGCACTGATCTTTTTTTTTATCACAGAAAACCCTCACATCATGTAGCAACCTGACCCAACATAGACCGATTATAAATTGTTTATCAACAAAAAGGTGGACTCACATTCAATGGTGAATTCAAGTTTCGTTCAACGACGGATAAAAAGCAGAATGGATTGTATTGATTGAAAGTTTTTCTTTTTTGCATTACTTGGTTCTGCCTGCCTACAGCTTACTGAAGGGAAGACAGCAAATTAATAGTGTTGCTTGTTCCAAAAACCTGACCGAATATTACAGGTATAGAACGATGAATCCTTGAAAAATTGTTCACACCAGTTGATGATCTTGCTTATTTAGTGGTACATTTTTTGGAAAAATTTTACGGAGCTACTGGTGTTATATTTGGTAAAACTTTGTAAACATAAAATATTGGAATTATTTTCAAATTCAATATATTGTTGGAATTGCAATAATTTTATAATTTTTTCTGGACAATTGTACTTTTTGGTACAGATGTACTTTTGTGGAACAATTGTATTTTTTTGGTACAATTGTATCTTTTTAGTACAATTGTTGTTTTTGGTAAAATTTTAAACTCGAAGGTACTGGTGATATTTTTGGTAAAATTTTGTAAAAATAAGACATTGTAATTATTTAAAATTTATGGTAATGTCTTGTTGGTGACAATTTTAGTACTTACATGTTTTTCCACCTCACAAAAACATACTTTATTTTGAACATATATATTTTGCAGTCATTATTTGGCAAAAGATGCGAGTGTTAAATTATTACCGATTATCCATTTTGATAGTTCTTCGAGAGATTTACTACCACAATTTTTGTTCCTTTGGTACTAAATGGAATAGCACAATTATCATCCACCTGTGTTATTATGGCCTCTAGTTTTTTGTTGTTGATTGCTGTTTTTGTCTCGAATAGTGTAACTCGATGGATGGGAAGACTTAAGCGTACATACTCGTACATATTGAACGGATCTATCAATTGTTTTATCTGCTATTCCTTTTTATTGCATTTGTTGTTATGCAAGTAACAATGCCAAACGCAATCACGGGCGTCCGTTCAGAACGAGTATTTGTGGGAGATAGTGAGATTAGTCGGAATCCGCATCAGCAGCTTAATAATGACGGATTTTAAACGAAAGGCGACATTAATCATGGTTTTAACGCAATAATGGGAGCCAATATTACCACAATTTTATTCTGAGTTTGTAGTCCAAGGTTCATAAGGCTAATATTAAATTTAAATACGTTTCATCTAGTATTTGCATAGCTTAAGACCCTACTGGAATCCGACTTTGACATCAATGGTCAATGATCGACATGGAAATATGTTCTTCTGATTTGCTGCCAATAGTTTATGGAATTATAATGGTAGCAATATGGCTGAACGGGAGCACTTACTCAAAGAACGGTGTCTGCCTACATATACATACATACGTCATATAGTCATATTCTCTATCACAGTGACATAGTATGGTATAGTCATCACCGCCTCTTAAAAGCCTCTTCGCTGTACTCAAATCTCAATTAGTCAGTTGCTAAGAAAAATTTTATGTTGAAGAATTAGATTTACGTATATTATGGACCAACACAATCAAGACAAGGTCTGAATTGGAACACATTCAATACTTACTAAGAGCAATTTTAAATTTAAAAATAGATTTTCAATTTAAACAAGATGTGATCATATGTTCTTCACAGATGCATTTCTATCAACATTTTAAACGTCAAAACTAATTTATATCAAAATAACAAAAATAATATACCTTGACCTATAATTTAAAATTCAAATATGAAAAATATCGATTCCATTGACGAATGATTAATCAATGAAATAAATTGCGTAAATATAATTTACAATAATAAAAATCACATCTTAAATTCATTTAGAAACTAAGCACATTAAATTAAACTCAATTGCACTTCTGCAGCATTATTAAAACATCAATTGAAAATCATGAGCAAAAAAAAACAAAAAAAAAAGATACACTATACTTCTAGATAGAAGTAGAGATAATAGAGGAAAAGTACATAAATGAGTTTTACCTACTTTATCTAATCGTAAGCATTTGTTTTAACATTTATGAACAATTTGCGCATATGTTGTACTATGAATCTGAACTGTTTCCGCTAATTAAAATTGACAACGACGAACAACGAATCTATAGTGGGGCTTAATAGCAACAGATACAGTGACAACAACAGCAAACTATGACCATAACTCTTGACAACGACAACAACGACGATGAGTGCGACTCACTTTCGCTGTATCGCTGTGTTCATTGGAGCTCAATGAGTTTCTGGTACACCGGAAATTGTTTTAAGGTGTGCCTTTATTTTTATTTATTTATGTATGTGCGTGCGTGTGTGTGTGTATATGTATGTGTACAGCAATTTGAAATCTTCTACCTATAATTTCCCCATGTACATCCTATGCACCTACTAGTTGCATACTAGTTGCCTACTACCTCCACTTCAACCACTTCCATTAGTATTCCATTATTATTGCATTGAATAATTTAAACTTTTAAATAATGCGCTTGTATTTTTTTTTTTCACCTACCAACTTACTACCTACATACTACTTAAAGGTAGTGCAGTGCGCTTTAAGTACAACTGAAAATTTGTATCATTATGGAGTGTTTTTAAGCATACAGATGTGTACTTAAAAGTAGCTTCTTTCTACTACTTTTTTTTGCTTATATTAACACTAGAATCTAATTATATTTAACAAAAAATTACTGAAGCGTTTAAGGAAGCAACAGCAAGCAACAGCATTTTTTAATGACAACAACTGATGTTCTTAGTTCACCCCATTAAGTAAATATTTACTTTAAAGTTAGAGTTAGTTAGTTAAATTTAAAGAAGTGCTAATTTCTTTACACTAAGCGATCGGTCTTTGCGAAATTGTGTCAATTTTATTAATTGAAAAAATAAATAAAAATAAATATTTAGTGTGTTGAGAAAATTATTTAAAATTTTAAAATACCAATCGATCGCAGATCAATTCAATTGCTTATTGATTTTACTGATTTATTATTGACGCCTTTTACTCTTGAATAAAACATAAAAATGTAATTATCATTACAATCATCAACATCGACAATAAAAACAACAGTAACAACATTAGCATTAACATTACATATTACAACATATGGCAGTGTAATCAATCAAATCAAATATTACTTAGAAAATAATTTAATAAATCCAAGTATTAACAACAAACAAAAAATGATGTAATTGCATACAAAAAAAAAGATTAAATTTTATCTCTTCAGCTTCAGTGTTTTTATCTTGAGACTAGCTTCATTTAAATTTTTTCGTTTTATGCTTTTGCTTTTAATTATATTAAAAAATTGCCCATTTATGTACAACAACAAGTAATTAATCATAATATACTCGTTCACTGCAATTGCGTACCACCTCGTTAAGGTAATTTTAATTAGCATACGTGATTTCAGCTATGACTGAGTGTTTTATGTGTAGGTTTTTTAACGCTTTTAATAGCTGTTATAAGTTTATCAAATTAATATTAAATGTAATCAAATTTCATATGAAAGCAGACATTATAGAAACTTTGCACTTATATGGTACTAGTATATGTTAGTAAGAAGGAGTTCCTCTATCAGGGACGTTAAGTTTCATGCCCACTTACTCATGCCCATTCATGGTACAATTTTGATTAACAGCAGTTATTCAAGTTAAGAGTGTCATATTTGAAGTTGAAAAGACTAATCTAAGAAAAATAAGACACGAAAGTGAAAAGTGATTCTTGTTGCTTTATACCCACACAATGGTTTATTTTTGGCTGTCAACAGCCAAGAACAAACCATTCAAAATCCCCCTTCAAAATCTCGTTCACAAAAAAATTTCTATTTTTCTTGATCTAAACCTTGAATCTAAAATAACAATCATATTTGTTTCAAAAATATTACCATGAAGACTTTATTTTAAAGTTAATAATCATGATCAGCTGCTGATCATTATTTCTTAAGATCAGAAGTTTTAAATTTATATGTATAAGTTTCATATTCATTATGATTGTTCAGATGAGAATCTATTTTATTTATTTGTTTTTCATATCATCATACTTTGAACAATTCATCATTTATATTACGATCTGCATTCAACCTGATCAAAATTTACAAACAAAGATTTGATAAAGATCCAATTTGGGTATGGGAAAAGAGCAAATAAAAAGATCATTAGTTTAATTCACTTGATCGAAATCGAACTACAGTGTAAAGATCGGCTAATAAAGACTTATTTTTTTATTATAAACTGCTCTTAATCGTATTCCTATTAGTCACATGGATTCAATACCAATCTAACAAGGAATTGTAGATGAGATAAAATTTTGGCTTGATGACAATTTTTTCTAAATTAAGTTTTCAGTTTTATTTCCAACCAGCTCCAATATCCACATATCAAACTGAATTTATAAAAGTGTCTATAAAAAGTCTATAGACTTATTAATAATTTACCTCAATCATAATCACGATCTATTCCTTCTAAAGAACATCTTCAAATCAGATTGTGATTTTTAGTAGACCAATTGTTCAAGGATAATTGTTGTTGGGATCGAGATCTACATATTTTTTCATGATATTTTATGCATACTTATTATTTGATCATGATCTTGTATTGATTCGTAGTAAATCAGGCCATGAGCTTGAGGGTGTAAGTACTGGCATCCATTTGCTGATGATGTACATAAATAAGTAGTAGTAGTCAGCAGAGTAGATTCGAATTATACTTACTTACTTAACTGGCACTACAACCGAGGATCAGTCTTGGCCGCTCTACAAAGCTTCGCCAGACGCCTCTGGTATGCGCGCGCTGGCGCCAGTTAATAAGGCCAAGTGCAGTCAGGTTTCCCTGCACCTGGTCTTTCCAACGGAGATTAGGACGTCCCCTTCTGGGTGTTCCTCCACCGTGGTTCGAATACAACACCCTTCTGGGTGGAACGCTTTCTTCCATTCGCTCAACATGACCCAGCCAGCGAAGCCACTGGATTTTTATACGCTTGACTATGTCAGTGTCGTCGTACAGCTCAAACAGCTCATCGTTCCATCTCATTCGATACACGTCGTCCACGCATATGGACCGTAGATCTTACGGAGTATCTTCCACTCGAACGCTCCTAACAGCCTCTCATCTTTGATGGTCAGTGTCCACATCTTGGCGACACATATTAAGGCGGGAAGAATGAGGGACTTATAGAGGGACTTATTTTCGTCAAGAGAGGGCTCTACTTCTCAATTGCCTGCTGAGCCCGTAGTAACACCTCAGTCTTGATCTCACGGCTTACATTATTGTTGGTATTAATGCTGGATTCTAAGTAAACGAAATCTTTGACGACTTGAAAAGTATAATTGTCAACAGTAACATTTTGTCCAAGATGCAGTGACTCTTTGTTTGTTAACACAAGGTATTTCGTTTTGCCCTCGTGCACCACTAGAACCACTCGACGAGACTGTTTCCAGATGGGAGAATGCTGCACTGACTGCTCGAGCGTTTTTGCCAATGATGTCAATATCATCAGCGTATGCTAGCAGCATGACACTCTTGTAGAAGATAGTGCCAGAGATGTCGATGTTCGCAGCTCGAATTAGTTTCTCCAGCATAAGGTTAAAGAAGTCGCACGATAGGGAGTCACCTTGTCTGAAACCTCTTTTGGTATCAAATGGAGCGGAGAGGTCTGTCCCAATTTTCACTGCGCTGGTGGTGTCGGTCAGTGTCATTTTGCAAAGACGAATGAGCTTTTCGAATTATTCAATGATCATTTTTTCCATATTGAACATATTGTATGTAAATATAAGAATTTACCTTTAAATGTAGGTAAACCATTTAATGAGTTTTTAGTGTATCCATTTTCTAGATAAGCACTTGTGTTATTTATATTTCATCAGTTCATACCATAGATTTTCGAATAAAATTTTTCTCGATCACCACATCACCATTACGACCTAGTCCAAATCTAGCATGACTTCGTATTAAATTTATTTATGATAATTTTATCAATCACCAGATAATGATGTAATCCAAATGTAGCATGGTAATATTTTATTATCTATCTGGTATAGATAATAAAATCTAATACTATATTTAATTGGATCACCGATCTACAAATTGATCATTTCACACATGTATGACTTATACAATTGGCCATACTATTTCTCTAACAAATGATTCAATATTATTGTGACAAATTGCTCCAGTCAATGCTCATAATCGAAATAGAATATCTTTTTGTATGGCACACAATAAATTATGTATGGGTATTAGTCATTTTCAGTTCATACGAAATATATTTAAGGGTAAGGGTATTTCAAGAAAATAAAAACTACACTTCTGATCTAAAATTAGGCTTGATTTCAGTAAGAGAAATTTGACATTTGAAACTTGCCTCCCTTAAAAAGCTAAAAATAAATTAACCAAGTAGATATGTACATTGTATGTGTAACAAGTAACTCACATCTGGATGTTCACGCACAGGCACATAGACTTTTTCATTTAATGCTACATTTTGGCCTTCTGGTTCTGGTAAGCAAAGTGGTTCCTTTTTGACGCCATTTATTTGAAAGAGGGAAGCACGAACACGGGCAATTTCTATAGATAAAAATAAAGAAAGAATGGAAAAAGAAAATATAATTAAAATAAGCACAATTAATATAAATTAATGAAGATGAAGATAACAAATGAGAATACCACACACACACACAAAAACACATACACAAACACACATTGGAACAACAGGCAAGCACGCACACTAACAATTTTTTATAAAAATAGCTCTGGAAAACGATAGAGAATCGAGTATATATGAAAAACCTAATTGAATTATCAATTTTCATAGATTAGTGAACTTTTGACACTTGAGCATATAAATTTAATTTGCACATTCGAGTGTTTTATGTATAATTTATCTCTATGAACTCGTGTATATCTTTGATTGAATCTATTAACGTTTGTGCTTTTTGCAAATTTTATCGTTTTCTTTATTTTTTTCTTACTTAATATTTTTTGCACGTTTTTACTCTTTTAAATGGTGATGTTGTTTTGTTTTTGTTTTGCTGTTCGAATAGCTGAAATCTTAAACGCCAACTTTGTTGCACGTATCCATAAAATGCAAGTACCAATTATGGTGTAAAATTATTAAATGTTGCGCGTATTGCTGAGCAGACAAATGAGGCGGCGCAGCAAAGCTTAGAGATGATGATCGATGCAATCAACAACACATCATCATCATCATCATCGTTAGCATCAGCATCAATATTTCCAGCAACACCACACCATCACCAACTTAACGACAGTATTAATTCTGTTTAATTTGTTGAATGGGGAGACACAAAAAAAAAAAACAAAGTGCAACAGTGCAAATTTTATAAACGGTTGCGATTTGTCATTAAAAAAAGAGCGATTAAATTGCGCGCGATAATTATCAATTTCTTTTAAATGCGAAGAATACATGATTCGTAAACTCAAAACGTAATCAACTCCAACTTTAACTATTTAATATTCGTGAGAAACACGACGAGAGAACGTTTGGATTTTACTTTTGAAATGAACTAAATAACAAATCAGCGAAAAACTTGAGAGAATTTAATGCCATAAACATAAAATTCAACATTGACACAAAAATGTTAAATTCATGATTCACTTTACTTTTGATTGATAGGAAATCGACAGCTTGGAAGACAACTTAAACTATAGCAATTAATATCACTGTGACTAAAAATCGTGCGACTAGAAATCACAGAAATTTGTTTGCAATAAAATTTTATAAAATAATATATCCCATCTCCCATATATTAATTATAAATTATTCTCATGGGAGTTTTTCCTCGATGTGCGAAGAACTTTCATGGGAGTTTTATGTTCAGAATAGGGCTATAGGGAGAATGAAGAAATATATCCAGGGAGATTTTATTACATGAGTGGATGCGAAAAGCTCGGCCTAGGCCCTCCATGGGCTGTTGTGCCATTAAAAGTGAAGTAAGAGATTTTATTAAGAATTGGGCTGAATATGAAGATGGAACATTCATCATTTCGGCGCATATTTTCCTTCTCTTTCTAATAACCTAACCTTTTCTCTACCTCTATATTAGGTATAAATCAGTGGACTAGTTTGTGTGGGCATCACATATGATGAAAATCTCACCCTTAATTACATATTTAAATCAATTGGAATTGAAATTTCCAAACAGCCAAAGTTTCAATTAACTATATCAAACTAACTAATGGGTAATAAAAAAGTATAAACTTCCTACAAATTTACAAAATGCTCAGTTAGTATGAAAAATTGCTCCTTTCACTTACTAAAAAAAAATCAAATTGAAAATACTTTAAATATTCAGAATTGGTGAAAGATTTCATAAAGTTCACATTTCAAAAAATCTCTAGCCCAGTATGGTATTAAATTAGTTTATAATTCATTATTTCAAATACATAACCTCTGAGGATCTATCGAGTCTTTTCTCATCATAAATTATACATAATTTAATAATAAGAATTATTTAAAAAAAAAATTGCAAATAAATATTTAGTATAAAAATCTAACCTCGACATAGCTCAGTAATTTTCTATTCTCCTTAGTTTTGCGCACCTACAACTTAAGCAAACAATTTGTGGCAGCAACATTTAAGTACAGCAACATATTTGTGTGTGTGTGTGTGTATGCGTGTCTGGTTGTGTGTGTTGTATGCTGTCATTTGTATTTGTGTGATGTTATCATCACAAGCTCGACTTAGGCATGGTATATTTTGCAGTTTATTTTTATTATTTACACTTAATGTGTTTGGTTGGGTATTTTTGGTATGGGGGCTTTTTTTTCTTGGGGAGCTGGCATTAATAATATTGATGCAATAGTGCAACGAAAACATAATGGATTTCTTTATCTACAACTAATTTTCAAAATTTTCACAACATGTGTCGCATTTTGACAAATAAAATATTTGCATTAAATACATACATATGTGTTAATAGTTGCAATCACCCATTCAGGCATTTGTGACTGGTGTTGTTTTTGTTTTTTTTTTCTTTTTTTAGAATTACTTTTTGAATACTTGTTTTTCCTTTAAATAATACTACTATTTAAAGGAAAAACAAAAAAGTGTCATTTTTAATTTTCTGTTTCTTTTTTTTATTTACTTACGGTGGGTGACGTTCCTTGCAATTGCATCACTCTCTCTACATCTTTAATAAATTAAATGATATGATTGTAAGATAAAAAAAAAAACTTATTACTTTTAGTTACATACATATGTATGCATGTATGAGCGCAAGTACTATAGTATGAAGTCATTGTCGTGTTATTAATTTTAAAATATTATTATGATTTCATAGTTAAGAATCTTTATTTTAACTTTATTATGTAGAATTTTAAATGAAGCAACGCAAATTTAAGTAATAAGTAGACGGAAAAAACGATCAAATCGTAATAACAGAACAGAATCAGATCAAATGCTAACAACGGGAACATCACAAAGTACACGCACACAAGTGATTTTACTTAGTAGGGACATAAATACTGTCACACACATTTGATGTTATAAATTTAGATATATTAAATTTTTTTGGACCACTTTTTTAAAATATGTTTATTGATATATATTGTATACAAAACACAATTACTTATTCGAAATGTCCGCCTTCGGCCTTCACACACACCTCAAGTCGCACTGGCCAATCATCAGTAGCTGCACGCACCTCGTGCATTGGAAAAGTGCTGACAGCACGAATCAAAGCAGTCTTCAGAGAATCAATGTTGGTGTATCTTTGGTGGCAAACCATGGCCTCTAAAACTGTCCATAATTTTTAATCCAGTGGGTTCAGATCAGGGCTGCCAGACGGCCATTCTTCAGAGCAAATGAAAACTGGCAAATCGTTTTGGAGCCAGGTCTGGGTCGTCTTAGCCTTATGGGCTGACACAGAATTCTGCTGGAAAGTCCACGAGGAATGGTTAAGTGGCTTCACAAAAGCTTCCAAAACGTTTTCTTGTTTGACCCCTTGTTCGCCGGAATGCCAGTCAGTGACCCAGTGATCGTAAGAGACACCCCACCAAACCATGACTGAAGCTGGGTGATGACCCTTTTCGACCCGTGGGATCAGTTCAGATGCTTCTTAACATGACCGTGCATTTTGTTTGTTAAGTTTTTCCTGCACGGTAAAATTGTTTTCATTCGTAAACAAGATTTTTCTGTGCAAGTTATCAGCGTGCTTTACTTTGGATTTTTCTACCTTATTTCTTTCCAAAGCTGCAGTCAACAAATGTCCGGTGCGACGTTTGTAGGCACCAAGTCCCAAGTCTTTTTTAATAATTCGACTCATCGACCTTTGCGTGATATTCATCTCACGGGCCATGATTTTCTGTTTTCGGAGCGGATTTCACTGAATTATTTGAATTATTTGACGGCGTGCGTACTGTACGTGGACGGTCCGATCAGTGGCGGTCGTTGATATGTCCAGTCTCCTCGAACAGTTTTATGCACCGGTCGACGAACATGCGACTAATCCCGAACGGCCGGAGCGTTTTGAAAACATCGCATTTCTTTAATTTCACACTTAAAAAGTGCTATGGTATAAAAGCGTTACGGTTCTCATTATCGGACTACTCCATGGTGAAAGCTGACACAATTTTGAATTCCCGTTACAGACTAACGCTATGCCATAGATGTTAGCTTTCATAAGTAAACCATGTGGTAATAATAGGGTATGTTTAATTCTACTATTGAAATGGGTGTGCTCAACGTTGTAACAGTATTTATGTCCCTACTAAGTACATTAATTCACACTACTATGTCTCCAATAAAAACATTCCCAGCTAGTACAAACTAGCAGTGTCTTATTTTCATCACATACTGGTTTCTTGATTAATTAAAGTGTATTAATAAAAAGAAATATTATTATATAAAAAAAAAACAAAAAGATTCATAAAAAACTTAAAAAAAAATTTTAATTTCAATATAAAAAGAATTTATTATTTACATACGTTTATTTATTATTAATTTTTCTTTCATTCTGATTTTAAGTATCAAAAAATATTTAGCTAAGCTGCTGCTGCTGCTGCTGCTTCATAGCTTCTTGGGTTAAAATATTTGCTACCCATTCTCTTTGATTTTATTAATAAATAATATTATTTTATTGTTATAGAAAAAGCAACAACAAATATACGATTTCATAATTAAAATTCAATTGACAGATGCGACATTAAGTTTCAAGTTAACAGCAACAACAACAGCAACACGACCATCCAGCAAACAGCAATAACAATAACCGCCAACAAAGTTGTAGGTAGTCAGTTGGTTTATAGTAGGTAGCAGCCACGTAAAGAAATCAAATTAAATGAAATACTCGAATGTATATAACAAAGCTATAAGCATTAAGCATAAATAAGCAATAAGAAACAAACACCATCACAACATAATCGATAATTGTGCGTGTGAGAGAGAAGTAATAAATGACGCAAAAAAAAACAAAAAACAAAACCTAACCTATTTATAGTCAGGTATTTTTCATACCTATATACGAGTAATTATATATAAATATATGTGTGTGTTTGTGTGTGTGCATGTGTTAACAACATTTTTATCCCAATGAAATTCAAGATTTATATGTATGTAGTATGTAGGTAGTATATGCGCCACAAATAAGTTAAACGTACACACAGTTAAAATTTAAAGCATAAATTGCTGTTCATTGCAAAGTCCAAAATATAGAAATCGAAAAATTGGCGACGCGTCTGAAAAACAATACAATGACAATTTAAAATACTAAAATACTATGTATTATGTATTATTGGATAGGGTGTGGAGAGCGGTGATTCTCCTATAATCCGGCATTTAAATTTAGTGTTAGCTTTCAGTTTTAAAATCAGAAAATCATTGTAAGAAACGGAAAATTTTTGAAGTTTACTTCTTTAGAATCGTTATTATATTTATGCCAGGGGCAAAAGATTATCGTCGAAGCGAAAATGGTCACGGAAATGATGGGCAGCGCCATCTATTAAACGAGTATGAAAAAAATAGATTGATAGAGGGCGCTGCCTAGCAGTTTGTAGTAACAATTTTTTTTGTACTCTATTGATAGAGGGCGCTACTCATTACTTTCCCATCAAATTTTAAATTTCAAACCAAAAGATTACTAAAACATAACCTGAAAATCCAAAACGCAAACGTTCTGAAGAAGTATACTTCTGTAGGGTGTCCCAATGACGCGCATAATTTTATTTTAAATATATAGATGAAATCCTTATGATCACCGGCGGATCCCAAAATTATCAAAAGGTAAAAAAGAGATTTCTGGTTAAAAAAAAAAAAAAAAAAATATATAGATATATATGTTAACGGAGGACAGCAATAACAAGGGCTGAGATTCAGCGAAGAGGTTCCTTCGAAATCATCAAAAATAAAAGCTATTTTGACCTTTTTTTTACTTTTCCTTTGAAATAAAGAAATTTTATTAGATGAAAAACAAGTGATTAATCACTAGATTACAAAGTACACTAGAACGAGTAACTCAGACCTTAGCCTCTACTTATTGTTATTTTGAAATTCGTTATTACCATCAAAATAAAAATAGAAACTTTTCATTTAATTTTTTCCATCTAAAATGAAAGAATTTTTAATTTAATTATTCCATCAAAAATATAAGAAGGAAAAAAATATAATAATAATTTACTCATTATTTTTTTTATCCGAAATAAAATTTATTTTTGAATATTATTATTTTAACATAAATAAAAGTTATTTTCGATTTTTATTTTTTCGATCAATAGGAGAAAAAATTAATTTTTTATCTTTCCGGAAAAGTAAAACATAAAACTTTTTAACCAAAAATAAAATAAATTTTGAATTTTATATTTTTACACACAAATATAAATTCTTTACCTTACTTTTTCAAGCGAAAAGAATAATCCAAAGATATCTTTATTTAAAAAACTTACTATGTAAATTTATAAAATTCCCATTTTAAGCATAGCGTGTTTGTTTGTTATGTTTTGATTGTTGAAAAGGATTCTGACATTACTTATCCATTAGATTTACTAGGACCTTAGACTCATCTTTCTTACGCCACTTTTCTTCTCCTTTACTCGAAGACGACTTGAGAACGAAAAGGAGTTATTATTAAGTGAATTCAAATTTTTCTAGCATATGCTGCTACAAATTAAAAGAGAGAGAGGAGGAACTTGGATCAGTATCAGATCAGCTAAGGAAACTTTGATCAGGACCAGAGTTGCTATAGTAAAAAAAAAAAACCATCCTTAAATAATATGGGAGAAACATTGAGATTCACATTCCCCAAACACACCAAATTGATGAACCTCAATTTCGTGAAAAGATAAAATATTTAAGAATAATGAAAGAACTGTCGAAAGAGTTGTTGAATTGGCATTACTGGATTTTTATAAGAAACTGCTTGGAAATGCATCTCCTTAGCCTGAGACAAATTTTTTATTAAATATGATCAGTAGCAGACTCATCAAGCAATCAAAATTATATTTCTACATTATAATCTAGAAGTAATATCTATGTTCCGACATATATATTTTTTATATGTATAACTCTTTGGCTTCACCGATGACCAGCCAAAAGTAGCCGGATTAAATAAGTACTACTGGGTACAGAAAAATTATTGTACAGAATTATTATTGTACAGAAAAGTTATCATTGATACAAAAATTATATTTAGAGAATGGATGGTGTATGCTATACAGTGGGAAACAACTACAAAAAAATTAGAAAAATCTTATTTACAGAATCTTATTTGCAGAAAACGCAAATTAATCAGAGTAGAACTTATTTTGTACTGTTTCATAACGTTGCACTGTCGTGGAATGCAATTTCTTGAGCATAATTCGATGGCATATGTTTTTTCTAAATAATGATTGAAAGTCCTTTAGATTATGGGAATTGGTAACAAATAACCGCGCTGAGAGCACCATGGACCGTAGGAGACCTCTTTCCTAGTTTTCATTTAAATGATGATTCCCAAGTTTTCTCTTTTTTTTATTATAGACCCCCCAATCATGATTTTTTCCAGTCTTAACCGTTGATTAAAATACTTTAAAATAACTGAAAATGTGCTTCACAAGAAAGATTGAAATAAAGATTCATTAAAAGCTTGAATTATTTAAACCATATAAATGATAGAGTTTTAGAAATTTTTTATTAGAATAATATTTTTTTACTGAATGAATGGGAGAATATTATAATTTTTCCATCATTCCCATATATTTCAATTCATTACGGAATACAGTCACTTGCTAACATATGACAGGGAATGGTATTACTTCAGTTTCCAATCTTTGTGATTTCTTCTTTCTTTTTTTTTTTCGTTTAATGACACAACAGCCCATGGAGAGCATAAGGCGAGCTTTTCGCATCCACTCATGTTGTGCGTGTTTTATTTGTGATTTGATAGATTGAAATATTTTCCAGATATATGTGTAAATATGATTTGAATTGATATTTTTTAAATTATTATCTTTGGAATTCTATGTAAAAAATGCAATATTTCTCTTACTAGTACTTACGTCTCACTGTCAATTCCCAATCAATGTAAAATCAAAAATCATTAGACCTAGAAATACAGAGTTTATTTTTCGAAAAAACTCTTCGACTTGAAAATTCTATTGTCTGGGGAAAAATTGATAAAAGCATTCTTTTTTTTTTTTTTTTTTTTTCAGACTTATTTTAACTCGATCATTCAATTCAATAATTTAATCAATTTACATGTATTCCACGATCAAAATTAAAAAAAACTAAACTGCAAACTTTTTATGCAGATCAATAATTTTGTTTTTTAACACTTACTTCTGAAGTCTACTCGTATATAAGATATTTACCACATACTTTTGTCTACATACATATTGGCATCAAGATATAAATAGATTTTTATTAATAAACTCCATTTTTACAGTACTTTTCGCTTAAAACTAACCCGTTTAAAACGAACTTTCGCCTATAAAACGAACTAATTTCAAAAGTACCCGCTTGAAACCATGAAATTTTGTTCGCTTATTTAAAGCGAACTTCGGTTAAAACGAACCGTTTTGCCCAGTCCCTTGAAGTTCGCTTTAAGCGAAAAAATACTGTATATACAAAAAACCAAGTCAAACACAAACTAATCAAAAAAAAAAAAAAAAAAAAAAAGTGTCTAACTACAAAATGGCAACAATTTGTCAATGTATTCTTATTGCCACAAAGTACAATAAATCACTTTTTCCAACTTCATAACAACAACAGCAGCAACATGCAAACAATAAGCGATTGGTGTCATATGAAAAATAGATTTTTAGGCAGCACTCATAAATTCCTGAGGTTGATATTATTTTCAAAAAAAAAAAAAAAGAAAAAAAAAATTATGTAGTTTAGTTATTTTGCATTTTAATTGAAAAAGAAAATATTAGAGAAAAAAAATTAAAAATTCAAATAAACTTGACACTTTATTATTATGCCTTTATAGTGCGCCTTAACATTTAACATTTTAACATCATCCCAAGCAAACTTTGCTGGTTCTGACGCTAGTGTGATGTGGTGTGGTGTGGTGGGGCGGGCGATGTCGGTTGTGTTGCCTTATTATTGACCATATTGACATGACTAGTTTACGACGAAAACAAAACACCTACGCGCTGCTGCTGCTGCTTGACTTGGCTTGGGAGAGCTGGTTGTTGTTATTTATTATTTCATATACTATATAGTATATAGGTTTCAAAAATAAAACCAAGCTAATTTGTATTAATGAATTGCATTCATAAATTACAATGCTTTAATAGTACTCGTACGAGTACAAGTTTCAGATGCACTGTCAAACGAATTCGTGATCTAATTCTAAGTTGTAGCTGCGTTCTTTGTTTTAAAATTCAATTAAATATTTTGTTGTTGTTTTTTTTTTGTTAATTTGCATATAATGTGGGTGAAGAAAATGAGTTTAATCATATTTAGTCGTTTCTGTGTGTGAGAGTGTGGGTTGAGATAGTTCATTAGCTATTATGAAAAAAAATTCCAATTATTTAAAAAAAAAAAAAAAAAAAAAAAAAATTTTGTAAAATTTATTTATTTTTCCTGAGCTTATCATTTGATTTGCAGTAACATTATCAATAAATTAAGTATATTATAAATAACATAAGTTAGGTTTGTCGAACGTATTCAGTATGCCCTGTTGTTCATCACAACTCTTCAGTTCAACTCAAACAAAATGCCGCCGCCGCCGCCGCCGCCGCCGCCGCCGCCGCCGCCACCACCACCAACAAACTAATAAACAACAACATTTTTGTCTTTAACTCATGCATGTAATTTAGACATTTAATCGCTCTGTTTCTTAAAACATTGTAACGTAAATGTAAATGTAAATGAATTTATTCATTTTATTATTCACTCATACACAAATAACTAAAACAAAAAACAGGAAAAAAAAAATTAAATAACATAGAAATAGAAATAAAGCAAATTGGCATTTCGTTAGAATTTTCATAGCATCTAAATTAATGCACCAAATAGCAAATAATAAATATAAAACAAAAAATAAATATACTACTGTGGGCAAAAGTTAGTAAGACTTTTTAATTTAAATTTCGCGCGGAAACCCATTCATCAATATATTATTTTATTATCGGAAGGATCAGTGAAAACCATTTTGAAACATCATTTGGGCCTAAGAAGAGTGAATGCACGATTGGTTCCAAAATCACTGCATTGGTTTTACGAGACCATTTTGCCAAAAATTCGACTGATATCGTTCCGCAACCACCCTACCACCCTATTCGCCTGACTTAGCACCGTCTGACTTTTGGCTATTTTCTAAACTCAAAAAACCGCTTCGTGGACACCGTTACACCGTTTTGAGTCAATTGAAGACATTAAACATGAATCGCTAAGCGCATTGAAGGCTATTCCGGAAATTGACTTTAACAACTGTTTCGAGAATTGGAAAAAACGTTGGCACAAGTGTATTGGGGCCGGGGGGGATTACTTTGAAGGGGACCAAATAGATTTGGAAGAATGAATAAAAAAATTTGAAATTATGAACAAAGTCTTACTACTTTTTGCCCACAGTAGTACAAAATACAAAAAAAAAAAACCATATCCACACATTTTGTGTACAAAATAAAATCACTGCAAAATTTTCTTATTCATCGTGAAAAATCATCATCAGCAGCAAATGTTTCAGTTTCATCTTCGCACACACTCAAACCTCATACATGCAGCACATGCAACACATATTTACAAACACTTTGGAAAATGTCACAAGATAGAATATTAAAAAAAGAAAAAATAAAAAAATATTAATACAACGACGCAGTTTTTCAAAGTTTCCCCCCGTGAGTAGTCATCAACTGCAATCGAAAGTATAAAACAACAAAAACAGCAAATAAAAAATACTCGAACAACAGAAAAAGTGAAACATCAACCATTACCACAACAACAACAACAACAACTACAATAACAAAAAGTCACCATCAAATGACACACACAATTTTTATATTCTTTTGATGAAAATAAAAGTTAAATGTCATAAATTTTAAAGAAAATTTAAAGCTTTGTCGCTAATTAAATTTAATATTTTTAGGCCAATTAAAACAAACAAAAAACTGAAAGAAAGAACGAAAGAAAGAAAGAAATGGAAACGTGTAGTAAAAATGAAATAAATTGATATAATTTTTCTTTTTCTTGTTTTGGTCTTCATGACATGAGCACGGCTGTGTGCGTGTGGTAATTATTAAACACTGGGAAAAATCATGAGCGATGATTACTGCCTGGATTTGAAGAAATTTCTCGTAGAATTTCTCTTTGACTTTTGGATTATGCATGTGGAATGCAACATGAATTTAAAAACTTTATACCGAAATCCGATAAACGCTGACTACAAAAGTGTAAAGTGAATGTGGCAACACTGTGAAAGTTTATACATACTTACAAACATCTCCAACAGTGTAGGGATTCTAGTCATTAATGGATTTCAAAAATATATGACAATAAGAGGAGTGCTATTGATATTAGCACCGTGTGACTTTTGGCTATTTTCTAAACTCAAAAAACCACTTCGTGGACACCGTTTTGAGTCAATTGAAGACATTAAACATGAATCGCTAAGCGCATTGAAGGCTATTCCGGAAATTGACTTTAACAACTGTTTCGAGAATTGGAAAAAAACGTTGGCACAAGTGTATTGGGGCCGGGGGGGATTACTTTGAAGGGGACGAAATAGATTTGGAAGAATGAATAAAAAAAATTTGAAATTATGTACAAAGTCTTACTAACTTTTGCCCACAGTAGTTTACCGTTTTTCACCCTGAGTGTACCAAAATATGAACATTAGTCTACTTGAGAAAAGTTTCCCAGTAATTATTTAAGACATTACTAAAGATTTCTGTTAATTTCTTAATAACTGTCAACTAACTTTGTTAGTTAAATTTTGCACTTAATCACAAGGCACCAACACCACAATGCTTTCCAAATTTTTATAAAGTCAAAATATTTATCTATCATATTTCAAAAGTCAACGGAAATTTGCATCTTCTTTTAATTACACCATTGTAAAATGGTTTTCTTGTAGAATTTTATTACATACATTAACAATATCATTTTTATGAATAATAACACATTAATTTATGAAACTAGACAATAATAATTTCTCACACGTTTTCAAATTACAATAATTTTCATTTCATTTTCAAGTATTGAAAAATTTTATTTAATTTTTCAGAAAAACCAAATTAAAAAATAGAAAATAAAAAACAAGCAGAAGAAAACAATGACAGTAAAAATGTATAAAATATATTTTTTTAACAAAATTAAAATTAATGATAACATGACATTATTATATTATTTTTTACAAGTGGGTCATCGAGTGTAAATTATGAGTGACGACAGGCAGCATATAATCAATTTTGAATGAGAGGGAGACAGACAGATTAAAAAAAAAATTGCGACTTTACATTTATTACATTTATGCAAGCAACTTTGCACTGTATCAAGTTGATGTTAATACCAAATAAATGATGCATGCATCATAAATTTCATGCTCAGTAAAATTGTATGCTGAAAATGATCATAAAACCTTAGAAATCTCAAGGGCTTTTCATTTGAGTAGATTCATGCATTCGTACCTTCATAAAAATGAACAAAATTTCTAGCCCAAACAAGTTTTCAAATAAAAATATCTATATTTTTTTTGGCAAATGTTGTCATGTGTCTCAAGCAAACTAAAGCAATTTGACAATTTATTGACAGCAATATTTTGAATATTAATATTCTTTTGTCTGCCTCAGTGCACTCACTGATGAAGAAACCCTTTTATAAATAAAATGAGTACAACATGTTTCTGAAAATTATGCAAAAAATTAATGCTTGACGGATGTGAATAATATTTAGCAATATTTCCGAATTATTGAACAATTTGTGGTTTTTCAGCAAGATTTCTTATTTTTTTCGAAACATAAATATTCATTTTGTTCCTATTTATCTTGGAGTTCAGAATGATACCCAGCTTTGGTAAAGAGAGTACTCAGAAATTTTAGCTTTCCTCGTGAGCAGAACGAACTCGGTCTTAGAAGGGGTTAGCAATACCTAAGCCGTTCCGTTCCGCCTTGCCCATTCGGAAATTTCGCCAAGTGCTGATTCCATAATCATTGACAAAAAGTACAGGGTGCAGCAGGTATTCGAGGACATGCACATAATATATGCCTGCTACTTCTTAGTAACACGGTCTTAAAAACAGTTTTTCTTTTCAGATCATAAATGGAGGAAAAAAGGCTGACTCAGGAAATGAAAAGACACGCTGTGATCGTCACTATACATACGATTCACAGCGATCGTGAAATCTCTCTCAATTTTTGAATGTCGCCCGATCGTTTGTTCATAAAATTCGTCGAGAATTGGAAGCATCCGATGGCAATGTGGAAAGTGTTGCCAAGCGCAAAAAACATGAGACTCGCTCAGATGGTCACAGTAGAGCATCACAGTTTGTGCAGCAAGTCAACGGCATTATTGACGAAAACCATTCAAAGTTAAGGGCCTTATCGAGAGACCTTCAAGTTTCTGAACGTACAATCAGTTCCATTGTCCACGAAGACATCGTATGCGATGCGCCGAGGCCAGTTTATGTCAGCACACGCTCGAGAACTAAGATTCATCTGGTCACAACGACTTTTAAGCAAGTGAAATTCCGTGTAGGCTTCGGTTTTATTCTGATGGAAAAAAATTAACCGCCGAAATGAAGATAACTGGCTATGTTCGGATCTTTCAGATGTTTCCCACGTTCCCGGAAACTGTCATGTTTTTGAAGGGAACGTCATACCACCTAGCCCACTTCTTTCTTCAAGGACTTCGAGTGAATGATGTTGGCTACATTGAGGTTTAGGAAATAGTTGTGAAACCCTGGACCTGGTATTTCAGGCTACATCTTGTGTGAAAAAAATTGATCAATTCGTCGCTAGTGTTAAAAGTTACATTGATTTGAAAATTCGCTTATTACTATAGAAAAGGTAAAACCGCTGCAAAAACATGCCGAAAAATTTGTGCGATTTATGGTGAGGATGCTGTGAGTGAACGCCGGACCCAGGAGTGCTATGCTCGATTCCGTGCCGAAAATTTCGATATCACAGATGCACCTCGCTCTGGTCGGCCAGTCACTGAAAAAGCCGATGAAATTTTGAAGCGAATCATTACGAGCGATGAAAAGTGTATTCGAAAAGTGTAAACAAGGTTATGTTGAATGTTTAGTGGGATTGGAAGGGAATTGTCTATTAAGAGCTGTTTCAGCCGGGAGCAACGGGTTATTCAGTTCTCTACTGCTCACAACTAGACCGCCAGAATGAAGCTATTAAGAAAAAGTGGCCAGAATTTGCCAACAGGAAAGGAGTTATGTTCCATCATGACCAGGCCACACACTTCTATGATGACTCGGAACAAATTGCCGAAACTTGTTACGTTGGGAAGTTCTAATGCATCCACCGTATAGCCCTAGGACCTGGCACCTCTGATTATCATTTGTTCTGGTCTCTGCAAAACTCTCTTAATGATAAAAAAATTCACCGACCAATGAGCCGAGAAAATCACTTGAATAAGTTTTCGCTGATGAACAAATGAAATTTTACACCGATGGAATTATGAAAATAACCGGAAAATGGCAAATAATAATGGCCAATATATACTTGATACTAGGGGGGTCTGGGGCGTAGGACACAAGCTAAAGTTCGTGACAATCGCAGGTGCGTCTATGTTCGATCCTTGCGTTTCTATGTTTCAAGTCGACACACAGCATCCATGGATGGCGATCTGACACCCGTGAATGAGCAAACTAATGTGTGCGGCGCGCTTCTCCATAGCCTTGAATGAATGGTTGTGCGTCGGGCTTGGAACCCACCAGCTTAATATATTCCTCAGAGGCGGCCAAGACCGATCATCGGTTGTAGTACCAGCTAAGTAGCTATATATGATACTTGATTAAAATTAATAATCAATACAGAACATTTTTGTTTAAAAATGTACCAAAAAACCGGGGATACTTTTTATGTGACCCATTATCATTGACCACTAAGAGTCATAGAGGAAGTATTCATATGAAAACGAATAAAATCTTCATTCATTCAGTGATTTAACCAATCACCAATTTGTAACTTACATTGTAACTTCAGCAAGTGAATGGAAGGAGGTATAGACTAAACTGAGAATACAGTGATTTCCGATTAATTGAACTGGCAAAAATAGAAAATGTGGTATATAATTATGGTAAACAAGAAATGAAATTAGGTGGGACTTAAAATGGCAAAGAATAGAAACTTTAGTAATTCTCTTCGAAATCAAAATTCGGATGTGAGAAACCTCATAAAGACCATGAAAAATTATTTAAAAATTTTATATAAGTAGTAATTTCCATTTTGATTTAAAAGCGATGGCAATTGTTATAAAAATTTTAAGTACCTATATTTACATATAAGTACTAATTGATCAAGATTTTATAGTTCTAAAGAAATAATACATAAATTACAATATAAACAAATCAAAACAACGAAAATTGTGGGTGCAGCTTTTCAAAACATTTCGCTTGAAGTATTTGCAAATTCGGTTTGCAAATATTATTACTGTGCCATGAGGAATGATTTTAAATAATAAAATTATTTTTGTAATTAAAAATGATTAAAAGAAATGTTGAGCAAATTCCATTCAATTGGAATGAATGTTGCAGTAATAATTTTTAATAATAATTGCCGGCTAATAAAAATTAAAACAGCTGTTCAATATTTTCCACAAATTTGAGATGATTTTTTTTGTTTTTATGATTTTGCTAATAAATAATTTGTAAATTGTTTACAAAGACGTCGATAGAAATTGTGCAAAATGAAAAAAAAAGATATTTTTATGAGAGATTTTTTAAAAAAATATTTTTATTTTTTTTTTTTTTTGGTGCTGAAGCTTTCCTTAGTGATTATTTGCTGCACAAGTAATCACTTAAGGAAAAAATGAGAAAAGTGTTTTACTTTAACTTTTCCTTGGTTAGAAATTCAAGTTAATATTTAAAGCTAAAAATTTGCAAAAGAAACTGAGAAACTTCAAAGACGACGCCTACGAACAATTGTGGAAAACAAACAGGCACACACACAATCATACAACATACACGCACATAGACAAAAAATCATTTATTAAAAAAAAATATATATATATAAATCTATCATTAGTGCAAAAAAGTAACAACGACAAATTGAAATAAGCTTTTTTCTGAAAAGACGCAACACTCATTCATTTGCCTACACACACAAACACACAAACACACACACACACTCGCTCACTCAAATAAAATTAAAACAACACGCACATACTCGTACACTTATAAATGCCTATACGTGTTACCAAATTGGGATGTTGCTGCTGCTGCTGCTGCAATCCAAATAGGGCAACAAGTCCCCTTCAATAAACAGCCACAGCAACAACAGCAACAAGAACAACAACAACAACAGCAACCACTTTTGAAAGCAAAAAATTAAACTTGACTTGCAGCAGCAACAGCGTTAAAAATAAAAACCAACAAAATAAAATGAAGAAACAAACCTCCGCAAAAAAAAATTAAATTTTTAAAAATTATATGGTAACAAATAATAATAAAAAATAATAGTTATTAAAAAAAAAAAAAAATAATAATAATAATAAAACAACAGAGAGAGTTATAAAAACATGTCGTCATTTGAATGGCAACAACAATCGCCGGTTACTGCCAGCTACTGCCATAAAAGTACAAGACTCGATTTGAAGATTTGAGAAAATCTTAAACCAAAAACATTAACAAAAAGAAAGAAACAAAATTCATTAAATCAACCTTTAAGCCAACAACAACAATGACGCATTTGAAAGCTTTAGTGAATGAATTACCAGTGGTTGTTGTTTACGGGGTTGTTGTTGTCGATGTTGTTACTTGTCTTGCTTAAAGACCAATCTCATTTCAATCACTTTAAAGTCACACAAAAACAAAAATGTAAGTATATTTTGACTAACACCTACAGTTATCATTCCACATCCATTCGTTTCCACACTCCATGCAAATTTCCATCTCTAAAGAGCAAAAAAAAAAAAAAACCACCTCCACACATAATTTCATTACCATTTTAAGCAAAAATCTTAACCATGACTATTATTTTAAATAGAAAGACTACACAATGTAAGTTGCCCTAAAATGGACAACAAAACAAACAACAACAACAAAAAACTTGCTGCATAAATTTACGTCAATTAATTAATAATAATCATTTTGTTTTTTTTTCGCAAAATATTCTTTGATTTTTATATTTACTTTTAGCTTGG